>JAGMVL010001159.1:2497757-3746636 GCA_019202695.1 Populus x sibirica
ACAAAGGAGAGACGAATGTAGAAAGATTTGCAACGAGATGATGATTAAACCGGAGACTACTTGCAATTCAATCACAAAACAAATCAATTTATGCAAAAAAAAAAAAAAAGTTTCTTTCTTTTTATCATGTGTGGAGACAAGTAATTTCCTAGCAAAACTGGGAATATTTTCAAGATTGTTTGTATATATATTGATTGAGATCATGTCTCTTTTTCTTCATAATCTTGATTTTAAGATTTGAATTGCCTTTATTATTGGAGACAGCAAATATTTTCAAGTCAATTACTTCTTATTTTTCATAAAAGAAAGTCAATCTCTAAACAAAAAGTTGATTATCTAAGAAGTTTTTGTGTTCAAAAATATTTTTAAAAAAATTTGAATTTTTTTTTTTTTTCAAATTAATATTTTTTTGTATTTTTAAATTATTTTAATATCTTTTCAAGTAAAATATATTTTAAAAAATAATTGTAATCACATTTTAATTTACTTCTATATGAATATACTTACCATTTGAAGAAAGGTGGACTGAGAGCATTCAAAATCAATGTCTATTTTTTATTTTTCTACTTCCTGAGCTTCAATTCCAACCATTTAAAAAGTCTGTTTTTGATTTTTCTACTTCCTGAACTTCAATTCCAACCATTTAAAAACAAAATCTTATCGTTGAAAATTGATTCCTAATATTTGAAAATTATTTAAAACTCTCCATAAATTATATTCCTACTTCCAAAATGAAAATTGTTATTCGATTTTTATCGCTTGAAAATCTAAGTGCTGATTCTTGTAAAATCAGCTTCTATCCCTAAAAATGAGTTATATTCTCTGGAATTTAATCATACTATTATTAATGTCAATTCCTACTCTCTGAATATGAGTCAAAAGATAACATATATAAAATAATAACCAAGGGACTCCTATGAAAAAAAAATGAATAAAACTAAGGCCAATTTAATAATTTGCTGAGTTTTGATTTAGATGTAGAAGGTGCGTGTGCTTCTATTTTCTTTCTTATTAGTCTCTATTTTATTAGGGGTTTGAGAGTAAGTTTTTTTTTTTTTTTGTTCAAATTTAATTTTTTTACTTTAAATTAATTTTTTTAATGTTTTTAAATTATTTTGATGTACTGATATTAAAAATAAATTTTAAAAAATAAAAAAATATTTTATTTTAATATTTTATTGAATAAAAAATATTTTAGAAAACATGTTACTGTACGTTTAAATATTCTCTTGATATATCAAAAGATTTAAACAAATTTGGTTTTGTTTGGTTTTTTTAAAAGTGAGACATGCGCATGCTGAGAGTTTTCTACACGATCAAGTTGTTGTGCTATGGTGTGAAGAAATTGATCAGAATAATTATTTTAATATATTTAAACAGTTATTTTTTAAAATATTTTTTATTTAAAAAAATATTAAAAAATATTTTTTTATTTTTTAAAAATTACTTTTTATATCAACTATTCAGCACATCAAAATAATATTAATTTAAAAAAAAAAAAAAAAAATTTAAATATTTTTAAAAATATTTTTAAAATGTAAAATAAACAGGATATTAAAATAAGTTTTTTTTTATCATTATCCATGGTATTAATCATTTTAAAAGGTAATCCGATGACAATCCTGTCGTTATGATATTTTTGAATTTCTTGCAGGGGTGGATGAACAGAGTTAACAACTTGACTTTTGGTTGTTCTTTAAGAATATTAGACATTATTTATCTTATCCAGGCCGACCACCACTAACCTTAAAATTTTGATGGTCTTTTATCTTAGAAAGATTTATCCGGTTAACACTGGTCCTCTTTCGTCCATTTTTATTATTATTTCTAAGTAATATATATATATATCTAAGTCTGTTTATATGAAATTCTTGTTCTTGTTTAACTAGCTCTTTGATATTAATTGTTATTGTTTCACTGCTAAAAAAAAAAAAAAGGATGAAATTGAAATCAATTTTAATTTTTATAAATTATTTCAAATAAAATAAATATTGACCAAAAGATCATAGATTAAATTAAAAACAAAAAGAAGTTGAGGGGTTAATTTGAAATATTACAAGGCAAGACACAAAATCAAGAGAGAAAAAGAAAAAAAAAAGGGTTGTCGAACCCAAATCAAAATTCTGCTTTGTATATGTGTTACTTGAAGAAGACTTCGAGATAAATCTAGAAACACCTCAAAACAACATAAAATTTCATAGTTTTTCAGCCCCAATAAAGACTACCATAGCTAGCCACCCTTGTGTTTTGACAATCATAATTGATCTTTTTATTTCATAATTATTAGATCCCTAAAATAGATTTCAATTTAATCAAACTAATATTTGCACTATCAATTTTATTTAACCCTAACTTATTTTTTCTTTTAAAAAACAACCATCAAATTCAAAATAATATGAAATTAGTTGAAGATAACACCTTTTACCTTCTCCATTTAACCCAGTTTAGCAGGTTTTGATGATAAAACTCAAGAACAACCCTTCCTCTTCAAATTGATGAACTCTTTCTAACAACCCATTTCTTCCAATTTCTCACTCAATCTAACTAGAATAACTTACCCACTAACACCCATGGAACTTGATGGATACTGATTTGATCTTTATTTTTAGGACTCAATAAATAACGAGTAGAATATAGATATTATCAAATCCGACCAAGCCTAACCTGAAATATATATTTATAATATATAAATATATTTGTAAAATATTTAGATTTATATTTATAATATAGATATTGTCGAACCTTTATTTTCTTTTTAATTCAATTAGCCATGTGAATACAACACTCAAGCTCCATTCACCCAACTTGGGACGCCCTCACCTTTTTCAATTGTGTTTTCATGCTATCATTCAAAATTAATTCTAGAGAAAGATTGAAAAAGATTATGAAAATGCACAATAGAGGACCAATTTAAGACCTAATTGTTCTAAGTGATTTATCCTTTCCAATCGAATAAGAAAATAATATATTGTGAATTACAATGTTATTGACCCATAAAAAAAAGGAATATTGGAGGGATATTACAATTATTATTTTTTTCTTTTAATTATTGAAGTATAATGAATGGGAGAGCACCATGTAAGATGAGGGGGGCAGCCAGGAAGAGGAAGAGCCACGTGTTCTTCTCTGACCACGAAATAAAAAACAAGAGCCGCTACTGGTTTCCCATACCATTCTATTTCTCTGTGTGCCTCCCCCAATCACTTGTGCTGGACGCCACACAACACAAACCCTTCGTGGTAGTTGATGTTTTTTTTTTATTATTATTATTTCTTTGTTTTGTTTGAAATGGCAGTAAAAATTGTTTTTTAATATATTAAAATAATAATATTTTTATTTTTTAAAATTTATTTTTAATATCGTATATTAAAACGACAAAAAACACTTAAATAAATTAATTTAAAACTAATTTTTTTTAAAAATACAATTAAATCACGATGTCAAAAAAAAACCATATTTCATTTCAATAAAACACATGTCCAGATTTTTTTTTCTCTTTTATTATCAAATTCATTATTATATTATAAAATTAGATAAATAGATAGATTTTAGTTTTTCATTATCAGATTAATAAAACCACAAATAAATAAAATAAATTACAATTCCTAAATATGTTAAATATATATATATAGTGATACAACTAATACTTAATCTTGAAGAATAAATAAATACAATTCTTATCCCTCATAAACCCTAAAAATAACTATTTTCCTCCCAAAAAAACTCAAAAATAATTATTTCTAAAAACTATTTGGTTCATTCCAAACTTAAAAAAAAATAAAAATGTATCCCCCAAATATCATAAAACTCGTTCCCCATGAGGCCTTAACCCAGAGATGGATTTGGAGGGAAAATCTTTTTCTTAACCCTTAAGTAATCACCCTTAGAAAAATTGTTTCTCCCCAAACCCTAAAAATATTAATATAATAATATATATTTAAATATTTTAAAATCCATATGAAATTGTAGGGGAACGAATTTAATTAAAACTTTGAAAAAAGAAGAACTAATTTGAATTCTTTATTATTTTTGAAGTGATGAGTGTATTAATTATTTTATTTTGGTGAAGGATGGAAAAGTCTTTTGGACCATCAAATAAGATTTTTAATTATCCACAAAATATTTATTTAAAAGAATAAAAAATAAAGAAAGGGCAGTTCGTCTTATCCATGACACACGTATGTCCCACCCTTTAGATATGTACAGCCTGTCTGTATAGAAAGGAGCCTTCAACACCTCCTTCTTCTTCCTCTTTTAGATTCTCTCTCTTTTATTTTTATTTTTATTTTTTTTGCGTGGGGGTTTCCTTTGAATTATTTCTTTTATTTTCTTTCCCTTTCTCTTATTCTTTGTAACATGAATAACACCAGTACTGAAATTTAACCAAGCTCTCATGTTGACTGTTTCCCTTCACAAACCTGAATTCTTGAGCTTTTCCCATTATGGATTCAGGGATCTTCACAAATTCAGTAGAATTCCTTCATCTTGGACAATGTAAGTTCTTGCCCATGCCCGTCTTTTCTCTTCTTTTCTTTTAGTAAATGAATAATTCATGATAATTAAGAAAAATACTACGTGGGTTTTTTTGGGAGCCAACAGAGCTATGAGTAATTATTCTGGGTCTTCTGAAACAAGAAAGAAGGAAGAGCTATCAATACAGGTCCCAGCAACATCTATTTCTTCATCGGAAACACAAAGGTTAGCTGGTTCTGATCTGCGATTTGACCGACTTCAAGTGCCAGAAAAGGAGTTGATGCATGACAGAAAGTTTGAATTTGGGCAATTTGTGGCAAGAGAAGCTGTGATAGATGAGGAATATTGGGTATGTCATCCCTTCCTATCTACACCCTTGTTCAAATTCTACATGGGTTATTATGTGCCTTTCCTTCCCTTTTCATCTTTATTCACTTGGCTCGCTCTATTTTTTATTTATTCAACTGATGCAAAAGAAAATTTTGAAGAAAAAACATGGTGAGTATTGTTTTGCATGTTTTATGTTAGTTAAGTATTTTGTTCCTTTGCCTCCTAATATCTCTGGCCCATCCAGCAAGGCCAAAAAATTAAAAATTAAAAAAAAAAAATCTGTCCTTTATATCCTTTGTCCTTTCCTTTATATCACCCCCCCCCCCCCACTCTTCTTGTTTGTGTTCATAAATAGCTTGTGTTTGTTGTGGTGATGGTTGCTCTCTTATTCCGTGGCAGACAGCAGCATGGCTGCGAGCAGAAAGTCACTGGGAGGGTAGAAATGACCGGTGCGCAATTCATCTCAAACAAACTGGAATTTACTAATGTGCACTGTGTTTCGTTTTAAGTGTTAAAATAATAAGAAATGATAAGACCAAATGAGGCAACTTGAATTGTGTTTTTACTGTTAAAAAAATATGCTTTTGACTGCTTAAAACTAAAGCTGGTTGAGAATACAAAGAAAATGATGTAGGGCAATGGTTTTAACTGAGTTCTTCAACATGTTATCCTGGATTTTAGTCAAAATGGAGTCTAGTTATATGTCCCTCCATTTGATGCCCATTATTTGCATTTTTTAAACGATTTAGCGCCCCCCCCCCCCCCAATATTAATGAGGTCTCTGGAGGAGATACCCTGGTGAGGTTCTTCTCAGGACCTCATTTGAGGTCGGTATTAATGTGTGTATGGATGGAAGAGATGAGCATTACTAATAGAAGCTATCCCTGATTAACACAGATATGTTGATAACCACAAAAGGAAATTTGCAGAGCAGGTAGGAGTGGATATTTTTCCTTTTCGGTTGCTTTTTGATGTCTTCTGTGGCATAAAATTCTTACCTTTTCTCGTATTATGCAGGAATTTCATGCCATAAAAAGGCGTCGGACAAGCCTGCATGGACAAAAATGTAGATGCATTATTATGGTATGATGTCTTACAAGATCGTATATCAGTTCTCTTTAGTAAAAATAAGAGAACAGGAACAAAAAAAAAGCTGAACAAATTGAAGCCCAATATCCAGGCTGGAGTTGATTTAATTGAAAGTGTTCTCAATTTATCTTCAGTCTTCACTATGATAAAAAGAAAAAAAGAAAGATTGCTGCCTTTTTTTTCTCCCTCTATACACGTGCTTTTATTGAAGCTTAGACCAATCACTCACATATCAAATTATCAGGTTAGGAAGGAAGACAAACATGTAAAACGTACTGTACTGAAAGGTGTAGTCGGAACTCTTGATTTGAGTGTCAGGTGCTTACTGCATGGAGAGACCTTTCCAGGGGTATGATGCTTTCTATTTAAATTTGAAGTGCCAATCTTTTAGTCCATCAACCTGATCAAATGGTTTCATTAACTTGGCAATGGAGTTGATGCCCTCCACAGGAACGGGTGAAGGCTCCTCTCTTCTGCAGCATCCACGGTACAGGCCCAAATAGATATGGTTATGTTGCCAACTTGTGTGTTGCTAAATCAGCACGGCGCCAGGGAATTGCGACCAACATGCTGCATTTTGCTATCGAGTTGGTCAAATCTAATGGTAGATAATTTGTGTAACTTCCTTTAGAATTTTCTGAACTGGTGAAGTATAATGTGGATTTGGTTAAAAATTTCTCTTCTATCAAATCCTTGTGTCACAGGTATAGAACATGCATATGTGCATGTGCATAGAAACAACACTCCTGCACAGAAACTGTACGAAAAGATGGGATTTGAGGTAATACCATCAGAGTTACTCATTTGTGCCTCTAGTTTTAATGAACATGAAATTCTGACAAAGCCTCTACATTCTCTGTCAGATTGTTGAAGCGGCAAGCTCTCAATTAGTAGAAGAGCAGACTTACCTCCTATGTTGTAAGGCATAAAAATTCTTCTCTAAGCAAATTCCTTGCGCGTAAAATAGAAATCATTGTATACAAGCATTGTAGAATACTTTATAGGTAACTATAGCTGGAGGTTGTCATCCCAGAAGCAGAGTCATGTAACCACACCGCTCATTGCGAGCTTGCTTTAGCTATTGTTTGCAAAATCCACAATTTCACTGATGATGAATATACAAGGATATCTCGTTCTTGTTGTGTTTCCAAGGTATGTGATCCGGTCTTATGAGGGATGTGTTCTCTTAACAGGAATAAGCACTAGCTAATGCATGTTGCATTGAGTTATGTGATGAAGGTAATAGTAATAACCTGATAAAAAGGAACCGCCTACTCAGCTTTACCTGGTAGAACATAATCTAATGCTTAGAACCAAAAAACTGAGACAGAATAGGATTTCTGCATCTATATATATATAGTGCTTATCTAGAAGAATAAACGAGATGCTATTTTTCACACGAATGAACCATGACTCAGCGCTCAAACCACGGAGAGTGGTGCGGCTTTCAGGCTGCTGGTTCTAGCAACAAGTGGCTTGAGTCCATGCAAATTGTAATATTGCATCAGCTTACAGAATATTTTTTTCTTTTTGTGGAAAAAACCTCAGGACTCGGATAACAAATTTCGGGAGTGAGCACTCTGTTAAGAGTTATAACAATGCAGAAATATGAAGAAAGAAAGAAGAAGATGAGAGAAATTTAGCTTTGAAGAAGCTAACAAATTTGATTTTATTTCTTATGAATGCTTTACAAACAGAAAAAGCTTATACAACGTGAGATTGGCTTCTCCTAGAAAACTCGAATCTCTAACTACCTTAATGAACTAACCTGACAGTTAAAATAGAACTACCAGTCTTCTAACGAGCTGCCTATATAGCTAGCTATAACACTTGTTTTATTATATGCCCTGACTTGTATGTAAGTTGAAGTAGACTCGTATACTGTCTCATAACATTTCCCTTCTCTTCACCAAATCCTTGACCTCTAGGATAGAAATTGATGTCTGGAAACTGAAGCACTACTTCGCTCAGTTGTTCCCAAGTCGCATCTTCTTTAGGCAGAGAAGTCCACTTAGTTAATCCCATGACAACTACACCATTGTTCCTCTTCATTATCTTCCTGTCCAGTACTGCTTCAGGATAAAGCTTAATTGTGCCCAGTATCGCTCAAAGTAGGCAAATTGGTAGTGACCACTGCATTAGTGCCTGCTTTTTTGTTTTATTTTTTCCCAACTAGTGATACATGAAAGGCTAGGTGCGGCTGTGACCCTTCCGGTAGCTGCAACCCATAAGCCAACTTTCCCACTTTTGTAATATGAGTTTAGGCCCGTAGCAACGAGGATGCAGCTTTAAATTCTTCCTCAAAGCCACAGTTCCCTGCCTGTAGGGTTGCAATTTCTAATACACAAAATCCTCCACTAAAAACTCTCAGTTCTTCCTTTTTCTGAAATTTGTTTCATCTTGTGCTGAGCTCGCTGAAGTTGTTTTTGTAACAATTTATCCATCATCTCCTTTCAAGTACAAATCCCCCAACAGTAGCTACTGCAGTTAAATTCTAGTAGTGTGATTGCGAATGCTTTTTAAATAATTTTTCGTGTCAAAATACATGTCAATAATATTTTTTATTTTTAAAAAATTATTTTTAATATCAACATATCAAAACAATCCAAAACATACAAATCATATTAAATTTTAATAAAACAAAAAAAAATTTAAAATTTTTGAGAACACGGGTTGAACCCATTTCCAAACGATTTCTAAATCAAAAACTCCTTGCAAGGTGGTGGTGTGCCAATGATCCAGTAAAAGCTAAAACAAAAGGTTTAAATTAAGAGTACCAAACATGTTCTTAAATCCTCTTTTTGGAAAATTTTAAGAAATCAATCTATATAGGAAAGCAGTAAAAGTGTAAAACCCATTGACCGATCACCATTACTATCTTTTGTGGTTAAAACCTTTTTCTATTTCTAGTTTGCATAACTTTTCCTTCTAGCAAGCGGGATACCATTTTTGCAGGACATAATTTTGTCTGTATATTTAGTTTACTGGATGGAGAACAGTTCAACAACTCATTTAAAAATGAGCCGTGCTCAAAAGGCTACTCGATGACGGCTGTAGGCATCAACCATAGAGGGTCAATGAAAAGAATCGAACAGAATTTATGGTGAAAGGCTACCTTCTGCATAAAAACTAAATTAGAAAGCTTACATAATGTTAATCAGTCCAATCTACTTGTATGCACAGCCCAATATTCATGTCTTCTTTTCTTGGTTAAAGCATCTCAGAAGTCCTATCTTCAGGTATTGATAATGGGCTGAACTCCAAAAGTTTCCCTGGCCGCTACTGATGTTCATTCTACCCTCGTAACTACAACACATACTTCAGATAGAAGACACTGAGGAATAACGCAATGCAAATTCTTGCAGTTCAGGAACCCTGATATGTTCCAGTACAGGAGACGTCTTCAAGCCAATAATTTGTACATCTGAATTTGAGTGACCATCTAAGAAAACATTTGTAACCTGTAAACAAAGCATCATAACAACTTAGAACTCCAAAATCCAGCAATTGTGAGTCCATGAAAAGAAGAGAGACCTATAGGCTGTAGAGTTTGAGCTTATCAATAAAAGAAATAAATACTAGTTTTAGTATTGGCATTATAAACAAAGCGAACCTAACGAGAGAAATGTACCTGACTGCATCCAAAAAGTTTAAGCACCTTCAATGAGAAACAACTATCCACAATCAAGCCCAAGGCCTCATTCGTCAAGTTCCGACACCATGACAAATCCAAACTTAGCAACTTTCTTGAACGTCTAGCGAGTGATAATGCTGTACTGTGGCCAACCTAGGAAAAAGAGTCACAGATGCCCATCAGTGAGTAGAAGAATCTAATTTCAGATCAAATTCACCTAGGTCCAATACTCCAACAGAACCTTCTAAGCCAAACAGAAACATAAGTAGCTAATCAATAATAAGAAGATCAGCAGGCAGAGCCAGAAGAATTTGGCAAGGACTGCATTCCAGTAACAACTAAATAGGACCAACTGTTTGATGCAATTTCAAAAGTGAATGGAAGAAACTCCTAAACCACCCCTTGAATGGGGAAAATGAGGATCCTGAGAAGAAGAGAGAGTAAGCAATAAGGTACCTTCGTAACATTATTCAGTGAAAGTTCTTTTAAAAGCTCTCCAGAAGTTTCCAAAAATGCAGCAATAGCTTCATCACTGTCACCAGAAGAGGGAAGGAAGAGTTGAGAAATAAAATCAATTTGCCATTGAGAAGTTGCTATTACTAGTGAGGGTCCAATCCAAACAAGTCACTGATATGCAAAAAATTAAAAATGGCCAGAGTAGAACAATGATTTGGGTCTGCATGGCAGAAGATGCCCTGACAAGAAAAAACCCTTCATCTTAAGGAGCAGCTTACATAACCATTAAGCAATTTGCATAGCCATGACCAGTAACAGCCCCAGCTTGGTCAAACCATAAGACATTTTATCTTCACTCGAGTCAAGATTCAAATATATCGAAACATTTGCAACACTTTCCAAAAATTCCTTTGATTCAGCAATCAACATACAGTAGGGAAGGAAACATTTGACATGATCTTACAATTAAGTATAAGAATCTTATTACCCTTGGAAAGTTCTAAAAACAGTGTCAACTTGCCAATTGCCATATAATTGTGAACAATGGAGGAAAAAATGTGTGAAGCCATGTTTTCTCTTTTCACCACCCTACTTAAGTTGAATCCATAAAATGCTGAAACTCATTAAAATGCACAAAGATTTATACATGCTCCTTGTCAATACAATAACAGGTTGGATGATTCAACATGATCCTTCCATTCATCAGTAGGACATCTTGATACAAACTAAGAATGTGGCTTGATGCGGAACAATGAACAAAAAGAATTAAAGCAGAAAAGAAAGAAGCTTTTAGAGAAAAAAGCTAAGAATTGAAAGCAAAGAAAGAGAAGAATGAGAATTGGAAATATGCAACTCTGCAATATTTCTCATTAATCATAAAAAATTCCATTAACATTTAGAAAAGTAGGATATAAATACTAAAACCCTAACTAGAACAAGCGATTAGGCTTATGGCTTACTAAATAAAATACCCAACAATAATTAAATCAAACCCAACAAATAAAGCCTAATTAATAAACCTCAACTAAAAATTTATACACTAAAACATAAGCTAAAGCCAATCTCTTAATGGTTTAGACTATCCTTCATCGTCTATGATTATACAAGTGCGTAAACAATGTTTTGGGTTCAGTGTCCCCACCATGGCTGTTTGCATAGCAAGATTAAATTATGCAGCCATGCCAATAGATTATAAATCAAGTAGATATTCTGGCATTCCAGGGATGAACAATGGTTAGGAGCCCAGATCAGAGAAATCAATTTACACACTCCAGGGAAATGGGCAACCAAAGTAAAAATGAAAATGTAGAAGTTGACAGCCAAATAAAACTACTCTGCAGAAATTTCTTCAATTGCATGATGTTTCTATAAACCAAGCATGAGTCGTGCTAGCTCTAATAAAAATAATATAAACCATTTTAGCACCCAAACCATGCTTATAACATAATGAAAAGGAATTACTGATAAAAGAAAGATGATAAAGAACTTTAAATGTAAAAAAAAGAAAATCCAAATCATGTACATGCAAGAAAAAACAAACACTTGTAGAAATCACAACACATAAATAGTAATTAAATCACAATGTTATGCAAATACCTGAATGCATTGCGGCAGAGTTTCAAAGTATGGATTTCTCGGCAAGCATTTGCAAGAAATCCCAAAGCAGAATCTGTCAATTTCCTCAAGTTACCGAGATCAAGTGCACATAATTTAGAGCAGGTTTCAGCTATGACTTTCATGGAAGAATCAGTCAATTTCCTGCACCAAAGTACATCATCCAAAATAAGAAAAGAACACTTAAAATCAGGAATCAACGGTGTGATATTCTCCCACAGATAGCAAACAAATTCACTGATGTTGCACATAAAATGTTAAAAGAAGCTTACACACAATCAGTCAAAACAAGCTCCTTTATATTATGGCCACGTGCAACGATAAATCCCCTCAAAAAATTATCATTAATGGTTTGAATTCCAGACAGGGACAACACTTCTAAATGTTCTAGTTTCTTCAGTGCTGGCAAAATGAGCATGGGTTGAATGCTTTGGCAATCATTAATGTACAGTTCCCGCAAACTTGTTACCAACAAATCAGCTAAAGTATCAATACTGGCAGAGGTAAGAAGGGAGCACTGGCTGAGATTTAAAGATTGTAGGGCAGGGGCAGAAGAAACAAGTGAACTAAGTGCAGCATCTGAGAGTCGGCATGCTCCTCTGATGGATAAAGTAGTTAACCTAGGCAAGCTACCTGGTGACCGAGCTAAAGTAGCAAGTAAAGTATAATCTGCCATGCAGCGTCCACATTGGTCAAGTTGTAGAACCTGATTCTCAGAACAATGAAAGTTAGATCATCATAAGTTTCCACTCATTGAAATAGAACGAGACACCATGTTATAATCAATGTGCAAAGAGAGGACTATTCATACACAGAGATATCCTTTCACAAGATGAGCTATCTTACAATACCACAGATCACAGCGCTATGGTTGAATGGAAACTTGTTATAAATCCAGTCAAAGTTGAAGTCTACGCAAAAGATATATGAGAACCAACAATAGGTTCTAGAACTAAAATGTATATTAGAGACCAACAACAGGTTCTGGAATTAAATCACAAAAAATGTTTGAACTGGAAATCTGATTGAAGCACAGAATGAAAGAAACCTGACTGCCACTGAAATAAATGGCATACTCATGACTGCCAAGGAAAATATTATACAGATAACCAACTCAACATTTAGTTGGGCTTTACAGCCTCTGTGGCAACAACCAGCAATATGATAGAAGCTCTAATCAATGAGACTTCCATTTAGTTCAATTTAGTCTACATAAACTGGTATGACCAGAACATTATTGGTTCATCTTGCTTTCATTCTTGACTCCTTCAATCCAGTAAGACTAAAGGTGAACCTACCTAGACGTGTAGTAGAACCATAAAAATGTTTAGGAAAATGAAAATTGAAATAAGAGCTTCAAGTTGGTCTA
This sequence comes from Populus x sibirica, assembly GCA_019202695.1. Lineage (NCBI taxonomy): Eukaryota > Viridiplantae > Streptophyta > Magnoliopsida > Malpighiales > Salicaceae > Populus > Populus x sibirica. The sequence continues at coordinate 2,510,723 of JAGMVL010001159.1, forward strand.
GGGAAATAATAGACTTCTCATTGTTTTTATTCACATGTGCCTCTTTCACAATGCCATTCCATAAAATCATTATTGTCAACGTAAATGAGGCACACAGAGAAGCATGCACTCATTTGTATATTTGATGTAGGCGGAGCGAAGGATAAAAGGTTTGCTACAAGTCAAAATCCTTAGAGACCAAGAACACTATAAATATAAGAAGGCTATCAAAATACTTAATTTTATTGTCTCTCTTTGCCCAAAGACTATTACAACCCTTTTATATATAAAAAAAAAAACCTAGAAAACCTAATGATAGTGAATAGAAAAAAAATTAGGGAAAAATATCCCCTTCAAATAGAAAAGCATCATAATAAAGAATAGAAAAATAAAATAGGAATAAATAAAATTAAATAAGAAATAAAAACCTTATGCATGGGTTGGAAGGAACTCGTCCTCGAGTTAGAAATTATCCTCCAAGAATATTATTTCGTGTGTGAACCACCTCATTGTGGATTCCTAACACTTTCGTATCGACCACCTCATCATGAATCCCTAACACGACACTTTTGTGCAAGTAGCTCCATCTTGGATTCCTAACACAATATTTTTGTGCGGGTCACCCCGTTATGAATCCCACCACCAGAATTTTGAATGACAATAACTAATGTAGATAAAAACAACACACTAGTTCCTGAACGTCTTTTTCTCAAGAAGAAACCTCCTCATCCCTCATATACAAGCACATCCTATTCTGCAATTGTTGGGCTCTTATACCAATTAACATAGGCGGGGCAAAGAATAAAAGGTTTGTTACAAGTCAAAACCCTTAAAGTCCAAGAACACTATAAATACAGGAAGACTCAAGATACTTAATTTTATTCTTCTATATCTCTCTTAGTCAAAAGACTATTACAACCCTTTATATATAAAAAACTAGAGAACCCTAATAATATTGAATAGAAAAAATAAATTAGAGAAAAAATTCCCTTCAAATAAAAATAAAAGCTAGAAAACATCATAAAAAAATTTTAAAAAAAATGAAATAGAAAGAAATAAAATTAACTAAAAAAATTAATTTCCCTAAAAGAAAAGCTCTTACGTCAATATTCAAAAAGAACTATATGATGGGAAGATGTCGGATGCAACCACATGGTCTTGGCCTTGAGTAGGCCAGACATGGATAAAGGGTCACTAAGCCATATCCCAACCTTAACCAAGGTTAATCTATTTGAAGTAATAGTTACAGTTTTTAGAGAACTCCCCTGAAAACATGCTAGCACCATCAAAGATGAAACCCCAGGATAAGTTTTCATCTAAGCAACTAATGATCCATCAGAGTTCCATTTCAGATATTCAACATAAAAGCAAATGCATGATAATACAAACCAAGACGGGTAGATAAACATACCGTTAAATTGCGCGAGTCGCACACCTCAAAATTTTTTGTGAACTCTTCCTCTGCTAGCCACGAACAATCCCTAATACGTATCTCCATAGGTGATCCGCGGACAAGAAGAGCCAAAAAATGAGCATTCATTCTCCGAGAATCACAGAGCAATTGGCATAGCCTATGCCTCAAAGCATCTGGGACATGTTCAAGTGAAGCAATTGCATCGGCATTCTTCACTAGAATTTTCATGCATAATTCTTGCAGTGAAGGAACCAATCCTTTTGAAGGCTTACACGCCCGATCAGTTTTTGGCATCCAAGTTATGGGCACAGGTTTTTCCTTCTCTAAAGTGGAGCCCCTCTGTTGCAAGTTAAGCCTATTTGCTCTATCCCTAATAATCTTCATAGCAGTAGAGAAAGGACCAGGCCAGTCTTCAACTTTGTCCTGCTCTTCTTCCACAGATGGCATTTCTACGTCATGATGGTCTGCCTCATGCTCCTGAACTTCAAAATGAGCAAATCGAGAAGCATTCTGCCTTGCTATATCACGAAATTGCTCCATTCTTGATTCAGGCACTTTACTTCTTGCACTCGCACCCTCCTTTCTCTCTTCCAGAACCACACTCTCTGCCAAACCATCAACCAGATTCTTAACTCTGGGTTCTAATTGCAACATATCCTTTCCATTTGATATCAAACCATCATCAACAACCAATTTCCCCTTCCCTTTCTCTTCTCTGCTATACCTCATCCTTCCCCTTGAACTTCCACCCTCAAGAGCAACTGGATTTTCCCCTAATTCCTCAATAACAACAGCACCCTCTTTACTTCTCTTCTCTTTTTCCTCTCTACTATACCTCCTCCCTCTCCTTGAAGTGCCATTCTCATCTGTACATGGGTTTTCCTTCAATCCCTCGACAACACCCTCTTTAACTCCCTCCACTTTCACTTCTCTGTTATATTTTCTCCTTCCTCTTGTTGAAATCCCACTCTCATTAGCACCAGGGCTTTTCCCCAGGTCCTCCACAGCAACACCACCCTCTTCACCTCTCTCCATTTTTACTTCCCCTGTACATTTCCTCTTTCCCCTTGACGACTCACTCAACTTCTCCAAATTTTCACTTCTCTCGACCGCGTTATCATTCAAAATTTCCACCAACTCCTCTTGAACATCCAACTTTAACACTTTCTTACCCAAATGCCCCCTTCCCTTTCCCTTCCCTTTTGTACGCAGAACACTCGAACCCTTGACTTCTTCACCTTCAATTTCAATATTACAATTATCAACAACCCTTTTCCCAGACCTCAAACTTAAAACCCTCAATACTTCACCTCCAACATCTCGTTCGGTCATTTTCTCAACCACATCACCTTCATTAACAAGCCGACCTTGTTTACCATCACTCCCCTTCTTCCTCTTGCGGGTTGGAGTTTGAAGGGAGGCATCGGCAGAAGGAAGTGACTTCGAAGCGAGACGAAGGCTCCGCCTGCGTGGAGGGGCAGAGTCGGAGCCCAAAAGGGAAACATCGGGGGGGTTGGGGGTGGGAGGGGATTGGTGAGTGGAAGGTTCGCGAGTTCGAGTTGGAGTGACAGGTTCGGGTGTGGGCCCTTTTTTGTTTGAGGGTATTGTTGGGAGTATTCCGCGGGACCTGAGCACAGCCATGGAATGGAATGGTGGGTGAAGAGAGAGAGAGATGGAAGATGATGGAGCGCAAAGGAACTGATTACAAAATCAATATAAGAACGCCAATGGGTGCCGCTCTTTTTTCTATTTTTAGGGTTTTGGACCCAAACTTCCCTTGTACGCTGCTTGTGTTTCCCGCCAAATTCTTTTGTTTTTTTTTTTTTAATTACAATTATTTAGCACTCCCATCTATTTAGTTAAGGGATATCGTGGCATTATGTCAATTTGAGTTGTTAATAAAAATTAAATTTTTAATGTTTTTTAAAGTATTTTTTATTTAAAAATATATTAAAATAATATTTTTTTATTTTAAAAAAATTATTTTTGATATCAGTGCATTAAAATAATCAAAAAATATCAAAAAATATTAATATAAAATAAAAAAAATTAAATACTTTTAAAAATAGTTTTAAAATACAAAAATAAACAAGGTGTAAATTTAATTGTGTCCCATGTATTTTGAGCATTTGTTTTTTATGTGATATGTGTGTGTATCATGTAAAAATTAAAATTAAAATTATATTTATTTTAACATGGGGTTGTTAATTCATATATAAGGTTTAATTCAAACAAATGAGAAATATATTGATAAATTCTTTTAAATCCTGTTTGCTTTTACGTTTCAAAAATATTTTTGAAAAAAATTGAAAATTTTTTATTTTTTTCTTTGCTTCAAATTAATATTTTTTTGGTGTTTTCAGATCATTTTAATGTATTGATGTTTAAAATAATTTTATAAAAATAAAAACAATTATTTTAATATATTTTTGAGTGAAAAACAACCACAACCATATTTTTAAACAATTTTTTAAAATATTAAAGATATTTTTTTCAATCAATTCCATCGTATAGCTATTTTTATTTTCAACTTTTTGGAAAAATTCATATGACTTCCGTCTAAAAAAATAGATCACAATCCATCATTGAAAATCAAGTTAACACTGTCATTAAAATTATTTTTAAAATCTCGTACCTGATCATTTCGGATTGTCTTAATTTTTTTTAAGTATTTTATATGTAGAAATATATTTAAAAAATATTTTTTAAAAAATATTTTAATTTTTTATATTAACCTATTAAAATTATTAAAAAATTAAATTACATAAAGATATTAAAGAAATTAAAATTATGGAACAAGTTGAAAATGACATTAGCATGAGTACAGGATCAATTAGTGACAACATTAGTCGGCTGTCGTCTTGTTGTCTGTTTGTTAAAACATTTTAGCAATGCTGTTTGTTTTTTGAAAAATAGTTTTTAAAATATTAATTTTTAAATTTTTTTATATTTGTTTACTATTAAAAAAATTGGTTAATATAAAATATATTTTTCAGTCAAAGAAAAATTTAATTTGATTTCCAAAAAAGTGTTTTCTTTTTATTTTGGGCGGAAAACACTTTTTGAAAATTATGAAAAATTTAGAAATGTCATATTATTTGTTGATTATATCAAATTTGGTCCTTAAATTTTTTATTGTTTTATATATTTTGTTTTGAATATTTGTTTTTCAATTTCATCCCTTATAATTTAATTTTTATATTAAGTTTGGTTCTCATTTTTATAATTGTTACTTGCTTTTCCCTTATTATTTTTTAATTGAAATTTTTTATCTATCAAATTTGATCCTCATTCTTTTGATTGTTACTTATTTTATTTGAAATAATTTATAAAAAGTTAATTATTATTATTTTAATTTCTTCATCTTTTTATTTTTTTATTTTTTAGATTTAATCTCTATTATTTTGATTATTATTTATTTTATTTGAGATAATTTGTGAAATTATATTTTTTTTTCAATTTCATTCTCATTCAACTTTTTAATTTGTAAGATTTGTTCCTCATTATTTTAATAAACTTGAAAAAAATAAAACATTAATAAGTTATTTTCCAGTTCATTTTCCATGACATAACCAAACACTGGAAAATATTTTCCAACTTATTTTTCATTACACTACCAAATATAAAAAAATAATTCACTTTTCCGGAATTCACTTTCCTGGAATTCACTTTTCAAAAGAAAACTATTTTCCAATAAACAAACGGGGCCTTAGCTAGTAAAGATAATATAATGAGTGACTCAGCATTTGGATCTAACTAGGTTTTAAAATAAATTAAATAGTAGTTGATTTAGCGTGCTCCAAGCAACTTAGTGGTATACTCCCGACCTAGTTAGCTAAAATCCAATTTAATTATTTTTTAAAAAAATGTTGATTTAATATTTTTTAAAAAATTATTAGAATAAAAATGCTCTGAATTAACCCAAGTTAAATGGGGTTTAACTCACTTAACATGTAATCTAAATCACGATCTTAACTGTGTTTAGTAACCTTATTTTTTAAAATCTATTTTTATTTAATCAAATGACAATTATAAAAAAAAACATCCAATAAAATTATACAGAAAAATATATATTTTTTAAATCTAAACTTCATTTCTATATTAATACATCTCTTTATTGTTTTAACAAAAATGTATTTTTTTTATTATAAACATTATTTTTCAAATCAAAATCCACCATGATCCAAAAAAAAGATTAAAAAAAATATATTGAAATAGTATCTTAATATATTGTATAAATATTGAAGAAAAAAAATAAACATCATAAAATCATGTAAAAGATTCATAAAAAACTTAAAAGAACATAAATTTTCTTATCATTAAATACTCATGAGCAATTTTTTATTTTTTATTTTTCAAGAAAGGAAAAGAAGTAGCATAAAAAGGGCCCAGGCATTTGGGGGCAAGTAGACACTTGACCCATATAAAACAACTAGTGCATCAAATTTTTTTTGGTTAGCTTTTGTACTTTTATTAAAAAAAAATTTAAAAAAACAAAGGACTTGAAATTTGTTTACCAAGATTTTAACCGTTGTAAATATGATTGAAAATCTGTTTCAGTTTTGTTGGATAAAAAATATATTTTAGTCTATTTAATAAATATATTTAAAATTTCAATAAACTAATTTTTTTTACTTAAAACACTCATAAAACAGGTTAAAAAACACAATTAAACTATAAAAAAAATCTTTTATCTCAATCTTGATCTATTTTTTCTAGCAATATAAAAGTTAAAAAATACTTTAATGACATTTATTTCATTAAAAAAAACATATTGACATCAAATTTAGCTTTTTTATTCATAAATTTATTCACAAAATCTAGGTGAAGAATCATTTTTTCTCAAACCCAAATACTAAAATGAAAACAAAATAAAGTTTTGGATTAAAATATAAAATTATGAAACTAAAAGAATAAAAAATGAAAACAAAATATTTTTGGAGTCCAAATTTTTTTCTTAAAAATGTTTCATGAATTGTTTTAGAAGAAAGCCTACATTTTTACCTGCTAACAAATTTGATATCTATATTTTCAATTTTTCTCAAGTAATAAAACTGATTTTTTTTTTTTACAAAATCAATTATAAGCTCAGTGTCAATATTTACACCATGATAATCTTATATATAAAAAAATCATAATAAAATATCAAATCCAAATCTCATTCAAAACAATGTGAAAGTATAGAATAAAAAAAAAAAGTACTGGAGAAAAAAAAACACGCATTGTGTTTAGGTGCAGTGTTTTCCAAATCTCTTTTTAAGTATTTTTTTGTGTATTGTAATTACGAGGAGAACTCACAGTAAACAAGTCCAACTTACACAAGATTAGTAATCTCGTTTGCCAATTCGCTGGCTCTACGATGATCATCTTCTGAATAGATTTATAGAGTTTGTTTAGCTGTTCCTGTCTACAATTCGCATTCGGGAAAAGAATTGGACAATGGAAGCTAGGTTGAAAGTTACGTGAGATCAACCAGTTAAAACATGGAATTTATCAGAATTTGGATTGGCTAAAGCAATGCTGATAAACGGAATCAACTCTTCAGGCGTAGTAAAAAGTCGGAACCCTAAACCTTCATCGCAAAAGGCCACAACATAGTCAGGATCTGGAATGATCATGCTCCGATAGAGTTGCATTAAAAATTATAATGTTCAGGCTAAATGAATTGCCACAAATAAACATCCGGAAATTTGAAAAAATTTCTACAAAGCTATGGAACCATCATAACCCAGAACTATAATTCTCTCACAGTGTTAGCAGGTATCGTAACGGTGCATTGAGCTGTGGCAATTTAAAGAGCAGGTCCACGTTCACATTTGAAACTCCATCGTCATTGAAATTGTCTGGGAAACTCCTGCATCAATGTCAGCCTGTAAGCTCTTCCATCAAGCCCTGTTGATCAAACAAGGAAAAAAGTGAAATTCAAGTGGGTTCAAGAACAAAATGTTAGAAGACAATTTCAGCTAACCAAGTCACCATGACAACCCACCCGTGCAATGTACTGCTCAGCATCAGTTCGTTTAAGAAAGTGCATCGAATGGCGAGCAAGATTGGCTGTCTTATCACTTAGTAATATCCCTTCACCCATATCATCAAGGACTCTCACCTTGATGTATGGATCTTTGGGCGGAACCATATCCTGCCATGCACAATAACCTCAGCCATCAAAATCTAGGTAATCATGTGAAGTGAAACAATTCGAGCACGAAACTGTATTCAGTTTAGAAGACAATTTCTCACTGTTTATATTTCTCAAACCAGTCAAAAACTGCTAAAGATATACATGCTGAATTTCGCATATTAGTGTCAGATGTATTGATGCTTCTTCAAAAGTAGTGTCTACTGATTAAAAAAACTACATATATAACCTTAGAAGCTAATATAACCACGACTTCCTTTGATTGATTTTTGATCTTATAATATCCTTGCTTCTGCGCTGACTAGCACCGACCCTAGCAAATAAAAAGCTTCAATAGTTAACCATCTAGTAGATGATCCAGTGATAAGACTTTGGAACTAAGGGGTTTGCCCCCCTGTGGTCTTAGGTTCAAGCTCTGTGGTTGCTAATATGATGATCACTAGAGGTTTACATGGTCGTTAACTTCAAGGTCCGTGGGATTAATCGTGGTGCGCACAAGCTGATCCGAACACCTATGTTAATAATAAAAAAAAACTCCAATAGTTTGCTTAAGACCATCATGAAAGCTAAACTTGAGCTATATGACTACTGAAGATCCGGTCAGGTCTCCCTCTGGCAGAGAAACCCTTAGTATCTGTTCACTAGCATAAAATTATTTTTCTTTCCTGTTTTCAGTTTTTTTTTCAATGAAAAATTGAAAACTTGTTCATTTATTGAGAATGAAGATGATTTATTTTCATAATAAAAAAGGAATACATCAAAACATGATTTATAATAATCATTTTAACATTTTGTATTTGTAATAATCTAACTGTATAATATTAATTTTTTATCATTCAAATTAAAAATTATCATGAAAAAATTATATTGTAAACTAAAAAAAATCATATTAATTTTTTTTTATAAAAATTAAATTTATGACGCTAACTAGACACTAACTAAATATGAAAATATATATATAAAAAAAAACATAATTTTAATCTTTTACATTGCGAAAAACTACTTGTGTATATAAAAAAAAATGTATTGTTCATGTCTTTTTTTATTTGAAAAATAGTAAAAAACTTGTAAAGAAAAACCTTGGAGAACCTCTAAAATATGTTTTCTAAACTTAGTACAAATTTGAAAATATGAAAAACTAATTTTCCAGTTTTTTGGATGGAGAATATTACATTCGGCAAAAAATTCTAATAAAAAAGTTATGTTTCTGAACAACCTCTTACCATCTCAAGCACACTTGTGGATAAGATAATGCTTGTCTTTGTAAGATGGGAACAGAACACAATTAATAAACTTTTGAAAAAACCATTTGGATTTTGAGTAAAAAAATATACTATCATGCTGAACTTTTGTCAAGCATATCCAATTGGTAAATTATTGCTCCATCTTGCTAGTTGAGTCATATACTCTCTTCTTTCTCTACTTATTGAGTTATATGCTTCATATCCTTCTTCATCAGCCTAGGCTACCACTGCATAGTGATACATTATCACCCATCTTTCAGTAAAGAGACATGGTCCGTCCAAGGACCCTATAAAACAAATCTGCAAGTTTAATTTTGGACATGGGTTTTCATATCATAATCAGTCGAAGATTCATGCATCTTTTATTTTTCACCCATAAAGTATAGCATTTGGCCACTCAAGGATGAGTTTCCTTGGCAATGCTAACAAAAACGAAATGGAATATACTTTTTTGGGAACACGCAACTTAATTTTTAAGACTGGCAATAACATTAAAGTAACAGAAGGCTTGCATCCACAGAAAGATCGAGAAATGTTAGAGCCTTTTGTTGGTAAGAGCTAAACCACCAAAACAAGGGAAAGAAATGGATATGTCAGCCATGAGCTGACCGGATATAAAAAACAGCATTCCATGTCAAAAGAAAGGCTCATTTCCTATTTATAGGGAGAAGTTGTTAGCCACTGGAAACACAATAAAATTTTCCAAACAATTTCAATTATTTTTTTGTTGCACCAGCAACCATTATTAGTCTGAAACTCTGAATGCATCAAGTCAATATTCTGAGAGAAACAGAAAGAGAGCTTACCACATTCAAATCAATTCCCACTTCTGCCATGTATGTTTGCAAAGCAGCAGAATGCTTCCCAAAATAGTTTTTCTCTGAAAGACTGAGCTTCTCTTGAACTTCTTCTGGGAGCTCAAGAAGCTCAAGCCCAACCTTCCAAGCAAAACTTTGTATAATTTCTGCTCGGTTGTGCCTGCAAGGATATAAACCATGAGCCAAAAGAGCTGAAGATGAGACAAACCTCAACAAAGGAATTCACTAGAAAGAGTAGGGTCATGAAATAGAGCAAGGATTTAGAGATACTCACACGTAAGCCATTAAGCAACGCTTGTTGCGAATTAAAGAAAGGTGGTGGATGAGTGCCCCATAGTGCTCTGCATTTCTAGTTTCTCTCACATCCACACTTTCTTCCTGCATTTTCCTATTTCCATAACAAGTCAATAAATTAAGCAGTAGAAGAACAATATATATTTTAGCATTGCATACAAAATTGCAAGAGAGAGAGAGAGAGAGAGAGAGAGAGAGAGAGGAAGATGGAAAGGAGGCAAACAACTTGTTAAGATATGACCAATCGGCCATATAGATTGAAATTCTTCCAGCAATTGATCACAGAGAAGTAATTCCCTATGGTTACACATGTAGGCCCATACACTGACAAGGAAGGTCTTTATTAAAAAGTAAAGGCACATTGGCCCTGCGTAGGTGTATGAATGATATAACAAGCCTGCTCTCTTCCCATACCAGAGAAATTTGTCCAAACCAATTCTCCCATGTAACAGAGCAATTCTTGTTCTTTCTAATGGTAAAATCAAGACAAATAATTATAGTAACTGATGGGTATTTACAGAAAATCAATGATATGCAACAAAGTTGTAATGGATATTATCAATTGCATGATATCCTCTTTTCCACCAAAGGGAAATGTGGGTTACAATCTGCAAGCATGAGTATGCTACTAAAAATTCCATGAAAAACTAATACTAATCCACACTAGAAACCTGAAATCCCAGGTACCAAATGCATGGAACTGAATATTATGAAATACAAGCACTGCTTCCCTCTAGACTTCACCAACTTGACCGTAATTCAAAGGTTGAACCAGAGTAGGAGCCAAAAGAGCATCGGGTAAAACTTAATTTCATGTGTCCATATAAACTTAAGTATGTATTGATGCATCTGTTAGATCATAACTCAATGTGTTCTAATAGCAGAAACCTTAGGTCTTTGAAAATTCAAACCAAACTGATCGTTTAAGTTGAAGTGATAAGGACTCCCACAACAAATTTCATGGGGGGAACTGTGTAAATAAGACTAGAGCTTAATCCATTACACCAACACATTAAAATAGTAGCGGGACCTAAATGTAGCAAATTCTTTTACTGTAGATTTTTCTAGCAGTCAATAACTAATAAAGTATCATCGCTACTTCATGACCAGCGATGCACAGCTAAAAGAAATAAAAATTAAAAAGGAAAGAAAATATACATTCTAGCATTTCCAAAAGATGAGCTAAAATGGGGAGTACCTTATCAAAGCCTGAAGCTCAAGGTAGTGCTGACTACATTGATCAACAACTTGATTAAACAAATCTTCCTACAAAACAATATCACATCACTTAAATAACATATATTGTTACAACAACAGATGAACTAATCCAAACCACTTCTTGCCCAATAAAATTGTCACAGAAAATAGGTAATTGAATATGCCATAAAATAAAACAAAAAACTTTGCTCACATTGAAAGGTTGAAGCTGTCCCTTTTCACCATTGGCAAGGTCTTTAATTAGTTCATATCCCTTTCTCGCATACATTTCCCTCAAACTATCAGAAAAGAAAACACTTGACCTAAAAGCAAAAGGGAAAACAAAATCCTTCCTCACTTAATTTATTAGTATATGAATTAATGAGAATCTTTCAATCCCTCATAAACCCAAAAAGAAAAAAAAAAGTACACATATAACATCAATAAAAGCTTTACATATACAAAGAAATAGTCTTGGGAAAGAAATCCCATTTTTATAGAATGAAAAAGGCAACAGTGCTGGAAAATTAGAGAAAATGGAGAAATGGGTTTTTGACAGTGCCTTTTTTGGTGTTTGGTTGGAGAGAAAACGAACATAGTTTTGGCCCCATTGTGTTCAATTGAAAAATAAAAAGAAAGAGATTAACTTTTCATAAATTGCAAATAGAAAGTTTGGAAAAAAGAACCCAATTCAGAAACCCAAAAACGAGAAATAACACACCTCAACGTGGGTAATCTGGCTGGCGGAGGGAGCCGGATGGCTGTGCGTCAGATTGGCAAGGAGAGGGAGAGGGGGACGAGACAAGCACAGTGAGAGAGATGGAGAAAAAGAGCTGCTTCTTTTGAAACAACTGAAAAACTGGCGCGTCAAATGTCCCTCCCAGAGCGGTTTATCTTTATCCTAGCCTTTTTCAGGGGGGAATAAATCCGAGTAATTTGAAAGTGCTCCAAAAATAATTACAAGACAAATCGGCCTAACGGTGGCGGGAATAAAAAAACCAGAGATGCAAATTATTAACATTAACATTTAACAATTTAAAACAAAGACTAAGCCCCGTTTATTTGCTGGAAAATAATTTTTTTTGAAAAATAAATTCCGAAAAAATAAATTATTTTCTGATGTTTGGTAGTGTAATGAAAAATAAGTTGGAAAATACTTCTAGTATTTGGTTATGTTATGGAAAATGAGCTGTAACATAATTTATTAATGTTTTATTTTTCTCAAATTTATTAAAATAATAAGGAACAAATCTTACAAATTAAAAATTTAAATAAGAATGAAATTGAAAAAAATATAATTTCATAAATTATCTCGAATAAAATAAATAATAATCAAAATAATAAAGATCAAATCTAAAAAAAAATTGAAAGATGAAAAAATTAAAATAATAATAATTAACATTTCATAAATTATTTCAAATAAAATAAATAACAATTAAAAGAATGAGGACCAAATTTGATAGATAAAAAATTTCAATAAAAAAATGATAAAGGAAAAGCAAATAACAATTATAAAAATGAGAACCAAAGTTAATATAAAAATTAAATTTTAAGAGATGAAATTGAAAAAAAAAATATTAAAAAATATATATATATATATATATATATATATATATATATATATATATATATATATATAGCAATCAAAAGTTTGAGGACCAAATTTGATATAATCAGTAAATAATATGACATTTCTAAATTTTTCACAACTTCCGAAAAGTGTTTTCCGCCCAAATTTTTCAGGAAAACACTTTCCTGGACACCAAGCCAAATTTTTCTTTGACTGGAAAGTGTTTTCCATTGACCAACTTTCCTAATATCAAACAAACGCGGAAAATTTAGAAAGTGATTTCCGGGAAAGTAAATTCCAGGAAACAAACATAGCCTAAAAGAGATGTAGCTTTTACCATACAAAATAATATTTATTATAATAATATTTTTTTAAAATATTTTTTAATAAAAAAAATAAAAAGAGATGTTGCTTCATAAAATACTATTCATTATAGTGATTTTTTTTAAATATATTTTTTAATTCTATTATTCTATATTTGAGTTATTAAAGATTGAACTTCATAATTTGTTATGGTTTATTTTCTATAAAGTCATCTCAATTTTATGATATGTGTCGCGGATTTAACACGTTAACCCGGTTAACTAGAGTTTTTTTTTAATTGACTTTTTTATTTCATCTTTCAAAATTGAGTTGATTAAGAATTAGACTTTATAATTTATTTCGATTTACTTGTATAACGTTATCTTGATCTCATGATGCGGGTTTTGCAAGTTAACACAGGTAAACTCGAGTTGTTTATTGTGTCTTTTTTTATACTAATTTTTTTTCAATTTTATCGTTCAATAATGAATTGATTGAGAATTGTGCTTCATAATCTATTCTTATTTGTTTTCTATGTGGTTATCTCAATCTCATAGACTTGGGTTGCAAGTTTGATAGATTAATTTGGGTTTACCTGAGTCATTTTTATAGTTTACTTTCTATGAGATTATCCCGGTCTCCTGACTAGGGTCATAGGTTTGACGAGTTAGTCCAAGTTGACTTGGATCATTTTATTTATGTCCTTTTTTCAATTGGATTTTTTTCAATTTCATCATGTAGCATTGAGTTGATTAGGAATTAGGTCTCATAATTTGTTTTGATATACTTTCTATAGGATTCTTCTGGTTTCATGATCCGGGTAATAGGTTTGACTAGTTAATTTGGGTCATTTTTTGTGCCTTATTTTTAAAATAATTCTTTTTCTGATTTCATCCTCACTAGGTTGATTAGGAATTGGACTTTAGAATTTATTTTAATTTACTTTATATAGGGTTATCATAGTCTAATGACCCGGGTCAATCCAATATATTTTCATCTCAATATTCTTTTAAAAAAATGATGTATTGAATTTTTTTAGTCAAACTGCATTTTCTTGATTGTCTAAATTGCCTTTAAACCCGCCAAGTGGATCAGATCGACCTCCGCATGATTTAAAATTTTTTACTAGAAAAATATTAGCAACACATAAGTATTTTTTAAAAAAATTAAAAAAAAATCAATCTGACCCGTAGTATAGCACAAGCCTATAATGTAGTTAACATAAATTAAGTCTTGTGGGAAAACTATTCTAGCTAAGTAGATAAATCATTATTCACTGGAATAGTGGAGTATAAGTTTGCTCTTCTCATAAAAAAAACATAAAAGCTTTCTATAAGAGGTAATTAGATCTTTTCACAAGGTTCATAGGTCATTATTGATTTTATTAGGGGTAGCTTTGTCTTTTTTCACTTTTTGGCACATTGAAATTACTTAAATTCCTTTAAAGACCTCACTTTAGGTTCCACTCAGGAAGCCATCATAAAAAACCAATGCTTCGAGTTCCTATAAATCATTATGAGGTGTAATAGGTCTATGTGTGTTAATAGACCCATCCAAACTACATATGAACATCTCATAAAAAATGCTTCTAGTGTCCCTTGTCATGATCACCATCATTTTATGGGCATCAGACCCATGTATATAGTGTATGAAAGACCTCTAGATTTCAACAAGTCTAGACAAAACTTTATAAGTGTGGGAGGTGGACCCATAAAAGCTTTGTTATTCTAGGATTAAGGCAACACAAACACCTAAGATGAGGGTGAATTAGGTATGCAAGGTAAAACTATAAATTAAAAATTATTTACCTGATAACAAGGAATTCTAAATACTCAACCAAATACGAAAACAATAAACAATATAAATGTGATAACTAAAGAGTGAGAGTTTAGAGAGATTGCACCAATATTTATAAAAGGTTTAGCAAACCGTCTACTTCTCTTCTTGAACTTCTATTCAAGAGTTTCACTATCACACACCAATCTTCTTAGCGAGTGAGATCAAACCATTACACAATCTTTTTATGGGTACAAGATTAAACACAATCTTTTTGCGGGCTTAAGATCAAATCGTTATCCTTAATATTTTTACGGGTTAAAGACTAGAAAACATTTCACCAATATTTGTTGAAGGAAAAGTATTAAACCACTCATAATTTTATCTCTATGAGACTTTTCCAAGTGTTTAGAGTGTCACTTACACTTTTCATAATATACTCTCCTAGTAGAGTTGATTGGCATAATAATTAAACTTTTTAGAAGGATTTTACCAATTCACACCTAACCTTGTTTTTGGATGATTACAAGTGAAACAAGGGTGTTATAGGTTGTTTTTTTTAGAGGAAGTATACCTAGATTTTTGCCTTACGAGTTCCACACTTTTTTTTTGGAAAAGTGAAAGGCTATTTATAAGCTTAGAAAATAAACTAGCAATTAGACAGTTTTCTGCCCAATGGCAGAATTTGTTAGATTGTTTTATAATCGGCCATACCATTTTTGAAGAACCCTAAGTGTTTCTGAAATTTTTCCAGAAACAAACTGACTATTTTGAGAAATGATAAGATATTCTTGAATTGGCTATCACCTTGCTATTTCCAAAATGATGAGACTGTTTTGGCCACTATCCAAATTTTATCATATTTTTGTGTTTTGGTCTTTTCTTAATTTTTTTGTTCTTTTGGGTTTGTTTAGGTTGTGTGGGTATTATACGTTGTTCTAAACAATTCTAGTGCTATTTGGTAAAACCCTATTACAAAGTCTTGATAAGCAAAGTCAAAAACTGTTATGTTTATAAGGTCTTTGTTTTTTACCTTTACAAATCATTTCCTTGCTTGCTTAATGATTTCTTAAATGATATAAACATGTCTAAATCATCGCAAAGGTGTGTGCAATCCACACACACACATATGACATGCATTATGTTTTACTTGACAATTAAAACAATATCAATGCATGTGGCTCACAATCATATTACATGTAGCATATTGACATATTCTTTATTAATTCATTTAAGCATTATAACATAGCGTTTAAAAGCTTTATGGAATATGTCATGAGTAATCAATATGATATGCATAAATCAAAACTATATCAAATCAATGTTTTTATTATTCAATGTTTATGTCATCATCAAATATATAATTAAATCATTATCGAAGCTATAAAGCTAACAAGCTTTATAAGCCTAACTTATACTCCGTATAAAAGTTTTGTGTAGTATAGGTATTGGACCCATCCAGACTACATAAATCTAGCTCATAAGCTGCATATGGGCATTAATCCTAGTATGAAAATTTTTCTGAGTACAGGCATTGAACCTATCTAGACTAAACAAAGCTAATAAAAAATATATTTCTCAAAGAGAACATCATATTTAAACATGAATGAAAAGTGAATAAAATATCAAATATAACAAAATATAAATAATCATTATATAATGAAAAACCCCACAGGATTGGGGTTGTGTACAGTGCCAATAGGATGGAGGGCTAAGGCCAAAACATCGAGGCCAGGCTTCTCTACAAGGTAAACTCCATGTTGGACAATTGAAACTCTGGCAGGGAAGACATCAGCGAAGTCAAACACGAGAACCAGATGGAATGCAACATCAGAGTCCATCTAAATTCCCCTTAACAGGTTAAAAAAATATAAATTGGATATATCAAGAGAAATCTTGTCTCTAACCATCTCGGTTAATTGTGTAGACCATACAAACATTTCTTGGAACTCCTCATGAGAGTTCCTTATAGTCTATCCTCACACGAGATCTCTAGGCTTCCTTTCTAGTTGTAAGGAGCTCAGCCTTTAAAGCCTCATAGGATGCCCTCATCTCAATCATTCTCTGCTTCAGAAAGGCTATTTTAATATGAGTTATATGAAGCTCCCTTTTATTTCAATTGAATGACCTGATCTCTCATGTAGTCCGTCAGCATCGTACAGGCTATCTTGAGCTCTCTCAGCTTAGCCTCCACTACAACTTTCTCACCCTCAACCTTGGAAGCAATCTGGTTTGTCTTGTGCTTGATGATGACCTCTCTCACTTGGCTTCTCTCAAATTGCTAACGACTATTAAAATGGACGCACAATATGAAAGTCTAACAAAGATAAATGATGATTGTTAAAAACAATAAAAATAAAATAAAATAATAAGATCAGAAAAGGTCAAAGTTTCTTACGTGGAGGGCATTTGTTTAGTAAAGGTCAAATAATGATTGTAGCTCTCATTAGACATCACTTAGACGTTTGAAGGAATAGTCAAAAACCTCTTCAGACATCTCACCACCTCTAAGCCATCAACCCCGAGTTGGACCTCCCACCAAGGATAACCTTCATGACCCATATTTCCTCTTCAACCAAGGTAGGGAAAGTGTAGAGGGCTTGATTGAGGATGACGTTAGCAAAAACATCTTCGAGCCAAGGCTGTTCAGTTTCTAAAGAGCACCATAGGTAGAAGTCCCAATAACAAAAAGGTCATTGACTATAATGTCAACTTTCACAGGGGTAAAGACCCTCCATCTCTTGAAGTAGGCAACAACACCCACGATGACTTCAGGAGGGGTCAACTATGTTGGACCCCTAAATAGGGGAGAACGAATTCCCCCATTAGCTTTCATATCCACCTCCACAAGAGTAGTTCCCCTATCATTATCACATTAGTGGTAACAAGAAGCTTATCCATATTGATAAGGTTGTTTTCCATATTCTTTTCAATCCCAACTCTAGACAAATTGAGGGATGTAGTTGCCCTCCCAAACACAAACCCTATTGAAAACTCTTTTTCATCTTCAGCTATTAACCCTGCATAAAAACAAAGTTAGAAAATAACATTTAGATGCATAAAATAAATATAAGAAGTTGTTTACTTTACAATAGGGCTTGATAAATGTCATTTGGCCATCTCATTGATCTCATACTCGGTTAAGGTTGGGCCAACATGACACATGTCTCTTTCCCAGTCGAGCTCATATGGGGATTCTTTGTTCACTTCAGTAAAGGGCAATCTCTAGTAGTGGGCACAACCCCATATCTCTATTATCTCATCTTTTAGATTGATTGTCCTATTATATCTTATTATTAGCCACCTCTCCCTCTACTTCTTAACTTGGGCAAGCTTGCCTTGCAAGGTCCTATTCACGAGTCTATTGGGTCTGTTGGAAAAGGTAAAAAACTAGTAGACATCGTTGTCGTCGTCGATGGCATTAATCAAATTATAACAGATCCTAAAGATATTCACAGTAAGTTTGAGTCCAACGAGCCTAAAGAATTTGTCAAAAGCAGATAAGATGATCCATCCTTGAGATACGACTAGCTGCGACCTAACTTATAATAACAAAAAACTTTCCTTACAAACTCTTGAAGAGGGGAGGAGTACCCCAACTTGTATATGCACAAGGGGGAGGTGATTTCACAGAGCCTCTGAAAGGTGGCCAAGGTTGGTTGACTAATCCTTTTAGTTATAGTAGACAATTTAGCCACATAGTCTCCTAGTTGCCGACCATTCACACAGGTCACTTGCTCTATGTTTAGGGTGTTAAGCTTAGTGTCCTCATAGGTTTGTGGCAACCTTTCTCTCATTCGAGGTTCTTTAGAGGCAGTGAGAGAAGGACCTCTCTGGGGTTGGGAATTACCTTCCCCTTTCTAAAGGTGGATGCCAAAGTTCCACCCTTTTTAGTTCTAGAACCTAGTCTAATGGACCCTTATACTTTACTGCTGCTTCTAGTTTCCAGTTGGAAGCTAAAATCACCACAAAAAAAAGTAGAATCTTTACTTCTAGGATCAAATCTGACCCTTTTAGAGTCTATGTTTTTTTAGGACCAAATAACAAAAAGGAAGAATAAAGTATTTTAAAGGCGCGGAACACCTAAAATCAAGTAGCGAAGTTTTTTCTTGCAACTGAGAAATAGTCTCGCTCAAAGCTTCTTCATCAATCCATTTTTACTAGAGAAATTTTAAAAGTGAAAGTCAAAGGAAAGAATAGGAGTGAGAGTGACTAGAGTTTATAAAAGGAACAACTCTTCATCCTCGCTATTGGATGGATAAACCTTGATGTCACCATAAATCTCTAAAAAAACAATCAATTATTGCATTGAATGCACGTTGTCGTTTTCTCTTCCCAAGAAACTCTATTTTAATTAGAGTAAATCACTTGGTCAAAAAAATCATAACAATTCTGTTTGAGATAATCTATAATGCGTGGAAGGTAAAAAGTCTATTATTAAAAGCTGACAACCATTCAAATCTTTACGTATTGAATACACAAAGACTTGAGAGGCAACTGATAGATCATTATTTTTTGCACTTTATGAAAAATGAATTTTGAGCCTAAGTTATTGTTTAGAAGGTCTGAAGGCAGGGTGATAACCCATTGATATATTTATCTCTCATTAATGAATATGTAATTGATATTTATCATTCATTAATACTATCAGGATAAAATTACATTTTAACCCTTATCTCCACACATAAACAAGACTCATGTGCTATAAATACCCCATAAATCCTCAAAGTTTAAGGTTTACAATCTTCATTCTCAACAAAAATATATTTTTAATTTCAAAGCATTTATAATATCGAAAGTAAAAATAAACTTTTTTGTTCTTAACAGTAAATGCTCATTCTCTTATTTATTCTATTAATTTGTTTAAATGTCATTGATTTTACTGTACAGAGGTCTCAAAATCCCACCAAAATAAACTGTTTTACATGTTACAAGCTTTTTCTATAACAAGTTACAAGTTTCTTAGACAATTAAACAATGAAGACTTGATTATCTTACTAAAACATGTGAATAACCCATAATCCAATCACCGAAAAACATGCCCTTGAATTTTGTAGCCTCATTAAAGTTCAAATCGAGCGTGTTTTCAAAGTCTTCAACCGGGGGCGTCCTTCTATCCCTCGTGGACCATCATTTTCCAACCTAAACCACAATGCTGCAATGGAAAGCATTTTTATTATATATGTTTATAGATTCCTCCCTATCGTTGAAAAGTCTTCTCTTTGGTCAATCTACTACGTCTCCTTCGATGCTACTATTTTGCAAGGGATTCTAGCCGAGTCTGGATTATCTTCTCATATATATATATATATATATATATATATATATATATATATATATAATGTATAACTTAATACTGATCGGTTGTTTTAAGTATTCGGAGGAAGAAGAAGAAGTAGATTTTAATAAGAGATTGATCTTGAGACAAGAGGCAAACTTAAGCATCGGGTTATATAAAATATAAAAAAGCTCAATTTCTCCGTATAAATAACAGCTTAAGACAATTTATAACTAATTTAATAGTTAATAGTTTATCTTGATGCGTTGAAATTAAAGATAATTTTTTAAAAATATATATAAAATAATTTAAGAATAAATTATTATTGCAATCCCAAATACCACATTAAACAAAATAAACCATAGCAAAACAAGATTTATACCATGTCTAATGACTGGCTTTGTATTATTAGTATATAGAAGGCAGAAGCAGATCAATAAATTCAGAGTTGAGAGAAAGAGCTTATGATACACCACACCATCTCCTGCTACAAGCCTACAACCTCCCTCAGTTTCAGGCTACTTTGATAAAAATTAAAATTCCTGTCTTTCTTGTTCGTCAGTGATCATAAAATCCCAATCCCAATCATTCTTAGTCATCCATAAATCTCTTTCTTATGGCTCACCATTCTCACCACCATAACCATAACTCAGCAAGCGATGGCGTTTCTCAAAGAGTTAACAGCCCTCGTTTCTCAGGTCCAATGACTCGCCGTGCTCACTCTTTCAAGCGCAACAACACCAGTTCTAACAACAACAGTAATGCCGGCAACGCCAACAGCAGCAACAATGGTAGCAACAACGTTAGTAACGGTAGCAGTAACAATAGTAGTCTTAGCCCGCATCTTGAGATTGATCTCCCCATAAACTCTCCTAGATCTGAAACCGTTGATGGGTTTGAAAGGGAAAGTCACAGCAGGCAGAATCTGAGCCAAAGAGTTCATGGGGGTGTGGTTAGGATTTTGAAAAATAAGAAAGGTAGTATTGGATCTGTGATTTTGGATTTTGGGTTCAAGGAAAGGAAGAAACTTGGCCACTGGATGTTCTTTTTCTTTTGCGGGCTTTGTTTGTTTCTGGGTGTTTTTAAGATTTGCTTATATGGGTGGTTTGGATCTACCCTTGAAAGAGCTGCCTCCAATCAGGTACTTCATTTGATTGTCCATACTTAATTTTCTAAAGTTTTGTTCCTTTTCAAGTCTTGATCTTTGCACCTTAAAGTAGAGTGTTTTCAGATTGTTGTCAGGCTGCGTGCCCTTGTGTGCATAAGAAATATTTTGCTAGAATACATGTATAGGCTACATTTGTATGGTAGTGATTAATTCCGAACTATTTTTAGAATGTTTGCATCTACTTGGCTAAGATATCTCTTTGTAGCTAAAAGGAGATAATTGGTAGCCTGGGGTGTACATTTAGATGATAATGTGCCAGCAATTGATTCCGCAAATAAAATGGAAAACTTGAAGCTGCATTGTAGAATTTTTATGAAACTAAAACTTGGAATCCTGATGTGTTAAAAAAATGTGTGTGATACCTGTCTTCTAAAATCTGAAATTCGTCTCTAGTTCTACAGACTTAAATCTCCTGCTGTCAGATGAGTGTCTGTTAGGTTTAGGTCTTCCTGAAAACTGAAGGCCAATATGCTGAATGGCTATGGCTGTACAGTTGTCCAGGCTTTCCATTTGCAGCCTCTATTAACTAATAGGGAAGGTAACTCACTGAACAGTGTTTTTTTTTTATTTGATTACCTTTTGATGTCTTGTTTAGATTGTTTCTTGTTACCTAACTTTTCTATTGGTATTTCATGATATGTTTGAGTATCCACATGTGTTAGTTCTCCTGCACTTCCTTCTGCTCATATTAAGTATTGACCATCTTTTATCTCATCTAAAGTATTCTGCATTTACAATCAGGATGTATTCGGTTCCATCACCCGACAGCAACAAGACTCTTACAGATACATGGGATCAGAAAATGATCTGAAAAGAATGATAATAGAAGTAGGCTCGGATGTGGTTGATAGACTGAATAAGAAGGCTGAAGTAAGTCTTGAATTCATCCTGAGCACTTTAGTTCTTGATATCGCACAATTTGATTTCTCCCTAAATTAGGGAGCGGGAAGTATTAGTAAAACCTAAATCTGGTTTTATGTGTTTCTGAAATCTGCTTTTCATTCAGTTCTCAGGTATTTGGTCCAAGCCCAATAGTGAAAATTTCACCCAATGCATTGACCAGCCCGGAAATCACAAAAGTATGAAAAAGAAACAATTAATTACTTCAATATCTCTCTTCTTTACCTTATGTGTGTACGTGTTTCACTCATGATGCCTTTGTGGGATTTTTTTCTTCTCAAATTCATCTTCTCTTGGCTTGGCAGAGCTTGGTGCAAGGACAAATGGTTATATTCTCATAAATGCTAATGGTGGCTTAAATCAGATGAGATTTGGGGTCTGGCTTTTGTATTTTTGTTATTTCTTCTAGCTAATTTTGATTGACATGAGCTTTGGGCTGATGCATAAAAAATTCTAGTGTGCAGATTTGTGATATGGTAGCTGTAGCTAAAATTATGAAGGCAACGCTTGTCCTTCCCTCCCTTGATCACACCTCCTACTGGGCTGATGATAGGTTTGTTCTCTAATCATGCAATTCACTTGGACTGATAACATATGATATGAATAATTATTTTCTTCATCAAATTTAGTTGTGGAATATACCACGAATTGTGCTAAATACAGAATTGGTAACTGATACATTTACCAGAGTATATTCTGCTAGTAGGGGAGCATGTCTTTGACTGATGCATGTAAGCACATTGAATTTGAAGAGTAGGACCAGAGCTTGTAAGAGTGCTGTTTAATCATGTTTCTTTCTTTTCTTATTGAATTTGGGCTTGTAATGAGAGCAAGTTACTAATTCCATGTGATTTTTCCATGGAAGAAACCTCATCGCCCTAGCTAAGAAGGTTTTCTCTGATGTTCTTGACATTTGATACAATAGATATTGTTTAAATTGCATAGAGGCTCCCTACTGTTTTTGGATGATCCATGAGCTAACTAATTTCCTCAACTGTTTCAGTGGATTTAAGGATTTGTTCAATTGGCAACATTTCATTGACACGCTGAAGGATGATGTCCATATTGTGGAGAAGTTGCCACCTGCCTATGATGGAATTGAGCCATTCAACAAAACACTGATATCTTGGTCCAAGGTGACAATATTATTAATCAACTCATTATTTTTGCTGAGAAATACTATTGATCTGTGGGAAGGGACTCAAATGTTGTTGTTGCCTTCTCTTAGGGTGTGTTTGGCTGGGCGGTTCAACCTGTTTTTTATCAAAATTTGAATTTTTTTTTGCTTAATTTTTTTTTATGTTTTCGGGTCGTTTTGATGTGTTAGTATAAAAAATAATTTAAAAAAAAATAAAAAAAAATCATTATCTTTGATGCATTTCCAAGCGAAAAACACTTTGAAAAACAACTACTACCACACTCCAAGCAACTGCTACCACTGATAACAATTGATTTGAAATCTTCTCTCAGGTTCATTATTACAAAACCGAGGTCCTGCCATTGTTGAAGCAGCACAAAGTAATCTATTTTACTCACACCGATTCTCGTCTTGCCAACAATGGTCTCTCAGATTCCATACAAAAGTTGAGATGCCGTGCTAATTATAGGGCACTGAAATATTCTAAACCAATAGAAGAACTTGGAAACACCTTGGTCAGCAGAATGAGAGAAAATGGAAGCCCTTATCTTGCTCTCCATCTGAGGTAAGTTCTGACTGTTGAATCTCTTGTTCTAAACTGAGACTAGAATTGTTGTAATTATTCTTGTTTTGTTTGTCCCATGCCATTTTAATTGCCAGAATTCTGTCTATAAATTGGGAAGGTAATTGTTACTATAATATTCTTGTTGGAAAAGTCAATGACATAAATAATAAAGCACAAGGGCTGATCGATGTCATTTGTTTCTGCACAATCATTTCAAGTCTAACAGATTAAACATTGAAAATGATCTGCCAGAACTTCTCCTAACCTTTCCTTTTGTGTGCTATTTTATGGTTTATTAATTTTTTTGTAAAGACTCCAACTTGGAAATGGAAATGTATAAAGCTTCGAATCGTTGAATAGCCATCCCTACACTAACCAAAAAGAAGCTAGCTATGCCCCTGTCAGGGATAAAAAGACAGGGTGGAAGGTTCCCCAGGAGAGAGATATGGAATAGGGAACCCCAACCTTTTTCCTTTGTAAGAAAATCGGAAAAGAAAACAATATGCTATGCACTAGTGCTTAAGCTTGATGCAATTACCTGGACCTACTGACTCGCAAATCATTTTTCTTGGGGCATTAATTATGCTGTCATAAAAAATTGTTTGTTCAAGTCATTCTACTTGCATCTTCTACCTATAATCAAATAATAATTCTCTTTTTTTAGTGCAGGTATGAAAAGGATATGCTTGCATTTACAGGATGCAGCCATAATTTGACAGCAGCAGAAGATGAAGAGCTACTTAGGATGCGATATGAAGTCAGCCACTGGAAAGAGAAAGAAATAAATGGGACAGAAAGAAGGTTGCTTGGCAATTGCCCATTGACCCCTAGGGAGACTTCCCTTTTGCTCAAAGGATTGGGTTTTCCATCCAGCTCTAGGATTTACTTGGTAGCTGGTGAAGCTTATGGGAATGGAAGCATGCAATACCTTTTAGATGACTTCCCAAACATCTTCTCACACTCCACTCTCTCCACAGAAGAGGAGCTGAATCCCTTCAAGGATCATCAGAACATGTTGGCTGGTCTAGACTATCTTGTTGCACTTCAAAGTGATGTGTTTGTCTACACTTATGATGGGAATATGGCGAAGGCAGTTCAAGGTCATAGGCGATTTGAGGAGTTTAAGAAAACAATCAATCCAGACAAGTAATGTTCAAACCTAATCACTTCCAACTAAATCTAGCATGTCTGATTTGGGTTGTTTTTAGTTAATTTTTCATCGATTGCATTCATAGCATCTAATTATTGGGAATGCTGTTGATGCAGGATGAATTTTGTGAAGCTTGTGGATGAGTTGGATGAAGGAAAAATATCTTGGAAGAAATTCAGTTCCAAAGTGCAAAAGCTTCACAAAGATCGAATTGGAGTTCCATATGCAAGGGAGCCTGGAGAGTTTCCAAAGCTGGAAGAAAGTTTCTTTGCAAATCCCCTTCCTGGATGTATTTGTGAAACAGCACAAGAAAAATAGCCTCTGAATAGACTATTTTCTTATATTAATGTTGTGACGCGATCCCAATGGCTTGCAAAAAAGTGTGCTGCCATTATACTTGGCATATTATCTTGATAGCAACCACCTTCATCCTCCAAATTGAGGGACGACTCAGTTAGTCAGCTGGAAAGTGCCCCTGCTCGTACAGTGTATAATCCATGTGCAGGACGGAGCCAATGCAATGAGGTCCTAATTGTTGTATCTTGAATATACCAGTTACTGCAGATATGTTTTCGACAATCTTCTACTTTTCTCAAAGAGACAACAAAATTGTAGACACTTGTAACCATTCTTTTTTATACAGAAATGTGCTTGGTGGTTTGAATATGATTTAGTTAGGGTGGTTTTTTCGGATATTGTTAATGGATTTGTTTTTGGACTAGATAGACAAGGTGAAATCAAAGAAGTTCGAACATGAAACCGATCATGGTTGGGATGCTGTTGGTTTTTGAATCTTGTTTTTTTTTTTTTTTCTAGTTAGTTTAAAATTCTTTTCCTATTATAAATAGGTGTGTTAAGTTTTCATTTGGTTCAAGTGTTTCTTTTTTAAGAATGTTGGTTCAAGGTTTTATTTAAACAGCCTCGAGAAATTATTATTATTGATTTCACAATTTATCTATAACATGAGTGGAGGTCATAGGGTTAAAGAGAAACACATAGAATCCAATCATAGAGGCTTGTTCGATTGTAATGGTTGTCAGCAGACATAACAGAGCCGTTGAATTAGCTTTTGCTAGGAGATTCATAAACAAGAATCATGAAGAGGAGAGAGATGTATTTAAGGACTTATCTCGGGACTATCCAAGCCTAGATTTGTTCTTGCAATCACATATAGATAACTATAACCAGAAGTTTGGTGAGGTCAAAGTTGAAGGAGGCTCCAAAGGTTATGTAAATTATGATAGATCATAACTTGAGAGACAACACTAGCTTGAGTCAATGAATGAATTTCAATTTAGGGTAGATATCCCTAACTTCAACGAAGATTTGAACATAAAAGAGTTCCTTGATTGAGTTGTCAAATGCAACAAGATTAAGGAATGCATGAATATCACAAAAAAAGGATGATGAAACTAATCCCATATAGGCTAAAGAATGGAGCTTTTTCTTGGTGGAATCACTAGATGAATATACACGCAAGAAGAGAAGGACAACAACGTCTTACATCATCATGGGAAAGGATGATAAAGAGTTGCATGGCATGTTTCGTCCTCCTGATTACAAGCAGTATTTATTTCAACAATATCACGACTGTTCAATAGATATATTTATGAATATAAGGTTGAGTTTTAGAGGTTGGTAAAACGCAATCACTTATAGGAGATGGAAGGACAAATTGCAAGTTTACTAAGGGGTTAAGGCTCGCAATCCAATACAAGATTGGAATGTACATGCTATATAAACTAGCAATGTAAACCCCTGCATAAACATAAAATCATAAAAAATAAAATAAAGACCTCGATGAGTAATTACAATCCAGGATGATTGGATCAGGAATTGCTATGACAGGTGTCTTATGAAAAGATGATTATAAAGGGTTAATGTATATTCGGTGATTAATATCGACACTTGGGACATCAAAATAAATAAATAAAAACTCTGCTGAAACTTCGGTAAAACGATGATAATTTGATTACCAAATCGTAGGAATTAATTATAAATGCTTATGAAATTGTCGGGCGTTACAAGCAAAATAAAAAATATAACATGGGTGAGATGATGTTAACAGAAAGGGATATTAATAGCAAATTTGATCTTTCTTGAAGATCGTACAATGAGGCGAGTAAATAAAATACTTCCAACAAAAGAAAGACGATTCAAACATCGTAAACATCTCTTATAAGTAGGTTATAAATTTATAATATCTTATTTGGATGACATGTTAGATTAGTTACATAGAGCACAATCTATACAAAGATTTACTTGTGAAGTGGATACTATCATGTTCAGAGTCAATTATCAGATGAATGGAGAAAAATTATCAATACAAATTAGAGGTTGTACCAGTGGATGGTTAGGCCTTTCATATTGTCTAACATGTTGAGCACTTTGATGTAATTGACAAATCATGTCTCTATATCCCTTTATCAATAGATATGTGATAATTTATTTTAATGATATTTTGATTTGTAATTGATCTAAAATTAACCATTTGAAACATCTAAAGAAGGTGCAGAAAGTTTTGTTGGAGAATAAGTTAGGTGTATTTGAAAAGGTATAGATTTATGATTGACAAACTATTAATTCTATTGTTTATTGGTAGTGCAACTAACATACATGTTGATGGATAGGTTAAGGCAATTAGAGATTGGCCAAAATCTAAAACAGTTAGTGAGGTGTGTAGTTTCTATGAATCGACTATTTTTTATAGGCGATTTATACAAATCTTTAGTATTATTGTTTCACCAATTACTGAATGTATTAAAAAAAAGAAGTTTGATTATGGAGATAAGGCAGAAAAAAGCTTTGCTTTGATTAAAAAAAGTTTAAGCATTGCTCTAATTTTAACACTTTCAAATTTCATCATGTTATTTGAGGTTGAGTGTAATGCGTGCATATAAGCATTAATGGTGTATTGTCCTAATAGAAAACATCTGTAACATTCTTTAATGAAAAATTAGGTGCTAGATTGAAGCGATCAATTTATAACAATGAGTTCTATGCTATTTTTAGAACCTTAAAGAAGTGGAGGCATTATCTGATTGGGAATGAATTTGTGTTGTATACTAATCATCAGGCACTAAGATTTGTATATAGCAATATTTATACGAGATGGGTGAGTACTAGTAACGATTCCCAAAGAAAATAGTATCTAAAATAGGAATTCAAAATAAGACTGTTGATACTTTGAGTAAAAAGAAAACTTTATTAATTACTCGGAGAAGAGAAATTACTGGATTCAAGTTCTTTATAGACTTGTATAAGCATGATGAGGATTTTAGCTAGTCATGAGAAAAGTGTCAAAACCAATTTGTTGGTGATTTCCATATTCATGATGGATTATTGATAAAAAAATAATAAGCTTTTCACTCATCATTCTTCATTGTAAAAGAAAGTGATTTGAGATTTGTACGAAGAAAGTTTGGTTGATCATTTGGTGCGAAAGAAGACTATTAATGTTGTTAGTTAAATACTTAAATGTATTATTGGCCTAAATTAAAATAAAATATTGGTAAGTTTGTGCAAAAATGCTATGTTAGTCAAACTTTCAAAGGGAAAATACAATACTTTTCCTTGCCTTTGCCTATTCCTAAAAATACACGGGAGGACTTGTTTATGAATTTTATACTTGGATTATCCCGTATATAAAAGGAAATAGATTTTATATATTTGTTGTAATTGACATGCTCTAAAAAATGGGCCAATGCTCGACTTTTTTTGTTTTTTCTAAGAGGTTGTTCGCTTGCATGAGGTATCAAAAACCATTACTTCTGATCGAGGTAGCGTGTTCCTTTGTTATTTTTGATGAAAATTATGAAAGATCAGTGCTAAAAATAAGGCAATAGGAAAAACATCATTAGAGATTGAAATTATATATATACAGACCAGCAAAAGAGTGAGAGAAAGGACGCTTACACGAAGCATTTAATTCCACAAAAAATCTAATGGGTTGACAGAATCTCACAGAGAAAAATTTATATCCAAAACAGTCAAACTAGAGACAAAAATTGATAAGAGATCCACAGGGCACTATAGCTTCAGAATAGATTCAACAAGGTCGTATAGAGGTGCAAGCTCCCCTTTGTCTATCAAGCGAAATTCCTGCATCATGGCACAGTCCACAACATTAATGCTTCAACTACAAAGCATGATAAGGATTCGTTTATTGGAAATGATCTAAGCAAAAAAGGAACTAGAGATCCTTGTGATTTCTGATGGTAAATCATTAGGCACGCATAATATACACGAAAAGAATCTGGCATGCAAGTGAAATGACATAGTCTTGGAAGAAAGAAAGAAAAAAGCTCACCCATGTAAAGAGAACAAAATGCTTGAAGCAAGTATTTAGATGAGCTTCTTCCTTCAAGCTCACAATCTTCTGAAAATGTGAGTGATAGATGTGGGCGTATACTCGGAATAATCGCTTAAAGATTGTCTTGACAACATCTTGGAAATTTGGAGGAAATGGCGCCCCTGTAAGCACATTAGAGTTAAATACAAAGATTCCCTTGCAGCGTAAAATAGTTATATGAAAATAACCAATGAAGAAATTCCACTGACCCAACTTTTGAGGGAAAATCAACTCATCATCAAGCTGAGCCTCAATCCAGTTCATTAGATATTCGACATATTTTGGAGCAGACACCTCAATTGGCTTCTTAATGGTAACTCCATCAGCCCATCTATACTCGTATCTAGGCGCAAAAATATAGGTGAGCACTTACTTCATAAAAACATGGAAAAAGAACAAAAAACTAAACCACAAAACTGCAATTTTAGCTATGAAGAATCTCTGGCCATTCAAATCAGAAGGCAGAGTAAAACTTTCAGCAACATATTTTGGAGCAGGATTTCAACTAGCCAGTCCTCAACAAGTTAATCAATGTAGAGATCTGATCTGTTAACATCTTTCCAAATGTTATATCCTCGTAGCATGAGAAAACTTTAGCACAGACATGACGCATCTGGCACAATAAACACAAGGATCATTTGAGCGAAAAAGAAAAAGCAAAACCAAACGCAATCTCCACTCCTCCCCAAAGCATGCACACAAATGCAGTGATAGACACAGTCATGCATGCACATATATTCTCTCCTAGCCAAACCATAAAGAGGGAAACAGAGGTAGAAATATACAAAGATTACAGCAATTTAGCAAATCATTTGCAATAACTTTCTACAACAAAAACTACAGACAGAACTTGATTTAGGGATTGAGAATGATACTTCGGTCCTGCTGTCATCGTTGGACAGTTGGCTGCCGTGCAGAATTCAGTAAGAGTGCCATATAAAATATTCACTTGATTGAAGAAATCCACGGCTGTAGAAAAAGAATATAAATGAAAAGATCAAATAAAACTGCGGAAGCTCATAAAATCATTTTCCTTTACAACAAACCACAGATATTTACTTCTCAACTCCTATAAATCGTTTGCATTCTGAAGTACAAAATGTAGAAATAAAAGGAGTAGCGAACTATGGCACGTATTAAGAGAATTACAATCAGTTGAAAGCAATTAATTTTCAATTTCAAAGCCATCGTGTTCCTACATGAATCTTTCAGAAATTTGTACCAAGTATCGAAATCTCCAGAGAAGAGACACCCAAAAAAAAATATTATTTAACTATATGAATTTGTCTAGAAATATAGTTTCACAGAATAAAATAAAACCTACAATTTGCGGAGTGTCTTACTATTCACAGCGAGCCACTCATTGATATCTTCTCCAGGAGGCAATCGCACAGCTTCCCTAAGGTTCCCACTACCCAGAGTAGCATCAATATGCTTTTGAAGTTGAGCACCCTGCAATTCGAATAACAGTTACATCCATCCATTCCTTTAACTATATGCATAATATCATGAAGAGAGAATGAGAGAGGCCACTAACCTTACTTCCTGAAGGAGCATTCTTCTTGGGCCGAAATGTCTTCTGGTTTCTTCAGTTAACGTAAGCCGATTCCAACAAAAAGAAAACAAAGAAAGATCAAATCCCAAATTTAACAATAAAACATAAATAAAAACGAAAAGATGATTAGCAATTCCTAAAATATCTAGTTTCAACAATGGTGACATAAAAGAACCATTCATTTCATTGATCATCAATTCATCACTAGCCATTACACAGAACATGAGAACATTTAAAGATAATCGTAATAATAAGAGAGATTGGAAATGGGAATGAGAGATAAACACTAATGGATTAAGAATCAAGTGCCCCACAAGAGGAAAAGGAAAGAAATACCTGCTGCCAAGACCAAAAAGACTCATAGTATGAATTTGTTTTCCTACCACACAATACAAAATGCAAGGCAGGGGAAAGAAATTAAGGTGATTGTTGCAAGTATAGAAACAAAGACAGAGACATATATACATATGTTAAGTAACGACTGACTGGCAAATACATGGAATGAGTAAAATCTCTCACCGTCTTTGTTTCAACTCTGTCAAGCCAAATTGCCAAGGCTTAGGCTCACCTACTCTTTTCTTTTTCATTTGCCAACCCGCTTATCTGGCTGATCTACAAAAGGAAAAAGAATTTCCATAGGATTGATCACAGCTCTTGATTCAGGATAATCCAACGATATTTAAGGTGGTTTGATTTTCAATGAAATCGGAAAGAATAATAAAGAGTTCTTTAATGAAAGTTGAAGAAAAAAAATAAAAAAATCTTTGGTCTAGAAATATAAAAGAGAAGAGAAATAGAAGGGTGGGACCAGAAAATGACAAGCATCTAGCTGTCTAGATTTTGTCATCATGGATTGGGTCAAGCCTTGCTGGTGCTAGCGTTTCAGGATTAAAGACGGCTGGATATCTGTAGTTGTAACTTGTAATGGATTGTTATTATTATTATGATCATTATCATCATCATCATTTTTATCAACGTCATCAAATGGAGAAGACTGATTCAGGGTGGCGACTCCATCCATCCATCATCATGCGTTGAATGATAGTTGTCTTGTGACAATACAATGGTTTTCTTAACTGCATGGATGTCACCTTGCTCATTTATGAAAATAAATGAAATAAAATTATTAATAATAAAAAAATAAAAAATAAATATAAATTAAGATATTCAACAACGAGATATTTATTATATTATATTTACTAAATTTATTTATTTAAATCAATAAAAAATAATAGAAATAGAAACGCAAATGAAACTAATTGAATAAGCTCGCAACCTAAAAAAAACATTACGCGAGACTGAACATATAAGAAATATTATTTAAAAATAAATATTTTTATTTTGAAAAATAAAGTTCATTTGTATAAATTAAAAAATATAGATGAATTAGAATAATATCTTTAAAAATAAAAAAAAATAAAACAATTTTAAAAAAAACTTCTATCCAAAAAAGACATGCATAACCCGTGATCTAGGTCATGAAACTGATATAAACCTGTAGAAAAGAAATAGAAGATAATCACAAAATCAATATTAAAAAAAAACTAATGTAGAATGATAAGATTGTAAAAGAAAATAAGAAAAAAAAGAAGATGTTGAACAATATTAACTTTTTAAACTCGTGATCCGGGTCATTAGATCGGAAGCGCTACAAATAGAAAAAATACGAATTTGAATCCCTAACAAATGAAATGTTGAAACATAAAATCAGGAAAAAAATCAATTACAAAAAAGGATCTAAGAAAAAAATCTTAATTAAAAGAATAAGGGTGAAAATAAAAATAATAATTAGAGGGCAAACAAAATTTTTTGATTGGAAGGTTAAATTGAATTGAAAAATAGTTTTAACAAAAAAAAAACAAATGAAAAGAATTAGGGTAAAATTGAAAAAAATAAAACAACATAAACTTTGATTGAATGATGAAATTGAGAGCCAATAAAACTTAACAAAAAGGCCAAGGAAATAAATTAAGAATCAAAAGAATAAGGATTAAAATGAAAAAAATAAGGAATTTTAATTGAAGGACTAAATTGAAAACAAACAAAACTTTTGTAAAAGGAATAAGAACGAAATAAGAAATTAAAAGAATGATGATTGAAATTGAAAAAGCAAAAACAAAGAACTTTAATTGAAGGATGAAATTAAAAGCCAATAAAACTTTAACAAAAAGGCAAAGAAAATAAATTTTTATGGTTTGTCGCAAATCTTGATTTAGAAACACATAGAGTTTGGTCACTTGTTTTATATCTAAGAAAAATCTTGATTTTTAAGGTTTCTTAGAGATAAATCTTAATTTGGGATATTTTAGGTTTTCTTAAAAAAAAGGTAGTTTTTGCATCAATGTCTTTTTTTAGTTTCAACCACCATATATACAAAAATAAAAAATAAAAAATTGAAGGTTCTATTATTATTTTGAATTATTTAATCTTATTTCATTAGTTTCTTAATTTTCAATCTTTTTTTTTCATGTCATTCATATCTCACATGAATTTGTATTGATACTCGTGTTTTTGTATTTGTAATTTTGTATTAATAGTTTTCAGTATTTATTGCTTCTTGATTTTTTACATTATTTGATTTCATTGTTAATATATTAATCTTTAATTTTTTTGTGAAGTAGTTCCTTAAATAACTGAAATCTTAAGAATTGAGTGGTAAAAGGTGAATGTGAGTATATTAAAGTGAAAAGTCAAAAATTTATGTGAAACACAAGAGAAATGACATCTATTGAGTGTAAGTACGTAAGGCGGTATGTGAATACACACACATAAGTTAGTATCAATATATATATTGATACCAACTTAATTTTCAACTCTTGATAATATCAACTAAGAGTGAATCATCACTATCAAAAGATAGAAATAATCCTGAATGAGGTTATTTGGCCATATAACAACAATTGGAGTTAAGGAATACAAGGTTTGTCAAGGTAATAAGTGAGATGGATAGTTTGAGAACCAAAGTGGCTAGTTTTCGAGATGGGCCAGACCATATAATTTTGGAAAGAAAAAGGTCTGTAAGATGAGCTAATTCATCTCTAAAAGAATCTATAGCCAAAAATACTAATGAAGAGGCCAAAGATTTTAACGATAACCATAGTGGTAGGTTTTGGCCACATAAAAACCAAAGGCCTAGGGAAATTCGACCACTTGAGCAATTTAGCCATAGGAGATTTTTGAATGGTTTGGATAGAGATTTGGGTAGTATTAAAATGAAGATTTACGGTTTTTTAAGGAAAAATCAATTCAAAAGCTTATTTAGAGTGAAAAAAAATGGAGTTGACCTTTATTGTCACCATTACTTTGAAGTAAATAAAGTGAAACTTCATGCTATTGAGTTTACTGATTATGTTATTATTTGGTAGAATTAACTTGTTTTAGGAAGGAGGAATAAAAAGAGACCTATATATCCAAAGATGGATCCCTAGATGGTCTCTTTTTCCTTTCATTTTGTGGATCCCAAGATAATCCCTTTTCCTTTAATTAAGATTGATCCCTGATGATCATTCATTTCATTATTAGATGAATCCCAAGATGATCCTTTTTTATTTGTGTGGACCTTGAGCTAGTCCTTTCATTTAATTGGTTTAAATTGTTTCAAGGTCGAGTCACCACTCAATTTGATCAAGATTCCAAAAATCCCCTAACACAGTCTTTTAGATTTAAGTGGTTTTTAAATGTTTTTCATAAACACCGGCTTTTCTTTATAAGCTTAGTACACAAATCCTTTTACAAGACTTTGTACCGTAAGTATTGCAAAGAGAAGGTAACTGTCATAAACTGATTTGATCATTTTTTTCAAAATATTCTCCCAAAATCCAAAAAGAGCAAGAGATTCAGAAGGACTTGTTTTTAATGCATTTCAACCATTCACATGTTTTTTTTAATAATTTCTAATTATTTTTCGTTGTTGATATCTTTTCAAAAAAT
Organism: Populus x sibirica; assembly: GCA_019202695.1. Lineage (NCBI taxonomy): Eukaryota > Viridiplantae > Streptophyta > Magnoliopsida > Malpighiales > Salicaceae > Populus > Populus x sibirica. The sequence goes on from JAGMVL010001159.1 coordinate 2,545,492, forward strand.
CAAATTCAAAGAAATATATCACCCATCCAAATTATTTGTGGAAGAACCATTGTCGGAATAGTACAAGTTTTCTTTTAAGTCCTTTTTTTTTTGGTAAAAATCCAAATAAAATCTGTTTCTATCTTGTATAGGGGTTTAGTCTATCTCTTCTTATATCTTGATTCAATAATAAACTTGGTATAAGAGCCATACAAAAAAAAGATATATGTTACAATACACATTTAAAGGAGTTAACAAAGCAATAACAATAATTTTGAAAAAATAGATTAGGAAGTTTAAAATATCTCAAAACTCAAGAAGATTATAACAAAATAGATATTACACCGCGGGGCCATATTATTTTTTTTAATGTAAAATGATGTTAAGGTGTTGTAAATGCATTTTAAAAAGGGAAGAAAAACCCTTATAGACTTGACTCAGTCAAATAAGTTGGCTTTATTTTAATTAGATGATAAAAAATAGAAAATAACCGCAGATGGACCAAATCTTTTTAAAAAGTGATCGTGATAACCTGAGAAAAAATTATTTTTTTAAAAGGAGACAAATGATGTGGCTTAATTCCTAGCCCGATAAATACAGAAGTATGAAATAGGTAAAAAAGGACCTAAAAAAATTTGTCATGGTCACCTCGAGTTAGCATGACAAACCTGTAACCCCGGTAATCAGGGATGAGAGAACTTGAGCTATCCCACTAAACTCGTGACCCAGATCATGAGATTAGAGTAATCCGATATAAAAAAAATAAAAATCACAAAGCCTGTTATTTATATATAAAAAAATATCAGCTCGCATTAACTTTTCAAACACATAACCTAAGTCATTAGACTCGAAACACCCTATCTGGAAAAATCATGAAACCCAATTTTCAATCAATTAAATATTGAAGGATGAAATTGAAAAAGTAATTTCAATTATACAAAAGAATTCAAAAAAAAAAGAAGAAAAACAACAAATAAAACAATGAGGATCGAAACTAAAATACAAAATAAATTGTATATTTGATTGAAGAGCGAAATTGAAAAGAAGAATCAATTTAGCAAAAGAATCCAAAAAAATATCAAAAGAATGAGAATCAAGATTGACATAAAAATAAAAATAAATTCTTGATTAAAGAATGAAATTGAAAAGAGAATAGCTTTAACAAAAGAGAAAAAAAATCAAAAGAATAAGAACCAAATTGATAAAAATAATATACTATAAATTTGGATTGAAAAATAAAATTGAAAACAAATAAAAGTTTTACAAAAAAACCAATAAAAAATAAAAATAAAAATAATAAAGACCAAAGGGGGGGCTTATCAGTGGCAAACCGCCTAACCACCATCGACATGCACTGCCTCCAAAAAAAAGAGGACACAACAACACTTTCAATGACATGAAAACAGAGGGATTTTAGCTGCTAGGACACCTTTGCACGCTTATTCAGTTGTTATTTTGGTCAATTTAATTTTTTTCTTCCAAGGATATTAAAATGCAAAAAAACTTATTTGTCCCCAATCAATTTGGTAATAACTAACAAACATTGTGAAATGATCTAAATATCTCCGATAGCTGGTTTTAAGTTTTTTGATGGCTATGGAAAAACCATAAAAATATTGTTCCGGTGAACAATATTTTCACTCACATGCTATAGTAGAATTTCCATCTATTTTAGAAAAACCATAAAGTATTTTTTAACACGAGACAAGCATACTATTTACAAAAACTAGGAGAGAGGAGTATGGTATTAAGTGGTTAATAATCTTAGGATGTTGATCAACTTAGGCTTGGTCTTTTAAAATTTTCTTGCACAATAAAATTGTTTAATTATTTTAAAAGCAAAAATATTATTTAACTTTGGTCTAGAGTTTTTTTTTATATTTCACTTCTTATAGCACAATAAAATGATTTTAATACCTTTAAAATCAGAATTTCCTTGCATACTTCCATTTTTTGTTTTGTGATTATCATTTGTTCTTTAGGGAAATTATGTATTTTAACAAATATAATAGAAAAAAAAAATTGTTGGTACATACGTGAAACGCGCCAGCAAGTAAGCCATTTACGACGAGAAAAAACAATCTTCCTTAGTGTTTTTCGATTACTCATGGCGAGGCCTACCTCCTTGGACAGCGCGTGTGATGTAATTTCGTCCAGTTTGGCACTGATTTGCTTTTCTTTTGCTTTCTTCTTTTTTCTCTCCTTGATATCCGAGCTTGAGCATCCAAAATTTCGAAGTATCCTTTCAATTTGTTTTTTCTTCAGATTTTTTCTTGGTCTTTTAATTGATATTTTTTTATTCGAATAAATTTATAGATTTAAAATATATTTTCAATTTTATCCTCCTTTAATTTTTTTTAATCTGTCAAATTTAATCCTTGTTCTTTGGATTTTTTTCGATTGATATTTTTTTTGAATTATTTTATAGAATTAATATTTGTTTTGAATTTCATTTTATATATATATATATATATATATATATATATATATATATAAAATCTGATTCCTATTTTTTTATTGTTATTTATTTGATTGGAGATAATTTTTAAAATTCATTATTTATACGATTTCATCCTCTATTTTTTATTGCTATTTTTTTTTTGCATTGGCAATTTTTTTTTAAATTCATATTTTTTTTCTAATTTCATTCTTCAATATTAAATTTAGCTTCTTGATTGAGTTCAGGTCTACGATTTAAGAGATTATGAATTTTAAAGATTACCCCAAGTTTAGAAGCTTCGTGTGGTTCATTTCCCCCCCTCTTTTTAAGCTTATTTTTTTTAATTTTATTATTTAGCATTTGATTTAATTAGAGATTATGCTCTATTTTTTTATTTGCTTTCTATAGGATTTTTCACTAATTTTAAAAATAACTTGAGTTATCTTAGGTCTTTTTATTTGTCGCTCTTTGTTAAATTTAGTTTTTTATAAAAGAAATGTAAACTTGTTATGCTCCCTACATGATATTTTTGGGTTCTTCTTTTAGATTGAATGTTTTTTTTCCTTTGATATTTGGTTGATTAGAATTGAATATTTTGTTTTGATTGAGGTTTCATGAGATTATTCCGATCTCTTATGTCTTAGATCGCGAGTTTTATAGGTTAACTATTATCTTTTAAATATTTTTTTTACATTAAAATTTTTTTAACTCGACCCTAGAAATCACCTATCAAGAGATATACTATATCTTTGTTAAATCGTTCATCACCTTCATGCTTCCAGCCTAGGCTTCGATAGTTTGGATTTGGCCATCAAAAGTCAACCGATTTTTAAGACAATGAGGGGTTTTTACTAAGGGAGCTATAGTATAGTGATCATCATTGTGTTAAGGGAGTGTTTGGGTGGGAGGTGTGGTAGCTTTTTTTTTAAGGTACCACCCTCTTAAAGCACACACCACACCTTTTAAAAGCAAAAAATACATGCTTTTTAGTAAGAAGTGTGGTAGCTTTTTGGAAAAAAAAACAACCACACTTCCCACCCAAACACCCTCTAAACACAATGATGATCACTATACTATAGCTCCCCTAGTAATTCATTCAATTTAATTTGATGAGATCAGATTTTAATTCGATTTAATCAAGATCAAATCAAATATAAATAATATTTGACCTAAATTATTGGCTCCGATGCAAGGTGGGATGAACCCCATCTTTTTTTAAACTTTTTGGTGATAGAGTGAAATGAGATGGATCGAATTCCCTTTTTAATCCACCACTTAATTTTCTTACTAAGATTTATCTAATTGGGCTGGTCCAAAAACTCTTGGGCCGGTACATTACTCCAAAGCCCACACGTTAGCCCATAGCCCAAAAGTTCAATTTCAATCTTCAACCTTTCCAAGTTAACACAAATAAGTGTAGGAGTATTTTTTATATATTTTTAATTAAAAAACACTTTTAAAAAGTATTATACATCACATTACAAAACACACATTAATTATGCTTTTTCTCAAGCTCAATGCTCTCCTGGGAATCCATGAACATGATAGAAGATGGTTAAACTCTTAATTTGAGGGCTTAGCTTTGATGAACTAACAGTTTGGTCTTTGTTGAGCTTTTCAGGGGTGTTTAAAAGTGTAGTAATGATTATTTTTTAAAGTGTTTTTTACTCGAAAATATATTAAAATAATATTTTTTTATTTATAAAAAATTATTTTTGATACCAGCACATCAAAACAACCTAAAAATATAAAAAATATAAATAAAAAATTCAAATTTTAACAAAAAAAATAACAACTTAGACTTTAGCTTGTTGTGGATTTTTCATTAATACGTAACATGAGGTCAAGCTAAGGGTCCATTTGATGGTAAGAGTATCACGGTATCGATGATATATAAGCTTGTAACTTATATGTTGCAGGTTTAGTAAACAGATTATTATTTGTAGGTAGTGATAGTGATGGAACAAAGTTTTGGCTCATGCCATGCACGGACGGGCGCCCTCAAAAAGTTTGGACCATACATTCACCAAGTTGTTGATGAGGTTATCACATTTAACTATAACCAAGTTTCAATCAAGATTTCTGAAATGGAACATTTGTAAGATTCATTCAAGTATACCATGCAATTGGCCAATGTTGAGCGGTTTAGGAGGAGGAGGAGGAAGGAGGAGGAGGAGGGATTCACCCTAACTTTCAGATCACTAGCCGTAAAGGAAATCATAGCTCACTGTCTAGAAAGAAGCACACTGTATCTGAAAAGCTGATCCCTCCCCCATTGATTTCTGTACTTAATATATAGCTTCTGCGTGGGTTACGTGCCCCTATCGTATTATTGCTATATATGTATTTCGGGATAGCCTGAACTTTTTCAAATCATAAAGATGATAAAAACATGCAGCAATTTATTCATCTAGCGTAGTTGGAAAACGAGACAAATAAGGAAGGCATGTTTGTGGAATTTTCCAGTTAAATTATTAGAATACAATGGAGAATCAAGTACAAAAAACACTAAAACGGACTAGGAGAATCTTGTCATGGAGACCCTTTCATGGAAAAGCAAATTAAAAGAGAGCAACAGCTAGCATGAACGAGGAAGTGCATATGTAGATCGATGTTTAATTAATTCGTCTTCTTGGAAGAGAGAGCTCGACCCAGTGCTTAACCAGTGCCTCCAAGAACACCCTTAAGTTTCTTAACCTGAGCGTCATCGAGGAATGTTGTCGTCTCTATAATTTCAGAAGGCAAATCGTTTGCAAAGAGAGCAAAGTCTAGAATCTGGAGACCTGGTCTTTCACTACTGAAGCTAACAAATGCTAGTGCTGGAGTCCCACCTGCATTTATCTGGAAGTGCAGTAAACCTCGAGGGAAAGCCATTATGTCTCCCTTCTTAAGAGACTTAAAGTAAACTTTATTGTCTGAGGAAATGAACCCAGCACAGATTGACCCAGAGACGACGATTAGAACTTCTGAACCTCCTGGGTGTGTGTGCATTGGAACAACTCCACCTACTGCCAAATCCAAACGAGCCATGGAAATTCCAAGGCCATTTACACCTGCGAATTTGTCAGCAAATGCTGGTGTCACAGCGGCTTTGATGATGTTTGAGGTGTTTCCACCAGCACCTAGGCCCGAGAAAACAAAATCATCCACGGTTACCGCTGCAGGCTTCTTGCAAACGAAGCCTGTAGGAGTGTCTGGACCTGTGAGGTCTGCAACGCAAAAGTCCTGCACGGCAGCATTTGAGGTTGAGGAGAGGAGAGAAAAGATGAGGAAGATAGGGAGAATCATCTTCTCAAGGAATGAAGGCTCTATTTTAGGGTACAAGCAGCTAGTTAAGACCTCGGATACAATTATATAGGAGAGAATGGTGTGAATTTTAATTTGGAGTTTCATTTTCAAGGGCATGCCCATTCAGGACTTCACGTGCATGGTTATGCTTGCTGTGCACGTACTGAAACGACAGATTTCTAGCTGTTGCGCATGTGATTTTGTGATAATAATCTTGGAGCAAGACAAGGATTCTCTTTTTGTTTGGATTCAGAACTGCAGGACCAGCACGAAAAAATCTTAGGGAATTCTGTTGTTGAAAATGATCATTCATTGTGTAATTAAATACATTTGAACAATTCTCAACTTCTTAGATTTTTTTTTCCTTTTCTGAATATTCAATTAATCCAACTAAAGAAATAAGGAATCTTTTCTTGCTTTTACATATACAATGGTTTTAATTAAGTTAATCTAGAAATTCCTTACAATTCAGCTGGCTGATCTGTACGGAAGGTAGGATTAGTCAATAACTTCATTTCAAAACTCATGATCGATCCATCACTGGTGTTTGACATCGCCATCAATCATATATATATATATATAGTCCTCGTACTGTTCATTTCATTCAGGCGTAACGATCAAGCAGTTCCGATCAACAATGTTAAAGACTTAAAAGATCAATGAATTGACGAAACATGAACAGGGTGATACATGTATTAATGAGATTCCCAGTAATTGTCTTTCGATTTCAAGAAGGAAGAAATTCATCAAACTCTCAATCAGCAATCTAATCGCCCCTTCTATCAACTGGATGTTTGTGCATGTCAGTTACAAGCTTGTCACAGCAGAATTCAGTGTTTAGTACATCATGCCACAGAGTGGTTCCCAAGACTTGCGAGCATAAGAGAAATCAATGCCAGAAAACGGTACCGGAACAATGTGGTCCACGAGCACATGGGATGCTGGGATGAGAAATTAGAGCATAACAAGACAATTTGACAGCTAAAAGGAGTCTCTGCAAGTCTTATTCTCACTTTTTAAATGGTGTCCATACAAAAATGAATGGATATCAAGAATTCCCCATCTCCTACGGCGTCGGGAACTATGTATGTTCCGAGTATACGATCCCTTTTGGATTTATAAGCCTCATTCTTTGAAGCAATCATGCATGACTCATGCCGTGCAAGTCAGAGAAATGTAGATGCTACCTGATAATTCACAGGGTCATTTAACTAGTAATAGTACCATGGGGAATTAAAAATAATTTTTAAAAAATAAAAAAAATTTATTTTAATATATTTCTAAATGAAAAATACTTTAAACCGTCACTACTACTACAATCTTAAACACATTTTAAGTGTTTGTGATGCCCCTTGCTAGAAGCATAGAATTAACTAGATGCCATGCCCCGCCGCGGGCTTGTGGTATGTTTGTGCGTTGTCGTGGATTTGTGGAAAAAATAAAAAAAGATTATATGGAGAAAAACTATTACAATCCATAATGTTTTCAAAGAAAAAACTACAAAGCTAAATTCTTAATCAGATTAATATTTAAAAAATAAAATGAACAAAGAAAATTTTGGAAAAAATCATAACAAAAGGAAAAAACACCATGCAGGGAAACACTATAGCAATCTATAGTGTTTCATGAGGAAATCTACAGTTATAATTCTCAACCAGCTTAATATTAAAAATAATAAAACCGATAAAAATAATTTTGAAAAAAATCATAACAAAAAAAAATCATGTGGGGGAACACTGTAGCAATTCGCGGTGTTTTAAAGAAAGAAGCTAAATTCTCAACCAGCTTAATATGAAAAAAATAAAATGGACAAAAACAATTCTGGAAAAAAAACACAAAAAAATGAAAAAAAAAAGAAGATGACAATTTTGGAAAAAAAATAGAAAAAAACATGTGGGGAAAGTTAAAGCTGAATTCTCAACCAGCTCAATATTAAAAAAAAAATTCGATAAAGATAATTTTGAAAAAAAACATGTGGGAAACACTGTAGCAAAACAAAAATCATTTAGGGAAACATTGTAACAATCCATAGTGTTTTAAAGAAAAAAACTACAAAGCGAAATTACAAAGACCATTTTGAAAAAAAAAAGAAAAAAATTCATAAAAAAAAAACCATGTAGGGAAACATTGTAGTAATCCATAATGTTTTAAATAAAAAAACTATAGAACTAAATTTTCAACCAGTTCAATATTAAAAAAAATTGATAAAAATAATTTTAAAAAAAAACATGAAATAAAAAAAGAATAAAGAAGAAGAAGAAGAAGATAATCTTGGGAAAAAAAGAGGAAAAAAAGAGGAAAAAAAACGTGGGGAAAAAAATGTGGGGAAAAAAAACAGAAATACAAAATAAAAAAAATAAAAAAACTTTCCCCATGCTTTTAGAGTCTTAGTTAATAAACACACATGTAACCGAGCTATGGTGTCTAAAGTAAAAAAATTAAGCTTCTATCAGACGTAAGCACCAGAAAGCTATATAACCCATTACAAATTAATCTTCTGTAAAATAAAAAAAAAATATAAAAAAAAAAGAGAAAAAACCTTGCACAGGAGACATTTTCTTTCTTCTTTTCTACATCAACATCCTGTTGTTAGAGAGGCTCCGGACCCAGGCACAGAAAATCCTACCCAGCAAAACGTCAAATCGGGGCTTGGTAACTTCTTCCACATTAGGTGTCTATCACTTAGCCAGCTCACTTAGCCAGCTAAGCCAGGATTCGGGATCGATAGAGAATTGCCACTAGATGATCGGCAAAACGACACTCCAACACTGAGGACAATGAATAGTCGTCCATCCTGTTGTTGATGCTAGCTATTGCCTGCTGCTATCATTATGGAGGAGGCCCTTTATTCTATAACTAATATGGCATTCAAAGCAAAAAGTGAGAATATCCGGAACATAATTTATTTTTTATTTGACTCCATGATTTATTTTTTATTAATTTTTTCAAGTCATTGTAGTTTTAAAAGATATTTTAATATTGGATTGCTTCTCCATTTTATAAGAAAAAAGAATTTTTAAAAAAAATTAAAAATAAGAGGACTAAAATTAAAAACTTGGTAAAATATCATTCCTTTTTAAAAAATTATTCTGTAAATGCCTTTTAGCCTTAGTATTTTGTTCAATTTCTTTTTTTATGTCTTTAGTTTAAAAATTATACAATTTAGTTCAAGTCCTCATTTTATTCATATTTTAGTCTCTCGGTTTGAAAGGGGAGAGAGAAAGTCACCGGATTATGGTGAAGGAGAGAAAAAGTTATCAGTTAGATACATTTCGATAAGAAAAAAAAGTTAATCTTAATATCAATAAATTTCATTCGATGAGAAAAATCTCATTAAATTCTTTTTAAGCATTCATCTTATATGAAAAGGTATATCGGAGTCGAGAGAGATTTTTTTTCTAGTTTGATTTTGGATTTTTGGATTTTTTTTTAAGGATTTTTTGTTGGTTAATTGGTTTTGAGAGGTTCTAAGAATGTTTATTATGTATTTTTAGGTTAAAATAAATTGAAAATATATTTTTTAAGCAAAGATAATACACCCCTGATTTTCTAGCCACTTCTATGATGACTGAATTCTAGGCTGCAGACAACACGTCATTTGCTTCGTTTCTTTTCTTTTTCCTTTTCCTTTTCTTTTTAAAATATATGGCTTGTTCACCCATTTAAATAATTAAAAAATCAAGTCTGGTCATTTGGGCCTGTGCTACTAGGCCCACGTGCCTGCCCCTTTTTTTTGCTTTTATTTTTATTTTTCATTTTAAGTTTATTTCGTTAGAAATTAAATAACTAAATATTATATATATATATGTTATATTTTTTATATTAAGTGAAAATATACTTAAGTTATTAGTTTTTTAAATACCATTAAAGTTTTAGTTTGTTTTCAAATACGGTTATAATTGTTTTTTTTTTTTTAGTTTTAGTAAGCATTCTTTTGCACAACCATTCATATTTGTTTTTTTTTAAAAAAAACAATTATACTCAATGACTATTCTACGAGTTCCTATCTTTATTATTATGTAATTAAATAAAAGATAATTTCAAAAAAAAAAACAAGTTAACTAAACCAATATGGGTCAATGTCCTAGGAAGCATATTTGATGGGTGAACCTGAGTTGACCCAGGTCAGTCCGTATATATTATCTCAATATTTTAAAAATAAAAACAGGTGTATTTTTGTGAATTTATAAAAAATTTCTTACTAGTCGAAAACGTGTTATCAATACCTACACATTTTTTTTCAATCTACAATCAGGAATTGTTTTTACAAAACTTCTCTTGCACATTAAAAGTAGCTTACGACATGGGACCTATCTAGCATGTTCTATAACACAAGTAATTTGTATATTTCTCACATTATTATATTGTGAAAAAAAATGGAGAGAGAAAATCAACTATAGTCAGTGATAGAGTTTGACTATAATATTGATCAATAATACTATTAAATAAAATATTTCACCATAAAAAAAAATCATAAACATCTAGGTTAGATAATCTTATAATCAAAATGGAGAAATATGTAAATTTGAATTTTGAATTTTTATGTTGAGTAGTTATTCAAAAGAGATTTTTAAGTTTAGATTTGAATCTACATATTAGGGAGTATGTAGATGTATTTGTTTTTTATATAAAAAAAAAACAAATTGAGAATATAGATTTTAAAGGTGGATAACAATATATTGTTGGGATTTGGTATGGTTACCAAATTATGGTGACAAATTAAAAAAAATATGGATGACAACATCTATAGAAAATGGATATTTTACTTGTTAGCATGTTTTTTTTTTTAAAAAAAAGAAAGGGTAAAATAACACATTTTGAAAAAGAATTAGAAAAATAACACAACTTGCATAGGTCGTAATTGAGAAATACAATATTAAAGTTTGTCACAATTCAAAAACACGACATTTCAAAAATATTATGAAATGAGCTGCACTAATTATGATGAGGAGATAGGAGAGAAAAGGGAGACAGAAAATAAAATAAAACGATCTTGGAGGTATATTGAAACTCCGATCACAACACCACTAATATCATAAAAAAAATATCTCAATAAGAGGAATTCAACGGCACCAAGGAGATCACCAATAGTGATGTAAACTTGGAGGGTAAGAACCTTTGAATCCACACGCAAAAAAAAAAATAACTCAAGAAAGATAAAATCAGATTACAAGAAAAAACACAACACAATGATTACCCATGTCAAGACATTGAAGTTATTGAATGAAAAAGACCTCAACCCTATGATTATAATGAATCATGAACTAGAAATATAAAGAAAAAATGTCACAAAGACAATTGATCTTTGATAATTCTAAAAAAAAATTAATGAAGAAACAAAAGTATGAACGACCTCGTCACACACAAAATATTATTCTGAAAATCCAAGTCTAAAAAAAAACCTAAATACAAGCTAAATAACCCTATTTATAATAAGTAAAAATGTTTTAAACAAGATTGGAGAAATAATAAGAGTATTAATCTAAATAGAACAAAGAATCTTAAACCAACTTGGAAAACAATGTAAATTCTAAACAACAGCTTCTAGACCTTATCGCAAAGCTTTCTAGATTTGTAACTTGTTAACCTAAACATCCAGAATTAACACAATCAACTCTTCTTGAATCTTTTTAATTTTAGACCTTATAATAGACTCAATTAGTACCTCTAATGGATATTTTGATGATACTTGCTGATTCACATCAAACAATGACTGGAGTTGGCACACTTGCCGCCAAAGGCAAGTGAACCACCCACCATCTTTGGACGGCAAGTGGAGCTCACTCGATCGCCATTGATGACCTTTCTTGGTGTCGTTATATTTGTATTATTGAGATCTTTTTTATGGTATCGGGGTATCTTAATCAGAGCTTCAGTGTGCCTTCAAGTCTCTTTTTTTATTTTGTCTTTTCTTTTTCATCTCTTCCCTCTCCTTATCATGATTTCATGATTTGTGTGTGGCTCAATTCATAATTTCTTTAAAATATTGTATTTCTGAATAACGATAAGTTGAAATGTCACATTTTCAAGTTGCGACATGTATAAATTATGTTATTTTACTAATTATTTTTTAAGCTATGTTATTTTACCTTTAAAAAAAACATGTTAATTTTTAAAAAAAATCATAAAAAATACCAAAAAAACAATATGGCACATTCTCCTCACTCATCGGTACCTCATTGGTGACATACTTTCTTGTGGCCATTGTGGCATATGCTCAAATGGATCAGAGAGCTTGTGATCTTATAAACCCATTACAAAAGGTCGCGTATCTCACGAACAGTCGGTAAGGGAATTTTGAGCCTAGAAAGTTTGGCTTCCTCCTTACTCCAATAAGTTGGTGCCGCTATTCACAACCATGGAGGATGTTGGTATGAGCTGAATTGGGTCGCCTTCGTGGTCCTTAGTGTTGGATTGGAAGAAAATGAATATGGTTACCGCCGATGAGAAAAAAAATGTGAGCATAAGAGATAATAAAGTCCAATCCTTCTAGCTAAACCATGCTTTCAAATTTGTATAGAGATATATATGATCATGGATTATCATGTATGAATAATTTTAATTTTACTCGAGAATTAGTTTTGGATAAATTAGATTATTTCACTATCAATATGAAAGATAAATAATTAGTAACATATTTTGAAAATCAATTTGACTTGGTTGGGTAAATCAAAAGCCTTAGTATCTTATCCATCTCTTTTGTCTGAATTCTATTTGTTAATTTCGTTATACAAAATCATCTTTTTCATGCTTGCAAATGATTTAAGACTAGAATAATTTCAATATCTAATAGGTAGATAATTATAGTGGAAACTATAATCTTATTTACGTTAATTATAGTACTCAAAGCCATACACTGGGTAATTCATTCCAATAATCAACTTCAATGACAATCATAGACCTCAAATGCATACGTGGAATCATGAAAATTCCTAATTCAAAGGCGTGAGAGTGGTGCCTGTCCTCCATTTGCTTTGCTTAGGAAAGGGTAATCTGTGTAACCAACAACAGGATCCTGGCTGTAGAAAGTCTTCCTGATATACTTATTCAGGGGTGCATCAACCTTCAATCTCAAAACTAAGTCTGGGTTTGAGATAAAGAGTCTGCCGTAGGATACCAAATCTGCGTCACCTTCAGCTACAGCTTGTATTCCCAGCTCCCTAGTGAACCCGCCACTGCACATGAGTGTACCCTGATATGCCCTTCTCCAAGTCCTGATCATCTGGGCCTCTTCATCTTCGGTGCCAGGTCTGCCTGACTCTGTTTGGCCGTAAGCTGTGTACCGTGGCTGAGTGACATGGAGATAGGTGAGTTTTGAACCCACCTGTAGCTGGATTTTGTTAATTCTCTCAATCACTGAAAGGCCTAAGTTGAGTGGATCCGAGTCTGTGGCATCAAGGTGATCAATTGCAGGTGACATTCGGAAAGCTACTCGATCTGCGCCGACAGCTGAGACTACTGCCTGAATCACCTGCATTAAGAATCGGCACCGGTTTTCCATTGATCCACCATACTCATCTATTCTGTCATTGATCCCATCCTTTAAAAATTGATCGATAAGGTAACCATGAGCCCCATGGATCTCAATTCCATCAAAACCTGCAGACCATATTTTCATTACGTGTGTGACTAATCATTGATAATAAGGCATGGTAACCAGGTGAGCTCAAGAAGCACCTGTTTCTTTGTTTCGAGCGCTAAAGTCTAAGCAGATTATCCAGTTAATTAAGAGCCATCAACTTGAATCAACAATACCAGCTAATTAAAAAGGCCAATCACTGTTGCAGTAAAGCCATCCGATTTCAGATGACACTATAGACGACTATAAATTCCACTCCATTGATGATTCCAACATCTCCCAAACAGACCTTCATTAAAACACTAGAAAGTTGCACAGAGATCACACCAATGTTTTTATGCCCTTGATGAAACATGAGACAATCATTACTCATGAGCAACGGAACTTTTTCAATGAATATTTTATCTAGTAACCAAGAGGAGACATAATCATAGTCATGCCATGTTACTGCAAATGTAAATAATGATTAGAACTCCCATCATAGAGAGGCATCATGGTCACCCTTTATGGAAAAATTTAGTAAAGCATACTCCATTTCCTCTCAACATGTAATTATATGCCCGTCTAAAAGAAAAATAAAATCCTCATATATAGCTGCAGCTCCAAAGCCTTGAAATAAAACAAATAAATGTCATTACACTTACCTGCTCGAATGGCATTCAAGGCTGCCTGTCTATAATGCTCCACCGCCTCTAGTATTTCAGAGGTTTCCAAGGCTCGAGGTGCTGGGTATGTTCCATAGGTCCCATCTGGCATGAGAATTCTCCACCTGTTTGAGATGGCCTTGTTTGTTGATGAAATTGGTGCAGCCCCACCAGGTTGATAAACTGAGATATTGCACAAATTCAAAATACAATTCTTTCAGAAATTACACTTTGCATAATTAGTCAACTCGAATTTTTTTATAAGAAAAGAATTCACTCTTGTATGTAATATAACTTAAACGATATATCAATTTCTTTTTGAAATTTCTTCCTGTCTCTCCATATCTATTTTGTTTCCATCAAAACCCTAAATTAGGAAAACTAAATCGAACAGATTCCTTCATAAGAATATGGGAAAGCCAAAACCCTAAATCAAACCAATCTGCTTGATTTTGCAACATTTTTAGAATTTGAAATTTGAAACTAAAACCTTGAATTGAACCACCTCTCTGCTAAACTTCTTTTATAATTTGAAGTTTGACCCAAGCATAAAATTGAAGATGGAGGGTTTGGGTCTACATATTTAGGCCAGTTCATTGAACTTTTCTTTCCAAGCAGTATATGATGCCTATTCCTCCATACATGGATACCACCCCAAAGTGTTCCATCAGATGGAGAAGGTAATTTTTAACTATATTTATTAAAATAAAATTGATTTCTTTGCTCTTAGCCATGTTGTGTATGAAAGAATGAAAGAGATCTACCAAGATTTTGTTGAAAAATCAGATGAACATGGCTTGATTTATACTAGAGATTTGGGTGAAGAAGATGATTTGTCATCTCCAATTGGTTACAGTAGAGCTAAGGCTTTCGCTATCAAAATGTAAGTGGAGGGATGACTTGATTTATACTAGAGATTTTGTTGAAAAATTAGAAGAGCATGGCTTGATTTATACCCTTAAGATGTGAATCCAAGATGCAGAACCACCTAGTAATGTTGGTTCAGATATTTAGGCTTTATTGAATGAGAGAATGAAATACAAAAACAAGTTCAATTACAAGGTTGATTTGGATAAAATACCACTATAAAAGTTTTAATTCTTGTAATTTTTTGCAAAATTGTAATATTAGTTTGATAATCATATGTTTGATATCAACCTTGTAATATTAATGTTGCGAGGATTTTTTAATTATTAAATAAAATATAATAACAATCTTGTAAATAATTAAATGTATTTTTGTTGATTTATGTTTTTATCGTGTCAAGGCATGAATATAAAATAAAATGTTATGAACTTAAAAACTCGAGAAAAACTCGAGAATGTAAGGTATAATTTAAAAAAATATATATATATCAAAACAGCTATAGGTTTTTTTGTAATTAACCCTAACAATAAATGTAGCCAATAATGAGAAAGAAAAATATTGCAAGGAAAATTCAGGTTGAAATAAAATGACACCAAGTGACTGGTTTCAAGTTTCATAAGAGAGGGAGTAAAATTTACCTTGATGAGATGCACGGCCAACGTGCCACAGTTGACAGAAGATGATGCTCCCTTTGGCATGAACCGCATTCACTACCTTCTTCCATGCCTCCACTTGAGCATCTGAGTAAATCCCAGGCACATGAGGAAACCTGCTTCCACCCACCATCAAGACATCAAGATAAACATTAAGTAAAAATGACAAGAAAAAACCTTCAAGCACACACATGGATCATTGGTGGGTGGGTGGGTCCGCCATCGGGTCCCACATTAAGATTCATAATTTTCTTGAGGTTTTTTTCTTAATATCAAGCATTTTTTGTGATCATTATGTCTATAATATTTTGCTAGATGATCAAAGTTGGCTGGTTATCACCCAATATTCATTAAAAATCAAAAGCAGACGAGGAAAATGTTTTTTAAAGAACTTTCAATCACATACAGAATCAAAGGCAAGAAAGTTGGTTGGTTATCATTCTTTATATATATAATAAGACACTTTGAGAATAAAAAGAAAATGTGTCAGCCCTAATTTCAAAAGTAATTTAGCCATTGTCATGATGGATGGAGAGCTTCATGGTGGCGAGCACCCCGGTTTTCATTTTCTGTATCGAGCGTATTGTTCCATGTGGAAAACTATGATAAAAAAGAGAGAGAGAGAAGGAGAAGCTTCAAACATGATAATTAAAAAAAAATGAGATAAATGAGATACTCTTCCCAGTCAAAACATAAGACATCAAGTTGATCAAGTTTAAGTCCAAATCTAAGATGCAAAGTACAAACTATCCTTAGTTTAATATTCATTTATATTTAATTAATGAATCTAAAGTGAAATTAAAATTTATAAAACAAAAAAATATTTTACAAAAAAAATTATAAAATTATTATAATTATGAGATTCTTATTCAATCAAAGCATTGTTCTTAAATGATCATGGTTAATATTTTATTAAGATTATACATTAATTAAAGTTGTTGAGTTTGATACATATTATGTTTCTTTCTTTATAAAATGAAGCAACTGCTCTCCTAAACTGAAGTATAAGAAATACCTGGAATTAATATGCAAGTGTTTGTCATATGACATATACATTAAACTGACCTGTAAGGAAATTCTATATGGAGAGATCTTTTATGTCTGTGGAAAGGCTCTCATGATAGTTGTGTAAGTGATCATTAAACTTGACATCACTAACTTATTTTATATAAGAAGTATTGTGATTTGATCTTAACCACACGTTATCATAATCAAGAGTAACAAACAAGCAGATATTAAATAACATAAACTATATGAAGGTATTTGAGTAATTAAGAAAATATTCATCACTCTAAGTGAATTAGAAAAAAATATTTCATCTATTCTCAAATAGCATTGATTGTGAAATCTTTGGCCAAGGTGTAATGAGTTTTGAAAAGACTTTCAAAATCTTATTTAAAAAATCAATAACTATAATGTTGAAAACTAAAACAATTTAATAAAATAAACATACTTCATGCTATAATGTTTAAATCGAAACATTCATGATGAAAGGATAATAATTATACCAAAAAACTAGTCACTAAAAGGTAAGTCAAATCATTTATGAAACTAGATATCGTACTTAATCTTCAAATATAAATCAATCAATTATTCAATTGATAATAAATTAAATTATTTAATTTATTTAATCTTATTTTATTTAGGAATATAATTTGTATTTGGACCAATTTATTAGAGAACTTAATGAGTTACATATATAAGAAAAATTAGTCAAAATTAAAATATGATAATTAATCAAGTGACTTGATTATTAATAAAATTTAGAAATTGAGTACTAGAATATAATTAATACATTATATTACAATTATAGACTTAGAAATAATCAAGTATGGATTTGGTGGAATAAATTTTTAAAATTGACCTAAAATAATATATGTGATATTATTTAAATGGTAAATTGATATTTTATTATTTATAGGGTTTTTAGGTTTTATTATAAATAGAATGTTATGTTATTTTTTAAGAAGAGAAGAGTGAGAAAAGTTGGGTACATAGGCCTCTTTAGAATTATCGTAGCGTTGACGGTTTAAAGTTTTTTTCATTTAGAAATGCATCAAAATAAAAAAAAATTATTTTTAACATCAACATATCACAACGATTTGAAAACATAAAAAAATTATTTTAAACAAAAAACTTCTAAATTTTTGGAAATGCAGTTTACACCGCAAAAGACACTCATAAACACTTAAAATATATAAAAAAAGTTAGCATTTTAAAGTATATCAATTGCTTTCTTTTAAAATAATTAGAGGATTATTCACTAATAATTCGTGTAAATTATTATTAAAATCAAATATTTGAACAGCTTGTTTTTAAACACTGAATAACTTTAATATCTTCAAACTTCCAAAAAGTTTTAAATTTAATATTTTTAAACTGCATGTAAGTATCTCAACTCTCAAGACACCCGACACCACCAACCATAAACAAACAAACAAACAAATAAGAGGCCCACCACCACCACCATCACAGCAACCCTCAATCCGATCATAGCATCTGCCACGGAGGTGCAAAAATGAAAAGGTCACCATCAATAGAAGAGAAGATGATGAAATTACCCGGGAGCAGTTGGAGAGATGATAGTGCCTTCGCTGATGAGAAATCCGCCAGGAGTTGATCTCTGCGTGTAGTACTCCACCAGCGCATCCCCTGGTATCCCAAACAACGCCCTGCATCTTGTCATGGGCGCCAGCACCACCCTGTATCCATGGACAATTCCGTCACGTAATAACAAAAGTCAGATGACAAAAATGCCCTCCCGGATCTCTCTCTAGATTTTGAACGCCGGAAGGATTTTTTTTTTTTTTAATGTCTGAAATAGAAACTAACAACTGAATCAATCCGGCAGTAAGAACTTGAGAGAAAGTGGGATGAACTGACCTGTGAGAGAGGCTGAACTTGCCCATCTTGTAAGGAGAAAACAGAGAGGTTCCTTTGATTCTATTCTCCGCCATTACTTTTGCTTATTCCTTTTCAAGTTACAACACCGAATTGATCTGGCACGATGAGTCAACTGGTCAAGCTGAAACGATAACCCAGACTGCTGGACTAAGGATGGATATGAAAACGAGACACCACAAGAGTTAAAAGTGTTATAATAATACATAGTTATATAAGTTAATTTTTTAATTACTTATTTTATTGGATCCATAATGAATAGGGTAGGCATGTTGTCCAATCAACTTTAAAACTGATTAAATTTAGAATTTATATGTATACTCGTCTTCCGTCATGGATTTGTATAACAATAAATACATAAACTTTTCACGTGCATTTTTTTTATAATAAAAATTCTAATTATAAATTAAAATACATGTACATGTATTTAATTAAATAAATCAAGAACTATTTATATTAATAAATATAAAAAAAATATTAACACGTCTATTTAATTTGTCTAGTTGCAGGTTGAATAATTTTTTTTTAACGCAAATGAATTAATATTAAAGTGTTGTTAATATATTTTTTGACATCGAATAAAAAATTATAATTGTGAATCAAAAAATCGATGCTTATATTATATATAATAAAATATAGTGAAGATTATATACCTTAATAAAAACATGTAAGATCTCAAACTTATTTTTAACGTAGTAGAAAAATGAGATAATGATGCAATTATTCATTTTTATTTGATATAGGTGGCTAATGTTACGCCGCCCGCTAAGTTAAATCTTTTTAACATAGAAAAATAATGCTCACGTGATAATAGTATTTTTAAATGAGCAAGAAAAATTTATGACCTGGATCATTGATTCGAATGGATTCAATAAACTTGATTATTTAATAATATAATTATAAAAAGCCAACAATAATTAAAAAAAAAAAAAACAATGACTAATCGAAAAAAATAAACGCTTGGCAATATTATAAAAAATTAATCTCTAAATATTCTTAAAATATCTCAATATCTTATTTGATAACAAAGCTAAAATTAAATGAGAACATAAAAAAAATCTAAAACTAAATTATCAACAAATCAAACATTGAATGACGAATTAAAAAAACTAATTTAAAAAAATAAAAAAATAAAACTCTTACTCAAATCAATATGTCAAATTCACAGCTCGGTTGTAAGGTCTTGATAACCTAAGTGATGGAGGTCATTTAAAAAAAAATACAATAAAATAATCGAGATCAACTCTCAAAAAAACTAAATGATGAAAGATGAAATTGAAAAAAAAAATTAAAAAAAAAACTCAATTCAACTTGTGTTAACTCGACTATTTATAACTTGAGATATGAAATTAGGATAACCTCACGGAAAGGAAAGCGATAAAAATCATGAAGTTGAGGTTTAATAACCTAATATCAAAAGATAAAATTAAAAAAAATCAAGTTTTTTCTTAAAAAAATTTTAAAAAAAGATCAAAGTCAAATCAAACTAATATTTGAAATCCGTGTCATGACACCGAGTTACCCTATAGAAGGAAAAAATGAAAAAATCATGAAGTAAAATTCCAACAAAATAAATATCAATAAAAAAAATGAGAATTAAATCTAGTATAAAAATTAAATTAAATAAAACAATGAGGGATGAAATTGAAAAATCAAATAAATTAAAAAATAAAAATAAAAAAATAAGCAAAATTCCTATTATTTTTATTTTATTTTTTTAATCAAAATACACTTTAAATAAAATATATAGCATAATATTTAAAGTAGTGTTCATTTTTGGTATACTTCTAAAATATAATTATGTGTTTTTTATGGTAATGTTCAAAAAAATATTTCAATTGTTATATATCTAATATGCAAAAAAATAAATAAATAAAGATTTGTACATGAATTTTGAATAAAGATCAAATTCCTATTTTTTATTTTTAAATATACTTTTGACATGGTTTTATCAAATTAATTATTTTTCCCCTTCAGTCATATTAGTGAATAAGAATAAAACATCTATTTTTTAATTTTTTATATAACTTTTTCAAATATATTATTCTTGTATTTTTTTCATATAAGTAAGTGAAAATGATCGATTCATATTTAATTGAAACTTTCACAATTATAATAAGTTTTTTTCTTAAATAAATGTTTCTCAATAAAAAAAATATGTTTTCCAAAACAATAAGAAAAATAAGTGAATAAAAAAAGGATTTGTATTAAATGTTTACATTTTTTTTCCAAAATCATTTTAGATTTTTCTAAGCATTTTTTCTTGTTATGTTAAGAAAAAACTTACAAGAATAAAAAAGACAATTTTTATGAAAGAAATATTTCTTTTTATAATTTCATTCATTGTTTTTCCTTTCTATTATAAATTTTTATGATTTTAAAATTAAATATAAGATAGATTTCATAAACAAAGTTGTTAAACATGAAAGTCTTGAAAGCACTTAACATGAAGGTGAATTAGGTGTTTAATTGAAAATTTGATATCTTAAAAGCTTAATCTTTTAACACTTCAAATTGTCAAAATAAATATTTAATATGAGATTGCACAAAGTAAATAAGATAGAAATCAAGAGAGACAAGTTAAATTAATAGTGGTATGGACAATTGCCTACTCTATTACTTAAACTAATGCTCAAGCATTCATTAGCAATCATGGTCTTTTTGTAGGTAAGACCTTATCGATGCACTAATCTTTTTTCATGGGTTAAAGGGGTCTTTTACCGAACTAACACAATTTTGTAAAAGATTTAAGGATATAACATAAGATTGAAAAGTATTGGGAAAATAACACATTTTCACATAGCTGCTAATGAGAATCGTAGTTTTATTAAACAACCGCTAATAAAAATAATAGTTGTATTAAACAAATACTAATGACAATAACAATTTATTAACACACAAATGCTAATGTGAATAATGGTTGTGTTATGATACAACACAACATTACCCTAAACCTAACCCTAAATTTAACATAAAATAAGCCTTAAAAAACCCTAACCTAAGCCCTAACCAAACCAAACCACAAAGTACCAAACATCAAACCCATAATTTATGGTATGATATTTTAACATCATTTTGGTGCATTAATTATAATCCTAAATTAATGTGTGCTATTTTTAAACATCGTTTTTATTTATTAATTTTAAAGATAATTGATAATAATAATAACAACAACAACGCAACATAACAATGTGTATTTTTCTTAACCTATAAATGGATGATTTGAAAGTTTAAACAATATGTTCACGATATTCATATTTTCACCTATAAATTATTTATTCCAAATCATGTTTATCTAAAATAAGTATGAAAATGCATAATATGTAAAACAATATTAAAATCAACATGATCAAAAAGTAATATTACAAAAATAATGAAAAACATAACTTATAACTAAAAAAATAACAAAATATAATAACACATCAAGTCTAACTATGTCTTTATGATGGCGAGTGGATGGGTCGATTTCATCAATAGCACGACTTTTACCTGTCTATGTAGTCTCATTCTCAGAGACTCGATTCTGCCAGCAAATTATAAAATTTGACTTTGGTTTTGTTTTAATTATTGAGGCTATCATTTATTTATTTTTTAGTTTATTTTAAGGCATGCATCATTTGAAGGTTCATCTGGGTTAGGTTTTATTTTATTATTTTAGTTATTTTTAGGTTTTTAATGTGTTAAGGTCTATTTATCAAGTTTGAGTTCATTAAGTCAAATTAGGGTTAGTTTTCTACTATATAAACCAATTGTTAACATTATTTTCAGTTTTATGAAATTTTCTCTAAAGTTATCACATATTACATGCTTTGTTTCTCTTTGTATGGTTGAGTGATTCTTATAATAAGTTCTTGATTGAACTTGCAAACTCTTTGAAAGATTGATCAACTTCGTTGTGATTTATACTTCTCATCGTGTTTCGTTATAGACGTAGAGTAGGAGAGATTAATTGTATATAACTTTGGTTCTCTAAGGCAATATTCTTGTGGAGTCAAGTTGCAAACTTTTCTTTAAACCTCAAATCAGTAATCTAAAGAAAAATTTAGTGTAAAAAAAAGCTTATGATTTTCATGTCCAAAACTCCTAGGAAGCCTATAAAAAACTATTGAAGGATTGAGACTATAATGTTTTCTAGGCTTGGTTTGATTGTGGAGTAGGCTTGTTTGGATAAGTTGGAAGTGGCTTCCCTTAAGTAGAAAATGACCTTTCTTAGGCAATCTAGCCAAGCTGTGAATACAGAATTGGAGACAACCAAAACTGGTGTGCAGGCCTCTCAAGCAAAATGTGTGCGACTGAGAGCATTGATGGAATCGTCTGTTGAGTTTCTCAATGTGTTTGAGGGGTCTACAACTTTGAATATTTCCATTACAGATAAGGTATTAACGACCATAAATAATCTCTATTTTTTAATTTGTTAATGGAAAGAAGATTGACTTTAAAATTATATTCCAGCCTAACCTCATCCCTAACTTTATAAAGATTTATCCATTTTGAACCGCTATAATTGAGAGCTCGAGAAAGAATGAGAAACTAGCCTAGAGAGTAGTTGTAGGAATTATTCCTGGTTTTGTGGGGTTGTTTTATACTTGTATTGAGTACTCTTAATTTTCTTTTTTGGTTTATATCAAATACTTAGGCCTGGACGTGTGTGAGGTGCCTAACCGTGTCATCCAAGGTGTGAGGGTTAAAAGCTCCCAGGCCTGACACCTGTGGGCCTATTAGCTCGCCACAAAGCATGCCCGAGGTCCTAGGAGTATACAAGGCCTGCACGCGTTTCGTAGGCCATGTTTGTTTCCCGGAATTCACTTTTCAGGAAACCACTTTCCAAACTTTCCTGTGTTTGTTTGCCATTAGGAAAGTTGGTCAACGGAAAACACTTTCCGGTCAACGGAAAACACTTTTCAGTCAACGGAAATACTTTTCAGTCAAAGAAAAATTTGGTTTGGTTTTCGGAAAGTGTTTTCCCTTTTGGTCTGTGTTTGTTTTCCGGAAAGTGGTTTCCGGAAACCACTTTCCAAACTTTCCTGTGTTTGTTTGCCATTAGAAAAGTTGGTCAACGGAAAACACTTTCCAATCAAAGGAAAATTTGGCTTGGTTTTCAGAAAAGTGTTTTTCTGGAAAATTTGGGCGGAAAACACTTTTTGGAAGTTGTGAAAAATTTAGAAATGTCATTATTTATTGATTATATCAAATTTGATCCTCAAACTTTTGATTGCTATATATAATTTGTTTTGAATATTTATTTTTCAATTCCATCTCTTAAAATTTAATTTTTATATTAATTTTGGTCCTTATTTTTATAATTGCTATTTGCTTTTTCCTTATCATTTTTTTATTGAAATTTTTTATCTATCAAATTTGGTCCTCATTCTTTTGATTGTTACTTATTTTATTTGAAATAATTTATGAAATGTTAATTATTATTATTTTAATTTCTTCACCTTTTATTTTTTTTATTTTTTTAGATTTGATCTCTATTATTTTGATTATTATTTATTTTATTTGAGATAATTTATGAAATTATATTTTTTTTCAATTTCATTCTCATTCAACTTTTTAATTTGTAAGATTTGTTCCTCATTATTTTAATAAACTTGAGAAAAATAAAACATTAATAAGTTATTTTCCAGCTCATTTTCCATGACATAACCAAACACTGGAAAATGTTTTCCAACTTATTTTCCATTACACTACCAAACATCGGAAAATACTTTTCCAGAATTCACTTTCTCCGGAATTCACTTTTCAAAAAGAAATTACTTTTCAGCAAACAAACAAGATCTTAGCTCTCTTCTAGATTTTTTGAATTGGCTCGGTCCATTTGAAAAAACATAAACACCAAAAACATAGCATTCCATCAACTTCATGAAATTAGCTGCAATCTGAGCTTCGGAAAGCTTGATATTATTAAAATAAAACCGGATATTTTTCATCAAGAACAAAAAAAAAAAAAAAAAAAAAAGAAGAAGAAAGATTGAGACATGTTAGCGGAAGGATAGGATGCCCCCACCGGGCTAATTCATATTCATGCCCTCCAAATCAAAAGGCACCCTGAGTGGACCCACAAGGGAGGTCCTCTCCCATGACAAGACCAGAAAAGCCGCACCTTTCGTCACTCTCCTCATCATGCCATACCATTATCCATGCCTCCCTACCCAAAGTCTTCAATAATTAATGACTATTACCATCGTACATCCTTTGACTAGAAAAACCTATCTCTTAATGAATCCTGGCCGCACATCTGGCAACAACTTCTGCGATATCCTCTACTTTTCCTCCATGTCAAAGATGCGGTATATTATAAATTAGTCCCTCTAGTATTCATAGATGAATTGATTAGTCCCTCTTTTGAGAACTAATTATTCAATCCTTCTTGTCCATTCTATGCTCTTTTTCAAATTTTTATTTATAAATAAATAAATAGATAGATGTTATGAAAAGACTGCTGAGAAGTTTTTCTTAAAAGAAATTATATTAAATTAAGCATGGTGTCAAGGGACTAAATAATTTATTTTAAAATAAAAGGGACTAGTTTATAATTTACTCATTGAAGAGAAGACTAAACTTTTAGGATAAGAAATGCTTCGGTAGGATATACATGATCCTTGTTTAACGTAATCATAACCATTGATAAGCTTGGCCAAGTTTTGTAATGAAGGTGGGGGTGCATGTGGTTAATGAGTTTATTAATGTCAATAGTTTTATTTATGGCCATCAAAATATTAAAATAAATAAATAAAATAAATTCTGATACCATAACATAAACATAAACATAAAACTAGATGCAATATTACATAGAGCTGGTTTATTTTTATATTTTAAAAATATTTTTTTAAAAAATAATATTTTTAAAATAATTTTTTTAGTGTTTTCAAGTTGTTTTAATGTGTTAATGTTAAAAATAAATTTTAAAAAATTAAAAAAATATTATTTCAATATATTTTTAAATAAAAAATAACTTGAAAAATAACCGCTACCACAATATCAAATGAGCTCTTAAACCATCAAGAGAAAAAATATATATATGGAGTATTTTTTAGGATAAATGTATTTTTTTAACTTTCTTATGCATTAATTAAATTATTTTGTTTCTAATGATTCTAATAAAAAAAATTCACATTGATCTAGCAAATTTAAAATAAATTCTAATAAATATTAATCATAAATCCACAAGAACACATAAGTACTAAAAAAGAGTGACTGTTTATAAGCGTATGCATGGATGCATATATTATACATCTACAACGTAAATTACTTGTTTTTTTTTTAAAAAAAAATAAAGGGAATATCCTTTTCTCTCTTATTTTTATCATAATTGCATATTAAAAAAATAGAATTGGTTCGATATAGCTATAACCATTATTGAAAGTAACTTTATCTTTCGTAGATTTCATAATAAATGGCTTTTATGGTTTTTCAATAATAATAATAAAAAAAAAAAGCCAACCTTGTACTCAATACCGAATATATACATAGAAAAAATCATTTAATTATATTGATTGATTATGTTATGTGCAAGATTTTGATTCCTTTACCAATCCTTCATTAGTAAGAATTTTGAAATATTTGTATAGATGATAAATGGTAGGGGTAAGTAAAAAAACCGAAAAACCGAGAAAACCAGAAAAAAATAACTGAAAAAACCGAACCGTAAAAAAAAACCGATTAAAATTTTGAAAAAACTGACCGGTTCGGTTTTGGTTTTATAAGCATGAAACCGAAAAACCCGAACCAAACCCAAACCGAAAAAACCAAGCCAAACTGGAAAAAATCGAGCTAAACTAAAAAAACCGAGCCAAACCGGTTTTTGTCCAAAAAACCGAACCGAACCCGATCGGTTTAAACCAGTTTCAGTTTTTTTTTTAAATTTTGATTTGGTTATTTTTTTTGATAAAAACCGAACCGAACCGAATTGAAAATGATCTCCCCTAATAAATGGACTGGTTTTTATATTACTATCTTATTTAAATAAAGAAATTGATCAAAATTCGAGAGTAGATAAAAATAAAAAAATAGTGAAAATCAAATTACATTTGAGGAAAAAATTGTAAGCTACGAAACAACCATATTCGGAGGAGGAAACCAACAAAAAAGAAAAAAGAAAAAGGAAAAAAACATAAAGCTCTTTGTTCTCATCAACAAGAGGCCAAGTGCCTACTGTGTACCTTACCCTACCTAAGTGTAAGCTATCAAGTTGCCGTTTCTATGATTATTTTATTCAACACTATTTTACAAAAGACTCCAAACGCGTTTTTAATATATTTTTAAATAAAAATTATTTTAAAAAATAATCCCAAATATTTTCAAAGGGTCCAAATGTGCGGGGTAATTATAATCCCGATTTTTATTTCAATTAATATGTCGGACAGCATCATCTCTCGATTTATATATTAATTGAAAAAGAAAAAAAAAAGAAAAAAAAGAGAGGTGACTCTGTACGATACCCTGTCATTGGATGCTTATTTACCAAACAAACACAAACAATTTACTTAATATTATCTCTGATAAATAGCTTATTAATAAAATAATAATATGTTAATGATTGTATATCTAAATAATAGGAGTAGAGGAAAAAAAAAAAAAAAACAGTAGAAGCTGAGCACCGTTGCTTTTGTTTGGAAATTATGATATCGACGCACACGAGGAAAAGAAGAGAGGAAAAAGGGCTTCTTGTTTATTCCATTTTAATTTCCTTCTTCCTCTACCAACAAATTGAAATCAAATATCCCTTTCATTAATTATCGATTAATCAAACTTAGCCTGCTATAGCCGCCTGAAGTTCTTCTATTCATCTCTTAATTTAATAAAGGAAATAGAAAAAAAACCCAACTTTGTTTCTTGTAGCCGCCTGAAGTTGTCTCTCTGTTTATTTCTTCCATCTCTTAATTTAATAAAGGTAAATATGAGTTTTGATTTTGTTTTGTTTAATTTCTATGCTATTATTATTGAACGATTTTCTCTGTTCGATGATGATTTTGGGTGTTTGTTTCTTTGTAGACTCGGTGATGAGCATCTATGATTATTTGTTTGTTATATGCTTCAATTGATCAACTTTTTTTTTTACGGTAGCAAAACAAATTCTTTTTTTTTTCTTTCTGTTTGATTTCAACAGCTTTCTGTGACTGACAAAAAGTCTGGTATTCAGTTTCTATGCTGATTAATCTGTAGTAGATATTGAGTAATCTTTAAAGTTTTTCAATCTTTATTTGTTAAAAAAGAAGTAGAATTTGCTTTGAGATTTCTGCTAATTTTTACTCTCTAAAAGCTTGATTGTTTTACTGTGCAATTTGGAAGTAGAGGGAATTTGAGAAGATGGCGAAGAATGAAGACACTGGCAGTCCTGGTTGGAGGACTTCATTGTTTTTGCAGACAACAGAAGATGTTGCGAAAGCTGTTGCAGACGCAGCCACCACTGTGCCATCGCCAAGGCCATCTGTGGTATTTTCATCCAAGGATGATCATGGTGATAGCCAATTCCAGAAGCTACAGCGCCATTTTAGCAGAATGCTAAAAGGGTTTTCTTCTCCTCCGCCAGAAGTGAAAAGTGGAACTTATAATCCAGAAGTTCTTACTAGCCAAAAACGTCAGTGGGCAAAATTTCAGTTACAGTACTTGGTATGCTATTTCGTTGAAGTGGATTATTTCATGTTTAAGCTATTTGCAATACTCGTCTAAATGTTTCTGTATATTTTTCATCTCATGGTGGCTTCTTTTTGTTATTTAGTACAACTGCAGCTTTTTTTAGATTGAGGTCTATACTTTAGTCAGTTGATGCTCCATCATCCTTGCGACATTTGTTTCTATTACGACTCTTGATGAATAGTTGAAGAAATTGGAATTTAAATTTGTGGCGGTTTCCTAACATCTTTTCTATTTAACTGTGCAGGACCATAGGCCTTTAAAGGCGCCATCGAGGCTTATAGAGAGCATGGTAGTTGTTGGACTTCACCCTAATTGTGATCTTCAAGCACTCCAGAGGCAATATGGTCCCAGAAAGTCCGAAGGTTCTGGGATATTGCAAGGTGCACTTGGTTGTCAAAATCAGTCACGTATAGAACCCATTCTTGAGCCCCAGGTGAGGATTTTTGTTTCAAACAGCGTGAAATTTTAAGTTTGGAAATTGCTTTTTAAGCATGGTCATGGTTTTTTGTTTTTTGTACTTCCAGGTTTTGTTTGTTTATCCTCCAGAAAAACAGCTGCCACTTAAATACAAAGATCTTGTATCATTTTGCTTCCCTGGAGGCCTGGAGGTTGTATATATGCTTGCTTAGTTTATTTCATGTCATTTTTAATAATTGATCAGTTCATATGTTCTGACTGTGAGAGTGCATATTCTAATTTGTTATGGACCTTTGCCTTTCTTGGATGTGGATATCTGATGGTCATATGAATAGTTTCCATCTTGCAGATTCATGAATTATCAGTCAGGCATTTTCTTACTTGATAGCTTGAAGATTTAGTTCATGATGTCCATGGAAACTTGTGAATGTCAATCAATAAAGTCAAGGTCAACCCATGAACTGTTTGACTGAAACGAGGTTTTGGGATTAGTCTTTGATGTATGTTCTAGGTTCCAATTGGCAGAACCTAATGCAGTCAGATCAAACTGTTCAACAGTTGTAGAGTAAACTTTTGAGGAATTATTGAAGTTCATGGAGTTCTGTGCTCAATCAATGTTATAACAGCTCGAACCTTGATATCATTGTCTTGAATGGACATCTGACCTATTACATTTTGTTGTAAAAGGCCATATAAACAATTCTTTCCCATATCCTTTGATTCTTTTCTTGTTAGTTCTTATATAAATTGAAAGATTAAGATGAAAATGTAGAACGTGAAGTCGTCTGAGAGTTTGAATTCATGTATCTGGCAATTGGACTGTGCCAATTTCTATTTTGTCCCCTTGTGAAGTTTTTTACATTTAACTTTGGATTTCTGTTTCTTCAATGCACGGCAAAGCAATACCTTGAGTTCAGGATGAAAAGAATTCTTATTGGGAGTGTACAAGCATATGAAATTATAAGCTCCCAATATGTGGGAGGAGACCATGGCTTTGACCTTGCTCTTGTTGAAGGATGAGCCTAGCCCTCATAGTTATTTGCTTGTTTAAGAGAACCAAACCATAGTGAATGCATGTTTTCACTGGGCCACTGTTTATGGATGTGAACCTGGGTGATTCACTGTTATTCATACTAGGAAAAAATAAACAACTAATATGACTTCAGTAATTGTTGAACGCCAATTCTGTTCTTTCCGGGTTTAGTCTTAGCTGAGTTGAGTTTTGGAACTTGGTAATTCCTTTGAAAAACGTTATATCATGCATACATTTGTAGAGCCTTTGTTTGGGTGATTTTTCCTTGGTATTTTTGTTTCTCTTCCTTTTTTTACCCTTTAATCAACTCTATATGCCCTTCAGTGGACATTTTCTAACTTTTTTAGGTGCAATTCTAGGTTCATGCAGTTGAGAGAACTCCTTCCATGAGCGAGTTGAATGAAATTCTTCTTGGGCAGGTACGGTACCTATGCAGCAATCATTTATCAGCTGATAATTTATAGCTTGTATGATTCCTTTAAAATTAAAATCTTCTTAACTGTTAAACCATTTTTAAGCTTTGATTTTTAACATATCTAGTCTTAATGGGTTTTGCCTGTGGATAAGTAGAAAGCAAATACTTTATTCTCCTGTTGGCATGCTTGAACGCTTTATTATTCTCAAATTGGTATTACTCATGCTAATTTCAATAACATCTAAGTACAGGCCTAGAATAATATTGTTTCATCATTAGAACCAGCTTGATAAAAAATAATAAACTATTGGAGGTTCTCTGGATCATGACAGCTAATCTTGTTGTTTGGTATTAGCCATCTTGAAGCCTCATTATTCAAAAAAACTTTCAAGCCTGTGTGTAACTTTAGATTATTTTTTCTGTTACAGAAGCATATGTTCCACACACTCTCTCTGTGACTTCAAACGCTTTATAGATGCATCTCAATTATTCTGGTGGTTATTTTGCAGGAGCACCTTAAACAAAGTGACCTGTCATTTGTATTTCGATTACAGGTAACCTTCAAAATATCATGCCACTTTTTTCTCTTCTTTGATATACCTATCCTTTGATTGAGATGATTTCCTATGTGAGATGTCCTGTGTGAATTTTAACACCATGATAGTCCATGCCCTGGAGGTAATTTTATGTTTTACATGGTCAAGAACTTTCTATGCTTTCTGTTACCTCCAATCTTCTTCATCTTATTTAATTCTTTTGTTCTGGTGGTAATTGAAGTTTGATTTTTATCTTTGAACTTTTTATTTTTCCCCCTAGGTTGCTGATGATTCAACATTGTATGGGTGTTGTGTGTTAGTTGAAGAAATTGTGCAAAAACCCTCTGGATTGCTTTCCATGGTTTCAGATAAACAGTCTTCCCGCTCATCTTTGAGCCGTTACATGCTCACCACGTACAGATGTTACTGCATTCTCTCAAGGCTTCCATTTTTTGAATTACATTTTGGTTTATTGAGCAGGTGGGTTTACAGTTATATATGATTAATATAATCCTGTTACCTGGTTATCAATGTATAGTTAATTAAGTGAGAGATTATAGTGTTTAGCAAAGGCAGGCCATTAGAATGCATATTTTGGCAGTTGTTCTACAAATGTAAGACATCAAACTTGATTAACTTCTGATAATGCACAAATCTCATTTTTCATCACTGTTTTGTAGCATCTTCACAGAAGAAAGGTTGGAGCGATTAACAAAAAATATAGGCTTTTTAGACTTGGAATCCTCAGAGGGTTATTGCAAGGAAGAAGATTTAGGTGACAATTTAGATGGTGTATCAACGAATTATAGAGCTGCAGAGGACATACCAGATGGAACGACAGAAATATCCCAATCCAGCTTAAGGGATTCTACACCTGGAGGTTTTGCTGATGAAAAGAGTAACGTGGAGCCTCAAATTCTTGAGGAGCATATTCATTCTTTGAAGAAAGGTGTCAATGATGATGCTGTTCCTATTTATTCTGAAAACGAGATGGTTTCAGCCAAAGGTGAACCTGGTAGAGTAAACTTAGAAGATTGTGATGTTGATGATTCTCCATCGAACAAGCAAGCACAAGAAAGACGATTACCAAATGCTATTCGGCCACTCCTCCGCCATTGTCAGTATGAAAGCTCTGAATCTTCCTCCAGGTACATATATCATGGTGTTCTTTGGTGTCTTCAATAAATAATTCTCTTAGCTACATGTCATGAGTTTATTCATTTGCATAATATGATCCATGCTTCATCAAATTAGCTTTTATACTTGCTCAGCATTTATATACGTATCTATCATTGTATGGGTGAAGATGACATTATTACCAAATCAGTAAAAAATGCCTTTTTATGCAGCTTCCAGGGTTCTCCCAGTGAGGATAGAAACTTTAGGAGTGATGTTGATGATATGGAGACCGAAGAGGCATCTTTTTCCGGGCAAGAAGATTCCAGTGATCACATTGATATTCTGGAATGGGCTAAGGTCCGCATCTGTTTTGTATTAGATGTAGCTTTGTACATGTTTTAAGTTCAATATACTGGTGTACTGACAACTACTGAAAGATGTCAAGTGTCCTCTATTTTGCAGGCAAACAATCATGGATCATTGCAGTTACTGTGTGAATATTACCGGCTGCATTGCCCTGCTAGGGGTTCCACTCTTAGATTTCAGCCTTTGGAGCATCTTCATCCCTTAGAATATCATAGACCTGATGAAGCTGTTTTACATGTTAATGGCTCAACTATTGATTTGAGATCATGCAGCACAAGTCTGGAGTTTGCAGAGGTAGATACAGTGATAGAATGATGGCTTTGTAGGATGACTTTCCTAACTTAAATTATCAGCTGTACTTATTTTTAGGCTAGTTCATGTTATTGCTGTTTGTCTAAATCAGGCACGCGGTGCACTCTCTGCAGAGGAAGAAGCCACTGCATTATCAACTTGGGCCATTTCATGCATATGCGGATCCTTGCGACTTGAGCATGTATGCCTTTTCTGGAGTTTTGGAATTGTTATATCTTATAACTGTTCTCTTTTAGGTTGCCTATTGGCTTGGCTAGTTTAACATTGATTATGTTGTTATGTAGTGATTATAATGTATATAGTTATTGTATTACCGTCTTAGATATCTATATAAAACCAAAATATGAGTTCTAATCTCCATGCACGCAGATCTTGACAATGTTTGCGGGAGCCCTGCTAGAGAAGCAGATTGTGGTTGTGTGTTCTAATTTGGTATGTATGTACCCTTCATGTCAGGTTGACAATCTTTTGCAATCTTGTTGGATTTTCATTTTCCTTCTAAAGGTTGAGGGGTGTATTTTTTTTTTTTTAACTGATCTGGCACCAGCTTGAAGAGCTTGGCTCTGTTTACTTGCTAGCTGCGCTCCCTGGAGCAAATAGTGCCTAGAACTACTCTCATCTGTATTGGATTCTGGGTTTTTCATAGTTAAATGCCTAAGCATGGAAAATTATTGGATGCTGAAGAACAGCTTAGCTGAATCTGAAAGCTCCTCATTTGTTGCACAAATGTTCAAGTTAGGTTCCTTCCATATCCTTCAGACAATGAACTGATTAGTTTCTTAACCAATTAAACTTTTGTGGATGGTATAGTACTGATGTAGGACAAGGGTAGAAGTTGAAGGAGAAGGTCAGCTAACGATAAAATACTTAGAAGAAAACTAAGGTCTGAACACAGGCTGAGGACTAGCCAGGTCAGATGCATGGATGAGTTACCGATGGTCTTGATTTGCCATAGTCTGTTAGGCAACCCTTGATTCCACAACATATTTCTGGAATCCTCAAGGTAGTGTTTGATTACTGTATCGAGGCAGAAGAGACGGAGATAGTGGAGACAGGTGACCTGTCCCCCTGTCTTCCCTTTGAAAGGACAGAAATTCACTCCAAAACTGTCTTAGATAGATATATATTTTATGTCTTTTCTTTATCCTTCCAACCAAACATGTTTTTGTCCCTTCTATCTTATGACACTAATCAAAAGCAACCCAAGAAACTAGTTCTTGAATCCACAAAAATCAAGAAACAAGAGTCCCACCTCTGAAAGTGAAAATAAAATTCTCCTTAATGCAATGTATACCTATGCTTTCCCAACTAAAATAGGAAATAAAATCCTACCAACATAAAAGTTCTAATAATAATAATAATAATAAAATCTAATATTACAAATATCATAACTAGAAAACTTCCTAAATAATTATAAATACAGAATCCATGAAATTATAAAGAACTTGAAATAATTCCTCTTCTTATATGCCATCAAATACATTTTGAGTTGTATTGATGTCAAATACTTTGTTACACAGGGAATCTTGTCTGCTTCAGTTTTGTCAATTGTCCCTCTCATTCGTCCCTATCGGTGGCAAAGCTTGTTAATGCCAGTAAGATTTCCTGTTGTCTTGTCTGTGTCTGTTTTATTGAGGAGATAATATTTGTCTTATTAACTGTATCTTGGATTAGTAATTATCTGCTCAAATTTTCAGATTTTACCAGATGACATGCTGGAGTTTTTGGATGCTCCTGTTCCATACATTGTGAGTATACAGATTCCAGCCTCATTATCCTCAAGTGCTAGATTTCTATTTCCTTGGAATGAACTGCCTGTGTTATGTGGATTCTGCATTTCTTATGTGCGTACTTGTGTTGTCCCAGTGTCTCATTCAAGCGAACAGCTTAAAATCAAATAATTTGATCAAATTCTTGTGGTTACAAATTCTGTATACTCTTGATTATTTATGTATAATGTCATATCAGATAATTGAATTTGATATAATCTCACTTTTATGATCTTACTTTTCTTTCTAATATTGGTACTGACTTGTTAGGTTTGGCCACTTCACATTAACACTTGTAGGTTGGTGTTAAGAACAAAACCAGTGAAGTACAATCAAAATTAAGCAATGTCATTTTGGTTGATGCTAACAAGAACCAGGTTTGCTATTCATTTTCAGCCATTTGAATTGTTTTAATTCTGGGAACTGATAATTTTATGCCCCAAATAGTTTACAAGCTGAGACAAATGATCCAGTATATTTCCTATTGCTTGATGTAATAGGTGAAGTCACCAGCGATACCACAACTGCCAAAACACAGGGAGCTGTTATCATCCCTAGGTCCTTATCATTCTAAGCTTGTTGGAGAAAGCTATTTGGCCAGAAAGAGGCCAGTGTATGAGTGTACAGATGTGCAGGTGTGCTTCTCCTTGACCATCACCTTTCCCCATGACCTTAAAATGGAAGCGCTACTAGTTTGTTTTTTCTTTGATCAAAAGAATTTGCTGGAGACAAGTAAAACTATAGTTGCATATATTGCTTGTCATTGTATTTGAAATCTAGACAAAGAGTCTTTTAGCATAGTGAGATCGCATATAGCCATCACATGAATTTTTTATTTTCCTTTGCAAAGATGATGACTATGGCTCTATAGAGCTTTGCCATCACCAGTTAATTTTCTGATCATATTAGTGACACTTAATTGTTGAGATTGCATTTGGTGGTGAATGTGGCAGCACTGATTGTGATAATTAAAAAAAAAACTCTGATGGATGACTGTCTTTAGAGATTTCATCTTGTGTCCCTGCACAAAATGAAGTCCCTGTACTAAGAGGCAGGCCAGTAGTCTTTGTGATATATATTATACAAGATTTTCACCAGCATTTCATTGACCTCCATACCCTATGCTAACTGATTTTTCTGATCACAAAGAATAAATTCAACCATTTGGTGTGTGGATCAGATATTTTACTGCCTTTCTCCATTCTAATCTTGACAAAGATGGTGTATTTGAAAGGATTAATTAATAAACTCTGATATTCCTGGATCATCACTTGTTTGAAAGATTTCTTGCCTCATTATAGAAGTTGGGGAAATGTCATGAAACTCATTTTGCTAATTTTGTTTGTGTATTTCTATTTTCTACAGGTTGAGGCTGCCAAGGGTTTTCTAGGGGTTTTAAGATCTTACTTGGATTCGCTTTGCTCTAACCTGCGTTCTCATACAATAACAAATGTACAATCCAATAATGACAAGGTTTGTGTTTGTTTACTGTTATGACTATTGCTATTTTGTGACTGCACATTTTGGTTGTTTGATGCCAAACATTTAGGGTTCTGTCCTCTTGCATGGTAAAACCTAGTATTCAGAAGAAAATGCTTTAACTTGGTGATTTTGAAATAAAAATGAGATAACTCTAAAAGTCAGATGAAAAGGATGGTTTGACAAATTTCTCTGCTTGAGCCTTGATGTCTGGGTAAATGGTTGCAATAAAAGATTAACCTCATCAGATATAATATAAATTGTGCAAAAGTGGATGAACAGATAGATGTATATTTTTGAGAGTGCCAAATTGTACTGGTTTAATTTTATTTAAAGCTTAGCAAAATATGGAAATAAATCGTATGACCTAGATTTAACTGAACCTGAATGTTTATATAGATCCACTAACCTGTTTAAGGGCCCATAGAAAGAATATCATCTGAAGATTCTATCATCCTGCAGGAAGAGTGCTGAAGTAACCTTAAATTTTTATTCTTCTTTTCTCCCTTGAATGGATTGTAGGACGTTTTGCTTTGCATGATATTTTAAATGTCATATTATTGGTGTCTTGGGCTCTCAAGTGCAAGTATGAACTCACGCTGCTCTAAGTAAAAATGTTTAGGTTGACTCTGTTCAGGTCACCTTGTTTTGATAGGACTTGCTTATGTTGCCTTTTGATATGACCTTCGGCTACTTCTAATGCTGTAAGCTTGTCCTTCATTCCAAATATAGGTATCATTGCTCTTAAAGGAGAGTTTCATAGATTCGTTCCTTAGTCGTGATCGACCATTTATGAAGGTTTGTTTCTTGAACATCAATTTTTTTTTTGTGGGATATTGGGTTCGGGTGCCAAGAGATATAATACTTTCATTGTCATGCTTGATGGTTTTTCTGGAAATTAACTTTGCCACCGGGGTTAATTTTTCGTAAGTTATGAGTGTCAGACTTGTATTTTGCTGTCAATTGGGTAAAACTGTAAGGATAGAAGAGGTGCCATACTGATGTTTCTTTTTTCCCCCCATTGTGTCAAGCAGCATTTCGTGGATACACAGCTCTTCTCTGTACATACAGATCTTGTTCTTTCATTTTTCCAGAAGGAATAGTTCTGTTATGCGAAGGTTGATTTGTAACTATATTAATCTATTATAAGTTGAACGCAAGCTCAGGATATTTATGATGCTTGACCAATGCTCAACTGATAATAGTCCCAATACACCAAGAAGACTAGAATGCCCAGAGGTTTTAACACCTGGGCAAAGGGGGCTGGAAGTTAGCCCGCCCATGGACAGACTACAGGGGTTATGGTAATAGGAAAAATTTAGTGTACAATATACAATATAATGGTATTTATTATTGTACAAATTTTCTTGATGTGAGAAGTGGAATCTCCTTCTCTTTTTATCCTTAGGGTGTGTTTGTCAGGAGAGATTGGGGGAAGGAGGGGCGAGGGGAAAGAGATTGGATGTTCACTTCTGCAAGAAGGATGGAGAGCTAAGGAAGGATCCTTTCTCATTTGTAATCTTATAATCCTCCTGGTTTGGGCGGTTTGACTGTCTTTCTTCTGCGCTCTTGTGATTTTCAATGCTTTTAATTTGAATGGACAATTCTCGTCTTTTCTCTTTCTTGATAGCTAAACAAAAAACAATTAGTTTACTGTTTACAATAACTCCTTCACCTTCTCTTCATTCTTCCATTTTACCATCCACCCTCCTACCCATCAATCTAGATAGTCTTAGGGTTGATTTGTTAATGCAGCCAACTGCGTACACTTTTAGAGGGTGTTAGACATAGCTTTTGTTTCTGTTTTTTTTTTATAAGTGTTTTTGGTTTGAATAAATATTAAGTTGATACTATTTTAGTTGTTTTTTCATGGTTTTAATGTGTTAATATAAAAAAGAAAAATGAAAATTTTTTACTTTAATATATATATTTTTTAAAAATTATTTCAAAAATCATTTTGAATAATAATTCCAAACACTCTTTAGTGTTTGTACTTGTACTCCATATAGATGATGTGATACTCCAAGGATTATGTGAACCAGTCCACTATGGCGGCTGTGGCTAATTATGGAGTCAAAATTTAGAATTTTAGGTTAACTGTATCGTGATTAAGTGTGTGCTTGTTTTGCCTTCAAAATGCTCCACGAAAATAACTCTAACTTGATATTGCCCGTCTGAGTGCCAACTGATTTGCAAGAATTAAATGACAACCTTGCGACTCTAGGACGGCTTGACTTGGGGGGTTGTTCGGGGACTTATTGTTTTGGGTGTGTTTGGAATTGTGGTAGTAGTGATGATTTAAAGTATTTTTTATTTAAAAATAAATTAAAATAATTTTTTTTATTTTTTAAAAATTATTTTTGGTATTAGCATATCAAAATGATTCGAAAACATAAAATCTTTTCATTTTAAGCAAAAAAAATTCAAAATATAAGGGAACGTGATTTGCACTGCGTTTCCAAACACACGTTAATTTTAAATGAGGTTTGTAATCTGGATGAGATAATATATAACTAAAAAATATTGAAAATTTTCATCCATAAGAGGATAAATGTCTTTGGGCATTGTTAGGAGAACATGACATGTTAGAACTGCAATATTGGAAAATGGTGTCATCACATTAAAGAGGTTTCACACTCATTCTTTGAAGAGTGTGGACATGTTTCTTTAGGGAGAACACATGCCTATCCCTCAGAGGTTGTGAGGGTGTTGCTTTAAGAAGATTACATATCCATTCCTTGGAGATTGTTCGAAAGGCTTATAAGCATTACTAGGAGAATATGAAAACATAGTTATTTTGAATAAGACATTCATATATAAGAAATTTACATTTTTATTTACTATAATACAATCTTAAATGATCAGAATATCATACGTGAGAGACATTATTTCCTTTCATATCTTGTAAAGGATAGGTGTTCGTCTTTACTACTCTTATGACTTTAAAATGACTATCTTATTTTGGAGCTAGCTTACCCTTACTTTCTCTGTTGCCTATAGCCTCTAATTTTTTAAGGACCAAATCTCCAATCTTGAATTTTCTATTCTTGACATTAGCATTATGCTACCGAGTAGTTTTATATTGATAAGCTTCATTTCTAATTGTTGTAGTTAGACGAGATTATTTTAAGAAATTTAGATTGGTTTTAAAGCCTTGTTCATTGCCTTTTAATGTATAATAAACTACCATGTGACTTGAACATCAATCTCGGTTAGGATCATGGCTTTCGTCCTATAGGTGAGGAGAAATAGAGTTTCACCAGTAGATATCTTCTGAGTTATTCTGTAACATTTTCATTCTTCTTTGGTTGAGACAATATGTTAGGAGATAAAAGAAGAATTTTTATCTCCTCAAAGGCTTTCTAATAATCTGAAGTCCACTCAAAGTTGGCTATGTTCCTTAGTCTTGAAGAATTACGTTCTTCTAGATGAGTTATAAATTAATTGGGATCAACCAATCTCCTTGTGAGACATTGAACCTCCTTTATTGATCGAGGAGGAGCCATGCCTAATATGGCATGAATCTTTTCTAGGTTAGGCTTGATTCCCTTGCTACTTACTAGAAAACTCAAAAACTTTTCTCATTTAATGGCAAAGACACGCTTAGAAGGATTAAGTTTCATCTGATGGCGACTTTGTACATAAAAGACTTATTTTAGGTCCAAGAGATGTTTCTCAAAGGTCATTCTCTTCACCAACATGTCACTAACATATCCCTCCATAATCCTCCCAAATAGGTTCTTTAGTATTTTATTTACCATCTGTTGATAAGTGGCTCCAACATTCTTAAGCTCAAATGAAATAGCTCTGTAACAAAATATTCCCTTTTTAGTTATGAAGGTTGTTTTTTCCTCATGTGGGTGTGTGTGGATTTAATGATATTCAAAATTGTCATTCAAGGAGCTTAAATATTCAAAACTTGCGGTGGAGTCAACCAAATGGTCAATCTTAGAGAGGATAACTATCTTTTAGACAAGCTTTGTTTAAATCTATGAAATCCACACACATCCGTCATTTGTCATTTCTTTTCTTGACCATTACTACAGTTGCTAGCCAGGCAGGGTATATCACTTCCTTGATAAAGCTAGTAGCTAAGAGTTTATCCATCTCATGTGTTATTGCTTTCTGTTTTTCACCTCTTAAATTTCTCTTCTTCTAGAGAATCGAATGAACAATTGGGTCTACCTTCAACTAATAAGGGATAGTTTTAGGATTGATTCCTGGTATGTTAGAGGTCCTCGTTGTAAAATTATATCTTTGGATATGGAGGAGCATCTTTAGTGACTGTTATTGTGTTGGTGTTATGGTGAAACCTACTTTCATGACTGCTTGTTCATTTTTTCCTAGAGGGACATCCGTCAATTCCTCAGTAGCTTCGGTTCTAACCTCCAACTTTTGTTTCAAAGACCCTTGCTGGTCTAGTATTGGGGTTTTTTTTTCCCCTTCAGACAAGTAGAGACACATTACCTTAAGGTTACTTGATTCCCTTACACTATAGTCACTCCTTTCTGAGTTGATAATTTTAGTGTTAAATACTTGGTGCTGATGACAACATTGATCTAATGTAAAAGAGGTCCACCTAGAATCGTGTTGTAGGCCAAGTATATAGCAATATCCATGAAAGTTTGTTGGAGGAAGACACACTTAGAGGGTGTGCCAATACTGACTAGGATCTCTAGGGCACCCTCTAGCGATAAGCCTGAGCCTTCTATCCTAATGAGAAGAGTCTTTATTGGGGTTAGTCTTGGTGGGATATCCCTATCTGTTTCACAATTTCACGGGAAAGGATGTTGACCGCACTTTCATCATCCACCTATACTCGATGTACTCGATGGTTGAAAAGAATTGCAAAGATGATCAAGGCATCCTTATATAGAAAAGTTATTCCCTCTCCATCTTCTAGGTTGAAGATGATAGGCTCGTGTGCTATTAGTTCTAAAAATAAGCACTTGTAAAGACTTGTTTTTCATACTTTCTTTTCCTTGTATTGGAATCACCCCCTACCAATGTGTCACCCAAGATCACATTGATTTTAGGTACTGATTGTATAGATTGGCTGAGCTCTTCCTTGTTTTTGTAGGATAGAAGTCCTGTTTCAAGAACTACCGAATATAGCCTTTAATTATCAATCTTTTGATTCCTTTGTTCAAAACATAACACTATTTTTTGTCATGTGAATGTATAATACTTCTTGGATGTCCGAGTACTAGGTGGTGATCTCATGAGTTGAGCATATTGAACAAAGTCTTTACCCTGAATGGTTGTGAAGACTTTAGTGAGGGTATATTTAATAGAGTAGTATGTATTTTAAGGTATCTCATACATTTCTTGATCGACCTTTTCTAACTTTCCCTACGGTTGTTATCCTTTCTAAGAGAGCGATCTTGCTCAAGAGATCTCTTAAATAAATGTTTTTTTTTAAAGAAATAAGGAGGATTATAACGCAACACACTTGTCTTTTCTACCCAAATATAGTTTTCTTTCAGAACTCCAACAACAGAATACTAGCCTTCCCCTATAGTAGAGTCTTGAACTAACATAAAAAAAAAAAACAGAGAACAAAAACCAAAGAGAAAGAAAAGAGAAGAAGGAGAGAGGAAATCAAGAGAGATATAAGATTAGCCAAATAAGTCCTATTCATTCGCACTAGTCTCCAACGCCACCCGATCAGCCAAAAAAAGTATCACCCTCAGCCTCGCCTTCAGCTATACCAGGTAAGCCTTTCATTTCCCCCGATTTTCTTTTTAATTACCTTGTTCCTGTAGAAAATGTTCGTAAACAATTCACACATGCTTGCTGATAATGGTCGACTTGGTCACTAGGTCGGGCCAATGACCAAGCTAGGCCAGCTGGATCAAGCCCAGCCTGTACGGCTGAGCTAGATCCAACCCATAAACAATATATATAAAAATGGAAACTATTGAGACCGGGCCGGGCCTGGGCTTCAAGCCTATCTGACCTAATTTTCTTTGGACCAAAGGTGTGTTTGACAAAACACACCCTTATGCATTTCCTTTTAATTTCACTCTTAATTATTTTAATATCTAGTCAAACAGGCCTCTTTAAATATCAGAAAATTCTGGAAAAAAAAAAATCGAGAATCCTTTTAGATTTATTTGTGGGTCCCTCACATTTTTTTTTACTTCATTGAGTATTTGGATTGTAGACTTTTACTGTGAAATGTGAATTTAGTATGTGATATATATCTTTTTTTTAAATAATAAAAATATATGTTTTGCTTTTCAATCTAAATTTTACTGATTTATTCATTAGTGCCAGAGTCAAGAATACCATTTTTTTTGTTACGTAATATTTACCAACGCCAAAGTTGGAAGTATTCGTAGTTGAATATTCACTAGCACCAGAGTCAAGAATATTATAAGCAGACCATAAAAATAAAAACAAAATAAACCCTTAACAATTTAAGACAAAACCATCAATGCAGCCTACGTCAGGTATCGCACTTAAGGGGTGATAATATCTTCCCTTTCGCGTAATCAGTCTCGTACTATAGAATCTCTATTGACTAGTTAGGGTTTGTAGTGACCATAATACTAGGTGGCGACTCCTTAAACTATACTTTTTTCCCTTTCAGAACAAGAAACCAAATATCTGTTATTTTTCCTAAAAAATTTTAAAGGTCGCCACAATGTCGGGTGCAATATAATGACGACTCCATTGGAGACCTTATTGGACTAAGCTTTGCCTTTTGTTTGTCAATTGTTATAATATTTTTTATGTTGTGTTTATGTGGTTATTGCTTTTTACTGCTTTATCACGCATCCCTATTGTCATAAATCACTTTAAGAGCATACACCTTAAAATTTACGATAGGTGAGGAAGTAACGGTACCCCTAATGACTTTAACCTAAGCAAGACTTGTGAAACCATCCAACTTTTATGTGATTTTTTACTTGGAAGTGGTTGGTATGTCGATTTGATATTATTCAGGGCCTCTATCTCCATGCTTCTTATAAGCCTTGTATCTACTTTTTAAGGGTGATCACTAAGCATGCAAGAGACTTTTTAAGACTAGATAGTAACCTACCCCTTGATGTACTTAAGGACTAGAACCTACCTATTAAGTTGTACCCTGTGTAATCTCATTATGGCAAGCCTAACATGTGGCATCTTGAATTCCAAGACTATTGGGTGAGAAATGGTCGTCACATAGAATACAAGAGTCTGAGTTGTTACAGTTGACAAAAGGGAATTGATTTGAATTGAAAGCCAAAAGGCTTATCAAAAGCTTAAACTTATACAAGACTAGACAAGGATCCCCTCATTGGTATGATGATGACATCAGGTTCCCAAGATCCATGAATAAACGACCGTTGTCACCCCGTGAAGGGCAAGTCCATATTTAATATGCATTTTTCTTGTGACAACAACAATAATTTTTCATAATTGCATGGTTTTTATTTAGCAGGTTGAAATATAAGTTCCCCATTGAAACACATCTATAACACTCGTTTGAAAAAAAAAACATATAGAGAATGAATAGCCCAGTTGAAAGCCCAAAACCAAAAAAAGTTGGAAAGTTTTAAAAAAGAAGTCATAAGGTTTACTAGTCTACTCAAACATGCCTTGGGATCTAAATCCAGAGAAGCAATATTTACAGCTCAACCTCTATAAATGCCTATTAATCCATAGAATTTATGGGCAAATAAGGTGCCACCCGAATTTCAACAAGTTACGTATTTCTAATTTGCTCGACCAGCATATCCCATAAAAATGTTATTTACCATTGACTTTATAGTGAAGGAATTTCAAAAGAACAAGATGGTAAAAGAAGATGGTCCGGAAAAATTAAATGCCCTAGAGGAAAGGATGATGGCAGTTGAGAGAACTAACCTATATGATCCTATAAAGGCTGTTGAGATGTGTTTGATGCCCAACGTGGTCATTCCCAAAAAGTTTAGAGTGCCAGAATTTGTCAAATATACTAGACTTAATGCCCTATAACTCATCTCAAAGCATACTACAATAAAATGGATGAGATGATTTATGATGAGAAACTGTTGATTCACTTCTTTCAAGATAGCTTGATTGACGTTGCCTTCACTTGACATATATGGTTGGACAATACCAAGGTGAAAAAGTGAAAGGATTTGGTTGATGCCTTCATTAGGTAATATAAGTTCAATATGGACGTGAGCCTTGATAGGTCAAGCTTGCAAGCTATGAAGAAGGACAACACCATAAGAGAATATGCTTAAAGGTGGTGTGAGGCAGTTACACAGGTTAATCCTTTTTTGTTGGAAAAAGAGATAATCAATTTATTTTCCAACACTTTCAAGAACTTGTACTTTGAATACTTGGTTGGAAGCTTTGCACAACATTTTTCTGACCTGATTGTTATAGCTGAGAGGATTAAACAAGCCATCTGGTTAGGAAAGATTGCTGACTCGACTGAGGAGAAAGGTTTTGCTATAAAAAAAAGGAAACTGAGGTTTACAATATAGAAGGTGGTTACAAAGGCAAGAGAAAAAACTACCAAAACGAAGACATTTACCCCTCACATAGCTAACTTCTCCACATCGATCCCTAGAAATCAATCAT
This sequence comes from Populus x sibirica, assembly GCA_019202695.1. Classification (NCBI taxonomy): domain Eukaryota; kingdom Viridiplantae; phylum Streptophyta; class Magnoliopsida; order Malpighiales; family Salicaceae; genus Populus; species Populus x sibirica. The sequence continues at coordinate 2,589,493 of JAGMVL010001159.1, forward strand.
TTTAAAGATGAAGCTACAATGTTATTAGGCCAAGAATGATCTACATATAAACCCAACTGACTATTGAAAATAAGCTCATGTCGAGGATTTTGTAGGAGAGGAACGATTAGGAGATTCCAAAAAATTCTAATCAATGATTGCTAAGTGTTTAGCCTTTTTATGTATTACTTTGCTAGTAATCACAGCTCAAGATGTTGACTTAAGGTTTTTGTTGTTAAGCCTATTTTCTAAAGTTTCAATGAAATACTGAGCTTGTCCTTCAATTGTGTCTCTTTCTTTAATTTACAATCGAACATTATTCATTTTTATAAATTCTGAAAGAGGTTCCCTATAAGAACTCATAAATACACCTTTACAGCCTTGCATGATCTCACATACTCAATTCATTTTTTTTACCAAAATCTTTTCCCCTAGTGGAATTTTGAAAAATTAAACTTGCTTTTTGATTTCAGAAATGATTTGATGTTTATATAAAATAAGATTTTAATATTTCATTTGTAGAATGACAAATGAATCAAGCAACTCCTTCATTAAGATGATTAAATTCTAAACCAAAGTATATGAGTAGAAAGATGAACAGTCACCCCTACATCATGACTCTTATGCCAAGTGTTTTAAATGTATGCATAATGGTATGTAATGGATTCATTGCTCATGGACTCATGAAATGCATCTCTTTGCAAAGTCCAAACCATCACACTAGACGAGATCAAAGTTTATTGATCTTAACTACTAGAGCTTAAAATGAGGAAATGTCATTTTTGTTATCCCTTTGACATTCTAAAATGAACATATCCCTTGCGGTCTTTGATTAGTACTTAAAAGTGCATTTTTATCAAGGTTTTATATCATCATTTTGCACTTGAAGTATTAATAACTCCTCAACTAAAGCATGCTTTATAATAACATGTCTAATAATATAAGATACCTTTAATTTATGATAAATGTTCATCTTAAATACAGGCCTATCATATAAATCAAAGGATTGATTGATGAGTTTAACTACTGAAATTGAGAAGACAAAGAAAGGGCTAAGCTTAGAAAAGAGATGCTGGTTCAGTCCAAACTGGAACACCATTCGGTTATTGGATCATAACTGGAGCTATAGAACTTGGATTTAGGTCTGGTTTATATATATAGAAAGCTAAGATATAGGCCTAAAACTTTCATGAAGAGTCTAAGATTCAAAAGGACCGTTTGCAAATTCAAATTGTAGCAACAATAGAGAAATCGAAATTTGTCTTACAGCCCAGAAACTGTTCAATGTTTAGCCCATATCTCGAGTTCTAAAAGTCCAAATGACCTCATTCTTGTTTTGTTTGAAAGCTGAGATAATTTCCCAGAAATTTCATGAACACTATCTGTTCAAATTATGATGTTAGCAATGACATTATCTGCAGACAAGAAGATAAGGATTGTTACCAAGTCAAGAGGTCACCACCCACTCAATAATTAGTCATCAAATCAATAGTTCTGAATTTTGGCCTATAAAATGAGGCATTTGCCATGCATTTAGGCATCTTGGTTTTCAGATCAAGATCATTTTATTGCTTTCTCTCTTTGTAATGTTCAAGTTTTATTTAATGTTATAGTAGTTCCTTGTTTATGTTTTTCATTTCCTTTACTATACTTAGTTAACTATGTTCTTATCTTGTCTATTTATGTTCTTTTTCTTCATTATGTTTAGCTAAGTTTATCATGTCAAGGTGAAAAGGTTTCACTAATGGTGTTAGAGTAAGTATAATATAAACTCAACATAGACTTTAATGTTTATATCTAAGAACACTGGCCATTAACATGTCTTATCTTTTTATCCTACCAATTCGTAATACCTTACTTGTTAAATGGTTAATTCAGATTTGTGTTGAACAATCCTTGGCACAACAAATACTTGATCCGTTCATAGCCAACTAACTATATGGTATAACCGACACTTGTGCTATGAAAAGAACTTGATTTGTTGTTAACATAAGTTAGCAACATGAATGCCTGATGATATTCATAAGTATGGTGTTACAAAAATAAGATAATTAATATGATCATGTTAATAATTTATAATGAGTTTATACTTTACTTATTTCTAATACTATTAGTGGATCCTCTAACCTTGACAATTGTTTTATCCTTGTTTAATCTTTTCATTATTATCACATCTCAAAGTTCTCTTCAACATCAATATCATTTTATTATTTGTAATTTATATAGTTCACCTCCATGTGGTTCGACCCCTGTCTTGCGGGTTATTTATTACTTCGACACTCTTGCACTTGGGATAAGATATCAATCTTTTGATCGTGTCAGACTTCTCTTGAGCCTAAATAAATTTTCTTTCATAAGAAATTCCGACTAGAATCACACCTCACATTAGGACAAGTGAAATTTTAACGATCAATAATGATGAAAAGGCCGTGAGAAAACCAAAAAGGCAAAAGAGCCTAAGAAACTCAAAAGCTAGGGGGCATGCCCAAATCAAAAGAAAAGTGATAGTGAAAAATAAATGAGTATTCCCCGGCCAAAACAATGAAAAGAAGCAAATCAAAGAAAAGCAGCAAAAGAAAACAATTGAAAGACATAAAGAGTCAAACTGATGATAGTGATCCCAAATCTTTGAAACCTTGAAATATTTTTTGAGCTTTATAAATCCTTTTCTTTCATAGTCAAGAACCACAACCTACATTCCTATAAAAATCCTTTGTAATCAAGGAAGTAACCTGGAACAATAAATGTTGTTCTTAAAATGCAAAAAAGTACTTTTTCATAAGAGTCATGATATCGAGAACAAGCTACTCATTATTATTCATGTTAATAAAATGAGGGTTTAAAAATAGATATTTTTTTCTCTAACAAGACCTCGAGCTTTTTCTCGAGCCCTTCGCTTTGAAACCCACAAAAGCAGAAGGTCACCTCATGATGTACCTTCACCAATGACAATATTACTGACACGAGAAAAAATCATCTCCTTTTCAAGAAAAAAAATAACCATGGAGTTGCAAGATTTCAAAAACAAATTGTTTTAAACTCACATCGAAACAATTTTTGTTTTTAAAATGCAAGATCAAGATTTCAAGATTCATTCTAGACAAATATTTCCTCACTGAAAAAAAAAAAGAAATGAGAGAAGGTTTTACTTAAAACCATTATTTGTCTGTGTCACTAACAGAGCACACCTAGGGGCAATAACCAGTACAATAGGGTAATATTGTACTTAGAAGGTGAATTGATCCCTTCAATGTAACAATAAAAAAAGGAACATTTTTTACAACGAGACAAGGGGGCATTTTTGTTTACAAAAGGCAGTTTGACCCATTCAAGATGTAACATTGAATGTTTTTAGCAGTGAGAGAAGGAACTAATGAATGATCTTCTCAAATTGATCAACGAGATAGAGAATTTCCACCAAGTAAATAGGTCACGATGGGTACCATAAAGGCTAAGCTAGGTAAAATTGGAAACATTCCAAAAAAGATCTACATAGGCCAACTCGAGTGGGCTAAAAGCCAAACGACCAAGAGGACTCAAATCAGAAATAACAAGACCTCATCAATCAAGCAACAAAGAAGACTGAGAAGAAATGGAGGCCTATATTTCAAATCAGGTAAAGATACATGCATATCATCTAACTAAAAAATATTGAACAAATGTGTTGTGCAAAAGTTCATAAAAGAAATCCCTGCTAGGATCCATGAAAAGGAAGGCCACCTTGAAATGACCAAAAATAAAAAAATACTTTTGAAAATTTTTCACTTTTGAGAAAGTTTGGATCAGGGCAGGCCGCCCATGAGAATTAGGTCACCCAATAAAAGTCTTTGTATTTTTCAATTGGAAAGGTCATCCATCATAATGAGATCAATATTAAAAATAAATCTGCATATTTTCTATCATTTGGATAGGTCATTCATTACAATGAGACCAAAATTAAAAAAGTTTCATGTTTTTTTCACCAACGGGTAGGTCGTCTAGAACATTAATTAGACCACCTTCACAATTTATCTTCGTATTTTTTACCAACAAGCAGGTCGCCTGAAACAATTAGATCATTCACGAAAAATCTTTGTATTTTTCATCAACGGATAGGTCACCTAGAATAATTAGACCATTTCTAAAAAATCTTTGTATTTTTCATCAATTGACAGGTCGTCTGGAACAATTAGACCACTCTAAAAAAATCTTTGTATTTTTCACCAACAGGTAAGTTGCTTGGAGCAATTAGTCTATTCTCGAAAAATCTTTATATTTTTTTACTAATGAACAGGTTACCTATAAGATATGACAATTTTATTTAGTAATTTGATCGTTTTTTGTTCAGTTGATTTTGTTTTTCTCTTCTTTCTTTTTTCTCTTGTATATATTTCTCATATCTTTTTAATGATTTTTACTTACATATTTTCTAGTTTTCATTAACGTAATTAAAATCATTGGTCTAGATTTGAATGTAATGATTGAGATTGAAATTATAAAATATTTAAAAGGATTTTTATTGGGGGGGGGGGGGGGGGGACCTTTTAAGGTGATAAAAAAATCAATTATCTCTGAGATAAAGATAAAAACTCCATCTTATCCTTCATATCTCTGTTTATTATATCCTAAGATAGCAATCGAATATTGTCCAGGCGTGGGTTTCATAGCTGAGCCAGCTTAAGCAATTAATTTGTTTTTTTAATACACAACTCCATATCGTTCACACACATACGCATGCACCCTGATAACTTCCTCGTGTGAGAAGCCATAGAATAAACAAAGCTTCCTCATCATCGATTTCTAGTAGAATTTCTATGGAAGCCTTTTCATAAATGAAATATCTGCCCATGAAAGTCTCATTTGAATGTAATTCTGCTTCCAGGTTTTTTTAAATAAAGGGATTAAATATTATGGTCCTGATGGACGCCATACCAATTAGTTTGCCTTCTGGTTGCATTATTTGCTGCAGAGATTTGTTTTTATCAAGAATAAACCAAAGCTATTGATGATGAAAGAAAGACTTCGGAGTCAAATGGTTTTGGATGTCAGCGAAATAATGCTATTAGGCGTGCATGCTCAGTGAAACTTGAAAGAGAATTTAATTCTGCAAACACACCTGGGGAGATGTTCTGTTCCAAGTGGGGCTTCTGTGCTAAAAAAAGGGTATTTTGCATGTGTTTGGGTCTGGCAGGAAATTACACCAGCAGTGTCAGAGTAGTGCATCCATTACTTTTGTACGACTTCCTGCCACTGCTAAACTTACAATACAAGAATAGTTCCAGGGAATTAAATTCCCTGAGTTTCCACTCATATTTTACCCAGAAACCCTAAGCTTGCTTGTAGATAAACCACATCTTTTCTTTCAAGAGGGAGGGACAGATATACTATCATCTGGGTGTACATAAACAATGCTGCAATTAACTCCCATTAAGCAGCAGTTGTTTTTCTGGTAGGAATCTTATTTATTTGGAAAATTCTGGCACAACAAGTACACGATGGAGATTAGATCCCGGAAGACCGAAGCAAGAACTCTTATCCATGTGATGTGATGAACTATGTATGCTCTCATGCATCTTTCTGGTTTTGGTTTTGGTTTGTGATTAAGGCATAATTAGGTTGCTGAGGTCTCACTGTGTTTAAGCAGAGGGCTGAAGGAGTGATGAATTGGACAGTAACCAAAAAGGGAAAAAAAAGTTAAGCCAGTGGGGGAGTCTGAGTCACGTCATAAAGATGTCTTACACTACAGAAACTGGCTTGTTTTGAAAAAGACGAACAAACTATAACATGTTAGCTTGATGAGGGATGACCATTTGAACCAAATGAAATTAAAATATACATATCTTTTTTCTCGTAAAGCAAAAAAACAAAAAAAGGGGGGGGAAGAAAGAGAAAACGAGAGAGAGGATTTCAGTTTTATCAGAACCCAAAAGGACCCCCCCCCCTCCTGCCCTAACCTGAATCTCTCTCTCTCTCTCTCTCTCTCTCTCGTTTTCTCAATTTCCCAAATCGAAAAAGGTCAAATGGTAAGTGGAGGGGGGGCACTGGGGTGTGAGGCAAAGGTACAGAAAAGGAAAAGGAGTTAGTAGCAGTAAAAGCTCAAACCGTACAACCTTCTCAGTGCAGGCATTGGCTTCAGACACCAACTCCTCTCTGGCCTTGATAGTAAAGAAAAATTATTACTTTTTTCTCTATTGTTTTTTACAGTCTTTTTAATGCGCTCTCTTCTTTTAGTTTATGGGTTTCCGTAGTTTTGTCAGAGACAAGAGCTGCCAGGCAGCTTACCTGCAGCAGCATCAGAGAGGTTCAGACATCATATAAGCAGAGAGAGAGAGAGAGAGAGGGAGGGGTGGCAGCACTGTTATGAGAACCATTAGTTTTATCCATGTACAGAAGATTCTGCAGGCTAATGGTCCCTGAAATAAATATACCTACTCTACTCTCCAAGCCATTTAGTAATAATAACTACAAGTAATAAACCACACACATTCACTCTCCCCAACACACACAACCTGCTTCTTCCCTTCTTTCTTTCTGCAACTGTCCCTGCTCTTTCACTTCACTGTTAAAGCTTAAAAACAAGCTCTTTTCCATTTTCCTTATCTTTCTTCCCTTTTTGAGACTTGTCTCTTCTCCTTCCTCTTCTTTTCTCTTCCAGGGTAATATGATAATGAGTGGAGGAAACAGGTTTCCCTTCACTGCATCCCAGTGGCAAGAGCTTGAGCATCAAGCCCTAATCTACAAGTACATGGTTTCAGGCATCCCCATCCCTCCCGATCTTCTTTTCACCATCAAAAGAAGTGGCTGCTTGGACTCTTCACTCTCTTCAAAGCTCTTTCCTCGCCAACCTCCACATTGTGAACCCACTATATATTTATATACACACAGAAATTTCTTGAAAAGTATTTCTTTTCTTTCATCCGGGTTTCTTTTAGCTAATATATATATGGTGTGTTTTGTGGGTGCAGTTTCCTGGGGCTGTTTTCAGATGGGTTTGGGAAGGAAAATAGATCCAGAACCGGGGAGGTGCAGGAGAACTGATGGAAAGAAATGGAGATGCTCAAAAGAAGCATACCCAGATTCTAAGTACTGTGAGAAACATATGCATAGAGGGAAGAACCGTTCAAGAAAGCCTGTGGAAGTTGCAACACAATCAATAACAGCACCAACTGTCTCATCAATCACCAGAAACCACTCTAATAATTCACTACTAACAACATCCCCCACCTCTCTTTCGTTATTGTCACCTGAGACCCACCACCAGAATCACCTTCACTATCCTGCTCCTGCAGGTTATCATGCCCATCCAAATCATCAATTCTTGTCTTCTTCAAGACCCCTTGGGATTGGTCTGTCCCCTCATGAAAATCCTACTCACTTGCTTTTGGACTCTGGTGGTTCTTCTCTGGCCAATACAGATTACAGGTCTGTTTTGCAAAAGTAATGTGACATTTATACTACTTTTCTGTGGTTTGTTTATTAAAATCCTTTCTTATTAGTTTTTTTTTTTTTTAAACTAAGAAGAAACAGGAATGTTTATGGGCTGAAAGAGGAGGTTGATGAGCATGCTTTCTTCTCAGAACCTTCAGGTTCTATGAGAAGCTTGTCCGGTTCATCTTTGGATGATGCTTGGCAACTCACCCCACTCACAATGAACTCTTCTCCTTCTACCACTAACTCTTCAAAGCAAAGGAGCTTGTCTAGTTTACACAACGAATATTCTTACTTGCAGCTTCAAAGCCTGAGTGATCACGATACCCCAAAACAACAAAAGCAGTATCAACATAACTATCTTCTGGGAAGTAGTGATGTAGACAGTCTAGGGCCCATAAAAATGGAGAAGGAAAAATCCCAAAAGACTGTTCACCGTTTCTTTGATGAATGGCCACCAAAGGATAAAGATTCATGGCTTGATTTGGATGACAAATCATCAAAAAGTGCAACAGTTTCAGCAACCGGGCTCTCAATATCCATTCCCTCCTCTCATGACTTTCTTCCAATCTTCAGTTCAAGAACTAATAATGGTAATCAATTCAATCTTCTTCGTCTTTTTTTTGGTGTCGATATCTATTTACCTTTAATTTTTGTGGATTTTCTTTTCGAACCGGACAAATACTTCTTGTCCACGAAATTAAATCATTTTGTTTTGCAGATGGTTGATTTTACTCTGGTGGGTTTCTGGCCCAAGATGTACTTGGTGGGAGTGGGGGGGGTCACCGCCTTCTGTCAAGAGGCCTCAGAATTGCTGAACTCTTTTTTGGTTTTTTCTGCAAAATGTGATTGAGATTGGATTAAATGTGTGTTTATTAATGAAGAGTATCCAATGTCTTTTGCCTCGTGGGTTCTCTTCTTTTCCTACTTCACTTTAGGATTTTCACAAATAGATTTGAAGGACTCTACTTTATGGTAGCCAAGCCATTGATATGAAGGTATCTTCTTCTGGGTTCCATTAATGGTTCCTTTCAGTTTCAGACACTTGCCCAACCTTGCACTAGTAATAGACGAGGGACCTCGTAGTCCCAGGATTTGCTAATTTGTCACTTGTCAATTCACCTAACTGAGATTTGTACGAGTAGACTCTACTTGTAGTCATCAGTCCACCACTGCAATTATATCAGAATTGTTCCTGCGTTGGGGAAAAAAAGACTTGATAACAAATGCGAGTATACCCAATTGATGGTGCCATTGTCTATAGCTCAACAAACATGACACACTAATTCTATCTTAACAATGAAGCTGGTATGTGTACTTGATAATTGCTCTAAAGAAATGCCTGTCTTGAATTTTAATCAGAAGAGTGAAGAGTGAATAAATGGGAAGGGAGGTTTCACTCTTGGAGGTTGGGATTTGTCGGGCATTTTGTTTGTCACTCTTTCATCTTTAATCAACTCCCAAGTTATGCAAATGCATTTATGACGGCTCTCTTCCATAAACCTACCTACCGAAAGGAACCTTCTTTTTTTCTCTTTTTGGTTGGTGGTCTTTTATTGCGATGAGACGAGGTGGATTAATAGTCATGGAAAAAAAGAAGCCAGCTAGCCAGCCATGGGGGGGTGGGGGGGTTCAGGTGAAGGTCTTGGCCAACAGAGCGCTAGTCTGTGTCTGTTCTGAACCCTCTGATGGATGTCCATGCGGGGGTCTGGTGCCTTCCTCTGAAAAGGAGAAGTGCATAGAGACCAGGCTTTAAAAAGGCTTTACCCACTGAATCTTGCAGGCAGCAAACTTTTTACCAATCCTCTCACCAAACACCTCCTATCAGAAGACTGACTGTCTCAGTAATCATCCCAAAAGAAAAGGTCCCATGTCTGACAATATGACCTTACATTTCCAACAGAAGGATACTCATCGTCAAGCACATCAATTCAACAGACAATTATGTCATTAAAATCCATAGAGCTCAATCTCAAATTAACCATCCTTTCACTGGCCGGCAACTCGCGGGGAGGGCAGCAACCCCGGCACTCTTTGACTTGTGAGTCTGACCCCAGTTAAATCTGCATTTTTCTTTCAATCTCTCCAACTAAAAGGGGTCTCATCACAGAAATGGGCTGTTAGGAAGGACCTGAAAAATGGTAAGAGTGAATTGATGGATGTTAACCTTCCAACTCTTTGCTCACTTGTTTGGCTAACAAATAAAGGAAAGAACGAAAGTTAATCCGCCCAAATTGGATGGATTGTAACTTACAAGTGAGGAAGGATTGGAAGAGTCCTTTCTTTCCTCGGGTCTCAATCCATCATGCCAAACTAGTAAATTATCTCATTCATCCCTTCTCATCCACCCTCCCTATCAATCCCACCTCGGCAACAGACCCGAAGGAGCAAAAGAAAAGTTCGAGCTGGTAACTTGGATGTTCAACAATTTCTTAATAGAGATTGGTCAGAGAATCTCAACTGTACAGCTTCTGCCTAAAATATATAAGATTCTAAAAAAATTCAAGGATGCAACTGTTCAGCGTGGCTGGTGCATATACAAGGATGCAAAAGTTGCATTTTCATTAGGATACTTCTATAGTAAACCATACAGAATTGAACTATGGAAGTAATTCAGGGGACCAAAACACTGGAAGAGATTTGAGTACCTCCCCAGAGTGCAAGGCCATTCACCGTATGCCGGCATGTTAGTTTCCCCATCCTTAAAGAGGGTTCAAAATGTTCCATATCAATCCTCATCATCAACAGCAGCATTCTCCTGCCTCTTGTCTCTAAATTCACCATCACTATCCTGCAGATCAGCAGAATTCTCTCGCAAAAGGCTCGACTGTGGCTTCCTCTCTGAAATCTCATCCTCGTCAGATTCTGACCATGCCCGCTTCCTCCTGCCTGCTGATGAAGGTGCAGCCTTCATCCAAAGGAGCAACACAGAAAAATACATGAGAAAGGGAAATTTTCATATTTTAATGAACTGCTGCTAAAAAACAAACCGATTAAATAGCTAGAATAAAACAAAGTTTAATTAACAATTACCAAGCAGCCTCTTAATGATGCTAAATGATGATTCACTAGTTCTAATTCGTTGATTTCAAAGACAAAGTAGCACATCAATAATATGAACAAACCTTAGCACCAACAAACTAATAAACCTTTCATAACAACTAGTAACTTATCAGGCATCTATAAAGAGTTTACAAACTTGAGCAACCACTTAATCACAACACAGAACTTTGAATTGCTACAGAAGTTTGAATTGCTCCACAATCACTGGGTGCTTCCAGCAGGTTTAAGATAGCTAGTAATGTAGCTAAGTTTCAACATGAAAAAACATTACTTTATTAGAGTTGCAAGTCGAAAACAAAAACAAACAAGTTCTTACCGCATCATCATCTGCATCAGAGTCTTCCAACCCAGCTGCTGCAAGAACATCCTGCGCATTCTCTTCTGCATTGTCATCCTGATCATTCATTTGATATCCAGGCTCCCTAAAATTCACGTTGGCATCATCATCTTCTGGTTCATCATGATCATCCATCATGTCAGCTTCTTCCATCTCATAGCGTGACCTTGAGCTCTTCTCCTTCTTTCTCCTCTTTCCACCCTTTCTCCTCCTTTTCTCACCGTGCCCACCCTCGCCATCATCAATATCTGCCCTGTCCCTCCGCTTAGAAGCAGATGTGCTGCTCTTCCATTGCTCCTGCAAGTGCCAACATTATGCAGTCAGAATCCCAGCATTCTTAAGGAAATATTTGATTTTCTATGGTTTGCTTACTATAAAACTAAAACACCTGGAACAACTTTTTTTACCTTCACACGCTCAAAATGCTCTTCTTGTTGCCGCACCCGTTTTAATTCATCCTCCTGTTTTCTCCTCTCTAACTGTAATACAGATATTATTAGGTTTTACCTTCTTTCAAAAGTGATAGGTGCACAAGAAGCAAGAGCACAACAGTAGACCTGAAATTTCCTTTGTTCTTCAGCCTTGCGGCGGGCTTCCTCTGCCAATGCCATCTGACGAGCAAGATCTAGTCTCTGTCGGTTTTGCTGTTCCTCGCGCTCAGCTGCTTCACGATGAACTATAGCAGCCTCTAGTAAATGTTTGCAATACTCAACATGGGTGTTGATTTTCTTCTCATCAAACCCATTAAAGTACAGGTTGGAAGCAGCAGATAACTGACTAAATAAACGGACAGCATTTTCCAGCTCATCAACAGTTGAACGCACCTGTTATTATAAAACCAAATTATGGTAACTAGATAGCTTTGTGATGGAGGCCAACAAAGCATATGAAAATCTGGTTGCCAGCCTGATTTGGAGTCACAATAGATTTCATCTTTGTGATCTGAAGAGTTTAAAAACATGGTCTGAGGGCTTTTACCCAATGACTGATTATGTTCCATCACGCCAAGAAAAAAAAAGAAAAAATTAACCTCATCTACTGTCCTCTTTGTCTTTTGTAGTGTAGATGCTGAGAATTTTTGCATTGCAACACCTGCATCAAACCTCAGTGTGTAATTAGAAGGTGTCAAATGGATGGCTCTCAATAAAGTTCTCTTGCAGTCCTGCCACTGTTCAGCTTCATAATGAGTGCGCGCCAAATAAAGAAGAATCTGAGAATCTGTATTATAAAAGAATTTCTGCAAACAATTCTGGTACTGCAACAAACAGAGTGTCATCAGCAAAAGATGCTATACAAGGGAACTTCAAAAGAATATTTATAATAACACTGCAGACATGCACGATCAGGCATAAATATGAATAAAATGAGATGAACTCACCATCTTCACAGCTAATGCAAAATTTCCTTGAGCAAAATATACATGTGCCAAATTTATCCAGACATCTGGCATCTGGACAAAAATGCTTCCACTTGCAGCTTCTTGGACCTATATCATCACAAAACAAACAAAGAATTCACTTAAAAGAAAAGAGACAGGACAAGTTTGTAATCCTATGCAAAAAAATGAATAACTATTCTTCTTACCTGTGTAAAAAGATCTTTTGATACATCAAAGTGTCCTTTTTCTGCCAAGACTACTCCAGCACCATTGGCAGCATAAAGATTAGCTGTATGCTGAACCAGAACCTAAAACATCAAAGATTATTATGAGAACATTATTGTATTGACAAGAAATACATAGTATAAAAGCAACAGGCCGAAGGATATAACCTAAAGAGCCCACATAAATGAAAGGAATAGCCTCATAATAAGGTCCTGAACTCAGGAAAACTGAAATTGTTAAAGCTAAATCCATATTGAGGGCCCTGTGAGGATAAGCCAATGATGATGAACTATTTTCATCTAGTCACAGATCAAGCTTTTTATTTCCAGGGCCGTTAAGATTTATCGTCACATTCTAAGTGGAGTGTTAAAGTCAGATGAGAGGTTGTCAATTAACACCAAATTGAAGCAATATGCACGAAGTCCATGAAAATTATAAGCTGTTCAGATAGAAGATCAAAGTTTAAAATCAGCCTTCTTGCATATAGCTTTCATTCTTATCAATGTTTTTCTTTTCTACTCATTCAATCATATAGCATTCTTCTTTATGCGAGATGATTGCTAGAATAAGATTTCTATGTTATTTAGACATCACCTTGGACAAAAAATACATAAAATACACTCCTTTTGAAAGTTGCTCTATATAGACCTTCATGAAATTGGAAGCATAAATTCTGGTTCCCTTCTGATTTATGTTTATTGTGTTATACATGTATGCAAAGTCTTGTTTCTCATCATAATCCTCAATAACTTATTACGAATACACTCAATGGAACATTTCTGGGATGCAAACCAATGGCTACAGCAATATTGCAAATCAAGTGAAATAAAAGAATAAAATAAATGACTATAAGGTGCACTAAAAATATGATGTTTAAGGGTGGAGAAAATCCCATATAGAGAAGGGAAGTTTGGAAGAGTAAGGCATCCATACTCTGGTGTACAGTTCCTTGGCTTTTTCCAAATGGGTAGCTTCCAACTTTGGATTTCTTTTCTCATTACGTATTGCAGCGAAGTAGTTCCAGTTCCCCTAACAACGCCAAATAAGTATGTGAGATGCACGTAATGTTTTAGAAATAATGAAGAAACATCTATGAAAGCATTGCCACAACATAGTCACTAAAAAGGTGAGTGTGGGGAGAATACAGAATATCTAAAAAGAATTTAAAGCAGCATGCTCAATAAACAAGATACACACCAAAGAGAGAGTTGCATAAGAATCCTTCCCATCAGTTGCCTCACTAGCAGCACGGAATGTTTCTTTAGCCTTTACCCAGTCATCATTTTTAAGCTCCAGGTCACCAAGCATTGATAATGCATTTGGACACTTGTCATTCACAGTCAGAGCCTCATTTACCTTTAAAAGAAAAGGTTTATGTTCATCACAAAAGCATTTACAGAATTACGTACATCTATGTAAATTTGCATTGATGATAATAACCAGTTCGATGCTTAATGGAAGATTGTTTCGAGCTTTGGCAATGGCAGCAAGCCTCAGATAAGCATCCACATAGTCTGGATACTGTACAAAGAGATAAAAAAGTTAAAGACAAATCTGAAACATCACTTATGACTAAATACAGAACTATTGATGTCAAATCTAAAAATTTGAAAGCTTGAACTGCAGCAAAAGAGGAGTAAATGTAAGTTAGAATCACCAGTTAAAACCAAGATATGTGTGTTTTTTATCACTAATTAGCATTATCTAATACAGCATCAACTAGAGGAAAATTGAGTTCAACTATTACACAAAAAAACCAGTTGTTATTTCTGAACTTTCCTACGTTGGTCATTTTCTGAAGTTCAAAGTCAAAGCAACAGCTCCACTGATTTCTTTCTTGACAGTAAGGTGTTCTCAACTCTAACTCATCCAAAAATATTTCCTTATTTCAATTGATGGTGGTATTAATCAATAAAACAGAATACATAAGAGAATATGCCTACTCGCACATGCGCACACACAAAAAAAATACCTTAAACAAGATGAGGCGGTATAATGTGCTTGCAGTTTCTGTGTTATGCAACTGCTCAAGTAATCTGGCCAAGTTAAATAATGTTGTGACTTTATTCCAAGACAGTTCCACAGAATGACCTTCCTCCTCCAGTCGACGAAATATCTGCATGTCCTTGTATTGAAGAAGAGATGAAGTTGCATCAACTTCATATGTATTTGCTTTGCCTTCAAGAAAAGTGAGCCATATGCCATCACCTAGAGCCTCTTTGAAATTTTGCAAAGCAAGCTGCATCAAGACATCACACTATTTTTTAGATTTCCAATCAAGATTTTAATGGCAGGAAACTAGAAGCAGAAGAAGAGGTTCAAAATCAGAGTGAATTGAAGATGTAAATTTAAAAAAGAAATTTTTTTAATATACTAAAATTGTACTAGCTTTGATGAAATTAAAAGAGAACTCTATAAACCTCAAGTTCTTCTCTTTCAAAATGAATGACTGCAATATTGTTAAGCACTTCTATTGGCACTTCTTCACCTCCCTTTTTCAGAAGACTGCGCGCCTGTAACAATATTTTAAACCTGAGTTATCCTAGAACAAATCCATGTGCAAAAATGGAGCTTTGTTTAACAAAAACAGATAAATTCACAATAAAAAGAAATAACAAATAGACAGCCCTTACAGTTTTGAAGGCATCAAGAGCAGCTCCAGTGTCAGTTGAAATTAACAATTCTCCCAGATCAAGAAACGCCTGCATAATGATTGAGATTTTTTTCAAGTTGTCGATGTGAGAATAGAATGTAACTCATTGCATGATGCCTAATTAGTTCTAGCAACTTAAAGGATCTTGTAATCTAAGCATTTGAAAAGTTCAGTGATTGAATATTGACAATATTTATAAAGGGATATAGTGGCTAAAGGCCCTGTGATTCCAGCATTTCAAACACAGGACATTGAGGTCCAGGATCTTCTAAGATTTAACATGGTAAAGTGCTTTATCATATTTGTAGTCATGACAAGAAAGGCAATAAACTCATTGATAGAAGAATAATAACTTTCTTGATGCAGAACCATCAACAAATGGCATCCCAAAAATCAGCTCTCCTACAGTCCTACTCTTCCAAAAACCATCTCAATGTAAAAACATGATCAAAAATTATAATGGATATCATTTCCCATGATTTGTGCACCGTACAGGTCAGTCCTTGTCCGGAATATATATCAACTTTTCAATTCCCTAGTAAAGAATACTTGTCAATCCAAAAATCATATAACCTCAAAGTTACAACTTACAACCCTTTGAAAGAACAAGCAATAGTGCCGGTTACCTGGGCATCACGAGGATCAATTTTTGCAGCCTTTCTCAAAAATTCCTGAGCCTTTTCAGTTTGCCCAAGCTGAACATATATGTGCCCAAGAACCTATAGGAAAAACAAAAATCCAGTCAAAATATAACTGTCACCATGAAGTTCCCATAAAACTGAAAGGACTTGTAAAGTTGAAAAGGCAGAATTAAGCTAAAATAATAATTAGAAGCATAAAGTCCCCCAAAATAATTGGAGGAAAGAAAGTGAATTAGAAAAAGAAAAAAAAAGCCACTAGCCCACTCACCTTTAATGTCTCACAGTTATCAGGGTAAACCTCCAAAACTTTTTCAAAATTTGACAACGCATTTTTAATCTCTCCCAGTTTCAATTGTACCTGCCCCAAACCTGTTAGAAACAACATGTTATGCAGAGAAGTGTTGAATTAAGAGATAAATAGCACTAGCAAGCATTATGCATCAAAGATTCAAAATACTGCAATAATGGATCTATTGCACAACATCTGATACAAAGTTTATATAGAGCAGAAAAAAGTTATTATAACTATAACCAAAAGAAGGGCAAGGGCTGTTGTTTACCAACCATAATAAGGAAACACAAATTCACTGGGCTTATTGATTTCCTTGACTGATGCCCAGTAGTATCTTGAAGCTGTTTCATAATCACCCTACAGTCAAGAGAAATGGCACCGCTGCTTAGTTGAAAGGGCCAAACAAAATTGGCAGACTAAGCATGGCAGATAAAACTTGTTATAAATAAAATCCTGAGAGAAAGAAAAACAATGAATACGGGAATATATTAAAGCCAAAACAGCTGCTTCTCATAGCATCATGTACAGAGCATTAAGAAGGTGCAAAAACGGTGAAGTTCAAAACTTGTTTCTCAAATACGCAAACCAGATTAATGCTTATGCCAGGTATCACTGTATACAGCCTTTTGTTTGAGGACATTAAGAATATTCTTGTTGAAAAACTGGCCAACAGTAAGGGCTATCTCATATTTGGGCTATGAGAACAGGTTCAAATAACAAGACAGCCAACGCTGGAAGGATAGAGTGGCATGTGGAAGGCATTTCAAGGAAACAAGAAAAGGATAGTGAAGGTGAGTCAATAGGTAAGTGGGCCAATGAAAAGTCATTTTAAACACCATGCTTTATTTTGAGACCCCATTTGCATACAGGTTATGTAAGTAAAATCAAATTCACTCATGTGTGGTCTTGCAAACACATACAAACAGCAAGATAAATCTCTCAATAGGAAACAATTTCCTCCACTTATAACAAATTTCAATCACAGTAAGAACATATGGCATTTACTGCAATTGTATGAATAAAGATGGCAAATCAAACCTTGCTATGGTAAGAGCGAGCTAAATTGTAATAAGAATGTGACTTTGTTGGTCCATGATTTGTGACAGCAAGTGCAGTTTCAGTCAGTTGCTCAACTAAAAAATGTTGACCGGTGAAGAAAAAGTGATTTGCTAGATAATTCAGTGCCATTGCACAATAGGGGTATATCTCAAAAGCTCTCTGCATTTTTTCCATTCCTTTCCTTATTGCAGCAGCTGTGCAGACAGAATAAAGCAACAGAGTAAGACTGCTCAAAATGAGAAATTCATCTGGACAAACAGATAAAAGAAAAAATTACCAGCCCACCTTCATTTGTTTGCAAATCCAAAATTGCTAGTGAAACAAGAGCCTCAACATTTTCTGGATCCAACTGTACATGGAAGATCACAAAATATAGATACAGAATCAGCACAGAACTTGCTGCGTGAGCTGTATAAATCCAATACATGTACAAATATTCATATCACTTGCCTGCAAAACCCTCTGAAAAGCCAGGCAAGCTTTTCCCACGTGGCCCAGCTTATAATGGCAGTGTCCTATGCCAAGTCTTACAGCTCCAGGACAATCAGGATAAACTTGCAAGGCCCGCTGAACAAAAACCAAAAATAAAATGTTAACCTTGATTAAAGAAATCAATGTTAGATGGAGGATTTGTCATGACTCTTAGAAGCTCGTAACTTAAATAAAAACAAGAAACAAAATGTAAGAGTAGTAGTGCTTTATAATGGAATATAGTTAAGATAAAGTAACAAACCTTAAACAAGGTCAACGATTCACCATAATGTCCACGACTGTACTCAACACACGCCTGCAAAAGTACAGGGAAAGTTATATAGAGATACAGCAACATTTGTACCCTACCACATGAAGGTAAGCTCCATCTCAGTCTCCCATGACAGTCGCTCACTAGGAAAATTTGAAGTGTTTGGTCTCATTCTCAATTTATTTCCATAATTGCTATCTACCACCAGTGTTCCCACCATCCATGTTCAGAACTAATTCAACATGCAAGATGCAACATAGAGCCTCTTATGCGAAACTGCTATGCAAATTTGTATCACATTTTCAAAAATAAGCTTGATTATTTTGATATTTGTTCAGCTTGTTTTATTAATTGGAAGATGGCATGATATCCAAATTACTCTTGTATCTTTATTCAATTTCATTTTTTTATTCAAAATGTGTGTTTTTGTATTCTTGCTTTTCAAAAGGGAAGGCACAAGCTTGCCAGAAAATCAATAATATTGAATATGAACCACTACAAGCATCAAAATCAATGAGTTACACCTGACCGAGAAGAGCAGATACATTATCACGGTCTCCTTCCAGTACGATCCTAAACGCAGCAGATGCTTGTTCTACTTCACCCTTAGCCAGTAAAAGCTGACCTTTGCCAACCCAAGTAGAAGGCTCGTGCATGTCAATCCTGGAAGCTTTATTGTAATGTTTGGTAGCCTGTATAAAATACTCCTCCTTCTCTCTTTGTTTTGTCTCGACTTTTCCAAGATAGCTATAATAAGCCCCCAAAGCATTGAGGATAGCAATCCTCTCATATCTAACATCCGCATAATATTCATCAATTTCTGCACACCCACACCAACATCAATCACGAAATAATTTCAGTAAGTTCCTCGTCTCCACTATCGTTCTTCTTCTTTTTTCTATTCGGAAAACAAAAATAAATAAAAAATAAAATTTCAGAACAATAGGAATTACCATGACTGGATCCTTCTTCTAATATCTGCCGAAATTGATCGAGTTTTCCTTGCTTGAAATACTCTCTCTGCATCAAATCATCAAATTAACCACAAAATACAATAATTATTATTTGAGAGATTCCGAAAAAGAAAAGAATAGGAGAAATCAGAGAGAGACGAACGGCGATGATGAGCCAGAGATCGAGAGGAGCTTGCTCGGCTTTGAGGATATCAAGAATATCAGAGGCGTCCCTAGGAAGCTGATCTAGAGCTACCCTAACTTCTTCCTCCGAGTTCTGCACCGGTATGTACACAAACGCCATTTATTTTCTCGATAGATTAAATTAAACAAAAGAAAAGGTAAATAGTTCTCTCTTTCTCACTCTCTGTCTGTGTGAATTTGGCTGGGGTTTTAGAGGAGGGAGAGAGGGGGAAGCAGTGGAGCGACAAAATTACAAAAAAAAAAAAAAAGCAATGGTTAGTGTTTAGTGTTTATTATGTTTATTTTAGGTTTGCTCTCAGATCGCAGCATCGAGTCCTTTTACGTTTCTTTGAGTATTAGTGAAAACGCATCTATATTTTGTAATATTGCGTTTTTGGCCATTGACGGCTATTTCTTTTGTTTCTTTCCTTTTTTTTCTTTTTTCTATTTTAATCCAGGTATTTTTTTTAGATTGTATCAAATATATAATGACAGCAACATTTGATTGACATTTCATCACTATATTTAGAAAGTGTTTAGGATTGTGATTGTAATTATTTTTTAAAATATTTTTTATTTAAAAATATATGAAAAAAGTAATATTTTTTTATTTTTAAAAAATTAATTTTGATATCAGCGTAGCGTATCAAAATGATCTAAAAATACTAAAAAAAAATATTAATTTGAAGTAAAAAAAACAAAAAAAAATAAATTTTTTTAAAAATATTTTTGAAACACAAAAACAAATAGAGTTAAAAACATATATAAGTATAGTAGTTTTTATTTATTTTTTTTAGTTTAAAATGTGGATTCAGCTTAATTATTGTGAAGCAGCTTCAAGTTGCTAAGATTGATTGTAGGTTGGTTGTAAAGCTTTGCTTATAAAGAATAGAGAGAAAGAACCATTAAAACTCATCATACTAAAATAACATTATCCTTCTCGTCAGATTTATCTGTTTTGCTCAAGCCAATCGTGCCTTATTCTTAAAAAATCTCTAGTGATAGCCTAATAAACTCATCCTTTTAATTGAAAATTAACTTATAAATCTTGGTAAGTAGAGTAGATAAGGTTATTTTGCACATGGTTTTTATTTATTTTTATGTTTTTTTTTTGTTTTGATTTTTTTTCAAGATCAATATTGTAATTTGTTATATATTTTGGTTTTTTCAATATTTACACTTACGAGATTTTGTGTTTTATCTTGAAATTGCATTTTTATGTGATTGTATAAATGAAAGCATCTTTCTATTTGTTTTTTTTTTATGATATAGGAAAAAAAAACAACTCAAAAATTACATTGAAAAAACAGAGAAAGTGTTGATTAGCCGATAATCTATTTTTTATCTTAAAAATCCTTAACTTATAGTAAAAAATTTACTAAATTGAAACATTGGTTGTTGTTGTTTGAATCATTTACTTTAGGTTTTAGGACTTTAGCGTAGAATTCTCGTTAGACTATTATCATGTTTGTTTTTTATATATATAATTTATTACGAATTACTATTGCTCAAGGTTCTTATTATTTGATTTGACAATAAACAATATCTTGATAATTTGGTGTGGATATATGCATACCTCTCCAAGAACAAAGCTATTGTTTTGTGGTGAGGAGCTGGTATTTTCATAGCACAAAGGCAAGTTAATCTACACTCCATCACTCTACTTATCTATACTTGTTTTAAATGCTTTAACAAAGCCAAATATACAATCCATGCTTCTCTTTTCCCTTATTGTATTTGTTTTATCTTTGTAAACATATAGATATCTTATGTTACTAAATAAGCAACCATACGTCTACTGTAATGTCTAGTAATTTTTAGGACTCTGATTTTATTTTTTTATTTTTTTTATGGACCAATTTTGATGTGGGGGTTATTGTGAATATAATAATTTGTATGGTTGTCATTGGAATAGTATGTTCACTAGCTTGTCTCCAACACTGCTTATATTCCATCTTATTAATATTTGCATGATACATATTCTATCATGCCCCTTATTAATGACCTTACCAAGCATTAAAGTTCACCTTATGTAAACTTCTAAGTTTGAATTGCCATTGCTTAATATGTTTGTAATAACATATGGTAGAAATTTCTTCAACTAATAGTAGGTTAAATATGGAGTCATTCACACAATTACATCCATTTATTTTTGTATAAATATGGCGTGGACCATGATTTATACAAGCATATACATATGTAGTGGACCATGTTGTAAATAATAGCAACAACAATATGAAATTACAATTACAGACATCCAAATTGTCCTTGGTATAATCAACTTACACGGCACATATGAGAGTCATCAATGTAAGACCTAAAAAAACCATATTTTTTTGTCTGCATTTACACCAATATCAAATATCCTCTCTCTCCCTTTCTCCTCATAGAAATATATTATCATTTAGTTGTAATGATTTGAATTTGAAATTTGAATTGGGTTATAAGAGAATTGGTAAAGGATGGAATTCAATATAAAGGCATTTTAACTCTCATTTACATCTATATGAAAGCAATAATCCCAATAGCTAAAAGTTTATAATTTTTATTAGTAAGTTTTAAGTCCAAATAATAAAAAGTGTCGTGGGATTTAGAAATTGGAGAAGGGTTACATGGCCACCTCCCACTCCATAGCTTAATGGGATTTTTCCAAGGATAGTGACTAAATTACAACCATTTTTTAAAATTAAAAGGAGTACACATTATTTCCTCCTCTATAAATTCATGAATGTTCCATCATTTGTATTGTTATAGTTCAAAAATCATTAATGTTTCTCATCCTTTAATTGCATTTTTAGATAGGTTTCTTACATCATTGACTTTTCATTAGAGCTTTTCCATCAATGTTTAGTTAATTTTTAAACATGATTGTTGTTGAAAAATGTATATGATAATACAACTGCTATTGTTTTTTGAATATACGGGAAGAACATTTGAACTGAATTAGAAATATGAGTTCAACAATGTTTTTTAAACTATTTTCCATGATATAATCTACATATTATCTTTGCAATTTGATTACTTATGAAATGTTTTGAGTTCAGCAAGTCACTTTTTTATAACTTGTCATTGTATTCTTATAGTTTTATATCTTTTTTGTTTTGTTTAATCTTTTTTAGTCCAACAATTCAATTTTATGATCTACTTATCGTGGCAAATGTTTAATCTTTTTGTGACAGCTTGAATTACTTTTAAATGCTTTTGTTCATAATTGTGTTTTTTTAATTAGGTTATTTGTAAACCTTGGTTAAAAAAAAATCTTGTGGTACAAATGTATACTTTTGGTTGATTGTCTCAATTTGTGAAATTTTTAGAAATTTACTTATTTAATGTGAATGAATTATTAAGGGAGCTTAATTAAATGTAAGGATGAAATTGAAAATGTGAAAAGCTAGTAACATTAGTCAAAATAAAAGAAAATTATGGGGTTCTATGTGCAAATAAAAGAAACATTGGACCATTAGAGTAAATAATGAAAATTAATAGCTATATAAACATGAATAGTATTCTTCAATAATACTCTAGTGTCAGCCAAAGAAGAAAAGAAAAAGGGTGTGAGGAAAATGTAGAAAATTCATCATAAAAACACAAAAGAGAGATAGATTAAGTAATCAAAGTGTATTATAAAAATATTTGAACAAGAAAAATAGGTAGATTTAAGGTCTAAACTAAGGTTGTTAAAAACTCATTTTTAACACGAAACGGAAAATACAAAATAAACTCGGATCGTAAAAACAGATCGTAAAATCGTAAAATCATAAAGAATTTTTTTTTCATAGATAGTTCAAGCACTTTAAAATACATGGTTCAAATAAAAATTCATACATAGTTAAAGCATCTTTAAATACATAGTTCAAATAAAAATTCATACATAATTTAAATAACTTTTCATTAACTAACAATTAACAAATTTAAAACAAACAATCTGCTAATGTGTCATGTAAACTAAAACTTACGTCATTGCCTTCATCTTTCTCATTGTTCCTTAGAATTCATCAATATACCAACACTAATATTATAAACATTAGTGTTACTGTTAGTACCAACACCAATATTATCTGATCCTAGAAATTCATCTATGTGGTGTTGTATTTATTTTTTATCCTTGTCATAACCCAATTTTTGACCATTTTATTTTAATTATTATTATTATTTTATTTCTTGAAAAGAATAAAAAAAATGATGATGAAAAAATAATAATAATAATGATGGAAAAACAAGTAAAATGAAATAAATGAAGAATGAATTAAAATTTGGGTTAAGGGCAAAATGATTGAAAGTTTTGGGGTTTAATTAAACTTTGAAATTAATCTAATTAAGCTTGAAATTAATTTAATTAATCCAATTAAGGGTTTAATTGGAGAATTGATAAATTGTTAGACTTAATTAAGGTTGAAATTAATTTAATTCATCCAATCAAGGGTTTAATTGGAGAATTGATAAGTTTTGAGTCTTAATTAAGCTTGGAATTAATTTAATTAATCCAATCAGGGGCTTAATTGGAGAATTGATAAGTTTTGAGACTTAATTGAGCTTGGAATTAATTTAATTAATCCAATTAAGGGTTTAATTGGAAAATTGATAAATTTTGAGACTTAATTGGACTTGGATTTAATTAAATTAATGAAATCAGGAACTTAATTGAAAGAGTATCAAAGTATAGGGCTGATGCTTGTCACATTTGAAAGAAATTAAAACCCAAGGACCAATGTGTAAATGGCGCTGAGATGCAGGGGTTCAATTACAATTTACCCAAGGACTGGACTGCAAAAATTCAAAATGTGAAGGATCAAAACACAAAAAAACGGTGCCGTTTCTCAACACTGTTCATCTTCTTCGGCGCCTCAGCTGCCCACCGCCACCATTACTCCTGCAATAACAGTCGATTTATTACCTGGTAACGGTGGAATTCTGTGGCTATAAAGCCAGAGAAAACAAAGAACGCGAGGAGGAGAAAGACAGAAAAAGACTGGGGGGGAATCACAGAACCGGGAAAAAACCCAGGGAAAAGAACGAAAAAACCAGGGGAACACGAAAAAAGACTGGGAGAGAAACAGAACCAGGGGAAAACTTTGGTCCATCAACCAGCAGCACCTCGTGCTTTTACCACCCTTGTCTTCGTCTTGAACGGAGAAGACTGGACAGAGAAGAACCAAGAAAAACAAAAGCACAGAGACAGAGAGAATAAGAATAAACACGGAAGAGACAGGGCAGAGAGGAGGTAGTGTCGGCCAGCCAGAGCTCCACCATCGTTTTCATCGCCTCCAGTAGACCAGGTAAGTTCTTCCTTCACCTCGCAGCTGCACGTAAGTTTGCACCTTTCCTTCTCTTCCCATTTTTTTTTTTTTTAGATTATCGTGGGTGTCCGGGCCAGCTTGCGCGCACCTCGACTAATCCCACGGGCCCCGAAGTTAACGACCATGTAAGCCTCCAGTGGCCATCATATGAGCAACCACGGGGTTGAACCGAGACCTAAGAGGGAGCAAACCCCTTAGTCCCAAGCTCTTACCACTTTGGGCTACCACCTAGATGGTTCTTCTCTTCCCATCTTTAATTACATAGGCACCGTGCTGCTATTTTAATTACGAGAGTGTGTCCTTGGGCCCCGGGTCACGGCTTGGGCGAGTGATCGGGCGGGCTGGCCGGGTCTAGCTCTAGCCCCATGTGGGCTGAGTGGGCTCGGCCCAAAAAAATAATAATAAAAAAAACGAGAAAAGTAAAAAAGGTAAAAAATAAAATAAAAAATGTGTATGCATGAATAAAAATAATGTCAATTTATTGGTTTATTCACGACGCCGTAGTCGGGAATAAAAATACCGGTTTAAATTTATATTATTTTTATTCGGTGTATTTTATTTAGCTAGAAAACTAAAAAATATGTGCATGTGTAAAAATCAATTTATTTTTATTTATTTATTCACTGGCGCTAGAGTAGGGAATAAAAAATATTGATCTAATTTTTTTTTCGTAGCTACGAATTTTTACCAACGCCAGAGTTGGAATTATTCGAGCTCGAATATTCATTGGCGCCAAAGTCAGAAATATTATAAACAAATCATCATAGCATAAGCGAATAAATGTTTAGCAATTTAAGACAAAACCGGCAAGACGTCGCCTCAGTGCAGAACGTTTTAAGGGTGATAATATCTTCCTTTTTACGTAACCAATCCCGAGCCATAGAATCTCTGTTGACCAGTTAGGGTTCCTAGTGACCATAATATTAGGTGGCGACTCCTCAAACAAGACTTTTTCCCCTTAAAGAACCAGATGCTAGAAATCTGTTCTTTTTCCCTAATCAAGAATTATTTTGTGGGCCGCCGCGATGTCGGGTGGGACAATCCTTATTGAATTTAGTTTTTTATAAGGATTTTTATTTTTGAATTATATTAAATATAAATACGAGATACTTATTTTATATTATTTTTTAATTTGCTATTTTGATTGTCTTTCTAACAATATAAATGGTCCTTTCCAATTGCCTTAGTTTTATATTTTTTTTTTTACTTATTTGAAATCATTGATGTTACATAATTTTTTTTTAATGTTATGAAAAAATTAACTTGGCATGGGGTTTAATGAGTTTATTTATTTTTGTATTTGAAAAAAGCTTTTGATTTTTTTGATTTTAATTTTTTTAATAATAACTTTGAATTCTTAAAAAAGAAAAGAAAAAAAAACATGATAAATGATCGTCCCGCACGTGCCACCCAAGCAATCACAATCTCTCTCACACTCTTTCTCAAATCATCATCATCATCAGTCTTCTTCTTCCTTCTCCTCTCTCACTTTCAAGCTCATCTCCTGCGCTCTCTTTGTTAGGACTAACAACTCAGTGTCATTTCCATGGCTTTTGCTCATTACTTGGTTGTCATTCCCACTAAACCCTCAGATATCATAAAAGCTGCATTCTTTAGCACCTCCTTTTCCTCCAATCCTCCTCCACCTCCTCCCACCAACTTTACTTTGATTTAACTTTCTCTTCTACCTCACTGAAAACTAAAGCATGCAAGCTATCTATATTTCCCAAATTCCATCGCATTGGACAGAAAGGTAAACTCATAATTTAATTATATATTTTATTACTTTTCAAATAAATTATAGGATGACTTAATTGATTTGTAATGGTTGTTTTCAGGAAAGGCGAAGGCGAAAGAATCAGAACTCAGAAGTGTCAATAGTTTTTGTAATTTTGTCAAACTTGGTAAACTCGGTCCGAGTTTACTGAGTTCACCGAGTTTGATCGATTTTAATCGAGTTTGACTGAGTTTGACTGAGTTTGACTGAGTTTGACTGAGTTTCGAGTTTTCTACCTGATTTCACACGGTATATCTGTGTTGACTCGTAAAATCATACTATTTTACGAGTCAACTAGCGAGTTTGACAACCACGGTCTAAACCCTTGAAAATATTTGACTAAGGAGTTCTTAGAGGGGAGGAAGAAAAGTGAGGATAAGGGTGTTTTTCCAAGCTCTTAACCTTTCTTTTTCTTTGAGTTAGGTAAGAAACTTCTTCAAAACACTTAATTGAGATAGTTTTTGTGTAGTGTTAAATGGAAAATTTTAGTGTATAAGGATTTTGAAATTGTATGTTAAGGTGTTAGATTATATACTTTGATTGTTGACTTATGACAATTTATGTGAAAAATGATTGGGCAGCAACTCAATTTGAAAAAATTGAAGAGAAATTCATTTCTCCTCTTAGACAAGGGTTTCGCCCAAATAGAAGAAAAATTATGTTTAGACTATTGAATGCAATTGATAGATTAATTGTGTAAAATTGTGTTAAGTAAATAAAAGATGTATGGTAAAGTGATTTGGATCAATTGAAAGAAAAAGAATACTCATGCTTAAGGAAGGAGAAATTTTGGCTAAGGCAAAAAAATTAAAATTATTAAATTAGGTTGGTTAATTTACCATGGGATGTAGTTATTAACATGTTAATTTAATTATTGATGGATGAATAAGTGATTAATTTCAAGGAATTTAAAATGAAATATTATTTCCACATTAATGCATAAATTCAGCTAGGAAAAACAAAGAGATTTATAAGTTATCATCTTTGAATTGAAAAATTAGTTATGATGGTGAAATGGAAATTTGGTTACGTGTTGATGAGAATTTGAATTTTATACAATGTACCTGCTAATACAAGTGAGATCGCGAGTATTATACACCAACAAGGGATATCTAACAAAACATAGGTTCCAAAT
Source organism: Populus x sibirica (assembly GCA_019202695.1). Taxonomy (NCBI): domain Eukaryota; kingdom Viridiplantae; phylum Streptophyta; class Magnoliopsida; order Malpighiales; family Salicaceae; genus Populus; species Populus x sibirica. The sequence continues at coordinate 2,616,614 of JAGMVL010001159.1, forward strand.
TGGTGTTAGACACCTTAACATTGTTGATTATTTATTTAAAGTTGAGCATGTAATTGAAATTTTATTTAATTTAAAATTCATGCTATCAAATAATATGTCGAGCTAGTTATCCTGGTTTATGGACTAGTGCTTGAAGTCTATCTTTCATTGTGTGCATTGTATTTTGAATTTTCTTGCTACTGTTATTTCTAGAGATGTGCAACTTTACTATTATTGTGATTGTATGGAAGCTTTCTATATAGGTACTACAACTTATCTATATTATTTACAGTGCAACATATGATAAGTACCTAAATTTGTTTTTACTCAACCATAAAAATGAGTTAGCTCAACAACTAACATTCTTTACCTAACTTTATAGAAATTGATTCAGACAACTTAAATGAGAAAAATTGGATGAGACATTTAGATTAAAAGAATAACTTTTAAAATATAGTTGGACAACTTCAATAAAAAAATGTTCAACATTTAAAATACGGACTACACTTGTATTCATTCCTATATAAGTGTTGAGTATGGGTAACTACAATGTCTTTTTCAACATTAAGAGTACATATTCATAAAATACTGCAAATAGTTGGAAGATTGATACATAAAAGCCTATATCTATAAACATAAGTAAGTTATATTTTTTTTTTAATTTTTAGCTATACTAATTTGGGTATAACTATAATATTTCTTAAGTTAACATTGTTAATTCCATCTTAGAATTCACAGTTGGTTGCACGTTCACAAGAATAAATATTGTACATGTGAATGAAGATTGTGATGCAAAAAATAAAGCTACATATAATGCCATAAGTAAAATTAATAAATAGTTAAAAATATAGATAGTCATCAAGAGATGCTTGTATATTATTCAAGTTACATTATAAGTTTGAAAGTTGCAAACTTAGATTCTCTCAAATTTTCATTGGCTGATTTTGAAGGCTTGGAATCAATTTAAAAATGCATTTGATGATGAGAGCATTAATGATGAGGTTGGATAATATGAAAAAGTCAAAGGAAAATCTTTAGGCATACAAAGTTCAAATCAATTAATAAGGTGAAGGTAATGGGATGAATCTGTATAATTCCGAACTCACCAATAATGAGATCATTTAGTCCAACAAATAGTAACACGTACAATATGTGTAGAAAGGTTTCCAAATTTGTTAACAAATATGGAAGTTTAACGCAATTTGATGATCTCTTATAATTTATTATACTCCTAAATACTATATATTATCTGTTATTGTAGATATGAAATTCGAATGGTTTAATGCGCTATTCAACATTCGCATGTTGTTGATTATGTTAATTATGGTGGCGGCGGCGGCGATGGTGGCAATACAGATGATGATAACAATGACAACGGTAATGACGAGGATCGTGAATCATTCTATAGGCGAGAGTTTGATTATTGTAAACTAGTATCATGCATGACCAGAGATTTCTCCATGTATTATAGTAATTATATAGAAAAAGAACTTTGTATGGTTTCATACAACATGGTATGACATGATTGAATAAAATTTTACAAGGACATTGAAAATGATGTGTCAATATATTTAGAATGGATGCAGCAACATTGCAAAGCATAAGCTTTGATTTTGAAACATAATGTAGGTTAAAAGCTTTAAAAATAATGAGTGTTAGTGAAAAGGTGGCCATATTTCTTTATGCATTAACATGAGATGCTTCAAATAGAGAAGTTTAAGAAAGATTTCAGTATTCATGTGAAACTATTAGTAGATACTTTAATGAGGTTCTGACAATAGTTTGTTTACTCGTAGTAAATGTTATAAACTAGAAAACCCTGAATTTAGAAACACGCCACAAAAAATTGAGATTGATGCAAGATATATGCCTCATTTCAAGGTAAAACTAATGAACTTATATATCATTAATGCTAAATATAAATTATTTGGATTTTTTTTCAATCATTTAACAATCGATACTTCTTGTTTTTCATGTAGCATTTCGTAAGAGCTATCGATGACACACATATGTGTGCTTGTGTATTTGTTATCATAAATAAATATTATTTGGTAGATTCTAGATATCCAAATGAGTATGAATTTTTAGGTCCATATAAAAGTGAGAGATATAATCTACTAAATTTTTAGTGTCAAAGACAACCAAGAAGTTAGAAAGAAGTATTCAATTATGCACACTTGCCAATACACAATGTGATAGAATGTATCTTTGAAGTGTGGAAAAGGAGGTGGAGAATTTTGCATAACATGCTCGCGTATCCTTGTAAAATGCAAGTTTTGATTATAGTGACATCAATGAAACTACATAACTACATTAGAAGGAAGTCCAAACACGTGGTCCCTTTTTATCTTTAATTTATTTTTATTTAAACATTAATTATTTAAAATAGATTAATTAAATGAGTGTGTGAGATACCTGAACTTGTAGGTATTTGATTTTAATTAAGATTAATTAAAATAAATAAGTTAAATAAAATTTTATAATTTTTTTTATATATAAAATATTGTTCAATTTTTACCTGGTTTATGACTAAGATTGTATTTTTTTCCTGATATTAGTAGGTGTTTTTTTTTTTGTGAAATCCTCTCTCTCTCTCTCTATATATATTATTCCATCGCTTTCCTATGAGAGTCTATTGATATTATCTTTTTATTAAATAAAAAAAGTGGTTCCAAGAAACAAAGTTATTGAAAACAACCAAGTTCATAACCCATGTTTCAAGATCGAATATCTTGATTCATATTTATTTCTCAATTTTCTAGTTTAGTCTTTGGTTAAATATTGTTTAATTTTTGCTTGATTTTTGAATAAAAATATAATATTTTTAACAATATTAGTACATGTTCCTTTTGTGCAACTCTACAAAATCTTTATTTTCCTTGGATTTTATCCAATCACTTTCAGGTGCGTGTATATTTTTATTATCATTTGATTAAATAAAAAATTTATTTAAAAAAATAAAATTATTAAATGCAACCGGGTCTATGACCTATATTATGAGATTAAATATCTTAATTCGTATTTATTTCTTAATTTTTCTAGTTCAGTCTTTGGTATCATAATGATTTTTTTTTAGTTTATTGGCGTAGATAATTCTTAATTTATGTTATTAAATACATGTATTAGCTTTTTGATTTATAATTAAAAAAAGTTTTTGATATAAAAAACACGTTAAAAATGTTTTTCATGTTTTTTTGTTAATTTTTTTTTATCTAACCCGTGATAAAATATGTGCCAAATAGCTTGTATGCTAAGAGTTATTTTCACCAAACTATTTAATTTTTTTTGAAAAAACAATATATAATTTTTTTTAATTGGTATAATTTGTGAGGGAAACATTGTATGTGTAGCTTATTTTGAATTGTTTTTTACACGAGACAACTTGCTTTGGTTAGCATATAAATTATGTTTCATCCAATAATCAAACGTATTCAATCTAATAAATTTTTCTTCTTAAATTTTTTTTTATATCAAATGTATTTAAAATATGTATTAAGAGGTTGATAATTATTAATTTGTGATGATTAAATTCTATAACAATGGAATAATTTTAATTTTTTTTTATCAATCATTATCAACAAGTGATGTGCATCAATCATTGAATGTGTGATATATATATGATTAAATTAAAATTTGAAAATTTTCATTTTATTATTAGAACATTTAACTTCCAATAACTATCCATTTAACTAGTTATATTACATTACAATTACAAACAAAATTAAAAGGCTTGAGGTTTTTAAACAGTGCAAGTTCACTTTAGCATCCCTCGTAATTCATTATAGACTATAATAATGTTTTTTATTTATTTTGATTATCAAACTTTTCTTATTTTATTTTATCCTATCCTTTTGTATTCTATTTTATATGTTTTTTCGATAAATGGTTTCTATTCTTTGTATTTTATTAAGATGCGAAAGTTTTGATAAGATTTTAGTGCTTGATTTTGGATTAATTTAATGAGTTGTGGTTTTAATTTGTAGCCTTAAGACACGATTAAAAAATTAAGGACCAAACAAAAAAAAAAAAACAGGGTGCTCTATCTCAAATTCATGTGGAAAAGTTATCTTTAATCCTATATTTTTGTGTTGACTTTGTTTTAGCTTCTTTTAGTTTTAGAATCTTAATTTTTTAAGGGAAAAAGTTATTGATCGACTATATCCTATAAAAAAAGTTATTTTTTGTGTCATTGAGTTCTATTTGATAAGAAAAGTTTGATTGATGATTTTTTTTTACCCTTCATCTTACCAAAAAAAAAAGTAAATCGAGGTTGAGAAAGATTTTTTTGGTTTAATTTTGTGTTTTCTTGACCAATTTAGGGGTGCTTTTAATTAAGAGATTGGTTTGTTGATGTTCTAATGATGTTTATTAGGTATTATTTAGAGAACATAGGTTATAAATGATTTTTTAGGTGCAATAAACTCCACCCTGATTTTTTAAACACATCTCTAGTGGTTGGAATATGGACAAGGAGACGACAAGTCATTTATCACAATAAATGACGTGTCGTATGCTTTTTTCTTTTTAAAGAAAGGGTAGACGACATGCTTGAACCAAGAAAAAAAAAAAGCTAGGGGCTTGGCCTTAGCCTTGTAGGCCATATTTACACATATAATTTTTAATTAATTTTATTAAATGCACACATTAGATTTTCAATTCACAATTGAAGATTTTCTTGGTTTTTTTAAAAAAAATTAGCAATGTGGGTGTGTGTGTATATATATATTAAAAATAAATTTTAATTTGATCCAAAACAAAGCAAAGCGCATGTAAGTTGACTAATGCATAACTATTTGCTTTTGCCTAAACAATAATAGTAAAGAATAGTAAAGAATAGAAAATATGTTTTTTTAATATAGGTAATGTCTCAATCTATTTTTATACAATAGTGTTAATTCTTGAATTCATATTTTTATATTTAATTGAGCAAATTTTAATATTTGTTAACTTTCTAATATATCATCTAATCAAGATATTTAAGAATAAACCGAATAAACCATCAAAATATGCAATGTAACTTGCACATGAAAGTATTTATTTTACTTTATTTTATTTACAAAAATATTTTGAGAATAAAAAATAATATACAAATTAAATAAGTAGTTCTGTTAATTGACTTAAGAATCTTACGAAAACTTAATATATATCTAAATATAAGATTAAAAGATAGATTGAAGAATTTCAAAATAATATTATTAAAAAAAGAGAGAGTTCTCAGTGATTCATTGTAAAGCAAGACACATTGCACCGTGGATTGCTACAATATAATAATGCTCTTGGCCTCCTAAGAGCTAAATAAGTGCAAAACGAGAGGCAAAATGATAATTTCATAGGGTTCAATGGTATTAATAAATTGAATGAGGTAAATCAATCTTTTTTTTTTTTTTTAGAATAGTACAAAGACTTAATTTATCCTTAAAAAAAAAACAAATAAGAAGAGGTTGGCATAAGAGGGATTTTTGGTCTTTTTATATTTTTCAAAACAATAAAATGACTTAATTACCTTTAAAAGCGAAAAATTATTAAGCTTTCGTATAAAGACTTTGTTGTCTTTTCAGTTTTTTGAAATAGTAAAATGACAAATTTACCTTTAAAATTTAAAAACTAAGGTTGCTGTCTTAAAGTCATTTTCATATATTTTTTTTAACATAATTTTTCCATTATTACCAATTTCAGCTAGGGATAATTTTGTAACTTAACAAATATGAATATTTTTTTAAAAAAGTGGTTGATATTTGGATGGTACCCATGCCTTTTAGGCATTGTCGTCTTGTGTTGAAAAACCACCTTCTACCATGTCTTCCAAAGTGTACAGTGGCGATGAAGTTAATGGAACAACACATGTGTTGATGTATGTAATGGTTCAACGATGATGACTTTTTTTTTCTCTTTCCTCTTTTCTCCCTCTCCTGATCTTGAGATCCATGTCTGTCTTTTCAAAATTCAATTGTGTCCTCTAGTTTGTATTTATTTTAATTTTGGCTCTTAATAATATGATTGTTATTTGTGTTGATTTTAATGTTTTTTGAAGTTTATCGTTTTATGATTTTTTCCATGAATATTTTATTTTATTTAATTGTATCTAATTTGATTCTCATTTTTTAATTGCTATTTTTTTATTTTTTTTGTTTTAAATTTTTTTTGTCCCCCTTATATTTTATTTCATTCAATTTCTGTATCCAAATTTGGTTATCATTCTTTTAATTTGTATTCTTTTATTTTCTTGATTTTTTAATTTAATCCCTAATTTATTTATTTCATTTAGTTTTTATACCAAATTTGGTCCTTATTCTTTTGATTGTTATTTATTTTATTTATTTGTTTTTTTTTTAATTTTTTTATGATTGGGAAGTTTGCTTTATTATTTTTTCGTGTCTGCCTTCTACAAGGTAATTTCGGGCTCATGATTTGGGTTATTGGTTTCGAATATTGTATTGGTTTAAGTTCAATCTTTTTTTAAGTTTTTTTGATGAATTTTTTTTTCAATTTCATAATTCAATACTATGTTATTGACCTTAAATTTCGTGGTTTGTTTCACTTTTTTTTGTGGGATTATTCTAATATCATATCCCAGGTAGTTGGTTAGTCGAGTTAACATTTTTTCTGTGGGTTGACTCGAGTTTTTTTCTCAACATTTTGAAATTGATTTTTTCTCTTTCATCATTTGATATTAAATTATTGGTTTTTGAGCTTTGTGATTTTTTTGCTTTTCTTTCTGTTGGGTTATTTCGAGTGCAAGTTAGTTAAGTTAATTCAAGTTGACTCATGATTTTTTTTAGTATTTTTTATTGATTTTACTTTGGTATTTTTTAAATTTAATTTTTTTTTCATTTTGTTTTTAGCGTGGCAAGTTAGTTAACTCAGATTGACATAAATTTTTTTATTTAAATTTTTTTTTAATATTTATTATTTAACATTAAATTATTACGGTTTGAACTCTATGAATTTTTTTTTTTCTAAGCGTGCTAGTAAAATTATGCCAAATTAAGTTAAGTTATTATCGCCTAAACATTTTTTCTTTACATTAAAAATAATCGATCCGGGCAGCGATAACACTTTACTGTATATTATGAAAGACCGATAATTGCTTTCCTAGGAATTGCTTTCCCAGCAAAACAAACAAGGCACTAGCTGTTGCTGAATTAGGTCTTGGGTTCTGTTAGACCCAAAATGGGAATGGGGTCGATGCAATCAAATTATTCTTAAAATCTTTGGAGACTCAGCAGTTCACATTTGACCGATAAGAGAAGATCAAGGGAGAATATCTCAGCATCGTCACTTTCCAGAACAATGCCACTCAAATGGTAAAGCTGACCAAAACCCTAATCACAGTTTTCTTCTTACTTTTGAAATTGGATAATGAAGTTGTGCCTGTCTCTCTACAGGGTTTTGCATTGGCAACCCAACGCAGGAACAACCGTGAACACCCAAATCCTCAATGAAGTAACTCAGTGCGTGGAGAGCATTAACGGCGTTAAAGAAGGCCGATGGAAAGCTACTGTCACCTACTATAAACCCATACTACGAGGTGCTTTTCTTTTCTTTTCTTTTTAATAAATATAAGTTGAATTTTTATCAATTTCAATTGAAAAACCCAGACCAATCGCAAGCTCCTGAATTGCCGCGAGATTTCTTGGGTATTTCTTTGCCAGAGCAGCCAAATAAGTATTACTTCATAATCCGAGGTCAAAGGATTGTTCTCGAGGCAGATTCCTCCATTCAAACAATAATGGAGAAGCTTCAGTCTTATAAGTCGAGGGTTGCTCTTTACTTTGAGGTTTTTCGATTCCCCTTTTGTTTATGATATGATGCTCTGCTCTCATAATTTTGATGTATGGTTTTATTGAATTATTATTATTACTATTATTATTATTATTATTATTATTATGTAGGGTTTTCAGTATCAACTCGGGGACTTTCAGTTGCGAGTTGGGAAAGTTACCCCAACTCATTCCGACAACTTGAGAGGAATTATTATGGAGGTAATAATGAGCTTAATTTCATCTTAATTTTCTTGCATTAACCATTGGAGTTGTTTTGCTTTTGATATGTTAGTATGATAAACTTTAGGACTTGAGTTAGCATGCCTTCTTGCATACTGTTGGATCTGAATGTTAAAGTGGTAGGATTGGTGCACTTGTATCCACTGTTGTCACCAGTACATGGAGCTAGCTGCTTAATGCCTATTAGAAACCAATTTGTGGCGAATTTTTTTAATTAACCTTTGTTAGAATATGCTGTAGACAATGAAATGCTAGCTGAAGTTGAGTTTTTGCCAGAGGATGTCAATTCCAGTCCTGGCTGATATAAAGGATTCGGCATGCTAAAATACCTGCCTATTTTTGGTTAGTAATGTGTGTATATGAAGTGTCTAATGAGATTGGTCGCTAATTCTCCATATCAAATGTAAAGGTTTTGTAGCTACTAAGTGGGATACAATCCATATATAGAATTCATGTTTCAAATGTTTGGAGAAGAGAAGGATTTTCAAGTGTTGTTCTATTATTTGAGGATCGAGGATAGCAATTTACTAGTTTAGTAGTAAAATTTTAAAATCATATAATATCGTGAAAATTGCTATTCTTGGGATTAGTTATGCTATGTTCTTCTGAAAGCGTTCCAATCTGTTTCATATGACTGTAACAACTGTTTTGGTGTCTTGGTATATTACTTGGTTGAAATCTATGTGTAAAATTAAAAAGGAAAGTTTTAAGCTGGCGAAACTTGATCCACTGTATGAAACTTGCTTGTTTTGTTGAAGGTGGAGTATCTTCCTTTGTCATCAATTGACAAATCCAGGCAAGTCATGGAAGAGTTTGTTGATATATGGCAAGAAGCCATCTCAAAAAGATCATTACCAGGCCATTTCATGCATATGGAACCAAACTTCGTGGAGTACGGTCTCTCTGATCACTATAGCTCGCAACACACAGCTGTGCAGTATGCTACTGTCATGGCTCAACTAATTGCGACTCAGTCAGTGCAAGCCGCGAGAAACTAGGGAACATTAAAACATCACTGCATCCTTCATCCAGGTTTCAATCAGGTGTTGTTAGATCCAATTGTCATGGCTTCTGTTAGTATATGTTTTTGTACCATGGAAGTTTTGGCTCTTTCTGAAATAATTAGATGTTAAGGTTCTAAAAGAAGGAAGCAGCTGACCGCTGTGGTGAAAACATTGTTTTCTGAAGCACATATTCCTTCGGAGTTCTGCATCTGGGTCTGCAATTTGCTAAGCTGGTTGTGATTACTGACGAGAGGCTTTAACTAGAACATGGTTTCATGCAAAGTAAGCCCTTAGATTGCTGTGCGCTGAAAACAGTTGGCCCAAATTGGCACAAATCCTATTGTTTCCTTTTAGTTATTTATCCAACAAATTGCGCTAATTCATTTTATTTTCATCTAATTTCTCTTCAAGAACACACACACACACTGGCCGCTTTCATTCATTAAAATCAATATCCAAAAACATAACATCGAATAACATGTTCTTGAACGAAAAGAGGTCGACTTAAGGATTTGTTCGTTAAATCAAATAATAATAAATATATATATTGAATTGATGGCGGAATTGGTTTATGATCAACCCGTAATTTTTTTCTTTTTTTATTCAATGATAAAATAATTCTTGTATGTAAATTGAGACTAAATTCCTACTGAATCCTTATTTAAATGATCTTAAGATATATTTTATACCGGATTAGTGCATTCAAATAAATTTAATAAATTTTCTTAGATTTAAAAATTAAAAAAAAGCAAATGTTTTTAACCATTAAATTAACTGGCAAATTATAAGAAAAAAAGAAAGATAGAAATGCAAGACAGGTGACACATCATCTATAAACCTAAGAAGGTTAATAGCTTGAAATATTTATTGTGCGATGTTAGATGGTCTTCCCAAAATCCTTTTTCTTTTTTCTAGAAATCTTTTTTGATTTACAAAGCCTTATCACTTCTTCCCAAAGAAAGACAAAACATTTATTGACCGTTTGTCTCTTTTAAAATCTCTTCAGCCTTTAATACAAGATTACATATTAAAAGGCTTGGAAGGGCAACTAATGAGTTAATTTTTGTCATGATTTTTATTTATAAAAATTCTTCTTAAATAAAATGGGTTTGGCAAATATGCCAAACCCAAAATATTTGGGTATGACAGTCAACCAAGTTCAATGTAACGTAGGTGTGACGAACATGCTAGACCCAAAGAACTTGGACTTGGTAGTAAGTTAAGTCTAAAGAAACGTGAGTCTGGAGAACATGCTAGACCTAAAGAACTTGGACTTGGTAGTTAGCCAAGCCCAAGATAAAGTTGGTTCGGCAAACATGACAGTGCTAAAAAACTTGGACTTAAAAGTCATCCAAGCCCAAAATAATATGGGTCTAGCAAACTTGTCAGACCCAAAGTAAGCCCAAGGTAACATGAGTTTGACAAACATGCCAGATCCAAAGAACTTGGACTTGGCAGTCAGCGAAGCCCAGGGTATCGTGGGTCTAGCAAACATGCTAGACCTAAAGAATATAGACATTATTAAGTTCTAAGGCTATATGCCTAATCTTGGACGACCATCTGCAATATAAATATTAAAGACGTGATAAACCGCCATGCCTCTCAATCTAGAATAATCATTCATATTAAGGTAATAATTTCTCTATACTTATAGGTGTATACACGGTTTTTTGTAACATCCTACATCGAAAGAAGAGTGTCCAGACTGGCATATTAAGGCAGTTGGTACCTACCCTTGTAGGACGCATTTTGGGGCCTGTGGGCTGCTAGGTACAAAACCGTGAGGCGTGGAAGCCGGGGTTGGGCTAAGCCATAGCGGATAATATTCTGCAAGGGGGAGTTGGCCGGGCCTTACATATGGTATCAGAGCCGAGGATGACTCGTTCTTAAGGTGGGGGGATTGTAACATCCCACATCGAAAGAAGAGTGTCCAGAGCCAGGGCATATTAAGGCGGTTGGTACCTACCCTTGTAGGACGCGTTTTGGGGCCTGTGGGCTGCCAGGAACAAAACCGCGAGGTGTGGAAGCCGGGTTGAGTTGAGCCATAGTGGACAATATTCTGCAAGGGGGAGTGGGCCGGGCCTTACATTTTTTAAGGGACTTATCATACTTACTATTTCATTAATGATATGTAATCAATATTTGCCTCCCATTAATGTCGCCGAAAGCAAAGAACTTTCCAATCTTTCCCTTCTTTGAAAACAACAAGGTTCATAACTTTTCATCTCTTAAGATAAAAAAAATATATAAATTTCAGAGCATTAACCAACTTAAAACTCAAGAACAAACATCTTTGTTCCTTGAATTTAAGGTTCTTCTAAATAATTTATTGTCTTAAGTCATTTTATACCTTTCCCATAAATATACTGACTTTATCATCAGAGGCATTGTTGTCAAAATCGCAAGTTGACTCTTAAAATCTTACGATTTTACGAGTCAACATGTATATAACGTGTGAAATCAGGTTAAAAACTCGAAAACGGTCAAACTCGGTAAAATCGAGTAAAATCAGATCGATTTTACGAGTTTGACAAAAGTAAAAAATTTGTTGACAATTTTTAATAATGTTGAAATAAAGTATCATGGGACCAAAAATGATTTAGAGATTCAGAATGATGTTAATCTAGATAATTCAAGGAGTTTGGAGTTAAATATTGATGACAATATTGGTGGTGGTGTTTGTACTAGTAGTGACACTAATGTTCATAATATCAGTGTTGGTACTAGTAGTAGCAGTAATAATCCTTTAGATGATGGTGATTTTGATGAATGTTCTAGGAATAACGAGAAAGATAAAATCAATGAGACTGATTTTAGTTTACATGACACACCAATAGATTGTTTGTTTTAGGTTTGTTAATTTTTAGTTAATGAAATTCTATGGACATAATTGTATTGTATTTTAAGATGTTTGGACTTATATATTGTTTATTTCACTTTTATTTTAATTGCGTTATATTATTATCTACTATTTGATTGAAATTGTCATTATATAATTAGTTAAAATATTTTACTTATGATTTTACAATTTTACAATTCGAGTTTATATTATATATTTCGTGTCGTGTCAAAAAAATATTTTTTACAATCTTGATCAGAGGGTCTTTAAGTCCCTCCAATTGAGACTATTTTTGCAAGTATTGAAGCTTTTGTTATTAGCCTATAGTCCTTTAAATTAAGAAGAAAAAATTCAAGCACTTAAATATATTGATTAATCATTATCCCCAACATTAAATAACCTTTTAATTACATATCTTGGATTTCTAGACATTATCAGCATACAAATTTATATTATTATTTTGTCTGGGTTTTACGTTAAATAAATCAATAATTTTCACCATTATCCTTATAATTTCTTTTTTCTGTTGGATATTGCACTTTTTAAATCAAGGTTTTTATTTATAGTATTTCACTAGAGATCTTCTTCAATTTCCCCTGTTGAAAATGCTTGGACATTTTTCTTTCCACTCAAAATTTTTTTTAGTCCATCGTAACATTGCGCTGGTCAATTATGTAGTTTTTCCAAATCGAAAACGCACGTGAAAAACGGAATAGGAACATAAGAGAGGCGCGCCTTGAGTTTGGTATAAAAGGACTAGGTTTTTATAATTTTGTATTTATTTTTTGAGAGTGACCTTAAACTCGCAAGACTCGAAGTTTCGTGTTGGCCGCTTTCAGGTCACTGGCTAACACCACCTCTTCCCTGACAATTACAAACTTGCTAGCTTTAACCGCCTCTTTCATTCTCTTCTTCGTTAACTCTCTCTCTCTCTCTCTCTCTCTCTCTCTCTCTCTCACTCTGTATGTGTATATATATGAATATGAATCTGCCATCTGTTCTCTTTTCTTATTCACCTTTTGATTGTAGTTTACTGATTGCGTAAACTTTCTTCCTATTTTTGCTAGTTACAAGTTTTATCGGTTGGATTCTTAAATATATGGAGTCTAAACCTCCACAAGATGCCCAGAGGAAGGTCTGCCCCAATTCCATTTTAATTTTACTTCCTCCTGAACTTCCTGTGTATTCTTTTGCTGATGATTTGTTTAATTTGATCGTGTTGCAGTATAGGTTTATGCCTAAAGCTCCTCCACGCCGAGTTCCAAAACCGGAAGTTAAAACGTAATATGTCATTTTGGTTAATCCCCATTACTAATGTGCTTGCTTGGATGATTTTTTTTAGTTGTGTCATATTTTCAATTATGTTCGTTGTTTGCAGTGAAAAGGTGGAGAATGTGGATACTCTACAGGCCATGAACTTGATGAAGCAATTCCAGGTATGTATTCCTCAATTTTGTTATTTCCTTTTATTACGAAACCAGTGAATTATTTGATTCAATTTCCTTCTTTTTCGGTTTTTTTATATGTGATTTCTCTGCATCTTTCATTAGGAAAGGTCCCTAAAGCAAAAGATTACAAACGAAAAGAAAGGTAAGTCCCTTTCTTAATAAACTGGATCGTGTACTCGTGGATTGGCATCATAATTTAAGTATTTTGTCATCTCACTTTCTGTTTTGGGATTCAGTTATCATCTCAATTTCTCGAGTTGTTTATGAAAGAAATCCAGCTATTTTTCTCATACTGTGTATTTTGTTCTCAAGTTTGTGCCTCTTGATCTGTCAAATGCATACGTGCCCCAACTTCTAGTGTTTGTATCTCTGTCTTTGTTATTAATCCACTTTAAAGCAGCCAATGGATTGACAAATCCTAGCTACATTATAATTTGTTTCTTGTTTATGAATCATTCACTTAGTCCCCACTAATTTTAAAAATAATGATGTTAGGCCATAGCACAATCCTGGAAACTATACCATTTTATGGTTGGCAGGGGCGATGACTTTTTCTGTATCAAGAACTCTACTAGAGAGAGAAATAACACATCGTGTTCTTGAAATAGAACTGTGTGGTTTCTTAGCTCTGGAAATATGAAAATTGATTCCTTTATCTGTTGTTTTAAATGCAGTGCAGAAACTTGACATTGCATTTGGTCCTGGAGCTGCTGCAACGAAGACCTTTCCAAGCTGGAGTACAATTAACAGAGATCAGGGTTCATCTTCCAATGGTATGCTATCTTTGGATTCACTATTTTCTTATTTGCTACCAATGATGTGTACAAGTGCTTTTGAACTGCTTTTTTTTGGCAGGTAATGCCGATGCTCCAGGCCCGAGAGAGAAAGAATACATTGAACCATGGGTAGGTGAACCATGACTTAGCCTTGCAAGGCTCATTACACTCTGTAGATTCTTTTTTCCTGTTCTAAGCTTTTTCCAACTTTTCCTCCTCCCTCCCTCTCACACACCAAGTCTGTTTGTGTGCAACTGTCTACTAAGTTATGTTTGATGTTTATTTATGTACTACAGGATTATTACAGTAATTATCCCGTGAGTCTTCCTATGAGGAGGCCATATTCAGGAAATTCAGGTAATTTTGAGATTTATTTTTAAAAGGAAAAGAATTACATGACTCAAGAACATGGGATAACTGTGATATAGAACTTTGAATGGTTGCATGCATTTTGCAATGATCAAGGCATTGCCTAGTTACCTAATTGGTTCAAAACTTCTGGTTACTGGTTTGAGTTATCCTCAGTCGTTTCTTTATTTCTGCTGTTTTCTGGGAGTCAGGCTCCCTTTGTGATGGTTTACACTTTGTTCTATACAGTTATGCTAACTCATATATCTTACAGCAATTCTTGACGAAGAGGAATTTGGGGAGGTGTCCGAAGCTGCAACATACGATGAAAATTCAACAAATTCTGCGGTGGAGCTTGGTTTGATGGTTTGTAAATTGATAATTAAAGATTCCATAGTACTGCTGCTTTTATTCCTTAAACTTTCTGAGTTTTGGTTTGCAGGAGGAAAATGTTGAAGCAAGTATGCTCTTTGTTCAGTTACCACCAACTATGCCCATGATAAAGCGATCAGCTACAGCAGTTGGCCCTGAGGTTAAGGAAAGCTCTAGGCCATCAGGAGGTGCACGTGCAATTGAGAAGACTTGCAGATTAGATGAGTTACCAGCGGGCTACATGGGTAAAGTGCTAGTGTACAGGAGTGGTGCTGTTAAGCTGAAGCTTGGGGATACCCTTTATGATGTGAGTCATTTATAATGTTTAGCCCACTCAAAAATAAATAAAATGAAGAGTGCAGTTAAACCGATGAATGAAGAATCATTTTGGCCTGGAAAAAGTTTATTGTGGACATGCTAATAACTTAAAAGTAACATTAAGTAATTTTTTTCTCACTTTTTGGAGCAAAAACTACCCACAACTAAAACTCAAACCATTAGAAACCTTTGTTGGACAGAATCTACCCAAATTGCATGAGAACTTTTTTGACAACTATATTGTGATGAAGTTTCAAGTTTATGTGGTGTCTGAGTTACTGCAAATAAAATCAGCATGCTGATACACATTTTACATTTTAATAAGTGATCTAATTGTTGAATTCGATGCAGGTCTCCCCAGGTATGAATTCTATATTTGCTCAAGATGTTGTAGCTATTAATAGAGGAGAGGAAACTTGTTGTGTGGTAGCGGAGATTGAGAAGCGTGTCACACTAATCCCTGATGTGGATGCCATTATAAGTAGAGTAGCAGAAATGTGATAGTATTATTGGTTTATCCTATATAGGATGAAACTGCAATCTACTTCTTTTTTTTTCCTGCCCAAAAGAAGCTGTTATTTAACATTCCTTCATGAGAAACTATCAAATGAATAAAGATGACAAGTTGCTGTATGGATTACTCGTTTAAGAGAAAATTAATTGATGAAGTGAATCTGGTAGTTAATTGGTTTTGATTGTGATTCTTATATTTTGTTTGTCGAAGAATTTTGAATTTAGAACATAAATTTCTAATGTAAAACGCTAAGTGAAATTAGACCTTTTCTCATGTCAAGTCGAGTCAAATTGCCTTGATGAAAACTTATAAACCACATTTGACTAAGAAGCACTTCTTCTACTTGGTTTTTCTAACACATGCATTTTGAAAAACAGAATAGGAACATAAGAGAGGCGCTCCTTGAGTTTGATATGATCTCTTTGTTCAATTTCCTTCTTCTTCGATTCTTTTTTGTCTGAGCAAATCTGTACAAGACAATTAATTAGAAACAAATGCTACAGATAATTGCTAACCTCTTATTTCTATCATCGAAGGCTTGTAATTAGTACCTGAAACCGGGAATGTACAAGGTCTGCATAGCTTCCAAAACAAAAAAAAATCAGTTCTTTTTGAAGCTCAAATAACCTCTTCCCTTCTTCATAACTGCTTCCAAATGCAGCCCTTGAAATGATATCCATAGTGAGTTTTTGAAGTCCAGGCCATACATCCACTTCACAACTTTCTTGATGATTGACCTTCTTCCATTGCTCAATCATCTTGCTACAACTGATTGAGAATGCCGGTATCATCCTCTTTAAGAGAAATTTCCAAGAATAATTAGTACACCAGCAATGATGGGATGAATTAGTGCTCTGCAGTCAATTATGTCAGTAATTAAGCATATAAGATTAGTTAAGTTCAAGGTATTGGAAACAAAATACAGTAGTTTTTCTAGGTGGAAAGCAGGATTGATTATCCTTCTGTGTCTCGCCCACCACTCACCCTCTTGACATGCCAGTCCCTTTGAGAGAATTAGAATAAGTGGGTTTAATGGAGGCTTTCCAAAGTGACCTAGCTTGTTAGAAAGAATCTCTTTCATCAGTTCAGGATCCATGCCGACCAGCCTTGGTGTCATCCCAGCCCAAAACATTGATATCTTTCCCGTCAAAAGAAAGAAAAAACTCTTCCACCCACGAAAACCAATTCGCATGCTCCACCCTCTATTAAGCTCGCCATATATAAAAGTGCTATCTGTGAAACATATTTCTTGACATTATTAAGTGTAAATGGATCAACACGTGGAATAATCTCATTGGTTAGATTGTTGGGTTCCGACCATGCTTTAGTTATCAGTTTCGATTATTTTTACGTTATAAAAACGTTTTTTTAAAAAATAATTTTTTTATTTACTTTAAATTAATTTTTTTTAGTGTTTTCATATTGTTTTGATGTGTTGATGTTAAAAATAATTTTTTAAAAATAAAAAAAATATTATTTTAATATATTTTTGAATGAAAAATACTTTAAAAAATAACTATTACGATATTAAGGTGTGCCTCTTGTCCCTTGTTGCTTTAACTTATTCTCTGACCACCTGGGTTTCCACCAAATAGAGTATGAAACCATGGCAGCTACATAAGAGTGATATTATCCTCAAAGAAAGACCTGAGAAATAAAAAACAAGGTCATCCATCCATCCTGGTTGCCTAGCAACATCAATAACTATCCATTTTGTGGTCAAATTTCTTTATTATAAAAAGCAAACTCGTCAAGCATCGAGATTTGTTATGATCATAGAATTCCCTTTCAGTGTTCGACGTGGAGAAGAAGATAAAAATCCTACCATATTTTATTTATAAACCCTACAATATTCAGTGAATAAGCTTTGTCACTACCGCAAGTACTGGTAAGGATATATAAAGCTAAATTGATCTGGTTTGCAAAGCTCCTATGGTTAGCGTGAGGAGAGTGTACTTTTTTTTTTTCTGGCGAGAGGACCAAGGTTTAGCTGTAAGAATACCCACATGATTAAAAAGAAAAATAAGCTCCAAATCCAAGAACTTTCCGCAGGACGAGTGGAGTGCAAGGTCAGGATAAGCTAACCAAGAAGACATGCAGCCGCTAAAACCAGTCCCTGTTGTCTATAACCATCTGCTTCTTTCCCTTGAGTTCCTCTGAAAGTTGATTCCAGTTGGGCGTGAGGGCGTTAGCATACTAGGATTTACCACAATCTTGTGTGGTTGCGGATTCAGGATCGGAAAGACAAAGATAAAAAAAATAAACAAAGATAAAATTGTATTTGATAGTGATATATATAAAATAAAGTGGTTGTTTCTGTATTTTATTTGGTTATAGTGAATAAGACAAAATAAAATATAAAAATTTATTTTTTATCCTTAATATTTATTATTGTCGAACTTACATATTTTAAAAAATAATTAGATATTTTTTATTTACTTTAGTTTATATTGAATGTTGAAATTAATAATATTATAATAACCTTAGTCATAAAACCAAGACTGACTTGACATGATGATCTCTCGGGCCTGGATTAGTTCGAGTTTAAGAAAAATTAGAGGAAGAATTGACTTGATCTGACCTAGTAAAAAATCAAGGTCAACCTGTGATAAAACACGGGTCAAAAACCCGTTGATTTTTTTTGAAAAAAAAGGTCAAAACAAGGTTGCTTTGACTATTTTTTAAAAAAACCTTGGGTCAACCGGGTTGACCATCCCAACCCGTAACTTGAACTTTGCCTCGGGTCCACTCCTGAATCGAGTTTTAAAACTATGATAATAATTATTTTTATCCATACATTGATTCAGGTCAACTCTTGTTGAGTCTCTCAACCCGTGACTTGGGCCTTGCCCCAATCAACCTCCAAGTCGGGATTTAAAACTATGTTAATAACTTTTATCCTTAGATTAACCCGAATCAACTTAAGTTGACCCTTCTGATATGTAACCCATGCCTTGCCTCGGGTTGACTCCAAATCAAGTTTTAAAATTATGATAATAACCACTTTATTTTAAATTGACCTGAGTCAACCCGAGTTGACCTTCCTGACACGTGACCCCGGGCCTTACCCCTGGTCAACCTTCGAGTCAGGTTTTAAAATAGCAGCAGCAACAACAACAACAATAATAATCACTTTTGTCTTTACATTGACTTGGGTCAACAGTCAACTCCACTTGCGACCCGAGCCTTGTCCTGGGTCGATCCTCGAATTGAGTTTTAAAATTATGATAATAACCATATTTATCCTTACATGTCTTATTTGGACAATTTTGAAATTAAAAGTTTTTTATAAGGATATTTTAGAAATAAAAAATAATAAATATTGTTCCTAGAGACATGTCCCCTCTGTATTTTCTGTTTTGAAAGTAAATAAATTCATTCCAAAATTGTTTCAAAGATAGATATATTTTCATGTCTCCGTCTCTTTAACCAAACATATTTCTGTTTCCATTGTTTCTATTCCTTTTGTCTTAGGACAATCCAAACGCTACCTTAGTATTTAATTAAAACTCAAGTTCACTGTAGAGGTATAACTAGGGATGATAATGAGTACCTGCATGTCAGATTTCTTGATATCCATACCCTATCTATTATCGATCGAGTAAGAAGTTTAGATATCTATAAACCTTTCATCGGGTTTCGAGTATCCAATGAGTATCCATTATCTACTATTATTTATTAATTAATAAAAAATATATGTATGTATGTATGTATGACGAATTTGTAGTATAATTTGATGAATTATTCTTCTTCTCTTCTTAAGGGTGTCTATATATATTTCTTCATTAAAGTTTGTTTAGTTGTTGTTAATATTAATATTATTATTATTTTCATGTTTTTATGCTTATTTTTTGTTTGCTTTGTTTTTATTTTAGGTTTGAATGAGTAATAGTAAAAAGAGAAGTTCTTGAATTCTTCAGAACAAGCATCTATATTTTAGGCAAAACTTTATTTTTAGCTGGGAAAATAAAGTGATTCTAAAAGCTAACTCAAATATATATATATATATATATATATATATATATATATATATATATAATGTTTTATGTTTATCACTTCCGAGATCAGCTCGAATCGAAGAGCGAATTCGACCAGAAGTTTACGACTTGATAGAATCAAATCCAAAAACAATTAATTTGTGCGAATGAGTTAACTTAATTTATGGATTTGAAGTAGAAGTGATCAGCAAGAACCATATGACGTGCCATATATTCTCCCAAAGCTCTAGAAGTCTTGTTTCTGGAGAATTTTATGGGAAGAAGTTACATCCATTTTAGGATTATTGGTACAGTATTGTTGAAATTATGCATGGTTTTCCTTTCTTAATTTGAAAGAGGAAAGCACATTAAACCTTCAGTCCTAATTCAATTAGAAAACAAAATCCATAATTAAGAGAGATTTAATAATTCATAAATTTACCTTGGAGAGGAGGTAAAATCCATAATAAATAAAGTGTCCAGCCTTTTATTATTTTTCTATTTAAGTTTTTTTTTTGACAAGTGTAATTATCTATTTGAGTTGCTGATCTTTTATTTTATTTTGTATTTGAGTGTCTGCACTTAATCCAATCCATAAAGTGAATACGTTTACAATTCAATATCTCATGGCATATGACAAAAAGAAAAAGAAAAAAAGAAAAATCTAAAAAAATAATAATATCTATGTTTATTCTTTTAATGACCAATGAATTAGCATAAAAAGATCAAACTATCCCCATATCTCAGCCTTCTAACTTTGTCACTGAGGGGTATAAAGATAAATTTACTATAATGATACACAATAAACTGTGCTGTGTCTATCACTATTCACCATGCATTTATAGAGTTTTGTTTCATAAAAATTGCTTTTCTAGACGGACGACATCGAATCAAATTTGGCAGTAAAAGGAAGTAATGTCATCTTATCTCTTGAAGTTACATTTTAACTTTCTCTAGAAGGAGTTACAATAAATCTTGTCCAAAGTCCGAACGACAAGATTCGTCTCGGATCTATGATATTGACATTACTAGATATTTTGTTTATCTTTCACCATAACTTCGAAACCACGAATGCATATCTAAAATTGGTTTTATCCTGGGATTGGATGTGGACACGTTCAAACCTAACTAAGGTTTGGGTGTGGACGCGTCTGCGCTCAACTTGGATGTGAGCGTATACGCGTTCAGACCCAACTTGAATGTAGGTGTGGCTGTGTCCAGCCCCACTTAGGGATGGGCGTGGACGTGTCCAGGCCAAACTTCGGGTTGGGCGTGGACGCGCCCAGACTTTTAATTATAATAAAAATAAAAATAATTATAACACAAATAATAATATTAATAATAATTTTTGTTTCAAATTTATTAATTATTTTATTAATAATATTAATTATAATAAAAATAATAATATTTATAACATAAATAATTATATTAAGAATTTCAAGGATGAATACAACACAAATAATAATATTTTTTTATATCAATACTTCGAGTTATAATAAAAGTAATAATATTTACAACACAAATAATAATATTTTTGATATGAACACTTTGAATTATAAGAGAAAAAATAATATTTATAACACACATTGTTATATAAACACACATGTGGTTGGATGCGGACGCTTCCGGACCCAACTTGGGGTTGGGCACGGATGCGTCCGAACCCGAGCGCCACGTGGCGGCGGAGTTACCATAGCCAATCGGGCCCTTTGCCAAGACCCAAGCTCCAGGTGGCGCTTGGGTCTGCCCCTTGCATTGGAGCCACCCAAGTGCTAGGTGGCGCTCGGGAGTGCCCAACGCCACATGGCACATGGGTCATGGCAAAGGGCCCAATTATCTTGGGTCTGAGGCGGACCCGATTATCTTGGGTCCGACGTTATATACCCAGCTCAAGGGGTCTAGTGTGACCCAATTCTATTGGATCCTGATGAAGGATTTTAAATATTTTAATTTTTACTATAATTAAAAGTATTACTATAAAAAATAGTATTATTTGTGTTATAAATATTTTAATTTTTATTATAATTAAAAGTATTAATATCAAAAACAATTTTATTTGTATAATGAATAGTATTTGCGTTACAAAATATTATTATTGTTATTAAAATTTAAAATATTCGTATAAAAATAGTATTATTTGTGCTATAAATATTATTATTTTATTTATAATTAATAGTATGAATACTAAAAATATTATTAGTTGTGGTATAAATAATACTATTTTTATTATAAGTAATAATATTATAATAACAATGGAAAGCGCCATATGGCGGTTGGGCAGCCATAGCCAATCGGACCTTTTGCCAAGACCCAAGCGCCAGGTGGCGCTCGGGTTTTCCGAAGCACCAAAACTTGTGCTGACTATTTTCTCCTCAACCAACCCTTCAATGCCAAATGCACCCCAAAAAAAAAGACAACCACATCCCTCCCCTGCTGCCCTTGCAACTCTTTATGTCAAGGGCTGAATTGCCATTACACTGCTCCAATCTACAGTGCTTTGTGTCTATGTAAACAATAATAGAAGCACTGAGCCCTTTTAATATATTTTGTAATATGCTAACCTAAGTACAATTTTTTTTTTTAATTTCTCTCTACATCAAATTACAAAAGATTTGAGAGGTGGATCATGTTAGGTAAACACATGGACAATGGTGACTTGGAGAAACGATTTATTGCCAATAATTGAATTCCACTGAACTCTTGATTCAAAACACTAATATTTAGTCAATTCAATTCAATTCAAAACAAGTGGGGAATGCAATTGGATTCTATTGTAGAAGTGGTTACAAACCTTTGTTATTATGGATTCTTGTAGAAATCCAAATTTGGAACTTGCAACATGGTTTTATTTGACACGATAAAAACAAGTTGCTAACGCGTCTAAAGATATGATGATCTTTGTGCCATTCAAATGGTGTGTGAGGTTCTTTTCAGTTATCAAAATCATGCTTTTATGCATTGTTGGGAGTGGTGAGTCGTGCTCTATTTGGCAGTGTGACGCGTGTTTACGGAGGAGGTTTGGATGGGCTACGGTGAATTTTTTTTCTTTCTTCTCTCTTTTCTCTCTCATTTCCTAGAAATTCACGCCTAACCTTTCAAAAAACAATTGTGTCATCAAGTTTATAATTTTATCAATTTTGGCCTCATTTTGATTATTGTTTATTTGGCTTTTGATGCTTTTTGAAGTTTTTTTTTTCAATTTCATCACTGGACATTTTATTCAATTTGATTTTTTATCTGATTTGATCACACTACTTTTGATTGCTCTATTTCTATGTTTTATACTTTTCTTGATTATTATTTATTTGCAATTTAGTCCATTCTGATTTTAGTGCATTTGTTTTCTTAATCCATTTTTGGTCCATATTATTTTGATTTCTATATTCTTATCATTTTCTTGATTTATCTTTTTTTTTCAATCTTGTCTCTCAACATTTAATTTCATTTGATTTTTTTATGCAATTTCAGTTCTCCTTCTTTCAATTACTTTTTTTTTTTATCCTTTTCTTAGTTTTTTTTTTAAATTTAGCCTTTGATTATTTTTTTGCACTTTGTTTTTATACCATATTTGATATGCATTGTTTGAGTTTTAAATTATTTTACGGTTGGATATTTTACTTTGTTATTTTTTTATGGTTGCCTTCCAACAAGTCAATCCTTTATTAAAAATTGATTTTTTTTTCAAATTCATAATTTGATATTTGATTATTAAGCCCTTGGCTTCTTTATTTGTTCAACTTTTTTTTTATTGTGTTATCCAGATCTCATATCCCGGGTAATAGGTTAATCAAGTTAACCATAATTGACTTGATTTGTTTTCCTTATTTTTTTAACAAATTGATTTGTTTTTACAATTTTATCATTTGGCGTTAAATTATTGGCCCTTGAGCTAAATGATTTTTTCACTTTCTTTCTGTTGGGTTATCCCTAGTGTGAGGTAGCCAAGTTAACTTGAGTTAACTTGCATTTTCTTACATATTTTATTTATTTAACTTCGGTCTTTTTTGTCAGGTCTTTCTTTTGGAAGTTTTTTTTTTATCCCAGTCTCATGTCGCAAGTGACGGGTTGGTCGAGTTAACCCCAGTGGACTCGATATTTTTTTCTCAATTTTTTATGACTTCTTTTTTAGATTCATCATTTTGCATTAAATTATTTGCCCTTGAGCTTAGTCACTTTTTTCCTTGTCTTAATGTTTTGTTATTTCGAGAGCGGGTTGATCAAGCTAACCCGGGTCAATTTGCATTTTCTTTCTTAATGTTTTTTTATTTAACTTCGGTCTTTTTTGCTAGGTCTTTTTTTGAAAGTCTAATTTTTCTTTTTATCGTGATCCCATGTCGCGAGTGGCAGGTTAGTTGAGTCAACCAAGATTGGCTCAAATTTTTTTAAGGAGAAAAAAAATGCTGAGGGATTTAAGAAGAAATTGAGAGAATCACCCACCACCACACGTTAAACACTCTAACAAGAGATAAAAATGATGGAATTCAAGGAAGCCCCTCTCATGACAACAAGGGTATTTAAGGTGGAAGTTCTAAAAAGTTTCAACTGGTTGTGATTCAAAGACTAGATTAACGTTTAATAAGAAGTTCTAAACTTAACCTAGCAATTTTATACGAAACAAATAACAATTGAGATAGAACTCATGAATTTTATGTTAGGGTTTATGGTAGAATTTTAGGGAAAATGTAAATTGACTATAAATTGATCAAATTGGGTTAGATTATGTTGTATTGGGTGTTAAAGGAATAAGAAATAATGAAGAAAATGATGTGGCTCTTAAGACTCAATGGCCGGCTAATGAAGGATTAATTGCATGAAATAGAATTACGTATTAAGCACCCCAGTGTACTCTTAGTATGTAGAGAATAATTCTTAAAAGAACTAAGTTATATTATAAGGTGTGCTTAAAATGTTATAATGATGAGAAATTTATAATTGAGAAAAACTGGTACCTTTAGAGGTGAAGGACCATTGTGTGGTGTTGACTTCTCATATAAGGAAGAGTTGATTGAAAAATCTTAAGAATGAATTATGATAAGAAATTAGGTAGTAGTGCCAGATAAAGAAGAAATACTTGAATGAAAATACAATAATGATTTGTGGTATATAAAGCGTAGTATAGTTGTAAATTATGTTATTACATATGTTTTTCCATGACGTGTTTTTGAAGATTTTAAATAAAAAAAAATGGGATTGGTGAACCTTAAAAGGTTGAAATTATATATATATATATATATATATATATATATATATATATAAATGCTTGTATGAATAATGTTAAAATGAATGGAACATTTTGTTGGTTTCGTAATTTATGAACAAAAAAATCAGGATAACTTTATCACCAGTTTTCCGAAGGAGTTCTGGGTATGAAAAAGGATGGAATTCAAAATTAGTTTCTTCGTAGAAGCTATAAATAGGGGTGTTAACTTTACAATGAAACTGATCGTGTATAATTCAGAGTTATAAATCTCTGGATATAAGCAAAAATATGAGGGTCGACGGGTTGACAACCACGCTAGACAATTTCGACGAGTAACGATATCGAGTAAATTTAGGTGCGTTAAGGTTTAATAAAATCTCCCTTATTTTAGTTTAAATGTAGTATGACTGCTAGAGAAGATAATTTACAAAAAAAAACTATATTTTTGTAATTATAATTGAAATAAATAAGAGACGACATCCTTGATTGAATAGTCTAAATTGACTGTAATTGGTTAGTCCTATTTTCATAAAGAAAGTTATTTTGTTGTGTATATAGCACACAATGAGTAATAATGTGGAATACATTTTGATATATGAGAGGTTATAGGAGTTGCGTGGCAGTATAGAAGTATCACTCAAGCTAAGATAGCAGGTAGGTGTCATACACCTTATCATTATCTTCCTTAGCTTATTATAAAAATATATTGGAAATATTCTTTTATATTGTATCATTATTTGTATACCAGGCATATATTTGACCCATGTATAATATAGGTACCTTAAAAATATTTCAATGAGCCCCTCTTTCTTTTTTTATCCATTTTTCTTTTTTCATTGAGCTCCCAAACAAATAAAACAAACATAATATTGCATTTAGATTACATCTCATCATCATCATCATCATCATCATCAATTACTAATTACTAATTCATCAATGTAATCCATCTATTAATCTACATTGTTCGTTCACTACATTGAGATTTTTTTATTTGTCGATACCTTAATAAATCATTCTTTTCTTGGCATTTATTTTCTAAAACTTAATCTTTCCGAGAGGAGTTCTGGGTATGAAAAGGATGGAATTAAAAATTAGTTTCTTTATAGAAGCTATAAATAGAGGTGTTAACTTTACAATGAAACTGATCGTGCATAATTCAGAGTTATAAATCTCTGGATATAAGCAAAAATCTGAGGGTCGAAGGGTTGACGACCACGCTAGACAATTTTGACAAGTAACGATATCGAGTAAATTTAGGTGCGTTAAGGTTTAATGAAATATCCTTTATTTTAGTTTAAATGTAGTATGACTGCTAGAGAAGATAATTTACAAACAAAACTTTGTAATTATAATTGAAATAAATAAGAGACGACATCCTTGATTGAATAGTCTAAATTGACTGTAATTGGTTAGTCCTATTTTCATAAAGAAAGTTATTTTATTGTGTATATAGCACGCAATGAGTAATAATGTGGAATACATGTTGATATATGAGAGGGTACAGGAGTTGCGTGGCAGCAGAGAGGTATCACTTAAGCTAAGATAGCAGTTAGGTGTCATACACCTTATCATTATCTTCCTTAGCTTATTATAAAAATATATTGGAAATATTCTTTTATATTGTATCATTATTTGTATATCAGGCATATATTTGACCCATGTATAATAGGCACCTTAAAAATATTTCAATGAGCCCCTCTTTTTTTTATCCATTTTTCTTTTTTCATTGAGCTCCCAAACAAATAGAACAAACATAATATTGCATTTAGATTACATCTCATCATCATCATCATCATCATCATCATCATCATCAATTACTAATTACTAATTCATCAATGTAATCCATCTATTAATCTACATTGTTCGTTCACTACATTGAGATTTTTTTATTTGTCGATACCTTAATAAATCATTCTTTTCTTGGCATTTATTTTCTAAAACTTAATCTTTCCGAGAGGAGTTCTGGGTATGAAAAGGATGGAATTCAAAATTAGTTTCTTCATAGAAGCTATAAATAGGGGTGTTAACTTTACAATGAAACTGATCGTGCATAATTCAGAGTTATAAATCTCTGGATATAAGCAAAAATCTAAGGGTCGACGGGTTGACAACCACGTTAGACAATTTTGACGAGTAACGATACCGAGTAAATTTTGGTGCGTTAAGGTTTAATAAAATCTCCCTTATTTTAGTTTAAATGTAGTATGACTGCTAGAGAAGATAATTTACAAACAAAACTATATTTTTGTAATTATAATTGAAATAAAAAAGAGACGACATCCTTGATTGAATAGTCTAAATTGACTGTAATTGGTTAGTCCTATTTTCATAAAGAAAGTTATTTTGTTGTGGAACTTATTCAAATAATATGTGTGTGTGTGTGTGTCTATATATATATATATATATATATATATATATATATATATATATATATCACGCAATGAGTAATAATGTGGAATACATGTTGATATATAAGAGGTTACAAGAGTTGCGTGGCAGCAAAGATGTATCACTTGAGCTAAGATAGGGGCAAAAGAATTAGCTTCTCGGTGATAGAAACGAATGCCCAGTAAAGGGCGGATGAATTAACTTTCTGGTGATGGGACTAATGCCAATAATGGGCATAAAGGGATTAGTTTTTCTAGTATTGGGACTAACACTCGACACTGAACAATGGAATTAAATTCCTAGAAATGGAAATGATACCTAGTAGTGGGGAAAAAAGTTTACCTTCCCAGAATGGGAATAACATGTGGATAAAGGCGAAGAAAGGAATTGCCCGGTATTAGGTATTACTTGGAAAGATTAAGTTTTAGAAAATAAATGCCAAGAAAAGAATGATTTATTAAGGTATCGACAAATAAAAAAATCTCAATGTAGTGAGCGAACAATATTGTAGATTAATAGATGGATTACATTGACAAATTATTAATTAATAATTGATGATGATAATGAGATGTAATGTAAATGCAATATTATGTTTGTTCTAAAATGAATAATAAAAAAAGGGACTCATTGAAATATTTTTAAGGTGCCTATTATACATGGTCAAATATATGTCTGGTATACAAATAATGATGACATGTAACTCAAGAAATAATTAACAATTATCTCATATAATATAAAAAAAGAATATTAAACAATATTTTTTTAATAAATATTTGGATATTTTCATTTAATAAAAATCTAAAAATAATAAAACAAATATCTTTATGCAAGGCGATAGTCAACCCTAGTAGAACAGGGACACAACTTAAAAAGATATAATTGAAGCATTTTTAAACCAGCAAATATAGGTAAGCACGTCAAAGAAAAAAGAAAGAAACTTAATAACCATAATCAAAGGGTATATATAAAATCATCTTCTATTTATTTATATTTATACATGATATGGTTTTTGGATAACTTTGGATGAATAAGCATATAATAAATGAAAAACCTATTCTTAGAAAACAATGCTACAAATAGGACAATTGTATTTGAAAATAAGCAACAACAATCCACTAATAAATTGGAAATTAAATCATTTAAAAATTCTATTTGAAAACAAATAGGACAAATTCAAGAATGATCATAAAAACAATCTAGAACTCTTTTTGAAAACAAGCATGAACAACTCAACAACAAATTAAAAAATCATTTGAAGCAAGTAGGAATAATTCAACAATTAATGAATTGAAAAAACATTTGAAAACTTTGCTTGAAAAGGAATATAAACATGTCTTCAATGACCATGAAAACAATTCAGAATCTTGAGTCAAAGTAACGAGGAATAATTCAGAAACAAATTGAAAATCCTTTTGAAACTCTACTCCAAAAATGAAAAGGACAGGACTAGGTCAGCAACTACCATAAAAATAAAAGTCCTTCAAAACCTTTGATGGTTCGTCTTTTTTAGTTTAGAATAATTCTTTCCTAATGTTTTCACAACCTATGCTAGTTTAGTTCGTTTATTTCAAAAGGAGTTTTCAATTTGTTTCTGAATAATTCTAAAATAAAAAAGACGAACCATCGAAGGTTTTTTTTTTATTAAAAAAATCAATTTTAAAGCCAACTTAACCTATTTATTCAAGTTAAATAAAAAAAATCAATGATGATTATAAGTAAAATCCGAAAATCAATCATCATGAAATTGACTACATCAACAAATATTGTATTTTTTTTTTTCAAAAAAAAAATTCATTTGCAACAAAACGCACCATATATACAAGCTAACAATCAAAATTGAAAAGATAAGAATAATGTCAACAACAATCAACATGTTACATCTTGAATAAACCAAGTCATAAGATTTACGAATCCATGGAGTACTGAACAACGATCTTATTACACCTCAAAAGTTTCCTAATGGTATATCATGGGCCATACTCCTGGGATATCATGCAATGACATGACCCTATACTCTTTATAGATAGAAAAAAAAAACACTAGATCGAGGGCCATGGGCAAAACTATTAAGAAATGACTCTACATGAAGAAAAAGGAAGGAGGAAAACCCTTTGGAATTGAAAACTAGCGTGACAGATGCGGGAAGATGAATGAACAGTAACGAGAGCGCATGGGCTTACCCGTACGTGGTCAAGTAGCGTGCTAGATCAGGAGCTCCTTGATGAGATCTCCTCAACTAGTTGTTGAAATTAAGCGGTGTTGATCATTATTAGTCAACAATGGAGATCAAATGGATGGCCTCCTCTTTACACAGTTTCCTCCTCTCTTTGATGGGTTTGCTGCAGCCATCATCATGAGCTGGTGGCTGGTTGCCGTGGGTTATGGTGATAGTTGTTATCATCATGCATGTCACCTACTATATATATATATGGTGGAGGAGATAACTTGTTTTTCACCATCAACGAGAGAAAGTGAAGATAAGAGGCTGTCAGACTCATGATTAATAATAGTGAGGAGGAGAAGAGAAACATACGCACTGAGAGATAGGATGAAAAAAACAGTGCGTGTCTGTGATGGTAGGATGTGTTCTTAAACGAGTTTATATATATCCAAGGACCATGTTCATTCTTACTCTATACAAGGGTCTTTTAGTAAAATACTATGGCACTTTCTTGTCGTTCGTACGTAGAGTGTGTACATGGATGAATTTTTAGTGTAGGTTCTTGGTCATCTAGAAGAAAGTTTTCTCTGTTCGATTTAAGTGATTCTTACTCTACAGTGGTCATGGTAGTGATTTTTTTAAAAGTATTTTTTTATTTAAAAATATATTAAAATAATATATTTTTTATTTTTTAAAATTTATTTTTGATATTAACATATTAAAACAATTTAAAATTATATAAAAATAATAATTTAAAACAAGAAAAATTAAAATTTTTCAAAATCATATTTTGAACTAAAAAACAAACACACTCTATGTATGCATGGACATTTCACTTTATTTCTAATCGAGTATTTGTATATTTACATATAAAAAATAAAAATAGAGACACTCAAAAATATAAAAGATAAAAAAATCTGATTACCTAATATATAATTATCTCTTTTGTAAGAAAAAAAGATAATGTTATTCTCAGTTCATAGTTTGTTAATCCCACATTATAATCTACTTTTATTACTTGGATAGAAAAAAATATCTATAATTAGATTTTTCATAAATGATGATTTTTAATATAGATTTTAAATTTATATCTAGAAAATATAATTAACAATAGGGAATCATTTATGGTCATGCTACATTTTTTCTTGTTTGAGATTTTTTTTTGGATCCAAACACACTACCAGGTTTAACAGTTTTATCGACATAAATTTTTTTCGGTATTTATACTCACAGTCTGTCGGTAAGTATGTTACTAACGAGCTCACGAACGAAAATAGTCCGTCAGAAAAACTCTTGTTAGTAATTTCTGGTATGTCGGTGAGTCCATCGGTAATAAATTTACCTATGGATTTAAAGACGGACAAAGCGCGACAAAAAATTTTACCTGCTTCATTCCATTGGTATTTCTCTCGGGAAGTTTGCCATATAACCAATGGAATACCGTTTGCAATTTCATCAGTGTTTTTATTTGTCCGTTAATATATCCGCCGGTAAATATAACATATCATCGACAGAATATCATCTGTAATTTCATCGTAGAGTTGACAGTAGTAATGACATTTGCAGTAATTCTTTTCCAATTCTCCAGAATATACTGACAGATGTGGTTCGTCGGTAACCCCGTCAGTAATATTTTATTTTTTAAAAAAATATTGAACAGAAGTAGAAAAATAATGAAAATAAATACAAATCAAATATAAAAAAAGAAAATAAAATAATATAAAAATTAAATATCTATTACAAATTTAAACATTTATACGTTGATATACAATGAATCTAAAACAGAGGTAGTGCTAAAGGAGGAGGAGCAGGCTGGTTGTCGCCGGGATCGTGGGGCCAGGCTGGTTGTCGCCGGGACCGTGGGGCAAGGCTGGTTGTTGCCGTGACTATGGGGCCAATAAGGAAGAGCACATGGACCACTCATGTGTGATCTTATCTCCATTACTACTCGACAGAGTTCTTCATAATCCGTAGTGAATCATTCATATTTTTCATTAAGATGGGTTGTCCGATCTTATACTCGGTGGTCTAATATCGCCTCGAACTCAAGAGTTAAGTGCTCAGAACCGATTGCGAGCATCCAACGGTAAAAACATTACGAGTCATCTATAAGTTCTCGGTCGTAGTATTAGAAAGTCCATACACCCAATTTCTATTGGGTCCACCGGACGATCCTGCCTCCAACCACAAATCTGGATTAAGGTCCGAATGAATCAAAGGATTGTCCTTGTATCTCTTTTTCAAGAGGCTGTTATATGTATCATGGAAAGAAAAAATAAATTCATCAAATTGAATGAAATTATAACTTGGTACAATAAATGGTTGAAAACCAACATAACACAAAGTATTGAGCTCGGCTATCCACGAACTGTAGCACCTCTTTTTGGCGGTCATAACTCCGCATATGCATTTCAACAAAAAGCTCAATTGGTCTTGGCTCGCATCCAAGAACCGTAGCCTACAAGATAAAAATATTGTCAGTTAAATCTATTTAAAAAAAAATGGAAGTAATAAAAATATCCTAACATCCACTTTGCAAGCGAAACAAATGGAATGGAGCCGTTGGTGTGCGTGGTAATGAAACCGTGAATACGCTGGTGCGGTTCTCCGTACCAGACTATGACTATTGAGTGAAACGAGTGGACGTCATGTGTTGAATGCAGTCCGCTTATACAGCCTCTGAGATATATGGCGGTCTAAAATCCATTCAAATCGCCATGTCATTCCAGGCTGGAAGCTCGCTTTCTCTCACATGAAAAATCACACAACCTATATGTTACCAATCTATTAGTAAATGAAAAATAAAATTATAATATTTGGAATAAAATAATTATCTGGATTTCGATCTTACCTAGTTGCAACGTGATTCTCTCAAACCCACCTTGTAATATTATCATCAGCTCTCTCCCATTCAAAATTTTCCTTGCAGTAAAAATTTATAAAAGGAAAATTTTAGTAATTTCAATAAACTAACCAAATTAACATAATAAAAAAAAATATTTCAGTTAATACTAACCCTAAACCTTGAAAACCATGCATCGATTTGCGGTTTCCATTAAGGATATTTGGAAACCTGGCTCCATTGAAATAATGAAATTTCCATCGACGATTTAAAGACCGATGTTATTGTTCATGTAGCCTTAATGTTTGTAAACCTGAAATTGCATTCATTAAATAAAATTATTTTTTAAAAAATTATTAAACATGTCATCGTTGTGAAAGAAAATCAAAGTTATATTGAAAGGTCGCCCTTCCACTAGGCCTCGTACTTGTAGGTAAATGAATCTCGTTACGGCATCACAATCGATGACCTCGCAGCGTGAGCTGATGCTTGTGCCTCGGGTGCTTGTTCTTGATTGACACCTAATAACTCATGGTCGTCATCATCGCTGATAAAAGAACTACCAACGATCTTGTATTCACAACATGCAATAAAATTTTCTTTATGCATCTACACAAATTAACGGGAAAAATTAAACAATTTGTATTTAAAAAAATCGATAGCACCTCCTTTATATGAGAAGGCTACCTATAATTTTAAACCTGCAAAATACACAACATACATGCCACAAACCAGTTGATTTTATTCAATTTCTTCCAACAAATTAGAATAATTCAATTTCGCTAAAAAATTCTCATTTTCTAAGTGGTAATATATTTAATCCTAAATTTACAAAAAATTAATCTAAATTAACAAAATTCAAAATAATAATTAAAATTAATCTTACTCATTTAATTGAAATTGAACAACAAAATTGGAAAAAAAACTAAAATTCTTCAAAATAATTAAAAAATTATTTAAATAACAACTAAAATTCAACACAAAATTGAACAAAAATAATGACAAAAAAATGCAAAAAAACACAAATAAAGAAGAAAGAGGAATGAAATATGAAAATTTTTTACCTTTATGGCGTGCTTAGTGTTGGCTAAGAATTAAAAAAAAAACAAAATAAATGAACAGGGATTCTTAAAAAAAACCTAGAAAAATAGAAAAATAAAAAGAAAAAACAAGAAAGATAACATACCTTAGGATGAGAACAGAAGATGATGCTTGATTTCAGCTTGGGTCGTGAACAAAAATTAGAGAATGAAGAAAAAGAGACAAAAAGAAAGAGGATGAAAGAAGAAGATGAAGTCTTGTCTATTGTGCTCGTGATATCTTATATTAGGTTTTACCGATAGAATTCTCGATGAAATATTAAATATTAAAAATTTTCATCAGTGATTATGTTTGTGAAGTCAAGTTGAAATTTCAATTCACATCGAAAAATTTCATAAACCCCTCTAAATATTACCAATGACTTTTCATTCCGTCAATGATTACGTTGGTACAAGAGTAAACAATCAACAGTAAGAAAAAAACATTAATTACCAGTGCTTGGAATTCTCATTCTGTTAGGGAACGTCTACCACGGTAAAAAAGAGCATTAATTGTCAGCGTATTGGAATTCTCATTCAGTCGGTGACTCGATCGGTAAAAAAAAAATTAATTATCAGCGCATTGAGAAGTGAATAGTGCCTTGAAAAATAAACAGTTCTCATCGCTACTAGAATATACCGACGGAAACATTTCATCAAGTATCCATGTGTAATTAACACCATGAATAGTGTCATGGAGAAGGGGAACAATTCTCATCGCCACTGAAATATACTGATGAACACATTCCGTTAGTGTTTTCATTGGTGTAAAACAATATCTAATGTCAGATTGTATTTGTATTATCGATCTATCAATCTTTCAAATACTTAAATTCATAGTTGCACACATAACACAATAACATCAGTTCATATCACAATAATAAAATAAATATTTCCTTATCATTCAATAATATATTAACATCATTATCATCACATTGAAGTGAATTTCATCTATAAATATTACATTATAATTTATGACATTACAAATTTGTGTTGTGCAAATTAATCAGAATTGTCTTCTTCTTCATCAATTGACCCGTCCTCATCTCTATCACAATTTTCTATGTTGATTCCGTCGTTATCATCATCTTCATCGACATGTGTATATCCGCTGGAGCTCAAAATATCATTCAATTTCTCAGCATCAACATCAACATCAACAAAAATATTATTGGTGATGCAAAAATTTAAATTTTCTTCTAAGTCATTAGACAAAGCAACTCGATATAGAGCAACTAACTCACCAAGTTGAACGACATCATCTCCCACAGTTAATTCATCGTTTATATCCTGAACACTCCCGACTAGACCCCTGGGTTTGGTTTTCACTATGAATAACCAATCTACTCTTGAAAGATTCTTTTTAAAGGAAGG
Organism: Populus x sibirica; assembly: GCA_019202695.1. Classification (NCBI taxonomy): domain Eukaryota; kingdom Viridiplantae; phylum Streptophyta; class Magnoliopsida; order Malpighiales; family Salicaceae; genus Populus; species Populus x sibirica. The sequence continues at coordinate 2,651,236 of JAGMVL010001159.1, forward strand.
AGTGTATGTGTAATAAACTTGTTGGCATTGCTTGACAAAAACAAAGACAATGTCGACGTTGCAAAGTCTAGCCTTTGAATTGATTTTGACCAAACCATGATGGAGATCTACTTTGATTCATCTATCAGTGGCATTATACAATTATCATTTGAATAAAAAAACTATATTCTGTTCGCTATGATATTGCAATTCAATAACTTCTTATAATAGTCAACTTCAAACTCATTAAAAGTCGATCACTTAACACAAACCCCATTGTTATATGTCTCTCTACCATGCCTATATTCTTCAAAATAAAACACATGTACATTGATGAAATACTCATTGTAGACCTTTTTTTCAAGACCAAGACTTAATAAAGACAAAGTAACACTAGCATTCCTTCTCAATTGATAAACCTGGTACATGAAGTACAACCATGAACAGTTAACAAGAAATGTGTAATGAAATTAAGTATCCCGAGAGATAATAATAATTAAATAGTACTTACATATGTTCTGAATCACGTGGAAAAATATTCATCTTGTAATTGAAAGATTTGAGATTCAGTTAGCTGTGAGTCTTAGGACAATAAATATTGATGATGTTGCTTATGAGGAATAATGACATATTAAGTATTATACTTACTGAATAAAAGGTCTCAGTTCATCGCAGTTAAATAACATATAATTATGTGATTTTTTGAATTCTATTTCAGACAAATATCTTTTCCTCATAATATTTTTTGGTATGGGTCGTCTAGGATATGAGAATATTGACAAGTCCTCACTCGAAGGCACTTCCCTACCATCATCACGCCTTAGAACACGATTGATTTTTATTCTCAATTAAGGCTCGAAATAGTATGAGATAAATGTTGAGATCTTTTCAACAATATAAGCCTTGCATATTGAAACCTCAACATGTGTCTTGTTTTTTTACTTTTATTTTAAAAATGAACAAGTACTTGCATGGAATTAAATGAATGTTTTGAATTATATAAAGAAAGACAAAAAAAATTTAATTACGATGCATGTGTAATCTTTAACCTCTCGAATGGATACATCCATCTATATTGGACTGGGCCTTCAACTTTTGACTTAAACGGTAAATGTATGGGTAAATGCTCTATCAATTCAAAAAATAATGGAGGGAATATCATCTCAAGTTTGCATATTTTTTGGATAGTATTTGTTTCAAACCTCTCCATTTATTGTGTCTATAACTTGTTGGAGCATATATCTCTAAAGAAATGATTGATCTTCATGAGTGTATCTCATATTCTTTTTGACAATAAATCCTTGTAAGCTAATGGAATGAGTGTTTGCATAAACACATAGCATTCATAGTTATTCATTCCATACAATTTACAATCCTTCAAATTCATCAACCTTGATATGTTCGAGGCATGTCCATCAAGAAAACATAAACTTTTAAATCATTAGTAGACAAGTAATTATGCATTCTTGTCTAAGGCGAAGCTGGCTTTGGGATTTACGATCCATAACCCAATATAAACGAACTTCATATCTTTATTGTGACAAAACAAAGTTATATCCATTCTAACCTTGATGTTGTCCTTTTTCTTCCTCTTCACGTCTATAATCGTGTTGAGAATATTCTTAAACATGTTCTTTTTTATGTGCATAATATCAAGGTTATGGTGGAGGAGATTGGTCTTCCAATAAGAAAGGTCTAAAAAAATACTTCGTTTAATCCAATTATGAGTCAAAATAAAACCAAGAAACTTCTGCTTAACAGATTGAAAACCAAACACAATATCTCCGTACTTTGACACCACGTCATACAATACCTCACCTAAATGAAGCAGTGGTGCAACATCCCTTTCAACTCTACCAACAAAGAAGTCCTTCTTGTTCTTTCTATACTTGTGATCTATTAGCAAGAACCGCTTATGGCAGTAAAAAAAAACGTTTTACCACTATGTGTTAACGTGAATGCCTTGTTATTTTCCATACAATATTCATATGCTAGTTTTTCATGTGTGTTCCAACCAAAAACCATTATATAAGTAAGAAAATCATTGATTGTCCACATCAAAGCTTCTTTCATTAGAAAAATTTATTTTCTTGATACATCATAAATCAAAGCCTCAGATGACCTCAACTGCTTTAACTCATCAATTAATGGTTGAAGATAAAACATCTATATTTCAACCTAGACTATTAGGTCTGGTATGACAATAGATAAAAATAAATAAACTCTGGCCTCATACACATCCCTGGTGGCAAGTTATAAATCGTGAGTATCAATGACCAACAAGAATAAGGAGCAGCAAATGACCTGAATGGATTGAATCTATCTGTATATAACCCAAAACGCACGTTTTTTGATTCCACTGAAAACTAAGAATGCTCCTTTGTTAAAGTGTTTCCAGACTTCACTATCAGAAGGGTGCACCATCACTCTATCCACCGCATCAAGTGATTGGTGCCATGTCATGTGCTTAGTAGTTTTTGGCATGAATAACCTCTATAATCTAGGTATCAGTGGGAAGTATCTAAGTTTTTTGTGTGGGACAAGAGTCATTCCCGTGCCAGTTCTAGGTTTACAACGAGAATGCCCACATGTTATGCACTCAGTTGACTCTGCATTTTCAAGGTAGTATAAAATACAGAAGTTTAGACACATGTTAATTTTATGGTTTCAACGTAGAATTTCTATTTCAGGCATTTCCCTTCAAGTAAAATGAGTCTCGCTCATTCGATAATTATGTCATAACCGACCTCACTCAACCTATTATCTGACTTGATGGTGAACGCATGCACAACTTGTCAATAATTCTATGTGATTTGTGCAACCATTTCATAATGGCTCATCAAAATCTTTCAAAAAATCAAGAAACCTGGTCACGTCTGCATTAGGTTCTTTATCTACGATTGGACATTGACCAACATGACCCTGATTTATTCTCATCGCATCTATAACTATATTCCTCTAAGAATTACTATTGTCATCTACAACTCCATGCACATTGCTAACACTAGAAGTTGACCCAACCATCATCTCTACCATGGTATCATGAGGAACGTATGGTTCTCCGTGTGCATACCAACATATGTATTTCTCTATGAACTCTTTTTGTAGAAGATGCATCATTACAACATCTGGATCGATAAATTTTTTATTCTTGCATGGACATATAATACCGCCTTCACTAATATTTCTCAGATTAAATAGTGTGTAATTAATAAATCCATAGACTCTGTCACTCTATTACAATAACCCATCCTTCATAACCCCTGGAGTGAATCTCAATACATCTATGAATGATCATTCATTACTTATATCAAACCTATTTATACAATGATGACAACATGTAATAGTTATGTTAACTAAATAAATTTGCAAAAATATCGGTTCTGCTCAATCTATTTTAATAGTTCTCTTAATTCATTATCAATTATATATCTATATAAATTCAAATTTCTACACATTTACTGAAAATTATAACTCGATAATAAAAAAATTGATAAAATATAAAATGAACTCATTAAATAAACCATTATTTATTTTGTCACAATACACTGAAGTAAAAAATTCGACATAAGTTTCATCAATTTACAAACAAATATAATTTTACAAAATCTAAAATAAATCATAACATGTACAAATCATAAATCCATATAACAAAATTATATGAGAAAAAAACTATAAAATTAGTAAACACCCAGATAAAATACATATACTACAGAAATATACAAAAAAAAACATTGAAAATTGTGTTCAAATAAAAAAAAAAGATAGATTTGCTTACTTAAGGTGAAAAATCCTCAATAAAATTTGAATTAGAACATGGATGCTAACAAACTAAGTGTTGTGGTGATCAAATCTGTTATGGAAGGTTGAATTATGTTGAGATTGAGGGGGGGAGGTGGTTGTTTGTTGCAGAAAAAATGCATAAAAAAGAAGGAGAAATGGGGGAAGGGGAGAGGAGAGTCGATCGTCAGGTCATAAATTAAATATTACTGATGGATTTACCACTGGAATAATTCTATCGAGCATTCCATTGATCATTATGTCGGTAAAATATGCCATGTCACCATACGAGTTGCCTTTTTAAATCCCACTGCAATATTGTCTGTAATTCTATCGGTATATACCGAGGGATTATTTCTGTCGGTATATTTACAAACGAACTTTACCGTCGAGTTAATTCCGTCAGTAAAGACGTCGGTAAAAGCTATATGTCATCGTACTTTTATGAATTTTTTTATTCCTTCTTTTCCACTGCAATTCCCTCAGTATATACCGATAGGATGTTTCCGTCGGTGTTTACCGATGGATTTAACAATCGAAAAGTCTGTCGGTACAAGTCACCGCAATCTACCAACCAAACAATTCTGTTAGTGTTTCTATTTATATTTGCCAAATTTCTGGTAGTGATATTTATTTTATTAATAGAATAATTTTTTTCCAAAAAACACAATATGGTAATTAAAATTTTAAAAACTTATATTTCTTGTTTTTTAATGTATTTACAAAGTTTATTAATCCCTTATTCTCGTTCCCATTTAGATTTGTAATAGATCATTTACTTGTGCTACTTTACATATAAGATTAAATATTTTTTTAACATGAAAAAAATATTCAGACATTGTTAATGTGTTTTCTAGTAGAAATGTTTTTTAAACGTTGTGAGAGTTGACATGATGTGACCTAGTCAAATTAGAGGGTCTAAAAGCAATATAGCTGACTGATAAAAATCTAGTTTGACTAAAAAAATAATATTCAAGATGCCATCTTTTTTTTTATATTGAGATAGCAATGTATTGAATTTACTCGGGTCAAACCGGACTAACTTGTCAAATCCCCGACTCGGATCATAAGACCTTGATAACATTATGAAAGCCAAATCGAGATAAATAATGAAACTTAATTCTCAATCAATCTAATTTCGAATGATGAAATTGAAAAGAAAATAAAAAAGAAAATAAATACCCTAGTCAACTCGGGTTAACCTACAAAACTCATGACCCTAGGTCATGAGGCCTAGATAACCCTATAAAAATTAAATTAAAATAAATTATAAGGTCCAATTCTTAATAAACCTAGTGTGAAAAGGATGAAGTTGAAAGAAAATTCAATTAAAAAAGGACAAAACAAATGACTTGAATTAACCCACCAAATCTCGACCTAGATCATGAGATCAAGATAACCATATAAAAAGTAAATCAAAATAAATTAAGAAGCTCAATTTTGAATTAGAATGATGAAATTGAAAATATATTTGAATTAAAAAAGATCCAAAAAAAAGTTCGAGTCAACCCGGACTAACTTGCTAAACACGCTAATCATTCTAACATGTTAGTACACCACCCAGGTCATGAAATTGAAAATACCAATAGAAAATAAATTGAAAAAATTATAAAGTTCAATTTATAATAAACTTAATATTGATAGAAGAAATTAAAAAAAAACTAAATTAAAAAAAACAAAGAATTATGAATAGCTATTCATGAATACTTGAACAATAAATTCATCTCTTCTTTCAATTTTTGTTAATAAAATAATAATTAATAATATTTTTATATTATTTATTCTACTATTTCTATTCATTCTGCTTTGTAATCATGAGAAATCTTTCTATGACTTGATAATATATCTTCAAATTATCGGAAAAAAATGAAATATGTGGCGCTAATCTCTCTTGTTTGTTCACAAAATATTTTCCATATAAAAAAATGACAATATATGTGTAATTTGTTTGCATACATGGAAGAAAGTTTAATATCTATAAAACTATTGAACTTTTGTTTTGGTTAGTTTTTTTTTTAAAAAAAGAATAACGTGATTATTTCCTTGAAACTAAGTGGTGTAGGAATCACTTGCTCTCTGGATATGTAATAAAATAAGTGATTGTGTTATGAATGCATTTTTGGGTATCATGAATTTTATTATTAGAAAAATAGAAAGATGTTGTTTATATGTAATAAAATAAATTAAAAAAATTATCAATTGATAATTATAAAAGGAGTTGTTAATTAAATACTAACTTAAAAGGCTAATCTTTCTAGTGAAAGCAAAAAAAAGATCCAAGTGCATGTATTTTACATTAACTCGTTGTTTTATTTTATAAATTTATTTTTTGGTATCATGAATTTTATTATTAGAAAAATAGAAATATGTTGTTTATACATAATAAAATAAATTAAAAAAATTATTAATTGATAATTAGAAAAGGAGTTGTTAATTAAATACTAAATTAAAAAGCTAATCTTTCTAGTGAAAGCAAAAGAGAGATGCAAGTGCACAAATTTTACACTAACTCTTTGTTTTATTTTATAAATTTTATTTTATTTATCTTAGAGCTTAATTCTTGTTGTTAATTACAAATAATTTTTTTATATTTAAATATGTCATAAAAATATAACTTATTTATATAAAATGTAAGAGGAAATGAATTCCTGACAAATTATAACAATCTTTTCGAAGCATTATGAAATTAAAAAAACATTTTAAAAAAATTACCCTTTAAAAATAAAGTCAAACTAAAAAAAATTAAGAACTAGGATGGTGTATTAATTAATATTTAAATAGAAAAAACAAAATAAAATGGAAAGGCTAAACACTGATGGCCGTGGTAGTACAAGCCCACACTAAGCGGCCAATCATCAAGAAACTTAGGCATGTGTGGTATGCATTTTTATTTAGGGAGTAATCCATTCCATTTTTTCCTAAATGGTAAAAAATAAAAATAAAAATATATTTTTGGAACTAAAAAATCTTTTTTCAACTTACTTTCACTTGAAAACACCTCAAACATACAATAGAAACCTCAATAAACTTATTTTAAACCCTTAAATTTCCCTAGTCACTCCTATAAAAGGAAATTACTTGAATAAAAAAAATTATGAACTATGATATATATTTTCCAGCATGGTTATAGAAAAACACTTGAAAATGGTTATAGAAAAACACTTGAAAACATGTATTTGGACCCAAAAATCTATTTTCAACATATTTTCACCCAAAAAACCAAAACAACACCCTAAAAACTTTAATAAACCCATCTCCAACCCTCAAAACCCTCTAATCTGTAAAAAAATAAACAAATAAAAAACTTTACTAACCCCAATCTATTTTTTCTAGCATAGTTATAGGAAAATACTATCTTCATTGAACTTTTCTCAAGAAGACAAACTAGTTGACACAAAGATCAATCTTTTTAATGGCTAGAAAGCAATCATATGACACATTCACTTTCTTATCTCAACATCTAGGGACTGAAACATTAATAAAATGAAGTATGGTATCAAAACATAAATTGCTAAATCAACAAGGATCAATTGGTTAAAACATAAAATTTAGGGATCAAATTGAAGTTTTCCATGCTAAAGTATAAATGGGGTCTTTTCTGTTATTCTTTTTACAAGTTGACCCTCTTTATTTTAATTGTTATTTATAACTACAATTAAAGTTTGATTCTACAAAGTGATTCCTCATGCATCCTTAAATATTTCTAAAAAATTTGTATTTACGAGATACTGCAAACTAAAATACATGAAAGCACACAAAACTATGCTAATGTAACTCAAGAGGGTAAAATTAAAAAGAAATAATAGTTTTATGATAAAAAAATTAGGCACTATTCATACAAATAATATAGTCTAGAACATAATGAGTCGTTACAATGAAAATCTCAATTCTTTTAATTTATTTAGTAATTTGATAACAAGTTACTCAATTAAATTTTTACTCCAAACCATTGATAATATGAATGCATATATATTTTTGTAATTATCATAGTTGATATCTATAATTATCATTGTTGATATCCATAATATATACATATACATCTAAAATATACATTAATAGTCAAATTCTTTCTTTTACAAGAAATAAATAACTTCAGAACCCATTAATTGATCAGAATGGTTCAAACTCATTGGGTTTGGATTAAAGACACTTGTGTAGTGATCTGAACCCAAAATGACTTGACATGAATCCACTTGAATTGATTATTTTAAAAAAACATTAGCACAATAAATTAAAAATATTAGTAAAATAGAAAAGTTTAAAAAATAAATGTGGAGTAATATAATTTGAGATTGTCACGATTCATAATTGCAATATTTAAGGATGTCATACTTAGGAATTGTAACATTTATAGAATGTCACAATTCTAAAATACAGCAACTTATGATTTTGCGATTCAGAATCTTGACAAGTTGTGCAATTTAACCTAGCTTCTTTTTCTTCCCCCCCCCCTCCACAATTGCAACCACTATTTCTCTAAAAACTTGTCATCCACACAATATCTCTCTCTAAAAAACCAGTCAAAACTGCCACCCCAGCATTAAAACATACTAGAAAATCACTCTCCCTATCTTCAAGCCTTTAGCGTCAAAACCACTATCCCAGCCTTGCCACCAATCCCCAAGACATGAGCACCGAACTGCCATTACTCCTCAGTTGAAAGAAGCAAGGTAAACAATCTACATCTATATTAATTTGGTGAATGTTATAGTTAATTTATGTTTACTTGTAATTAGGGTTTAGTTTGAAAATTAAGTTTGTTTGAAATTAATGTTTGATTGAATTGTGTTAAATTAGCGATGAATTTATACAATTAGGGTTGATTTCGTGCAATTGAGTATGAAAATAACATTAATTAGGTTGAATTATGATCAATTATGCTTTGTGTTGATTTTTTAGGCAAGTTGCCAATATTGGATATTTTGATTGAGTTATGTTAATTAGCTATAAAATTATGCAATTAGGGTTCATTTTATGCAATTGAGCATGAAAATAACATGATTTAGGTTGAATTTTGATTAATTGTGTTTTATGTTGATTTGTTGGCTAAGTTGCTGAAATTGAGAATTTTGATTAATTTATGTTAAATTGATTGGAATAGGTTTTATTTTTTTCTGCAAAATATCTTATAATATTTTTATGTTATGTCATTACGATGGTACTATTGCTCCTGATATGAACAATAGTATCACTTACAATAGTGAAAGTAGTTTGTTATTGAATGTTATATGTCATGGACTTAGGTGTAATTAATGATATTGTAGTTGATATAACTTGAAGGTGTAAAGTTGGGTAACATTAGTATTATCTTGTACTGATCACATGTGATGTTAGTTTTAAGACAACGATTGATCCTTTTGTCCAAAGTGGATTGAACATGATAAAATTATGTGTGGGTAGTTGACCAATTTCTTTGTCTATCTCAACTTTTGGTTGAATGGGTGGAAGAACATCATAATCCGCCAGTCCTTCTAGGTTAGTTAGGAACAACCTAAACATGTCATTGATAACTAATTTGTTACAGAGAGGTGATAAAAGCATGTTTGACAATAAATACAGTAATCAATATAGATATGATGTATCTGAGCCTAGTGACAACATATCTACTCTTTTACCTATTATTGTCAATTTATATTTTTGATACTTGTATTATAGGTCATGTGGTCTCCTTACATAGACGATAAACTGGTTGGCAATTTACACTAGGGGATAGACATATAAACAACAATGGTCTTGTTAGTGTTTTTTATTGATCAAGTGATATGATTGTTCGAATTCAGTTAGCACATTCTAGTTGACATTGATATGAATAATACATTGCACGCCGTAAATCGTCAGGATAAAAATAAAGATTATGACTAGTTAAGCTACCATACAACATATATATCATAGTGAGATACACGGAGAACGAAGATATTTGTCAAGATGCATCCTATGATTACAGAGAAGGAGTATAATATTTGGTATATGGGTATAACATGTTAGGTAATCACACCAAACCTCGAGTATATTTCTCCACTAAAAGACTTGCAATATGAGCAACATGCACAACATATTTAAAATAGGTAAGTAATCATAACTTTTTGAAATTAATATATGTTGAATGGTGTGTTTTATTTATGAAACTTTTAATGTATGAATTTTATTAATATTAGGTTGGCTTCTTATTACTGAAAGGTCTAGAGATCGTTTATGTGCTTTGTAATCTTGATAAAGAAAGAGAAGGACATATTTACGCATCTCGTTAGTTTACTTCTTGTCGCACTGCACTTGCGAACCTGTGAAGAGATGTTAACTCTTGATGATGTTATGGTCAAGGATGAAGCCACTCAAATAGGAGGCGATCGTGTTATTGATGAACTTAGCCTATTAAGTAGACGGCGTAGGCATAGATAAATAGACTTGCTTATATGTTATCGATGTATTATGTTGTGTTGTTTTATTAATTATAAGTTTGCAGTTAATTTTAATGTGTTTTGGTATATTTGGAATATTGTTTAAAAAAAAAACAAAAAATGGGTTGGTTAAGTTAAGATCCAAATATTTTTTTATTAGATATAATTTGGAGTACTATAATATTTGGAGTACTAGTATTGAAATCAAAATCTTACTAGTCACCACGTGAACGAAGATAACAAGATTGTTTGTTGAGTTTAATTTTAATTTGAATATTGTTGAATTCTTGCATTTACATGTCATAAACCAAAAAGTTGAAGATTAATAGAACAAATAATCGTTAAACATGTATCATGAATCAAAGAATTACAATTATTATACAATTCACCCGAAATTCAAAAGAAATTTTGATTATAAAATGCTTGATAATAAATTAATTATAAGAAATGAAAACAGTATAAAGATTATAGTTATTATGTAATTCACCAAAGATCCAAAATATATTTTGATTAGTAGCGACTTTAAAACCACATAAATAATAAGAAAAGAAACATTGCAAAAAATATAATTTTTATGCAAAGTTTAATTTTATAAGAAAAGAAGCCTAATCTAAAGTTTTAACAACCATTAACTTCATATGGGCAAGAGATTTGACATTTTAGTCTTAGGGGTTCGGGGTTAGTGTTTAATGTTCAGATTAAGTTAGGATTAGTTAAGGTTAGATTTTTTGGTAAGAGGTTTGTATTATGGTTAGTTTTTGTGGTTAAAGGTACGAGGTTAGGGATTTGTTAGGGTTAGGGTTACTATTTAAGGTATGAATCAATATTAGTTTTTAACGGTTAAGTAACATTATAACATTATAGATGGTGTTAGGGTTTGAGGTTTGAATCACGGTTAGTGAGTGTAAGTGTTTATGGTTAGTTATTTTTTTTTTTTATCATTTATGGGTTAGTGGTTTAGGGTTTATCGGTAATATTTTTTAGGGTTTAAGGGTAAATTTAGGGTAATTTGTGGTTTAGGTAGATATCATACTTATAAAACGTGATATTTTTCAATGCCATGTTTACCGATCATGACTTTTTTAAATATCATGTTTTGAAATCGTGATAAATACAAAATATGTTATTTTACCAATACTTTCCGTACATGTAATTTTATGTTTTATGTTTTATGTTCTAAGGGGGTGTTAGGGGTTTAACGGTAATATTTTTTAGGGTTTAAGGGTAAATTTAGGGTAATTTATGGTTTAGGTAGATATCATACTTATAAAATGTGATATTTGTCAATGCCATGTTTATCAATCATGACTTCTTTAAATATCATGTTTTGAAATCGTGATAAATACAAAATATGTTATTTTACCAATACTTTCCGTACATGTAATTTTATGTTTTATGTTCTAAGAAGGTGTTTAGAAGTGTGATAGCGGTTGTACTTCAAAGTGTTTTTTATTTGGAAATATATCAAAATAATATTTTTTTTATTTTTTAAAAATAATTTTTAATATCAGCAAATCATAATAATTTTAAAATATAAAAAAATAATTTTTAAAAAATATTTAATTTCCTTTTTAAATATAATTTTAATTATACTTCCAAACACTATCTGCCCAACAAAAATAACCCAAATTAACCTCGTTAGAGTGGTTGGCAGCAGGGAGGTGATGATAAATCCCAGAAGTGGGGTCTATGTTAATGGACAACGTATCCAGAAGCACATGCCACGTGCCCAATAATTAAACAGTTGGAGAAATCATGTCTTGGATCTGAGCAAAAGATGGGAGCAGTACCAAGTGAATCAAATCAGAAATAATAAGAAGAAGGAATTAAGAGGTGGAAATATTATTTAGGAGTTTGGAGAATCGAATAGTTGTAAAATAGAGAGAAAGAGAGGGTCCAAGCGTGACTGTCAAATCTTCACTTTCTCTTTCTAAAACTACAATCTCCCTCACCTTCTCTCTCTACAGATTTTCTCATAATTCATGAGAAACACCAACACCTAACCTGTATTTCATCAATCCAAAAAATCGCCGATCCTTTTCCATTCTTCCTCGGGAATCCCTCGTCTGCAATCTCTGTCTTCTCTTCCAGGATATAATGTCCCAGATTTTCAAGGTATTCAACCAATACGCTTCCCTTTACACACACACACACACACTAACGAGTTACGATAAAATATAAAATAATTAAGGTACTCCCTCTATCACTACAATCTATTTTGTTTTTACTTGGATTTAATTGTGTTATTTAGTTTGATGGGTTCCTTTTCTTTCTAGAACTGATCTCTATCTTGTTTCTTTGTTTTGCGAATTTTCCACTGCCTTAAAACCAATATAGATAATATATATTTATTTTGTTGTTTTTTCTACGAAGATTGGTGTTCATAGGCTATCCAGGTTGTTTCGGATATTATTTTTTTTTTAAAAAAAGGTTGGATTTTTCCATTTTCCACTTAGAATTTGAGCTTCCGCAGCTGCAAGTTTGTAATGTAAAGCTTGGGACGTTTGAGTTTCAAGTTGTGGTAATTCCTTGTGTATCTAAGACATGTTTCTGGATTTTAAGTAAATCCCATTTTAGAAATATTTATTTCTTTTACCTTAAAATGAAAATCTCATTTTGATTTGCTATCAACATTTTGTTTTTTTTTTTATTCTGTTGTAAGAATTAATGATGTTGTATCTGCAGTAGTAATAGTAAGTACAGTACAGCCAGATGGCTTCATCTTCTCTGCATCTTGACTGTTTTTTTTTCTTGGTCTTTGAGATTCTCCTTCGAAACTGAGTTTTGGGTGGGTATTTTTCTTAGTACATAAAAAAAGAGGTTCCCTTTTATGGAAATGGGATCTGCCTTTTCACATCTCATCATAAATAATAATAATAATAATAACAGTAGTAAATAATTGGGTAGTATTTGTTATCAGATCCCTCTGTAAAAAAGTGGAACCCATGGAAGTCATGATTTCTACTACAGGCTCTTGTCTCATATGCCAAAAAAATAATGTCGTAAACAATTCCAAGGTTTCTCATGTTTTGTCTGGTGTTTTGGATTGTGCATCTATATATCTATATGTATAGATGATGAATATATAAATAAATCCATATACAAAATATGATTACGGTCTTTATTAAAAAAAAAATAGATGCATACAGTTTAACAAGCACTGTCTCATCTTTTGTTCTTTCTCATTTTTCTTCGTTCTTTATGGTTGTTGTTCATGCAGGACTGGTTTTGATTAGATAGAGTTCTGACTCCAAAAAAGGGAAAGATACCATGGAGGGTGACACATTCTCAGGACTTGGCAATGGTACCCAGATAGATGGCAAGATCTTGCAGACATTTCAAAAGAACTTTGTTCAGGTCCAAAATATCTTGGATCAGAATAGGCTTCTCATTAATGAGATAAATCAGAACCATGAATCCAAGATCCCTGACAACCTGAGCAGAAATGTGGGTCTGATAAGGGAGCTCAACAACAATATCAGGAGGGTAGTTGACCTTTATGCTGATCTTTCTACCTCCTTCACCAAATCCATGGACGCCTCTTCTGAGGGGGATTCTAGTGGTGCCTTGAAATCTGATGGCAAAGGTGGCCACAAGAGAAATAGACCTGCATAGAGACATCTTTGTTTTTCTTAATTCTTTCCATGGAGTAAAGAAGGATTTTACAAATTGTGTTGAGGTAGTAGAACATGATCATTAGAGATTATGTAGCTTTGTATCAATGCACTGTCTTCAGCTCTTCACCCTCTCTTCTTTGCTTTTCTTAGAGAAATAATTGGCCAATATTTGTGTCCAGTTGTAACTGTTGATCTAATTGAAATCAATCATGCTTGTGAAATCTATTTTCTTCTTTGCTCCTGTTATTGATAATGGCCAAAATACTTCATCTCTGTGTTTGATGGAGTAGCTCATTTGTAATGGATAACAACAATGAGGACTTTCCTGATACACAAAAAAGATATTTTAGAGCTTTTAGCTTGTAACTTTTTCTGTTTGTCAAAAAGGCTGATATGTATTATCAGTCTTTTACCAAGTCTTCTCTTTACTATCTCTTTTTCATGAATGCTCAAATCTCTTCTCTGCTTTTCCCTTTATTCCCTTTTCAATTCAACATTAAACCAAGGAATTTTCTTGGGGGCCATAGCCGAGAGCTGAAATGGTGAGGTTGCAGATACTGTTTTGAGAGTCCTCTCCCTGTTCCTCTGTTGTGAAATCACTGTTCATGTTTGCTTTTGTTTTGTTTACATGCTTGTGGAGAAGTGAACAATACATGCATGCATCTCTGTGAAGATGCTCTGAAACAATGGGGAAGAAAGCAGCTTTTAGATTTTATCTTTTTGGTTCCCAATCACACACCACCACAGGAACAGAATCTCAGATAAGAGATGATGAGCTTTTGACTATTTTTTATTTTTTATATATATATGTTGTAACCAATGACAATCTTGGAGGGTATTGGAAGGGGAAATAAATTATTCTATGGATAGTTTAAAACAAAGCACTATAGTTCCAAGAGACAGACAGGTATGTATGAACAGTGACCCCTAACAACATGACAAGGGCCCCAGAGGGTCTTATATGGGATGGAACTGGACTTCTCCATGCTTATCCCTTTCCCTCTACTTGGCTTCTTTCTCTTTTACTCTTCATTTCCCCCTTTCTTTATATTCTCTTTATGCAATAAATGTCCTTCATGACTACTTCAACTTGATTCCCAGCAGCTCTCTCTGATTGAGAAGATGTCTATGTTGGTGGACCCAGCCATATGGCATCCTCATTTTCTGGTCTTAGGAGATAGGCCCACATGAGTGATTGCTGGAAGTGGCTTGTTTCCGACTAGATATTAAAGTTGGAGGGTAGGGTATTACTTTTACTACTACTTCCTGTGTAATTTTGGTATATATTGTCTTGTTTTTCAAAAAAAAAAAATTTATTTGTTTCAAATTTATTTTTTATGATGTTCTTAAATTGTTTTGATAGGGTAGTATCAAAAATAATTTTTTAAAAATAAAAAAAATATTATTTTGATATATTTACAAGCAAAAAAATACTTTGAAAAACAACCACCATCACATCTCCAAACACCCTTTAAATCTAGTCTTGTTCCACCATCATTGCTGTGTGACCTTAGAGCCTTCCTTGCTATTCTATGGAACTCAATTGCTCATGTCAAATTTGATTGACTGTGAAAAGTGAAAACTATTCAAATGGATTTTCCTGGTTTTACTGTAGATGTTCACTTGTGGTTATGGTGGCATAAACTGGTGAAGTGTTACTGTCAGAGGGGGCATTTTGAAATAAATAGATAAAAGCTGTATGCAGTCCTTGACGCCTAATAATGTCCGAAACAGAGCATCATTTGCGTAGAGGAGTACAAGATTGAACCTGGGGATCAAATGGGCCTTAAACAACTCCTTTTTATTTGAATAAACATGATATTTTTGGACCAAATCTCGTAACATATAGGATTTTGAACATGTCAAATCCATATTTAAACTGATATATTCATATCAAATTTATTTCTCATAGGGTGTGTGGGGCAATCTACGTACTACTTTTGTTAGCCGAGCTCAATAATTAAGATCATGATACCAATAACAATGACGCAACAAGATGAGCGTACAATTGTATCCAGAGGTGTCGCTCTCTGACGAAAATTCCTGGGAATCGGGACCAAATGATACGGCAAGTATGAGTTAAAGGGTAATTACGAAGGCCTGTGAGATCTTGATGATGCCCGTAAACAAGACCCAGAACTTGCCGGCCGCCATTGCAGCTGAGGAAAACACAGCTGAATTCGTCTGTGTGGAACAGAGCCTGCCGAATCATGTGGGATTATTTTAACTATGTTGTTCTTCGTTTGAAGGTAATCATCATCAATGCCATGAAGATCAAGTGAGTTGGTCCCTCCCAAAGCCAAGCCAAGCCAAACTAAACATGCTATAACATCACATGTGAAGGGGGAATCTACTTTTCCTTTTGTTCCTTGCATTTCCAGCAAATAGGTAGGAAAGAAGCACAATTATATAATAATGAATCTTATAGGAATCTACATCATTAGATTGGGCCCAATTACAGTGCTAATCCAATTATAATAACACACGCCCATGCCTTGAAATGACCAATTATAGCCTAATAACAATTACAATAATCCAAACGATAATGTTGATAAAAACGCACTTTTGACAAACCTCTAGGAGAGTACGCAAATTTCCTTCGGGGGCCTTTTCCTGCTAACAAGTCATTCAGGATTTTCCAAGAGATGTGAAGCATTTTTGTGTTTGGTAAGTAAAAACTCAAATCACAGGTGATCTGCCAAGGAAAAAAAAAAAAAAAAACCCTAAAAGGACTGATCGAGCTAAACCCAGGTGAGCACAACTCTTGCTCCCCATGGACAACCCTAGGCACTTGACCACGCTTTCAAGCGCAGCTCGGATGCGGGGAAAACATGAATTATTTTTGTGCGTATTTTATTTTATTATGCATATTTTCTTTATTATACAAATTCTTTTTATATTTTTCTATACATAATCTCATAGATTTTTTCTATGACATTCTAAAATTTAAAATCAGATTTAAATCAACTATTCCCAATTCATTTATAAACCAGAAGACTTGTTTTCACAACTTTAGTGAGGTACATTATAAGTATATTCCATAAATCTCTACTAAAAATCCGACAGAATTTCCCTTCTATTTTGGACATATTAAGTTATCAACACTTATACTTTCAATCACAATCATCAACTCTTACATCTCATTCCTGATCAAATTATCCTAACCAACCATATTTTCTAAATCGCTTCATACACTAACATATATTTAATTAATAATATGAGATAAACATTTAAAATAATATAAAATATAAACAATTACTAACTTATAATTCAATTAAAATATGCAAACCCACAAGTATATATACATACATCTACTTGGCATCTTACATTAAATCCATATTAATATACCTTTAAATATAATTTTAATTAACAATCCTTTAATTATTACAATACCAATAATAAAATTATTTAATTTACATGTTTCACACACTATTCTACTTTCATACCCATTCATAAAAATCTACAATATACACTATTAAATTAGTTTACCATATCAACGAGAAGATTATAACCCCTATACCCTACTAATCTCACATGACTTGTGACAAACCTATAATTTAAATATAAAGATTTAATTACTATTTTAACCAAGAAGCTTATTATTCACATATCATTCTTAAAACTACATTTAACACCAACATTACAATTTAATTTCTTAAACTACCATTCAGAAACTTAACTCACTAACACTTATTTTCACATTTCAACATCAATCTTGTATAAGTGACATAACTTCGGCAACTTTTTTAATCATCATCATTACAACTATCCTCTCACGGATACCAATAAATTCGACGATCATTTTAATTGTCAATAATCCGGCAATCCCCTCATAGATGCCAATAAATTCAAAAATCCTTGCGATTGTTAACAATCTAGCCATTTCCTCACGGATTTCAATAAATTCGACAATCCTTCTAATTGTCAACATTCTGCAATATTATTTATCTCTTTGATTCTTTATTTCTAACAATTAATACACATCCAATAAACAAAATATTTGAAATAAAACTATGAAATAAAAAATTCTATAATTTAAGTGAGGTGAAGAACACCTACTTATGCCTCCTGCACACTATACTTCGATAGCTACGGAAGATATCGCTCTTGGTGTCTCTCTCAGTTCTAGAAAAGATACTATTATCAGTATCTCATTAATTTCATATTTCTTTAACTAACTTTTCGTTTGATTAGCTACACATTTTCCGATTCTCAATAACACATATCCATTTAATTACATTACTAATGTCCTAATTAATCATTTACACTTTGAATAAGAATTCATATTTTCAATTTGTTTTACATAACATTTTACTTCTAACTTATCTTATGTAACATGCGTACTTTCAAATTCAATTTCTATTTATCAAGTTGACTTTTTCATTAACCTATTCTTTATCCTTATATATTCAATATTACATACTTAGCAAACTTAGCCTTTAAAATTTTAATTTATTATAATTTCCTTATATGGTCGTCGGCCTTATAAACCTCATTTCCTTTTTATTTGAAATTCAAATGTTTAATTTTCACACTCATCACCACAACCATTTCACACTAAAATATCCAATTCTTAAACATAATCACATATATCTCCATAATCTTCCTCACTAACAAATTTCAACTACACTAACATATAGTTACAACTAATTAAACTTACTAAATCCATTCCAATTCATTATAAAATACATCAACACACATCAATTACACACAATTCACAAGCATTCATTTGATTTCTATATCCTCCATTATCATTCAATTTTGACTGGCCACTAACCACTTCTATAACACAAATTTTTTTTCTTCCATTTTCTATTATTTTACATGATTCATAATCTATACTATCTAATTGCATCAAACCACAATAATTTCACATTTCCCCAAATTTCTATTAAGAATCCTAATTAAAAAAATCTAACAATTATGCATCAATCCCATTTCTTTCCATTCAAACTTGTTTACATACACTTAGAACTTTTTATCCGGCACTAAAACAAACTTTGAATGTTAACCAGTTAAAGTTTTTCCACTCCCACAATTTTATTTTTCCTTGTCGTGAGCTACTACCTTGTTTCTCCCTTTTTTTCTCACTTAATTTCCTATTAATTCCTTGCTCGATGGGTTGGTTGATGCCTCACACTTTCTAACTCATGAATTTAGCCTAATTTTTGCTTTTGCTCTCTATTTTTTTTATATATATATAGTTTTGCTCTTCCCTTTCTTTTTTTCTCTGTCTCTTTTTTCTCCAACTTATTCGACAATTTTAAAAAGGAAGAACAAGTTGATTTATTTAATTTGTTTGCCCAATGACCATTTTTCCTTCATGAGTCCTTTATAATTCTATTCATTGTCACCATTTTTATTTTGCATCCATCCTAAACTCTGATCTCTTGAAGTTTTACCCAACTGTAAAATAATATATTTTAAGGTTCCTCATGAAATTTCAGATTAATTCAATGGTCGAATTAAAAGTTACGTTAACAGTGTAAGACTATCAGATTGACGATTTCACACTAGAAAACTGAATTTCTTGTTCCATCCTTCTATATATTGTATTCAGATTTTTTTCCCATTAATTATTAAGACCATTTTTGTATTCCCAAATATTCTATTATACGTTTTCACTCTCAAGATTAATTATGACTTATTTCCGGTTCTCTACACTATTATCAATTTTAACCAACATTTTCACCAATATGTTGTTGTTATCCCTTTATGTGTTATTCATTTATTCATTTTTGTTTTTTCCAGCTATTTTTTTGTAATTTATTTTTTAAAAATTCAAAAATAAACATTTTATTCTAATTTTTTACATCTATCATCATCCCCATGAGTTAAATATTCACTTTACTCAGTTAGGTTAGACTTTTTCCTCATTAATTATAAGTTTTTCCCCAAGTGTTTACACTTTTGCTTTCTTTTAGCACAATCCCATAAATTCTACCTATCTTCACACCAACACTCTACAAGGCTAATCTAGTACTGTTCTCTAAAACAATAAAACTCGTCTAACTCGTCTATTATTATTATTATTATTATTATTTCATAATATTCTTTCCACGTGAAGGGCTATAAATGGTTGTGTCGCCCTATGTCTGGCCTCTATTCTTAGGAAAGGTAAAGCTAATCTATGCAACGAGCCTTTTTTTATATATAAAAACTCGGGGACCAAAGTGAGACTAGAGAATATGAGACCCATAAAAAAAAAAAGACAATTCATCTTCTTTATTTTTCTAAACTACTTAATAAATTAACTAAAAACTCAAACTGATTTAAGCATTACAGGTTTTATTTTGCAAGTAATCCCACTCATAAAAAAATACAAGCCCAATCCATTATCAGCAAGGAAAAAGCTTAAAGATTCATTAAAGTTTTTATTGAATTCATAAATAGGAAATTTCATATATTTTAAGATATTTCAAATATTTCCCTAATATTAAAATGTGATTCTCTTATTCTATTTGTTAACAAAAAAGTACTTTATTTTTTTACACTTTTTCGAGGGTGTTTGGGAGTGTGGTAGTGGTTGTTTTTCAAAGTGTTTTTCGTTTAGAAATGTATCAAAATAATATTTTTTTATTATTTTTTTAAAATTATTTTTGATATCAGCACATCAAAACGATCTGAAAATATATAAAAAATAAATTGAAGCAAAAAACAAATTGATATTTCATGGAACGCAATTTGCACCATGTTCCCAAATAATACTGTATTTGGTTGAAAAAATAGCGGTTAATGAGATTCACTTCCAGTATATATATATATATATATATAACTAAAGACAATGTTTTCTAGTTTTCAACTCATTTTTATAATACAATCAAATATTGTATAGCAATTCATTTTCTTAAAACCATTTTTCCGTAAAATTAAGTTTTTAAAAGGAATTTGCTTTTTAGAAAACAAATTGAGCAGAAGAGTAATCTAAGATGCCCGAACATTGAAGTTGAGTTTATTTTCAAAGAAATATTTTTTTATTTTCATTTTTAGTTTTCTTTTTTATTCTAAAAATATTTTTCCATAAAAAAATAAGAAAACATATTTACCGAGTACAATTTTTCCAAAAATAGAAATCAAGGACCCTATTTAGCTTATCTTAAAAATAATAAAACTAAATGATATAAAATATTAAGTCAACCGAACAAGGCTCTTTTTTATTATATAATTTGAAAAACTAATATTTTGATATTCTTAATTTTCTGAAAAAATAGAAAATTATATGTCACTTGTTTTTTTTTTTCATGTGATGTCGCGGTGCCATGTTTAAAACTTATTTTAAAATAATTAAGATAAATATTCTTAAATATTCTAATAATTTATATTTTTGAGTAAAAGATTATTTTCAGTCACAATTTTCTTTTTTATTCAAGTATTTATTTATTTTTTGGACAAAAACATGTTGTTTTTATTATCAAAAGTTATTTGTTTAATAAAAATTCATCATAGTTTCAATAGGAAAAAAATCATATCTCCATTTTTTATGAGACTTTATGGAAAAAAACCAAAAGAATGATTAATTTGAAAATTTATTAAAAAATCTATAATCTTATTTAAAAGTTGTGGCATAAAAATAATAAAATAAATATTTTATTCTCACTTCATATTTCTGAGCAATTTGTTTTAAGAAGTTCTCCATATTCAATTCATTTACAATTGTTCTCAAAACAATTGCTAATATTTATAAAATAAGCTATAATATTATTTAAAAGTTATGGCACAATCGAATAATTTTGTAAATATATAATTTGTATATTTTATTTGAAGAAGTTTTGTTCTTAAAACAAAACAATTAATTAAAAGTAGAAAATGAAAGTTGATGCGAAAGAATCTCTTTAAAAATGCTAGACAAACATATTGCACTAGTCTAAAAACAAAAAAGCCAACCTCATGCTTTTGGTTTTTTTTTTTTCAAAAATAGATGTATGACATGTCGTTCACTAAATTAGTATTATCATTTAAATACAATAGACGACAAATTATCAGCCGAGGTAAATGAATTGTTGTCCATTGGTTTTTTTTTTTTCAATCACCAAAAAAATCAAAGTTCAAGTTTTTATACCTTAAAAATCTCTTTTCAATTTTTTTTCATCTAAATATATTTCATGAAGATCTTAGAAACCGCAATAAACTTGTTTTAACTCTAAACACATTCTAATCACTTTAAAACCAAAATATAAACTAAATTCAAAAAACTTCGATCTACTTTTTCTACATCTACTTTTTCTACCTATTTAAAGGGAAAAATATCTTCATTAAACTCCTCTCTCTAAGATGAACCTATTAATTTCAAGATTGATCTTTTTTATCACTAGAATATGGTTGGCTAGACCTTTTCTCTCTCCTTCCTTTTCTGATAGCTTTCTCTATCTTCTCTCAACATCTAGAGGCTAAAATCATACAAAATAAAGTTTAAAACTGAAACATAAAATTTTATAATAACATGATCAAATAATGTATAAATTGAAATTTTAGAGACCAAATAAAAGTTTTTATACCTTTTGAACAATGAGAATGAAAAAGGTTTTTTTTTTTTTTAATATTAGTCCATGTTCTTCCAATATTGTTTTTAAATATAACATAAAACTATATTTTGTAATATTAATTTTTAATTTAATACTAGACACATCACATATGTGAGAATATACAAAGCGAAACAAATCCCAACTCATAAAGCAATACCATGTAACTTGCAAGGATAAAATAATAAAGAAATAAAATTTGATTATTAAAATAAAAAATAGTAGTGTTTCTTAAATAGTACCATCCTAAGTAGTTTGTTAGAGAAGGTACAATAAAAAATGAATTTTGTTTTAGTTTATAATTGTAATAAGTTATTAAAAAAACAATTTTCGTTTTCAATTTGTAAACATATATTTTAGTTTTTTGTTTCTTGAAGTAAACATTACCGTTTTTTTTTTAACTTACATGACCACATTTTTTAAGTTAACTAAGATACCTATATTGTTGTAATCTAATTTTTAACCTCTTATTTTTATATATTTTTCAAAACATATAACAAAATAAAAAAATATATCTTTTCAGTAATATTAGTTAATTTTGTTATTTTATTTATTTTTTTATTTCATTTTTTTGTGTCAAAAAAATAATCTTGAAAATCATAAAAAATAAAAAAAAAAAAAAAAGATATAGCTGGTGTTGAAATTTGATCGATAATTGAGTACCGGGGGTAAAAAAAATTGAGTTTGGAAATTTTTGAGCAATAATTTAGTATCAAGGAGGAAATTTAGAAAATAGCTTCATTTGATTTAATTTGGCTAAGAATGAAAAAAATTTGAAGTTCAAGAATAATATTGAAACAAATAGCTAAGCTAGAAATCGACGAGGAGCCTAATTAAAGAAGGGATTCAAAATTGGGAGTTAGATTGGTCAAAATTGCACAATTTTAAGAATTAATGATGTATTTACAACAAGTGATTAAATCTGAAGGTCTAAATTTAACAAATTAGGAATGCAATTAAATTGGAATGATTTGATTTATGGATTAGATTGAGAGGGAATTAAAGATTTAAAGCTCTAATTGAATTAAATTGAAAAAATTCAAAAGTCAAGGACTGTAATGAAAAGTGGGAAATATTTCAAGGACCACAAATTGAGAGGGAGTTCAAGATTTAAAGCTCTAATTGAATTAAATTGAAAAAATTCAAAAGTAAAGGACTGTAATGAAAAGAGGGAATATTACAAGGACCACTTAAAACTATTTAAATAACTTCATTTCAATCCTAGTTGTTACTTTACAATCATTTCAGTCCAATTAAATCTCAATTTAGTCCAAATGTTTCCAACTAATTCAATTCAGCCCAATTTAATCCACTGATTTTGCCCAAATTAATTCAATTTAGTCCAGAATCCATTCAAATCAAGGAATTAATTTCAGATTTTCAGTTGCAATCCTCAGCATTCAAGTCAAGATTCCAACCTTCTAATTACAGCTCCTCAATCCCAGAATTCTAGCCAAATTGATTGTCCACAATCAATTATTCAGCAAAAAAATATATAAAGGTCCATTTATTTTCCATGTCATTTACTTAAATTTTATTTCATCTTTCTATGTAAAAAAAAATGACACATGGTAAAATTTAATTGGTAGAAATTTTTGTTTCTACTCCTACAATCTTCTCCTTAAACTCTTGTTATTTTTTACATGGTGGTGCTTCCTGAAACATACACCTTTTTTTTTATAGTTCAAGATTTATAATTTCACTACTCGTTTGATATAGATAGTCATCGTTTAATTACAGGTTAAGTCCAAAGAAAAAAATCATTAGCAAAATATTCTTAGAAAGTGTATGTAAGGAAAATAATATTAGATCCACTACTAATAAAAAGTGATTTACAATTAAAACTCAATTTCTAATCTTTCACAAATATATTTATAATTTTGAATTTTTTTATTTAGACTAAATTTATTTTATATCACACTTATGAAATCCAACATATTTAACGCAATTAACTATTTCTATAATTTCTTATAAATTAAAAAGTTAAATATTTTTAAATGTCTGTATATAAGATTTGATATTCTTAATTGTATTCGACTTTTGAAAAAATAAGTATGCAAATTTTATTATATGATTTTATAATTTTATTTAGAAATGACTTAATTAAAAAGTAAAAAAGAATGTGAATCAAACGTAATCAAATCTCTAAATTAAAATAAAATTTTAAATAACTTAAGGGGTCTTAAAATGTATTTATAGAATATTAGAGACATTTTATTGTTTTATATTCAATAAAAAAAAATACAATACAAATCTTAAATAAAAAATTACAATACAATATTTCATATGATCGAAACAAAAATAATTTACAATAAACATACTCTACAAAATTTTCATTCATAGATTTTTTATTAAAATATTAACTTCATTTTCTCTCTTTTTACTACTTCAAAACATTAAATGCAAAAAGACATGTTTTTCATGTTTTTTATATCCCAAAACAGTAACCAAACAATAATAAAGATTTGTTTTTTTTTAATTAATATACAATATATAGATTGATATAGATGTCACTCAAGTGATATTTGTTTATAATCATACTCCTTTTGCTTTAAATTCATAAAAATAGAAAAAGAATTGTAGATTAAAATCAAAAAACAATTTATTGAAAAACTTTATATGAATTTTAAGTTTTCATAATAATTAGTTTATTTCCTACGCGTTCAACGAGGGCTTGACCCAAATTGTTTGGAACAAAAAAAATAATGTTTATATTGTCCAAAACTTTATGGCATTGTCATTAAACTTGATACAGTGACTCAAACTTGAAAAATCATGACCGAACTCTTTGATTAATATTTAGTCAACTCGTAAAAATCGTGATCTGGGTTATGGATTCTATTGAGTTGAATTAATAATTTTTATTTTATTATATGATAAAAAAAACATGTAAATTGATTTACCATCAACACAATAATAAAGGATAAAATTCAATAAAAATCTCACTCTTAATGATGTAATTGAAAAAGAACAAAAGAAAAAATAAAGAGTTGAAAACAACAAAAAAAAACCAATAAAAAATAGCCCAATTGCACTGGGTTGGGCATGTCCAAAACAATTAGGTGCATCCATCCTTTGTTTTTTTTTTGGAAAAAACACACAAATGATAAGTCGTCTGTGTTTGTTTTAAAGAAAATAACGTGCCCAACAAAAATCAAATCCGTAACCTTAGGCATAACCCTTCATGCTTCAATCAATTGAGCTACAACATAAAGTTTCTATAAAACATTTTTAAAAAATATATCAACTTGGTTCATTATGAATATGAAATATTAAAAGAAAGATAACGTGTTTTAGTTGTATTTATTAACTAGCACGCTACGTCTTGGGCTGGGTCATATTTTTTCTAACATAAAAAATGATTCATAGGTGATGATAGTGTTTTTAAAATAGTAAGAAAAATATAGGACCCAGATCATTAATGTAAACCCTTGAAAAGAAACTTATAAAAGTGGTCAATAACTTGGTATGGACCGAAAACAAACAAAACTATGTTGAAATTTCGGTAAAATAATTAACATGGACTTTAAAAAAAAAAAAACCAAACCCTCCTATTGTATATGTATAATGTATGTGTGCAATTGTGCTGAAAATTAGGATGTTACAATTGATTTGAATGAGTTCAATAAGCTCATTTAATTTAATAATATGATTATAAAAAAGCAAACAAAAATTAAAAAAAAAAACAACAATGACTGATAAAAGAAGAAGAAGAATGTTTTTCAATATTATGAAACGATATCCTCTAAATGTTCTTAAAATGTCTCAACAATCTTATTTGATAACCAAGCAAAAATTGAATGAGAATGAGATAACCTCATAAAAAGAAAAATAAAAGAAATCTAACGCTCAATTACTAGTAAAGTAAACTTTGAATGATGAATTGAAAAAAAACATCAATTTTAAAAAGGACAAAAACATAACTCGAGTCAGTATGTCAAATTCACGACTTGATCATGAAACTAAGATAAGCCTGCATAGAAGAAATTGAATTAAACAATGGAGGTCAAATCCTAAGCAAACTAAATGATGAAAGGTGAAACTGAAAAAAAATAATTCAATTAAAATAAATGAGTCAACCCAGGTTAACTTGACTACTTCCTAACTCGAGATATGAGATCGGGATAAATCCATGGAAAAAAATCAGAAAAAATCACAAAGCTCAAGGTCCAATAACCTAATGTTGAATAATGAAATTAAAAAAAAAAAATCAATTTTCATAAAAGGAAAGGGCTATCTTCAAAATCCATGACCCGAGTCATAAAACCGAGATTACCCCATAGAAGGCAAACATGAAAAAGTAATGAAGCAAAATTATTAATCATCCAAAAATTAAAAAACAAAACAACTAGCAATCAAAAGGATGAGGACCAAATTGGATAAAAAAAATTAAATAAAATCAAATGTTGAGGGATGAAATAGAAAAAAAGTCAAGAAAATGATTAAAAACAAAAAAATAGCAATAAAAAAAACAGGGACCGAATTGGATAAAAGAATTAAATGAAATAAAATGTTGAGGAATAAAAATGAAAAAAATAATAATTCAAGAAAAGGATTAAAAAAATAACAATTAAGGACCAAATTGGATAAACAAATTAATGATATAAAATATAGAGGGACAAAACTGAAAAAATAATCAACTTCAAAAAGCCTTAAAAGCTAAACAAATATCAATCAAAAGATTAAGAACCAAAATTGATATAAATAGATACTAACATGACACATTTGATTTTTAAAAGGACCAACACGAAATTTGAGATGAGAATATAGAAAAGAGAGATTAAAGAAAAACAGGCTACTAGAGGTCAACCGCTGCTCCACCATGCACATACGCTTGACCATTGGAAAGATGAAGGCGTGACTCTTCCAAAGTCGTTAGAGACGGTGTTTGATTACTGGGAGTTGCCGCATGTGCTACCTAAATAACGCGGGTGTCAACCACATTTATTTATTTTTATTATATTTATATTTATTAAAAGACTAAATTGCTCCTTTTTGAAATTGATTATAACTAAAAAAAAACTATAATGAAATAACAAAAATATCCCTAGACATCAATTTTAGTTTTTATCTTTTAAGGACAATGCAATCATTCCATTATTTGATAAAAGTGTTAAAAAATCAAAATACTCATTATTTCTATTTTTAGTTTTTATTTTATTTTTAAAAATATTTTAATCATTTTATCATTATGCTCTTAAAATGTAAAAAGAAGATGCGTAGTCTCCCATCAATATAATAATAATAATAATAATAATAATAATAATAAATGTATCTCTTGAAAAACAGATTCCATAAGTGTTCAAAGTGAAACGGAGCGTTTTGTTTTTAATTTAGAATTATATAATTAGGAGCGTAATATAATTGATATTAATATAATTGATATTAGTGAAACTGGGTAGAAATGTAATTCGGTGGGTGCTTGCTCGCAGCATATTTTGATCGCTTTCTTTGAAAACCAGAACCGAAGCCCATTATTTCCTGCCTTGCAATGCAATGCCATTGCTGCCCTCCATATCATATTTCTTGGGTTTCTTTCCGTTGCACTCAAACTCAATTCTCATTTAAATCCATCTAAAACGATCCCTGTTAATCTGACGACCACTGCAACTGCACGATATCAACGGTGGCGATGTGAACTTGAAGCCGCTGGTTCAGGCTTTGGATTTAAAGCAGATGGGAAGCGCACAGGAGAGGTTCAGGCTCCTCGTCTCTGATTCCGTGTTGACTCAGCACGCCATGCTTGGTACTTAGCTCAATGACCGGGTCAAGCCTGGCGTTGTCAGGAAAGGATCTGTCATTCAATTGATCGATTACATTTGCAGCCACGTTCAAAAGCGCCAGTCAGTCACTTAGTTGTTGTTTCCCTAAACTAAATCTCATCTCCTCGAAATTATTACTAAGTTGCTATAAATTCACATGTTCGAATTTCAAATGTGGATTGAATTTTTATTTTCAAGGAAATTCTACGTTTTATTTTGAATTCTAAAAATTGATTAAGCTGGTAGCTGGACTATAACTAAATTAATTATGTTTCATTTTAATTCCTGTTATGTTAATTATTAATTAAGAGTTTATTATGTTTGTTTAGCTTAATTTTATTGTAAAATCGTGGAGATGATGCTTTTTTGAATGGTATCACATAACTTGATCAGCTTATAACTGAGGGAAATAATGATTAAATGCAAGTGTTTGGCTCTTGTTTTACTGGCAATGGCTGTTTTGGTCACTTTTCATACAGGATTATTGTCGTGCTCAACCTGGAAACTATAATACCAGACTGAAATTATTGGAAATTCTGAAAATGTTTCATGATGCTACTGCTCACAAGTCATTCCCTAATACCAACTCAGTGAAGTCAGTAGAGCTTGCTTATTACAATCCAACTTCTCAAAGTCATGCAAATATGGATATCCACTGCATCCGGCCTGCTAGTCATGGTGGAAATATGAAAAGTTTCCGGCCCACTTTGAGTACTCAGAATCAGGGCAGTAATAAGCGGAGTTTCCGACCTGCTTTGAGTGCCCAAAATCATGGTAATGAATTAATGATGTGCAGAGTTTCAGACCGACTGTTCGACCCACTCCAAGTTACAGAAATCATTGTGCAGTTGTGAAGAATGAGGCACCAGCACGGATCATTCCTATTAATGCTTTGAATCCATATCAGGAACGCTGGGCTATCAAAGCCAGAGTAACTGCTAAAGGGGATCTTCGTCGCTATAATAATGCTCAGGGTGATGGGAAGGTCTTTTACTTTGACCTTGATTCTGACGGAGGCGAAATAGGAGTGACCTGCTTCAATGCTGTTGTTGACTGCTGCTATGATGTTATTGAAGCTGGTTATCTGATTTCAAAGGGTAGCTTAAAATTTGCTCAGAATAATTTCAATCATTTGAAGAATGAGCGGGAGATATTTTTGGAGGCAACTTCAACTTTGGATCTTTTCCCTGAAGAAGATAGTTCCATACCACAACAGCAATTCCTTCAAACCCGTAAGTGAAATTGAGATTTCTGAAAACAATTCCATATTTGATCTTATTCGTATTGTGATGTTTGTGAACCCTTCAATTCCTATATTGAGAAAGAATGGTATATGGAAACTAAAAGAAAGATTCTGAATCTAAAAGATGGCTCTGGCAGGGCAGTTGACTAACCATTTGGGGAGATTTGTGCAACTAGGAAGGTCAAAAATTGAAAGAGATGGTTGATTCTGGGTTTTTCCCTGTTTTAGCTGTCAAAGCTGGGAAGGTTAGCGACTTCAACGGAAAATCCTTGGGAACAATTTGTTATACTCAGCTCTTTTATAAATCCAGGTATTCCTGAGGCTCATGCTGTGAAAGACTGGTTTGATCAAGGGGGCGTGATGATGCTTAGTGCCAGGAGGATCCAAGAATGAGATTCGCAAAATGGCGTCTCAGATTAAGTATGAAGGTCTTGGAAGATCAGATAAGCCTAATAGGGCCACTGAGGGCAAGTATAAGTCTTATCAAAACAAATTCCTTCTGTTACACAGCTTGCCCTTTGATGATTGGAGATAGACAGTGTAACAAGAAAGTGACAAGATCTAGAAACTCAAGATGGCAACGTAATAGATGCAATCAAGAATTTGACGAGTGTGATTATAGGTATCTTCTTCAAGTTCAGATTCAGGGACCACACAAGATTGACTTGGGTAGCCCAGTTATCAGATTTCAGATGGTCTGTCTAGTTGTTCATCTTATAACGTGACTAAGAAGGATTGCTTCCTTGAATATTTCCATGTTTCAAATGACAGTATAGTGCTTTCAGAGCAACAAAATAAAAGAGAGGTTGTGTTACATCCAGACAGGAAAAGTAATATTTAGATTTCACAAGTCTTGGGCCACGTTACATCTGAAGATTTCACACAGAGGATCATTGAAAGCATCAAACAAGATACATGACATGAAGTTGTAAAAGAATTCCAAACATTCTCAGAATTGTACATCGCTTAACCCCGCTTGACCGGGTCGAAATTGGAAACTCCGATCACTGCACCAATAATGGCACTAAGCACAACTCCACCAGCCACAATGCTGAGCAAGAAGTTCTTGAGAGAAGGAGAAGCCCCAGCCCCAGCTGCTTCAGCTACCTCTGGAATCACCATGGAAGCTGTAAGTGCACCTGCTGTCAATCCAGTGACCAACTTCTCCTTCAACGAAGCCTTGACTTGAAACCTACCACTGGATTTTGATGCTGACATAGCCTTAGATGGCCTCGCTGGGAGTGGCTTGAAGAAAGCCTCAGAGGCTGGAACCCTCTTTTGGCTTGCATAAGTTAATGGCAAGGCCATTGAAACAGCTGAAGTTGAAGCCATTTGTTTCTCGGATCTTCGCTCCTACCCTCTCTACTCTCTTCTCAACAAGAAGCTTTCTTTTGGTGAAATTACCAATATAATTGGTGAAGATGTTATTGTAATGGTTGCCTTACAAGTCGGAGGGAGGGAAGAGGGGTGATGAGAGGTGGAAATTTGAGATATCAGGAAGACTAGACATCTTGATCTGTCCTACGTGGCAGCTTCTCCGTTGGGCATTGGTGGATAAGGTTATCGGATTGGACCAATCACCATCAAGTTTGAAATTTGGAGGAGAGTTCTCGTGGTTGGCAATCCCAGCACTGCATATTTGGATATCCCTTCACTTGTAAGAACTGTTTGGGCCCTTCCAATGGGCCCACGTGGATTGAAATGCCCAGAGTTTAGGTTTAAAGCCTTTTAAGGCCAGCCCAAGGCATTTTATATAATCAGGTCAACTATGCCTCGGAACCAAGAAGAGATCAAACTAGACAAAAAGAGAATAATCTGGGAAACAAGATGCTGAAATGGAGAAGAAAACAAAAATATGAAAGAGAATATTAAAAATCACAGCCTCGAGCGACAAGTAGAAGAGAAGAAGTGCAAAAATTACATTTCTCTCGGAGTCTCAACAACTAGAAAACACATGGCAAATGCTATTATTTTTTGAACCCCCAAATATGGCAAAGAAAATCCCAGCTTCAAAGACAGTACCAGCCACCACCAAGTCGACTGAAATTCAGATTTCAGGCACGAGAAGTGAAGCAGAGAAAGAAAATAAGGTGAAGAAATTTGGGACAAAGAAGAGGGATCATCATCTTGCAAGCGTTGGAGCTACTGAAGCTGCTGTCCCGACATAGCTGAGGTGAACTTGTTGAGGCAGAAGATGGTACTTAATACCAAGATCTTCGAAACATTTCTTCAACTCTAAC
This sequence comes from Populus x sibirica, assembly GCA_019202695.1. Lineage (NCBI taxonomy): Eukaryota > Viridiplantae > Streptophyta > Magnoliopsida > Malpighiales > Salicaceae > Populus > Populus x sibirica. The sequence goes on from JAGMVL010001159.1 coordinate 2,682,771, forward strand.
ACTAGATCAGATCTTCTGTTTCCCCTATCTCCACTGTTCTGGAAGTTTATAGTGTGATTAGCATAGAGGGCCATTCTCATCTTATTCACATTCTCAATCTCTTTAACTTGAACACTGTGACCAGGCCGCCAGTGCTGTGGCTTGCTCTCCAAGTACCTGATACATCAAAACAAAGCCACTGAATGAGAATTGACAGGAAGGAACAAGTTCAGAGAATACATGGTCGACGAAATCAAAACAGAGAAGAAACAAAATGCAGTAAAACAGAAATGGGCAATATTCGGTCAATCAGGCTAATCCCCTCTGCCGATCTTCACCAGCCCCCCTCGACTTATATGATACATGTATAGAATCTCTGTCTAAATCAATCATTTGTATATGAAATGACAATAAGAGGGATAAAAGACATCTGTATAAGACTTAACGTACGTTTTTATCCTAGCTTTCAGAGCTCCAATAGTCTCAATTGAAGTGGATATATCAACAGCGAATTCCACAGAATCACTCATTTCTGGGCTCCTGTAAAAGTTGCTGATAGGTTTGGTAGCAAGAACTGTATTTGGATAGAATATTTTCTCATTGTCGTATCTTAAAAAGACAGTGGTCAAAATGTTCATCTCTTCAACAACCATCTGCAACGAGCCAGTCAGAGTGTCAGTGTACACGGTTGACCTTCGCATTTTAATGGTGCAAGGATCAGGGACACATACCTGCACTCCATCAATGACACAACGATCACCAACATCAAATGGGTGCATGACGAACACAAATATGATAGCTTCGAACACGGTCTTGGCACTGTTACCAAAAATGAAAACCACGAGTAATAATTGAGATGAAATGAAGACAAGCACTTTGGTTGTTAAATATCCCATCACAAGCAACCACACAGCAACGATCACAACAAGCACAGCAGCAGAAGCCAATTTGTTCAGCTCCTCAATGGCTGTTTTTGTGTCATTCAAGGAGTGTGCCAATGATTTGCGCTCATTATAAACATTCACCTGCAAACAGGAACTGTGTTACATGAGCAAATATTCAAAAAGTTCACTTCAACAAGTCTAGTGTTCTATACCCCAATTCATAATACAGTCCGTTGAGAAACATGACATAAAACTATGATGATTTGATAGGCAAACTGAGGCCAAATTTCTTTAAAAATTAAGCATCTTCATGCATAAGCTCATAGCAGTTTAGTCTATTACGAATAAGATTTAGTTAAAGTTTTTACTAACAGTAAACCAAAGTGCATGCGAAGACAAAACAAGTAGCTGAGGACAAGTGTACTGGCACTGGCACTATCTCTAGTCTTGAAAAGATCTAGACAAGGCAGGTAAGAAAAAGGAGCTTGGTTGCCCATGGACCATTTGTAAGAAAAGATTTGACAAAGATCTAACCAGCCAATTTTTTAAAGCTGATCTCTTGATCTTTCGAGTTTCTGTTGCTCCTTCAAAGAGTGGAATTACGTTGTCCACCTCTTCCTTTTTCATGAACCGCAAGAGGTCATCTTCTTCAATGTACCTAGCACATTAAACAGGAAAGAAAGTGAGATCATTGCAGATTAAACTATCTTCAATTTCATCATGACGAATAAATTGCAGGGACTTTAAAAGGCAGATATCCTCACTTGCTATGAGGCTTTGCCACATTCCTGAAAATCTTATAAGCCGCAGCCCTTGCTTCCCACTCACTAGTAATCTCTTCATCCTTCTTCTCAGCATCCTCCTCATCACTCTGGTCAAGGTTGTTGGAGAGAGTGGATAAGCCAGAACCACTAATCACATTAATCAATCCCTTCATGGTCCAAGCAGAGATCTTCCCATGTTTCATTTTCTTAAGCTTATCAACATCAATCACCTCTTCTTTTTTCTCTTCATTCCGTTTGTTAGTATTCGTAAAACTCAACTGGCCCGGCAGCGTCTTAGTGCTCGCAATGCTTTCAGCCATCTCCATCACGGGAGGCCCAGAAAGAGTTATGAGAACATACTGATGAAATATTGATTCCTGAATTCTATCAAAGAATCTAGTAACATGAAAAGAAGAAGCTAGTAACTTGAGTGAAAAGGTTTTCGCCAGCCATATTGCAGCCCCGATGAGACAACCAGCAAGGGCTCTTGTAATTTTATTCAGAATCTTGGTAGTTCGCCTGGATCGTTTAACTCCACTTTCAAACAACAAACCCCAAGCTAGCAGTACCAAGCCTAACCAAATAAAAGCCTGAACACTCTTTTTCAACCCATATACAAAATAAAGCACCTTCTTCTTAAGCAAGAAGTTCCTTTCAATCAAGAAAACCAAAACATTCATAAACCACTCGGTAAACAATCTACCACTGAAAATAACTACTACGAGCACACACCATTTCCATAACTTCAAACTCCAAATCTTTGAATTCAGCAATCCGTCAACAGTCAAGCTGGCAATTAACAGTCCCATAATGCACACAAATGCAACTAACTCAATCAAGGGTAATACTTTCCATTTCTTACCCGTAATTTTGCCCAAATTAAGAATTGCCGTCCTATAGACCTCATCATCATCATCGTCTAGTCCTGGCGTTCCAATCAAGGGTGTTTTTGGGGTGATTGGAGCTGACCTCAAGTTATCCCTTGGTGTAGTAACACCAAGTGTGTGATTTGGTGAAGCAACATTACGCGGTGAGCTTGAATTCCCCGACTGGCCGGTCTTCATCTCTTCCTTTAAGATTGCATCATATGGATAGGATGGCTCTACCAGTCTTGATTTTGGCTTCGAAAATTCAGACCTTGCAAGTGATTTTCTTCTTGTTATGGAGTCTGTTGTTGGGATTTTTGGAGGCTTGTGTGGTGTTGGACTCGGAGCTGGGCTTGGCTTTGGTATCTCTGAAGAAGGAGATGTTTGAACTCTCACCGACAGATTCTCGAACTCTGTTAGCTCAAGATTTGATGATGAGTCTTTTGGAGAAGAACCCAACTGGGAATTCTTTGAAAAGGAGTATGCTTTAGTAGTAGCATCTTGATTCGTGGTTGAAATGTGAATCACCACGTCATTTGTTCCTTTCTTGTCTATCACTCCTTTGCCAGCTTCCATTTTACTCTGTCTCTCTCTCTGATAAAACCCTGATTTCTTCTGACATGAATTTGATCACGAGGAAAGACTGTGTTTTCCACTTCCCTGGGGAAATTGGAGAAAAATCTCCCGCGAAAGTTGAAGATTTTCTGTCAAATCCCCACCAGAAATCAGAAAATGGATGGACTCAAGCAGGGTTTAGAAAAAGACAAGACAATCAACTAGTATGTTTGGTTCATGATAAAAGGAAAGTTGAAGATAAAAGAAGATAACTTGGAATCGTGGGAGCTGCTTTGCTAGTTTCTTATGAAATGAATTTGTTGTTAGAACACACACAAAAACAGCCCTAGCTAAGCTTGATAGTGTGGATATATGTCTGTATGTTCTGATGATTTGAAGAATGGGAATAGAAAATCTGGGAAAATCAGAGAGCTATAAAGCCATGGCCATGAATAGTTGCAAGTGACCAGTAGTTGACTGATACACGAGACGATTAGGGGAAGGGACACACCGTCTCACAGAGGGAGAGAGAGACGCACGTTTAACATAGACTCTGTTAATGAATTGGGATCGCGGGAAATTTTGCTTTAAAAAAGTATCGCCGGTCTGATATCAGTCAACAAAACCACAGGCTTACCTCATAAAAACTTTGACATCTCATCTTCTTTTCTATTTTATTTGATTTTAGGCCGACTGTAATGCTGTCTTTTGGAGTGTTCCTGCTTTACTTTTTTGTGTTTTTAATTTGAATAAATATTAAATTATTATTTTTAGGATTTCTTAATAGTTTTGATGTTATAATATTAAAAATTAAAATAAACGACAAGCACCTTAAAAATTTATTTTAATTCATTGATCTGTAAGATGTAATAATGGAGTCGTTTATTTATCTATATTTGGCCAGCCCAAAACTGGAGGATTGCTCTTTCAAGGCATGAAGTGTACATTCTCTGTTCTTATAAATCAATTCAAAGCGTGCTAATTGAATGAGATTTGGTTTCTGTGTTATATAAAAATAAAAAGAACCACAACAGCTCCTCCTCCCATCGGTCGTTTTTCTTGTCGGAGGACCAACAACTTGGTAGCTGTGTGCTCAGCAGTCCAATCGGATGGCTCCTGGGATGATGTGATAATATGCCCATGGGACCATGCAGAATTGCAGCGGATTAGGTGTAATGACAGGTTAAAGGAATTATTGTAACAAATATTTTAAGGTGCTTGTCCGTTTCCCATAAAAATAAATGTAATATTAGGTTTTTTTTTTATATATATATATAAAGCAGATACATGAGATCTGCATTCAACGATGAACTAAATAATAGGGAAGTTTAATTAATATTTGTGCATCTCATTGATTGATTTGAAGAATTAACGATTGAAACAGGTAGACATTGTCATTACTCAGTAAAGATAATAATATGAAAGCCGCTGCCATAGACTTATAAATCGTCACCTAACATTATGTTATTGTGATTTTTGTTTTTATCTTAACCAATTATTTTCAATTTTATGTGATTTGAATCTAGATTAACAATACAGACATGAGTAGAGAGTGCTATAAACATCCTTTTTAAAAAAAAAATACATATTTTTCCTTCTTAATGCTATCAATTTTTTAGTAAAAAATAATGCATGATAATAAGAAAAAACAACAATATATATATATATATATATATATATATATATATATATATATATATATATATATATATATATATATATATATAAACTAACTAATAATTCAATTTAATGCATGATAATTTTTAGCGGGTACTGTAAATTGTGAGTGTTTTCACTGTGGACTGAACTGTTTGGTAAGGGCATGTGGTGACGCGCTGCAGCCTACAGGACCCAAGCGTAGGCTGGAGGCGAGCCCAATAGGGTTGCGGACACACAGCGCGTTTGGCATGTCGAGCTTAGGCGCTGGCGCAAAGGCCCTTCGCCGCCACCTGGCGCTCGGTCTGTCCAACCTTGGGTGCTTGGGTTGCCTGCCTATATGCTAGGCAGACCAAGTGCACACATGGTGCTTTGGCTGAATGCTAGTGTGGTGGGCAGACCAAGCGCACAAGTGGCGCTTGGGTTGATTACTGTGTGAGAAATATTATTATTTTTATTATAATTAATATTATTAATAAAATAATTAATAAATTTAAAAGAAAATATTATTGTTACTATTGAAAACATATTGTTATTTATTTTATAAATTTTTATGTTATTTTTTATAAGAATAAAAAGTTAGCCCGCGGCGTAGTATTTTTCTTATAATACAAAATATTCATATAAAAAATATTATTATTTGTGTTCTAAATATTTTTTTTTTTATAATTCAAAGAATTCATATCAAAATAATATTATTTGTGTTCTTAATATTATTTTTTTATATAATTCAACGTATTCATATCAAAGATATTATTATTTGTGTTATATTATTATTATTTTTATAATAACTCAAAGTTTTCATATAAAAAAAATATTATTATTTGTATTCTAAATATTTTTAAAATTAAAAATAGTATTATTTGTGTTGTGAATATTATTATTTTTACAATAATCAAAAGTATTAATATTAAAAATATTATCTTTTGTGGTCTAAATATTATTATTTTTATAATAATTAATATTATTAATAAAATAATTACTAAATTAGAAAACAAATTACTCTTAATATTGAAAAACAACCATAGATTTGATTTGAAAAGTAAAACTAAAAATTACTATTATTATTATTAGTATTATCATCATTAATAAATTTTAAAAAATTATTATTACTATCGAAGAAAAACCATGTGGGGACACGTGACGCTTGGGCTTGCTGAGGTGACCCACACCAGCGCCCCACTTCAGGACACCTGGTGCTTGGGTCATGGAGCTGGACCCAAGGTGAATGGGTCTGACGTCACGACCCACGATCAATGGGTCTAGCGTAAGGACCCAATTCTATTGGGTTCTCCATCAAGAGCCTAGGTTCTGAGATCTTATGATTCTAAATATTATTTTTTGTTTTAGAAATATTATTATTTTTATTATAATTAATATTCTTAATAAAATAATTAATAAATTTCACAGAAAATATTACTATTAATATTGAAAACATATTATCATTTATATGCTAAATTTTTATGGTATTTTTTATAAAAATAAAAAGTGAGTCCGCGACGAAGTATTATGAAAAATATTCAACAAATTCAGATATTAATATAAAAAATATTATAATTTGCGTTGTAAATTTTATTATTTTTCTTCTAATACAATGTATTCATCTAAAAAATATTATTATTTTTCTTATTATTCAAAGTATTCATATCAAAATATTATTATTTATGTTCTGAATATTATTATTTTTCTTATAATTCAAGATATTCAAATCAAAGATATTATTATTTGTGTTATAATATTATTATTTTTATAAGAATTCAAATTTTTAATATAATTTTTTATTATTATTTGCGTTCTCAATATTCTTGGAATTAAAAATAGTATTATTTGTGTTGTGAATATTATTATTTTTACTATCATCAAAAGTATTAATATTAAAAATATTATTTTTTGTGTTATAAATATTGTTATTTTTATAATAATTAATATTATTAATAAAATAATTACTAAATTAGAAAAAAAAATTCATTCTTAGTAGTGAAAAACAACCATTGATTTGATTTGAAAGGTAAAATTAAAAATTACTATTATTATTATCATCATTAATAAAATTTTAAAAAATTATCATTACTATCGAATGAAAACCACGTGGGACATGTGGCTCTTGGGCTGCTGCCTGGGGCTGAGCACACCCCCCTACGCCCATGTGGTGCTTGGGTCTTGCCTCCGTGCTGGCTCACCCTTGAGCCACGTGGTGCTTGGGCTGTCTGCGTGGGGGCTGGGCACCCCGCAGCACACACGTGGCGCATGGGCTTTGCTGGTCGTGACTCACGTCTGCGCCCCACTTCAGGACACCTGGCGCTTGGGTCACTTCGCAAGGGGAATGAGTTCGACGTCACGACCCACAATCAATGGGTCTAGCATAAGAATCCAATGCTGTTTGGTCTTCCATCAAGAGCCTAGGTTCCTTGATTCTAGGATTCTAAATATTATTTTTTGTTTTAGAAATATTATTATTTTTATTATAATTACTATTCTTAATAAAATAATTAATAAATTTCACAGAAAATATTACTATTAATATTGAAAACATATTATCATTTATATTCTAAATTTTTATGGTATTTTTTATAAAAATAAAAAGTGAGCCCGCGGCGTAGTATTATTAAAAATATTCAACAATTTCAGGTATTAATATAAAAAATATTATAATTTGCGTTGTAAATATTACTATTTTTCTTCTAATACAAAGTATTCATCTAAAAAATATTATTATTTTTCTTATTATTCAAAGTATTCATATCAAAATATTATTATTTGTGTTGTGAATATTATTATTTTTACTATAATCAAAAGTATTAATATTAAAAATATTATCTTTGTGTTATAAATATTGTTATTTTTATAATAATTAATATTGTTAATAAAATAATTACTAAATTAGAAAAAGAATCATTCCTAGTATTGAAAAACAACCATAAATTTGACTTGAAAGGTAAAACTAAAAATTACTATTATTATTATTATCATGATTAATAAATTTTAAAAAACTGTTATTACTTTCGAAGAAAAACCACATGGGGACACGTGGCGCGTGGGGGCTGCGTCACAGGGCGGGGCACACCCCCTGCACCCACGTGGCGCTAATCTGCTGCCTGAAGCGCACACGTGACACTTGGGTCCTGTCTCGGTGCTGGGCACACCCCTGCTCACACGTGGCGTTTGGGCACATCAACACTCAACTATCCTTGGGCTTCACATGCCGCAACACCCGAATTAGCCTCATTGGTTGTGCGGGGTCCAAAATAGACTTGAGTCCTGCATGTGCAAGACCCAAATAGCCTTGGGTTCTGCCTACATCATGACCCAACTTTATAAAAAAATAAAAGGTGAGCTCGCGGCGTAGCATGGGCCACCTAATTAATAATTATTATTCTGAAAACCTATCAATTAGTCTTGTATATTTCACCATTTATCTACCATACTCTTTTATATATATATATATATATCAATCAATTTTACTTTTAGTTAGTTCAAATTCTTTAGAAAAATTCCATTAGAGTCTCCTAGAATGTTATTGTTTTTTCACTTTATATATCTTTATTATTTCAAAAATTACATTTTATATCCCTAGTCAATGAAAATCTTCAAATTAAATAAAATAACTATAATACCATCATATATAAAATATCATAAATTCTCTCTTTTCCAATCTCTTCTCATTCCTTTTACCCTTCTCTCCCTTCCCTTCTCCCTTTTCATCTCTTTTTTGTTTCAATCAAAACCCTAAATCGAACAAAATTGCAAGAGCAATCAATTTCTCAACTCATTCGGTTTATTCTTGTTTTCTCAACTAAAAAATTACTTGACTTCTCATTTTCCTTTTCTTTTTCACATTTTCTCAACAAGCAATTATAAGTAAAAAAAAAAAATCATAGTAATCTAATCAAAAATAGAATTTGATTTGATGAGTCAACATTTTTTATTATAGGTTTTTATAAATAAAAATAATCTTAAAACTGTCGGACCTAAAAAATTTAAACTTAGTAGTTAGTCAAATCTAAGGTAGTGTGGGTTTGACAAACACACCAAACCTAATGACAGTGGTTCTCAAAAACATGCTAGATTCAAAGCACTGGCCATCCCTAGTCAAAGCAAAATAATAATAAAAAAAACATCTAACTAAAAAAAAAATTTTGATGTAATTTTCTCATTTATTTAATATACTCATCTTTCAACAATTTTCATAAAAATCAGTGGCCATGAATGCAACAAGTGATTGTTTCAATATACATTTGTGAAAACATCCCTTTAAGTTAAAAAAAAAAGAAGTAAAACAATTCTTTTAATATATGCTACAATATATATATATATATATATATATATATATATATATAATCAACTTATTGGGATAATTTTATCAATGTCACTGACTTGTGCACATGATCATTAATTTTAATAAAATTAATTTGACAAAGGTGTACATAGGAGAATAAGAACAAATTTATTATAGAAGGGTATGATTAATAGATAGTATAAAAATAATCACACACACTTATATATTATAATAAATCCTAAAATAATATTTGAAAAATTTCTTGCAATTGTCTCATAAGCAGTTAAAAATTAAAATAATGTTCTTCATGTCATTTTGTTATAAGAAAGTTTCATAATATTTTTTTAAAAAAGAGGGCTTCGTTTTTTTTCTTGCAATGCATGTTGATAATTTTTTTTAATTAAAAAACTATATTCATATATTGTTATTTAAAAGTAAAGCTAGTTTGATTATATGATGAAAATAAATTTTATCAAATAAATAGAGCTTCATTTTTTTTCTTGCAATGCATGTAGATAAGTTTTTAATAAAAAAAAAATATAAGGACATTGTTATTTAAAAGTAAAGTTAGTTTACTATACGATCAACATAAATTTAATCAAATATAAATGTAATATGTGATAAACCATAATATAAAGTCATTTTATTTTTTATTTTTTATTTTTTATGACTTATATTTAATAATATCCGCAATTTAAAACTCTTGAAAAAGCTCCAAAGAAAATAAAATTGATAAAATATTGAATTTTCATATATTAATATTTAATAATATATATATAATTATATTATCTTCTCCTACCAAAACTACTATTATTTTGCAATATTTGTGTAGTAATTTTGTCTAAAGAAGTCTTTTGTTCATATAAAGTCTATACATAACACAAATATATAAATTGTATAATATTATGATTTTATTAAGCGTTGTTAGAGTTTTTTTCATCCAAAGAAAGTGCCAACAAGGTAATATGTATGATTGAGAAAAAGTTATTTTAATTATTCTTACCCGATATATGAGACTCTCAAATTGAAAAAGCTAGAAGGAAACTCACCACTTGATGTTCTTTGTTTTAGAGAGAGGTTAAATTTATTAATTAACATGTGGTATCAACTCATAAATTACTCTTTCAAAATTGTTTGATTTTATACAATTTTATTTTATGGATATTCATTTGTTGGGTTTATAGTGGTAAGTGAATTCCAGTTATTGTGTAAATAAATGATTTCAGATTATTAAGGTTTGACTCTAGAGTTTGATTAGATCAAGAAAACAAAATCGTTGGTGAGTCTTGACAAAGAAAAACATACATACAGCGAGTCTTGACTCTAGAATTGAGGAAATAAGAAAAAAAACTATAAGGTGTGGCAAAAGATCTATATAGCACAAGAGAGAGAATATTATAGAGTATAATAGTGTTCCACAATGTATCTTTTTTTTTTTTGTCCTTTAACTTTTTGTATTTTGGTCTCCCGAATTTTTTTCTTCAATTTTTTCTTTCTACTTTGTATTTATTTAGGATAAGACTTGGTGGTTTGTTTTGGATGCCTAAGTTAAGGGATCTCGTGGTGTTGGAAAAAAATAATATTGCTTAGTAGATGCTTGATTTGGAAAAATCAACTCATATTTTATTTATATAAAACCATTAAAGCTATGGGGACCAAATCTGAACAATAGATAAACACTCACCCTTTTTTTCTCGCTAGGATCAGGGACTGAATTGCATGGGCAAGGAAAAGGTTTGATTTTTTTTTATCGTTTATTTTTTTCAATTTGATTCTTTCGCATTAGATTTATTTGGGATTAGACATAACAATTTTATTGTTGCCTAAATATGAGGATCTCGTGATGTTAAAAAAAATGATGCACATTTGATGCTTGGTTTTACAAAATAAAACTCAATTTTATTGATTTAAAATAATTAAGATTTGCAGAACCAAATTTGAAAATAAAACAAGAGCAGTGATGTAGTTGGACAAGAAGTAGGGGAATGTCTGGCATATGTAATGCACGCTCTAGCATGTGAGGAGAGCTACCATGTTGTAGAGGCACGTGTGGTCGCATCTGACATTGAGAGGTGGTGTTTTATGGTGTCGCTTGAATTGTCTCAGTGAGGGCTACACAAAAAGGTAGCACGTGGTGGATTTCAGGCAGTGGTGTGTCTCCAACAACCCACTTTGCTTTTCTTTATCCCCCTCTCTCTCTTATCTCATCACCTTGGTTTTCTTGGTTTACTTTATCAATTTTCTCTCATGTCAGTTTTGGTCCTTATATATTTGATTGTTATTTGTTTTTTCATTGTTTTCTTTTTTAATTGAATTATTTTTTCAATCAAGTCCTTCAATATTTGACTAGTTGGGGATTAGGATTCATATTTTTTTTTCTAATTTTCTTTCTATAGGAAATCCTAGTGTTATAACTCGGGTCATGGGTTTGGAAGGTTGACCCAGTTTGTCTTGGATGGTTTCTTTTTGGGGTCATTTTTAAATTATTTTTTTCAATTTCACCTTTAAACATTTGGTTAGTTAGGAATTGGATTTCATATTTTTTATTTATTTTCTTTCTATGGAGTTATCTCGATCTCATGACCCGAGTTGACTTGAAAAGTTTTTTCTTCTTTTTTTTAGATATATCTTTTTTTTTTCAATTTTCCCTTCAATATTGTGTTGGTTTGGGAATTTGGCTTCGTGATTTTTTTCCAGTTTTCTTTATATAGGGTTATTGACACGACCAAAAGATTGATGTCTTCTCCCAAGTGTATGAGTATCGAAGTAATAAATAACCCGGCAAGACCGGAGTCGAACCACAGGGAGGTTAACTATATAAATTAATAATAATAATAATAATGATGATGATGATGATGATGATGATGATGATGATGATGATGATGATAATGATGATGATGATGATGAGTTAAAGAGGACTTTGAGATGTAAGATTAATGTGAAGATTAAACAATGATAAAAATAGTTGTCAAGGTTAGAGGATCCACTAATGGTATTTCAAATAAGTATAATATAAACTCTTTTTATTACTCAACTGGAAACCACACACAAAAGAGGTTCCAATCGGATGATTTGTCATTAATAGCTCATTATAAATTATTAACATGATCATATTAATTATCTTATTTAAGTAACACCAAACTTTTAAATATTGTCAGTAATTCATTATGCTAACTTATGTTAACAACAAATCAAGTTCCTTTCATAGCACAGGTGTAGGTATAACATACGATTGGTTATGAAAGTGTCAAACATTTATTGTACCAAGTGTTATACAACATAAATTTAGATTAACCATTTAACAAGCAAGGTATTAATAATTAATAAGATAAAAATGATAAGAAATGTTAATAGCAAGTTGTTTAGGATATAATCATTGAAGTCTATATTGAGTTTATATTATACTTATCTTAACACCATTAGTGAAACCTTTTCACCTTGACATAATAAACTTAGCTAAACATAATGAAGAAGAGAAACATAAATAAACAAGAGGAGAACATGATTATATAAGTATAGTAAAGGAAATGAAAGGCATAAACAAGATATTAATGAAAGCAAAACTTAAGCATTACAAAAATATAAAGAAAGAGAGAAAGAACATGATCTTGATCTGAAAACCAAGATGCCTAAATGTATGGTAAATGCCTCCTTTTATAGGCCAAAATTCGGAACTATTGATTTAATAACTAATTGTTAAGTGGGCGGCCACCTCTTGACTTGGTAACAATCATTATCTTCTTGTCTGCAGAAAACATCATTGCTAACATCAGAATTTGAATACATAATCCCAATGAAAGTTTTGGAAAATTGTATCAGCTTTCCAACAAAACAAGAATAAGGTCATTCGGACATCTAGAACTCGAGATATGGGCTGAACACTGAACAATGTCTGGGCTGCAGGACAGATTCCAACTTCTCTGTTGTTGCTACAATTTGAACTTGAAAACGGTTCTTTTGAATCTTGGACTCTTTATGAAAGTTTTAGGTCTATATCTTAGCTTTCCATCCATTTAAACCAGACCTAAATCCAAGTTTTACAGCTCCAATTATGATCCAATAATCAAATGGTGTTCCAATTTGAATTCAACTAACTTCTCTTCTTTAAGCTTAGCCCTGTCTTTTTCTTTTCACTTTCAATAATTAAACACATCAATCAATCCTTTAAATTGTGAGATATTCCTGCATTTAAAATGAATATTTACCATGAATTAAAGATATCTTATGTTATCAGACTTGTTATTACAAAACATGCTTAAGTTAGGGAATTTAATGATACTTTAAGTGCAATATGATGATATAAAACCTTAATAAAAATGCACTTTTAAGTACTAATCATAATATAATATACCCTAGAAGAAATTTTATTATGATTTATAAAGGAAGAATATCAAGTGAATTAAAATAAATTGGGATGGTGAAGTAAAAGATTTGGTGCGTGCGGGAAGAATATAGATGAATTGGTGTTTTTACAAAAGTATTTAAGAAAAGGTTAAATGAGTGGCAAAATTATAAATAAAGAAAGAAATCCCCCCTATAAAGGCTGGCCGACAGGTTAAAAGAAGATTTGCCTAGAAAATTACTCTTCCCCCCCTCTTTTTTCTCCATTTTTTCAAGATGTAAATCAAGGGTAGTGTTTTCGAGAGAATTTTATTGATTATATCAACTAAATTAGGAAGACTAGAGAGAGAATTGGAAGCTTAGGAACCAAGAGCGAGAAAAAACAATTTTGGAGGAAATGGTGGAAAATATGGAAAGAGTTGCATTAAGCTTATCAAATTGAGTTCAATTATTGTTGGTTAAGATGATTTTTACAACTTTAATTCATTTGATTGAGTGTTATTGAAAGTTGAATGATAAATCCCAAATTTAGATTAGTTAGGGTTTACGCTTGGTTTTGGAATAGTATAATTTGGATGACTTTTTTTTTTATTAATATGTGATGTAATGATATGTTTGTTAAGCAAGGTAAAGGAACTTGCATTCAATTATGGGGTTTTACTATGAATGGCCAAGTTATTAGTTTTGAAAAATTGATGATTTCTCAATTATTGGTAGAATTGGAAAACCCTCAAATCTTCCATTATAGGGTTCATGGAAATTATTGGGAAAATAGGTATTTCATAGTAAATTGATTAAAGTGGCATGAAATGAGTATTAACTAGAGTGAAAACATGGAAGAAAATTGAAAATAAACCAAGGGCTAGGGCCAACCATATAGGAACTTTTGGGAAATGAAAGATTTGGCTTAAAGTTTGTGTTATTGATTGTTTATTTAATGTGTTGGTATGAGTAATTGCATTTCGAAAAGGGTTTTGGTTGAAAATGTGAATTTCATGTTGCATGCGTGTTTTGGAGAAATTATGGATGCGAAAAATTAGGCAATGTTGAATGTTTTTAAATCAATGTGAAAACCTTAGGAATTCAATTCAAATTGAACTTTGGGTTGATGAAATGAATGGCATGTATAGAAGTACAAAATTGCTTAAAAATGAATAAGCAAGTATGATTAGTATGAATGGAAGTTTAGATTTTTCTTTGTTTAAAATGTATAAGTGATGGTTAAAATTGGGTGGTGTGTATGGTGTATTGGTAGTGTTAGATATTGAAATAAATGCACTTGAAAAAGGAATTAATAATGGTATGACAAATTATGAGGTGTTGTCAAAATTGGTTAAATTGTTAATTAGAGAATTGTGGGGAAAATCCAGAAAGATAACCTTGATAAATTGGTTAAATTATACCGTTTCAATATTTTATGAGTTGATGGTGATTGAATAAGGTTGAGTTTAATAAAGTATGCAAGTTGAAAAAAAATGGAATCTCATGTTTGATTTATGTGGTAGAGTTTGGAATCGGTATGTGTGGAAGTACGAAGTATTTGAGTATGGATAATATTGTTAGCATGGTTATCAAACTCATGAGCTGAGTTATTTGTATACTGATGAGGGCACCTCTTATTGATGTTAGGAGAGACATTCATAACTAGAACTTCTGCGGAGAGAGCTAATGCGACAGGAGTACCAAGTAAATGTCTGACACCTTACTCCTTTAACTCAAGGCACACTTTCTTTTAAGAATTCATGTACTTGCAAAATGTGTTATAGAAAAGATCGTTGGGAAAGTATGGATTACTTTATTTAAATAAGAGAAAAAGTCAGTCATTTAGATAAGGATTTGATTTAAATGAAAAAAAAGTTAGCTGTTTGGACGAGAACTTGATTTAAATGAAAAAAAAATATAAGTTAGTCGTTTTAATGGGGACTTGATTTAAATGAAAAAGAATAAGCCAGTTATTTGGACAGGGACTTGATTTATGATTTGGAAAATAATAAGAAAAGTTAGTATTTGGATAGAGAATTGATAGGGTGAACTCCTAAGTCGGCCATCTAGATAAGAATAAATATATGGGTTGCTATTATAATTTATCTAGAAATTATGGAAGCAAAACCGAGGATGTTTGGTGTTATATGGGATAACACAATTGTATGGGTTTTTAATATGAGTAAATGTGTTAATTTTCCTATTCACAAGATGTGTAAAGAAATACTCAGCATTCCATTGATTGTTATGAGAGTTATAGGTTCATTATGACCTCATAGACGACACTGTCATTGTCATTTTATTTTACTAGTTATGTTATAAGTTTGATGTAAGAAATCCTATAAATCATTTTGTTACTCCTTTTAAGAAATTTGTAATATGTTATATGTTATGTATGTAATTAAATTGGGAATTATAGAATTGTTATGAAATGGTGAAGAATTGTCCTAAGACTATATTGCGAAATCACTAATTAGAGAAATGTTAAAAATTAACCGGTGGTATGCTTGAAGCTACCTATGTGGTGGTGATGTTATAATGTGATGTGGTTTTACGTACGCAGGAAATTGCATAATGAAATTTTAGGTAAGGTTCTATGTAGGAGAAACTCTACCAAAATTTTATTAAATTATATAACTTTACTACTCATAATAATAAATCATTGGTAGCTTATAATGCATATGAAATGTATTGAAGTTGTCACCCATGATATTAAATTCACTTAGGGTAAATATGATGTCATGTTAAATGCAGAAAGAAAGTGCACTAAAGTGTTGAAGTAGATAATTTTAAAAAAATAATGTTATATAATCTATGCCAACAAGACAGGAAATAAATCTTATGTAAATTATGCCTATGAGACAGAAAATTAATGTTATGTAAATTATGCCTTTGGGACAGGTAAATGACATTAAGTGGAAATACACCTTCAGGGTGGGGAAAATGATATGAAAAAAAAAATGTTTTCATGGTGGAATTAAAATGTATAATTGAATTGAACACAAAAGCAGAATTTAATGTGTAAGACTTAAATTGATTGCAATGACGGAATTTAATACATGAAATTAGAATTAATCACAACAATAGGATTTAATATGTGAAATGTTAAATTGATTTCAACGATGAGATTTAATACATAAAAATTGAAATGACCATAAAAATAGAATTTAATATGTGGCCATAAAGACAAGCCTATTATATTAAATGTTAATCCAACTACAATGATGAGGGTTATTATGTTTTGAAGTATAGGTTACATGTATTTAAAAAAAATCGGTGATTTTGGATAATGTAGAATACAAATTGTAACTATTAGGATGAAATAAGAAAAGTATGAGTGAAACAAAACACAAAATGCTAATATAGAAATGAGTAAATGAACGTGGTTGATGTAAATTTTCAAGGAATGAAAAAGATCAACAAATGTATAATTGGCATAAAGTATCTGCTATAAATGACCAAGTAAAGTGATGAATATGGTGAATGTAGAATACAAGTTTCGAGTATGAAAATGAATTTAAATGAATAAAAAAGAGTGATTAAAGCATTAACTATGTGTATGGACGAGATTGATGAATATAGAAATGTGATGAGTTTATGCGCTAAGTATATAAATGGGCTAAATAAATCCATGAGTTGATTAAGGTATCTAGCTAAGTGTAAGGATGAAATTAAGGATTGATGAACTCAATCATAAAATTGTATTAAATCATAAAGATTGGGTAAAAAAGAGAATAGATGACATTAGTTATTTTTTAGTATTGAAGCATGATTATTGAAATCAATAAACAAATATGGTTGTTTTAAATAATAAGCTAGGACCTCGAAAACAAGTCCATAGTACGTAGGTTTATAATATTGGATGGTGAAAAAAGAAATTGTTTATGCGTTAGAAAATGAGAAATAGATTGATTGGTAACCATGGTGCAAAAATAATTATTATTACATAAAGTAAATGAATGTGGTATTATATGTCTTGAGTAGTAAGACAAATATTGCAAATATATAATTATAAATGTAAATTGAAGGAGTTATTGTTGTCATAGGTAATTAGTAAGACCTATGTTTTAGGATAAAATTTCTATAGGATGATTACGGTTTCATGACCTAGTTCGCGGGTTTAGAAGGCTGGGCCAAGCTGACTTGGGTATTTTTTATCCTTTTTAAATTCATATTTTTCTAATTTCAACCTTCAACATTTAGTTGGTTGAGAATTGGACTTCATAATTTTTTCTAACTTGCTTTCTATAAAGTTATCTTAGGCTCATGACCCAGGACATAGATTTAACAGGTTAACTCGCTCGAGATGACTTAGGTTGTTTTTTTATTTTTTAAAAAAATTTCATCCTTCAACAATGAGTTGTTTGAGAACCGAGCTTGATATTTTTCTTTCAATTTTCTTTCTATAGGGAATTCCATTCTCATGACATGGATCACGAGTTTGACGAGTTTACTCAGGTTGAATGGAATCACTTTTTTTTGTTCTTTTTTAAATTAGATTTTTTTTATCCTTCAATATTTGGCTGATTAGGAATTGAAATTCCTAATTTATCTCCATTTACTTTTTATTAGTTATCACGATCTCATGATCTAGATCGTGGGTTACACAAGTTAACAAGGTTGGCCTAGGTCGATCCAGTATTTATCGATCTCAATATTAAAAAAAGAAGTGTCATCCAATATGTCTCCATCTCAATATTTAAAAATGGTGTCATCCAATATGCTTTAGATTTTGAGTTCATGATTGAATTTTTTTTGTTAGCTTGAAAACACAATTGTGCAACGCCTTTTCATTTTTTTGTACATTTTAAAAAATATTTTGACCTGTGGTGTAGCATAAGCCAAAGATCTAATCTATTCCAAAGTTTTCAATTCCATTCCGTTTGGCGTTCTATTCTTCTTAATGGAATGAAAAATATAAGTTTCAGATCATTTCAACGATCTGTTCTGGTTTTCTGTACTATGTGTGCGTAATTCAAAATATTAATTCAACATACATGATTCCAATTGAAATCTAAGGATAAATTAACTTTAAATTATGTAATACAAACACAATGTCAAGCATCTAAATATTTCAAAATTTAAAACATTCCTTAATAGTCAAAAGTCAAAACTAAAGAGAACTTTAAATTAAAATAGTTTAACATAAATAAAATGCCAAAATATTGAGAAAGTAAAAGGTTTTAATACATAAGATATATAAATCAAACATAATCTCCATCAGTAAGATAGAAATAAGGATCCTGATCTTGTGGTAGTATGTAGGGGAAGTCATCAACTAGACATTCTAATACATGGTCATTTCTACTAAGCTTGAATTAAATAATAAAATAAAATAGAAAGAAAGAAAAAAATGTAAAAGATCCAATCTCTCATCAAATCTTACCATAACTAATCAACAATTGATTAAACTAAAGGTATATATATGTGGTATTGACAAAAACACTAACATTCATTATCTTTTAAATTGCAACTATTATAGGTATCACACTCTCTGTTATCTCCAATATCCTTTAAAATCTATATTTTTTCTCCAATAAACCCAAACAAAACAAATCAATGGCAAAAATCAAAACCCAAAATGAACCCACAATATTTCTCATAAAACGCAAACTTAATAAGGACCTAATTCCTGAAAACAATCAAGAAAATCACTCCAACAAATCGCAAAATCTTGAATCTATCACCAACAATTTGTCAATCACCCAAGACAAAACCACTGAAAAAACACAAATTCTAAAAGCTTCTTCCAATAACCAAAATGACACCATATTTGAAGTGGTAGAAAAAGAAGATCAACAAATGACCAAACATGTCATATGCATATAGTTGTGGATTGTGATTGTCACAAGTATTCAAAGCGGAATAGACAAAGTACACCCAAAGCTTCTTAGCCAGAATTTGGGTGAAAAATCTAGAGTGATCCGAGATCCTGAGCGAGATAAAATTTATTTTATTTTGTTTTGTTTTTTGAAATCGTATGAAATATACCGATTATTATAGTCAAAACAGAACATTATTTGATAATCTTGATTTATATATATATATGTCCATATAAACACATGTTTCGGTTATATAGTTTTGGTGATACACCCTGCAATGCAAGTGTTGGAAACATAGTGTTGGTTTTTTAAAAAAAAAGAAGAAGAAGAAAGATTTTTTTTTTTTCCTTCACTAGTTAAAGAAGAAGCGTTGTCTTCTTAGGGGACGTACGGGGTGATCTCTCGAGTACTATATAATATGCAAATGTTACTTAAGATTACTTTATTCTAAGGCTTAGATTAGGATTAGGAATCATTTTATCTTGTTGTCCAAATGTAATGAACAGAGAGCCAAAATAATGAAGCTCTATTATCTAAAAATTGATCGCTCTCCTTCTTTGTCTTCGATTGTATATTCCTTTGTCTTCTTTCATTCATTAGCCCATAGATTCTTACAACCATTTTTTTTTTCTTCTATGACTGCATCACAAGCTAGCCTTTTAGATTAACTACATGATATTATACTAATATAGGCAAGGACGGAAAATTGGATAGGGACATCCCTACATTCTTATATTGCTAAACTGCTATCTAAATATCTCAGAACTCCGTTCTCAAGAACTATGGTAGATAATATTACAAGCCCTTTATTTGAGTCTCCTCCTCCTCCTCCTCCTCCACACAAATCCAATCTGCCAATGTTATATTATGGCCTAGTAGTTGTTGGCACAGCTGCTATAGTGCTAGCTGTTTACAACCTTATAATCATCAAGTGGTGCGCTCAACGTGGAGGCCGATCGGGCGGGGACCAAATGTGTTTACAGAGGTAACAAACAAGCCGAGTTTTGAAAACTCCAGCAGCAACTTGCCGTCTAGTTTCAAGTACGAAAAGGGAAAAATAGGCGGTGACCAAGATCAAGGAAGTGGCTATGAATGTCTTTGTTTGCTTATCGGCTTTTGAAGAGGGAGAAGAGGTTAGGCAATTGCCAAGGTGTAAGCACTCATTTCATGCTCCTTGTATAGATATGTGGCTATATTCCCACTCTGATTGCCCGCTTTGTCGTTCAAGTGTTGATCCTCCTCTTGCGGTGTGTAATAGAAGAACGGCGCGGCGGCGGCCGATACACCGGAGAATTCTAGAGAAGGGTTCTTGGATTCAGCCACAAATAATACCTGTATGAGGTTTTTGTTTTTTAGGTTCCTGTCTTTTTCCACCTGTTTGTTGACTAGGAAGGGGGAATTAGATGCCATTGCGTGTCTACTGGCAATTAAACGTTCTGAGATTTGATTTGATGATGATAACCATGATTGCTTAGCGGATTGACATATTGGTCCACCTTGTATATACTTTGTTCTTCGTTTGGCATAAAGTAGGTCCACAGTTGGCATTGAATATTTCTACTTAACATGTTAGTTTTTATGTTTCAAAAACTTTTTTTGAAAGAGATTTTACTTTTTTACTTTAAATTATTTTTTTAATATTTTCAGATCGATTTGATGTGCTAATAATAAAAATAAATTTTAAAAAATAAAAAAATTTATTGTTTCAATGCATTTCCAAATAAAAAATACTTTAAAAAACAACCACTACTACGATATTAAACGAGCTCTTAAAACACAAATAAAAATGGTACCATTACATTACAAAATGCACTAAAATATTTAGGTAAAACACGGTAGTGATTAACAATAGCCTGATTTTATTTTATTTTTGTCCTTAGTTTTTTCAATTGTAGTTTTCTATGCCTAAATTAATGACCAATCTATTAAAATTTGTTAATGAAAGAAAAAATTTAATAAAAGAGGACTAGAGTGTAAAATAAGGAGAAAATACATGGTCAATCTTAAATTCACTAGAAAAACTTTGTTTAATCCACCAACTTTTCTTTTACTTACTCTGCAATCCTATTAGTTTTTGCAATTATAATCGCCAAAGTTTATTCTCTTATCATTTAAGTCCTTGAGTTTGAGAGATGAGAGAGAAAATATTATGAAAACGATGAAGAAGAGAGAAAATTGAAGAATGACCACTTTCCAACGACGAAACTCGACGTTTTTAGTGTCAATAGGTTCTGTTAGACATTGTGAAATAGCGGTGGGGTTTTTTTATATAAACGATGAAAAAGTAAATTGGGGTCTGTTTAGACTTTTTTGATTTGGTTAGTGATTTGTAATTTTTTTGAATGGTGTATGGATGTTTTTATAGTGTTTATTGGGTGTTTTGATGTGAAAATGAGCTGAAAAATAGATATTTAGACCAAAAAAACTCATCCTCTAATTTTTCAACCACCATAGTGATGGTAGGATTCTAGATAGGCAGTCTGATTGGTGATACGTCATCTGCCACATATATATATATATATATAAGGATCGCATCATCCACTCTTGATGCAAAAAAAAAAAAAAAAACACCTAGGCTTTTTTAATTTATTAAAATTAGGCGTATAGGCCTAGCCCATCAACACATGATCTCTTTATTTTTTTCATCACTTTTCATTAATTGTTTCTATTGATTTAGCTTTATTTTTTAAATAGTGATTGATTTTTTTATATTTTTTAGTTGCATGAGTTTACAAAGAGATTAGTTTGAATTGTTTTTTTTCTTATATTTTATATGAATTAGCTATATTTGTATAAAGTCTTTATGAAAACAGAAATCATTTATTATTTGGAATAACAATTAGCCAGCAAGATAAAATGAATGAAAATATTTAAAATAAAAATGATAGTTGATGTAAAACATTTGCATGTACATCTATATTTTGTTTCTACTATGAAAATTAACTTATCGCTTTAATATTTAATTAGTGTTAATAACTCCTTTTGGTTTATCAACTCATATATTTCTTTTATTTTATAAAGCATAAATAATATTTTTTTTATCTCTCATTTAAAAAAGAGTATGTTAGGAATTGTGATTCATAATTTTTTTCGATTTACTTTTTATAAAGTTATCATTATCTCAAACAAACATACAAATATTAGATTGATATTTAATTTTTTTGAGCATTTCTTTTTACTATATAATTAAATAAAAAATGCTTTCGTAACAAAACAAAGTTGCTAAACTTTGTGGAGTCCATGACATGGGTAACAGGTTTGGTGGGTTGATCTGGGGTTGATTCAATATATTATCATCTTAATATTTTAAAAAAAATATTATTTTAATTTTAAAAAAAATCAAACCATATTTTTTTATCAACTATTTAGATTTTTATTAAACCTATTAAATCAATTGCGTCATGTCATAACCTCGGGATAGTTTGACTTGAAACCCGGATTAAGTGAAAAGTTAAATTAAAAGGTTTCATCATTAAGGGTTGAGTTTAATAACATTTTATATATATAAAGAATTCCTGTGTTATAGATATTTTTTTTATGTTCAAGGTTTTTTTAATCCAACTCGCATGTAGGGTCGGCCGGTCATTTAGTAAAGAAAGAAAGAATGATGCTCGTTTATCATTTAAAGCAACTTAGTAATAATTTCTCGGGTACCGCGAGAATTCACAAGTGGAAAACTAAACACTAAATTAAACAAGCCCACTAATAAAAACTTTCAACCAACTACTTTTTTTTTTTTTTTTCATTTCCACATCTTGCTTTTGAGTTTCTTTCTATTTGTTTAATAATATATTTTTTATTTTAAAAAATATCAAATTGATATTTTTTAGTGTTTTTTTTTTATAATTTTAAAGTGTTAATATTGAAAATAAAAAAAATCTAAAAAATAAACACATACTAAGACTCGTCTCGATATAAAACAAGTAAGGAGGGGCGAGCATTTGGATAATTCAAAAAGCCAAAAAATGTTATTTTAGAGAATTTTTTGGATTATTTAAAAAAAAATTAAATTCTTTGTTCTAAAATAATTGGGCAGTGCATATGTCCTTTGGCATTGGGTACCAAAGAACAGACGACTATGTCTTTTGGGTAGTGCATACGACACTTCTTGTCAGCCAAAAATCATTTTCCATCGCGTCATTTGATGTGCCACCGCATTTTCTTCTAATCGACAACGGGTGGTGGGGGGGCGGTATGGTTCGTCGTCAACAACCTTCTCTCTTCTCCTCCACTTTTCTTTATCCTCCTCTCGAAATCACGGCGCCCGTACCAAATTTTAGAGGTGTCACGTGATATTTTGAGATTTTAATTTCAATCCTTATTCTTTTAATTTTTGTTCTTGACTCTTTTGTAAAATTTTTTTTTTTCAATTACGTCCTTCAATCTTAATTTGTGATATATTATTTTTTTCAATGTGGTCCTTACTCTTTTGATTGTTCTTTTGTTAAATTGATTTTTCTTCTTAATTTCACCCTTCAATAAAAAAAAAATTCATTTTTTTATTTCAATTTTGATTCTTATTCTTTTTTTTTTCTCTTTTGGGTCTTTTTGTTAATTTTGTTTTTCTTTTTAATTTTACCCTTCTATCAAAAAACAAAATTATTTTTTATTTTCATTTTGATTCTCATTCTTTTAATTGCTATTTTTTGTTTTGGATCCTTTTTGTATAATTGAAGTTTTTTTTTCTAATTTCATCATTTAACATTTGATTGGTTGAGAATTAAACTTTTTGGTTTTTCTAAATGGAGTGCTTCCAGTTTAATGATCTAGATCACAGGTTTGAAAATGTAACCCAAGTTGATATTTTTTTTAATGTATTTTCTTTTCAGCATTCATCATTTGACAATGGTTTTTTTAAGAGAAAGAGAGCTTTGAGACTCTCTTTGGTTTTTTTTTTCTTTTGGATTATCCCAATTTATTTTTATTTTTTTACCTAAAGTTCCTTTAAAAATTAGAATTAACTAGATAAAATTGCTTCATATGAAAGTTTTGACTATATAAAATTAGATTTAAAGAAAATTACAAACACATTAGTTTTGAAATTTTATAAATTTATAAATAAATAAATACTATAATTTGGATTTCATTTTACCAAAATAAATTTTGGACAACTTTCAAATTGGTCATTCTCCAAAAATTCTAAAAACTTATTAGTTTGGAAATCAGGTAGAGTTTTTCGAAAAGTAGTCAAAACCTTACAACTTGCTCAGTTTTGAAATAAAAACTATTAATTCGTCCCAACTGCAAATTCTAACACATTAACAAAAGAAAACTAAAGGAACAGGGTTTTTAATGTATTCTTCACACGCAATATTATTCACTATAATAGTATTTTTTTAATATTTTTTATTTTTAATTTAATTTTTCAATATTAAGTTCATTGGAGATTGTGCTTCATATTTTTTTTAATTTATTTTTTTATGAGATTATCCTAGACTTATAACTGAGGCTATAGGTTTAATAAGTTAACTCGGTTGACTTGAGTCTTTTTTATTTTGCTAATTGATTTTTTTCCTTCAATTTTATCTTTTGATATTAAATTGATTGAAAATTAGACTTCGTGATTTGTTTCAGCCTGCTTTCAATGAGGTTATCCACATCTTATGACTCAGATCACAAGTTTGGCAGATTAACCTTAGTTAACTTGAGTTGTTTTTTGTGTTCTTTTTTTAATTTCATCTTTCAACACTGGATTGATTGAGAATTGAGTTTTATAATTTGTTTTATTTGCTTTCTATTAGGTTATTCTGATGTTTTAACCTGAGTCGTGAGTTTGGCAGATTAACCTTGGTTGACTCGAGTTATTTTTTTTAGTTTTTTTAATTAATTTTTTTTCTCAATTACATCCTTAAACATTAAATTTATTGGAAATTGATTTTTGTACTTTGTTTTGATTTGTTTTCAATTGGGTTATTATAATTTATTGACTTGGTATATAGATTGGCAGGTTAACTCATATTGATCCAAATCGACCCAATATGTTATTGTCTCAATGTTTATTAAAAAAATCTCATCTTAACTATTTATTTTAAGTAAAATTATATTTTTATTGATAATCCAGGTTACTTTTTGATGAGGTTATAAAAATCATAGGAATATTCTGGAATGAATTATTCCTAGAAATCCTCATACATCATTTATGGTGAATTCAATGACCTCCACTTCAAGACCACATAGGCTTCTTCTTGGGCCAATCTCTCTCTCGAGGGATATAAAACTCTTCTAGAATAAATACCTGCTAAAAGTCCCCTAAGGGTATTGATGGGGGACCCTTTGAAGATCAAGTCAGTATTAGGAATATTTGTGTAAAGAACGACATTAATGAAGATATTAAAGAGCTTTTATGAATGTATAGAAAAGGTTGGAGAAGAAGGTCTAAAGGTGAGGAGGAGAAGCTGAAAATCCATCTTTTTCTTTATCTTCTTTTATATCACCTGATTTGAACTGCCTTATGCAACGTAAGAGGGGTAGAAAAGTAATCTTGTATGATTAAGATAATATTAGCTTATTGCTCGTGCCATCACTTCTAATTAATGTAAGCAAGGATTGCTTGTTCGTATTTAATGGGATTGTAATGGGCATCATAATTATAAACCCAGGCTCAGGGTATGAGAGGTTCAGTGTAAAATAACCCTTCAGTCACGTACCCAATCTGAGGGATGTTGGGCTCAATTCACACCCTGAGACTAGGAGGAATCGAGTCCAGCTATTGACTGTACCCATGAATGGTTAGGGACTACCGCGCTACTGCCTAACATAAAGCTGGGCATGGTCGCATCCTTAACCCACCACGGGGATGAGCATGGACATGCCCTGGCCCAACGTGGACCATGTGTCCCTCCATTACAGTGGAAATCACTAAGGCATCTTCATGCGGATATTTAATCCCTTGTCCATCAGTAGGGGTGAAGGTGATGGGATCATGCCAAGACCTTTCTTGACCCATTGCAACTAAGACTTGATCCCCCAACCTCGTCCTCTTATTGCTGGTGACACCCACATTGGTTGATGAGCCCTCCAGTATGACAAGGACCTTTGGGAGCGTTAGTCCCTGTTATCTCGATTCGTCTCCCTCCCCGTCCAGAGATGGATCCTTTTTTAAGAACTATCTGAGATATCCTTGTGCCAAGAGTATCTCCACCTTTTTTTAAAAGCATAACAATCCTCGGTGTCATATCCTCTCTCCCTATAAAACTGGCAGTACTTCTTGGAAAACTTGAGGCTGGGATTATGCTTTAAAGGGGGAGGATATTGAACTAAGTTTTAACCTCTCAGAGTCGTGTAGATCTCCGTGTAACTGGTGTTTACAGGGGTATAAACCATTTCAGTTTTGATGGGATGTTCCTTGAGGGGTCCTTTCTTCTTAACCTCTTGTTGTCTGACTAGGGAACAGTTCCTGCTAGGGGGTTCATCATTGATGCCTCCTCTGTGGACTTGAGTGGAGCTTCTACGAGCAGCCAAAGCTTCCTCTACTCTTATGTGACTCTCAATCATCTGCTTCACTCTTAGGAGAGTTCTATTTCGTAGCGGGTGGAGTTGTTCCCACAACTCTTCATTTCTGACCCCTTTAATTAAAGCCTCATAAACTATGGGCTATAGTAGGTCCTCCACCTAAAGCATTTCTTCATTAAATCTCCTCAGATAGGCCCAGGTGGACTCCTTCTTGCCTTAGATAATTCCAAATAATTCAGTGGAGCTTTTCTTTATTGGGATACTGGTGCTGAAATGTGTAACTAGCTTGGCACATACATCATGGTAGCCCAGGATTGACCCCAACTTCAGGTTATTGTATCATGTCCTTACGTTCCCCTTGAAGGTGGTGGGCAATATCTTACACATCACATCATTGTCATGGATGACCAGCTCAAGGTTCCCCCTCACATTCTGGATATGGTCTCGAGGGTCTGTAAGGCCATCATACGTGTCTAAGCTCATATTTGCGGATAAATACTCCCAGGGTACTTTGGCTTCCAGAACTCTCTTGGACAGCGAAGAGTCCTCCACCTGATACTGGTGGGCAGGTCGGTGATGTCGTGAGTCCTCCTCAGCCATTCTTCTATGTCGTTCTCGGTGTGGGTCGGATGAACTGGATGAATCTAGTATGGAATGGTGGGAAGGTGATCTATTTCTCTCCCACGACGACTAGTTTGAATTCTGCAAGAATGCTCACTTCTTATTGGCACCGTAGGGCGGTGGGAATGTTCTAGAGTTGGACTAAGAGAACGACGCCTGGGTGATTCCCCTTCATTTTATCCATACCCCTTGGCGTAACTGATGCGTCTTCGGGCTATAGAGGTCCTTTAAGGCTGAGGTGGTAAATCGTGTGTTGGGACATCATGAAGAGGTTGAGGATGAACCGTGAGCTGTCCTCTCAACGTGATGACCTCCTCTGAGAGCAAACGTATCTGCTCAGCCATCTTCTCAATCTGGGGTTGGACGGACGTACCAGCAGCAATGTGGGCGTCTGTGATATGCCCTGGTGTGTATGGATCGGCCATGGTGGTGCACTAGGTAGAACCTCATGTCAAAGCTTACTTTCTTGCTGGAGAAGTAATTAGCTTTCTGTAAAGGTTCCCACAGACGGTGCCAACTAACGAGGTTATAAAAAATCACAGGGAATATTCTGGGATGAATTATTCCTAGAAATTCTCATATATCATTTATGGTGAATTCAATGACCTCCACTTCAAGACCACGTAGGCTTCTCCTTGGGCCAATCTCTCCCTCGTGGGATATAAAACTCTTCTGGAATAAATACCAGCATAAAGTCCCCTAAGGGTGTTGATGGGGGACCCTCCGAAGATCAAGTCAGTACTAGGAATATTTGAGTAAAGAAGAACATTAATGAAGATATTAAAGAGCTTTTATGAATATATAGAAAAGGTTGGAGAAGAAGGTCTAAAGGTGAGGAGAAGAAGCTGAGAATCCATCTTTTTCTTTATCTTATTTTATATCACCTGATTTGAACTACCTCATGCAATGTAGGAGAGGTAGAAAAGTAATCTTGTATGATTAAGATAATATTATCTTACTGCTCATACCATCACATCTAATTAATATAAGCATGGACTGCTTGTTCGTATTTAATGGGATTGTAATGGGCATTATTAACACAGGCTCAAGGTATGGGAGGTTCACTGTAGAATGACCATTCAGTTACGTATCCAATCTGAGGGACGTTGGGCTCAATTCACGCCCTAAGCCCAAGAGGAATCAGGTCCAGCTCTTTACTGTACCCAGGAATGGTTAGGGACTACCACACTACTACCAACATGGAGTTGGGCGTCGTCGCGTCCTCAACCCACCACGGGGCTGGGTGCAAGCGTGCCCTCGCCCAACGGGGGGTTGGGCACAGTCATGCCCCTTCCCAACTTATAGTTGGCCGCCGAGAAAGATATAATCTCATCTTGGGTTATGACTTTCGTGTGTTGTCTTTTAAATGGGGTTGATTTATAAAACTATGACCCATCACTTTTAAATCTATCAAAACAACTTAATCGTATCAAATCAATTTTTACACTGTATAAAAAAACTTTTACTAGGAAAATCATTAGCTAACACTTAAGAATTTTTTTTCACATTAAAAAAATTATCCAGCACGCATTGTAGTGCGGGCAAATGATGTGGTCGCAACTAAACTTATAAGCCTTCTTACTACTGTTGCCACATCATGAATGAGATAACGACAAGCTGCTCATCCTCCTAATTCTAATAAGCTGTTATTATTCCAATCCATCCTCCTAATTCTAAGTAACGCAGAACATTAAAACAAACCATAAATTTCATCTTCGATCCATGACTCTGAAACATTAACAGAACATCAGAATAAATCACATGACTTCCTCTGCATTGATGTCTTTGCAATTCCATGGAACAAGTCTTCATGCACAAAATCCCTCAAAATACATGCATTTACGATATGTACACATGAAGACGAACCTGCATAAATTTATTTCATAAACTGAAGTCCTCGTGTACGAATTCATCGGATGAATTATTTTGTTAAAATCTCCAACTGTCACGAAACCAAATGCAGATAGCTCCTGGCCCCAATGAACTCTTACTTTGAACAACAAGGCTAATATCATTATATTACAAGATTATAGGATATAGATCACATTCTTCTCAAATTGTCTAACCTTGCCCGCAAGTCACCGTCAATTCCACTTTGTCTTCGTCCCCGTTGTTTCCACTTGTGCAACCTTACCCTTCGCACTGGTGCAAAGCAACAGCAGATAATGGTGCATTTACAAGCTGCAAATACAAGCAATAATAATTGACATAAATAGGATGATTAACCAAACATCAAACACTTAGACGACGTGCATGCAAAAGTAAAAGTTGCAATGACAAAGTTATCTCCTGATTAACATTAATTCCAATCTCATCAAGGACTTGGTTCACTTGTTCTTCAGTTTCCTCTTCTTCCTCATCCCCTTCCAAAGAGTCATCAATGGCATCTCCCATCACCTCTGTCACCATTTCCATCTTTTCGTTTTGCCTCTCAAATTCTTGCATAATTTTCTGCCCATAGCCTTTGTTACACCTTTCATCTCTTCTCCCATTGCTTGTGTTGATTTCAATGATTGAGATTTATTTCAAACATCCATATCTTAGTATCTTTAAGGCATATCATCAAAAGTTCAATGTACTGACTTCATTATAAAACAAAAGGGATCAATAAATTTGTAAAATCAACAACACTGAAATTCTTGAGACCCGCATGAGGGGAAAGAAAAAGAGCCCCTTAATTTTGAACTTCAATCGAATCAACATTTACATGTCTCCCCATCTAAGATATTTTGGCATTTCCGGACCAGTCATAATTAAAGGAAACACAAGTGGAGTATGAAATGAAAGAATATTTTCAATTTATTAGTAATTTTATCAATGTGGACTTCTGCCAAGTATAGAAAACTCCTTCACAATTTGATTTTATTTTATAACAAGGATTCATTGACCATTTATTTTGTTAAAATCCTGCATCTTATTTTGATTTGCCTATTTAGGGTTTTAATGGGGAAATAGACATGAGACAAGATTCACATGTTCGTATAATCTATGGTGATGAAGGATAGTCTAATCCTTTTGTTATTAAATTTTATTTATGTTTGTTTATTGGGCTTTTTTTATTTATTTTTTGGATATTTTATTTAGTATGCTATAATACCAATTGTTTGTTCTAGTTAGAGTTTTAGTATTTATATTATATTTTTCTAAAAATTAGATAGTTGATGAATTGAATAAAAGTTGCAATTTTTTTCAACCCCCATTCCTTTTCTTTTGCAGTTTTTCTTCTTTTTCTTTGGCTTTTTTTTCTTAGCTTATTATATCATCTTCAAATCTCTTTTTGTCCCACATCAACTTTAATATCAAAGCAAGACTTTTAATTGTTTTTATAGTTAATCAATCTTTGAGGGCTTGTGAAAATCCTCAAAATTCAACATGGTTTGTAAACCTAGAAATTGTGTAGAATCACCAACAATAACTGGAAAAACAAAATTAATTTTTCTATTTACTGACCCATATCTGGAAAAAAAAAATTACCCTCGCATAGCCACACCAGTGCCACGGCACCACGCTACCATGTCACCACCACCACCATAATTCCACGTCAATGACACCTCACCCCACTAACATGGCACCAATATATGAGAACATGTTGCCACGTTAGCATCACACAGCTAGATGTTACAAGTTAGTGCCACGTAAGCTGTTTTCGCCATGTCAACAACAATTTCTTCCAAAATCTTTCCACCAAGCAATCATGTCAGTAAATCACTTTACCTTTTGCTATGTTGAATTTTAAGGTTCTGGTATTACACTTGTTATTCAACTTATCATTAATAATATTCTTTTGTGCCTAAAAAAATCTTATCTTGTATTATACTCCTATATTTTTTGCTCACCTTATATCTTTGTCATTCAAATTTATTCATTAATCTTTTTTATTAATTGTCGAGCTTGTCAAAACTAGTGGAAAGTTGTGGCTTTTATTTGATTAATCATTTATACTTAAAGATCTAACAGTGCATGGTTAAAAATTTTCTAGTGTTTTCTGCTCTTAATATATCTTAACATTTTAAAAAAATAGAATTAACTTTATTTTTGTATTATGGTTTCACTTGTAAGAATCGTAAGTGATCTCAATTTCATTGATGGCTAAAAATGGCTTAAGGTTGACTTGAAAGTGAACTAGCTAAACCAGCTCATCATAGCTCAAAGACATCCATATAATATGGTAAAACACAATAAGTATGAATACAACGTTACATGTTTTGTTTTCAAATAAGAGTTTTCCAAAAATAAAACCCAACTGCCTCAACCTAAATCATCCATCATTAAAACAATGAAACATTTAGTATTTTAGCCTCAACCTCCAAACATTTCCTTTAAGGTTATATATACTATTCCACCTGACATTGCAATAAACTCTAAAAAAATACAAGTTTTTGGAAATAGAGTGAAAATAGAAAGAGAAGTCGTCACCTAGTATTATAGTCATTATAAACCCTAACTAGTCTTTAGAGTTATAAGGTAAATGACTGGTTATGCTAAAGAAAATATATTTTCACCTTAAAACATCCTACCTAAAATAAGATATATTGTTACTTGTCTTCTATTTGAAATGGTATGTTGTTCCTGATCTACCGGTGGTCCATCCATATAGGTCTATTTATCTTCCTAATCTATTACAATATCTTTCTTCATTTTTTATTTTTGTTTGAGAGACTTGGTCATATATAAAATTTGATGATGATCAATTTTATTTTTTTAATGATGAGATCATGTAATAAATTGAACAAAACCAAACTAGGTTAATAGTCCACCGAAAGCATGATAAACACATAAAAACCTTGATTTTCTCTTACATTAGATTACAATAAATAAACACAAACACATGCGTAAAGTTAGAATTAAGTCCAAGCATTGCTATTCTATATGATTATTATACAAAAGAAATAAAAAAAACTTTAAGTTCACTGCCGAAACTAAATAAATGAAATCTCAGTGTCCACGTATTAGTTTTTAGCTTTAGAAAGGGACCTAACATTTATATATTTTAACAAAAAGGAATTCAACTTAAGCATGCAAAAAAACTTAGAGAAAATAGGATATCCCATGATTTTTTTTTTACCCAAAACAATCCTCTCATCCCATACCCTTAAACACCATAATAGATTTTTACACAACAAGGGAAAGGTTATCACTAGCTTTTAATACCAATCATAACTCAACTGCCCAATAAGTTCTATAATACAATAATCAAAAGCTCTCTCTTTAAGTATACATGCCAAAGGTGCAAGCTACATGTTTCGGCAAAAACCAAACTATAAGCTTCTTTTATTATGAGATTTACACTCCTAAATAAAGGGCAACCCATAGAATTTCCTAATTTTAACCAACCCGAGAATAAACCAAAACACCAACTTATGATAGTTTCAACTTTTTTAGGTTTTAAAATGCAATTATGATTCTTAAAGGAAAAAAAAAGGTATTTTTCTAAACCAAAATCACTTTACATGCCTTTAGTAACATGCCTTATGTTAAATCACCTTTTTCACTAGATGGCTCACGGGTATGTTTTCACATTTACTCTACAAGACACTGAAACTATACAAATTCTCCATTTACCCTTATAAACATAAAAAGGTAGGTCTACCCACTATCACACGAAGCCAAACATTCTTATTATGCTAAGGTTATCTTTTAGAAACAACTTGCATGTCTTCACATATATTTTTCCAAAAACAACATTTGTTAGCAACCTACATAAACTGCCATAGAACATTACACATTGAATATAAGAATGGGAACTCATGCAAGCTACTTTATTAAAATCTTGAAAGTAAAAAACTTGTTAACAACCTTTATTCTTAGTAAGCATACCACAATAATAGATCCAAAGAGGAACTTCTCAAAATGCTTAAAGCCTATGATTTCAGTACCTCACATAACAAAAACACATAATAAAAAGAAACAAACATATTGTTGTAGGTTATCTTATTGTTGAGAAGCAAGATTTTATCAATTACACATATCGCCTAAAAAGAAACAAGCATGTAACAAACCTAAGAAAGAAAAACGCACACACATGATTGTAAGATGAGGGAAGACCATACCTATGATGATGATAGCTATCTTAAGTATTTTTCCTTTAAGGAAACCACCGAACATCTCTTTCTTTTAAAATTGAAAACTAGGAAAAGTAGACAGCTTTGAAACCGCCTTCATATGACTTGATTTCTTTGTAAGGGCTATAACACCATACACCTCAAAGCCCTTTTATTATGTTCTCCCTTCTCCTATATACTTTTCATTCCCTTTCTCTCTCTCTCTCTCTCTTTTGTTATTTTCCTTTGTTTTATTGCTTCTCTTTTTTTATTCATCTACCCTTACTCTAGGAACATACCTTATGCTCCATCTCTTTTTAGTTGGACTTTGGGCCTTTTGAAAAAAGGTTCGTTACCATTCTAGACTTTTTTTGTCATGACCATTGATCTTATCCATTAAGTCATATCCATTTGGGCTTGTACCAAAGGTGTAGTGGGTTTGGGGGTGTGTTTTGGACTGTTATTTGCAATGGGTTTATGTTGATTCGTGCAGGATTTTGGTTTGAAATGGAAGAGGGAATGTTTGGGAGCAAGAGGGTATGCTTTCATCTTGAACAAGGTATGCAATAGGGGGATTGAAGAGGGAAAAAAAGGCTACCCATGCTGGCAAGAAGAACAAGGATTTCTGCACACACAAAAAAGTAGTGAACATTGCTTCATTTCTACTCTTAACATCTGAACAATATGTCATTTTTCTTATGGAAATAAGGTTTCTTATTTGGTTGAAACAACATGATTTTGAATGTTTTTAATTTGACCTATATGTTTTAACATTTTTTTCAATATAGTCCTTGGTTCTGTAAATGTTTAATTTTACCTTTAATTAGGCTGATTTTTCTCATGTATTCCAATTAAGCCCATAATGGCTTGAAAAATCATCCTTCAATATTAACGCCTTTTACACTTCATTCCATGGATCTTTAATTCTTTTATTTTTGGGTCAAATTATCTCAACATGTCAATGTTTCTTTAATTGAGCTCATGATTGAATTTATTGGAACCCTAAACTTTTCCTTCTTTTTCATTTAGGTCAATGATTTTTCAATTTGTGCATTTGTTTCCCTAAACCTCAATTTTTGTCTTCAATTAAGCCCTCAATTGACCAAATTGGACTTCCATACTTTGCCATCTTCTTCTATTTTGGTCCATGGTCTTCAATTACTTCAATTGATACCAATTTCAATTTTTTTTTATTTTTTCAATTAAATCCCTGAATTATTACTCTAAAATTACTTTTTGCTCTAGTTGTTCATGCTTCAATCCAATTCTTGCTTCTAAAAAATCATTATTAGTCTAAATTTATCCCAAATTAATTTTCAATTAATTGTTTTTATAATTTTTTTATTTTGATAATTATTTAACAGGTGTCCCCTCTCTATTTTTTTAAAAACAAAAAACTTGTTAAACTTCATCTATAAAATTTTGATATGAATTTTAAAAAGGGATCAAAATTAAGTTATGAGAGATATAATAACATTACAATACACTTATGTGTGAATCAAACGAAGGTAACATAATTATTCATGACAGTACACTTAAAGGCGACGACTTTAGATCATTACAAACAAAACTAAAAGGAATCAATCTTTTACTATGCACTCTCTCACAATACATTGTGGATTGGAGTAGTGTATTTTTTAGTAATTTTCACTTTGGTCCTTGAATTTTTATTTTACGTGATTTGACTTTTTTTAGAACAAATTAACCCCTAGTTGCATTTTTTTTTAGGAGGGAGAGTTGAATTGAAAGATAAAATACTGAAGTGAAAATCTCGGGTAACATGGGGGGTGGGTTGAAAGTTTTGTTGAAACATTCATTTTAATCCCCATATTTTTTAGATATTAGGTGACCAATCCCTTGAATTTGAAGACAATATATTTTTATACCAAACTTCATTTTCCTTTTTTTCAATCCTTTTTTATTGGGAAAAGAGAGAAGGAGTCACTAGATTCCGACTAGAGAGAGAAAGTGGTCATTAGAAAAGATTTTAACCATCAAAACGGTTGATTTTTATGTTAAAAGGTTATATATGATGAGAGGATTATGTTTAGGTGATTTTTTATCTTGAAAACACCTAAAACAATATATATATATATGAGCTCGAGAAGAATTTTTGTTTTTGGTGGATTTCGGGTTTTTGGGCGGGCTATTGGCTTTTTGGTGGCCATGGATTGGTTTAAGAAGGTTTCTATGATGTTTTCTAGGTGTTTTGGGTAAACAATGGGTTGAAAATGGAATTTTGGGTTAAAAAACAAAGGACCCTGTTTTTCCGGCCACTATATTCTAGGTTGACAAGACAATATGTCGTATGCTGACACAGGCGTCACGTCGTTTTTTTTATATACTTGAGGTGGACAACACATCGTCTGCCCCATTAAACTATATATAAAAATAAAGGCTCAAGCGTGGGCCATTGCTTTATTGGACCAAGAATTGGGCTTGTCTTGCTAGGCCCAGCAGTGCATGGCCAAATTCCTTTTTTTTTTATTTTTTTTTTAATTTTTAGTTTTTTAAAAAATAATGCATCATATGTGTATGTTTTTTTCAAATAAATTTTGGGTTTATGTTTTAATTAGATTGTGATTATTTTTAAATGATATTGGGTGTGTTTAATTTTTAGAGAGGTAAATATGATTCATCTATGGTTTTTTCTTAATTTTATATAGATTAAATTTTTTTTTAATATTGATTTTTTATAAGATTTTTCATATGTGCATCCTTGCATTGTTTTTTTTTTAATTATTGTTGAATAAATTTTATGTGTGTGTCGGTTTCTATTACAAATTTATTTTACAGAGAAATTCATTAAATATAACTATGTAAATTACCCGTATTGCGATGTTAGATGTCTTAATCTTTATTTTTTGCTTGGTTTTCTTAATTTTATTTTGTTTATTGCTGATGAATTGTTTTTTCATTGCTTTACACAATGGTTATTGAGTTGTTTAATTAGAAGCGTGCATAAGTTTTTCGATTTACATCTAAAAGTTTTTTTTAGTGTAAAAAAACACGTTGAAGAATTTTGTGTATTCATTTTTTATTATGTTTTGATGTTTAGGATTTGATGTTTATTCTTATGATTTTTCAATTTTTTTTCCTTGAATCTTTAATGACAGTTTCATTGTTTTTAGTTTCACCCTTCAATTCAAGTTTATAGTGTATTGTTGTTTTTTTTTTATCTTTGTTCTTTTAATTTTTTTTTCCTTTTGTTAATGGTTTTATTCTTTTCAATTTAACTCTCAAATTTAAAATTTGTTATTGCCTTTTGATTTATGTTTTATTGCAATTTTAACATTCATTATTTTTATTGTATTTTTTTTTTGAATTTTTTTGTGCTGTTTTTTTTGTGATTTTAACCCTCGTAATTTTTGTATATATAGTGTTTTCGATCTTATAACTCAGGTCATGGTTAAAAAAGTTAACAGTAATTGATTTTTTTTGTCTTTTTTTAATATTCATATTGTTTTTATTTTTCTTTCTATGAAATTATTGTATTCTCATTTAATTTTTACTTTTTTAACAAATAAAATCATTGAGATGTTTTTATAATATTGTGAAGATATATTTTCATAATATTGGCAAGCGGTCATTTTTTGCATTACATCGTTGTTGTTTTTTTGTTTTTTTTTGTTTTTTTGCTTTGTTTGTTGTAGATATCTTATTTTCTAATGATATTATTAAATTAACAAATTTTATTAAACTCACTCAAGCCAATTACCTAAATATTATATGTTTTTATTTTTAAAAAAATATTTACTTTTTTTAATATTTTTTACACCAAAACAAAGGTTGTCCCGCGAAGTAGCATTGGCCACCAACCTATTTCCTTCTATAAAGCAATGGTAGTTTGATACTATAGGATAGTACACAACTATGAACAACAATTTGATATCTTTGGATTTCGGATTTTGAAACATCACAATGGGCTTCTTGTGTCTACACTTCATTGCTCTGGAGTCCGGCCCATTAGAAGGATAAAATAATAAAGGTTCCCAGCTGTTTTGGGCTTCATTGCTCTTAGTCGAATCCAATTTTATATCTTTTTTTTTATTATTTATTTATTAGAATATAGTCTCCCCTTTATTGATCCTTTGAGTGGATAGACACTCTTTATTTATTTCTTCAATATCACTGATTAAAGAAAGGGCTCCAAAGTTCAAAAAGTTAAACTTTATTACATCATTTAAATAATGTATACGATTCATATGTGTTAATTTAAAGAAAAATCACCGGTAATTATATTTTAACCAAACACTTCCATTTTCTCAACCTCATCGAAGTTCAGGTTATTATTTTGAGGCGGAAAAAATATAGACAATAAAGACAAAAAAACAAAAACAAAATATAAAAATAAATAGAGATAAAATTGTAATGAGAGTCTTTAGCAGGGTAAGTAGTGGATATTATAGATTGACACAAACATATATATATGGAAATAGACTACATATTATACATACATACAAGTAGTAAGTCCTCTTTTTTTAATTAAAATGTTATCCCTTTTTTTTTATCATTACTCATATATCATAGAATTTAATTTCTTCAAACAAAAAGAAAGTTTAGTCATACTACATTTTTTTTCTTGTTCAAGAATTTATTTGTTTCCAAATATTATTCACCTATAGAATATTTATTTTAAAAAATATATAATAGATTAATTAAAAAACTTTAAAATTCAAATTTATATGCTTGTTGTTTTTTATTTGAATTAGTCTGGAATTTTAATAACTAGAAAATGATTTCTTAAAAAAAATTAAACATGTCAAATTTTGATTTAAATTTAAAATTATACTAAAGAAAAAGAATAATATACTCCATCAATATTTTCTTTTATAAATGTGGGGATTAACAACTTATGAAGTGGAAATAATACCGCTTTTTAAAGAGCTTTATTAGTGAAAATGAGCCATCAAGCACTAATCACGCACATAATAACTATCTTTAGCAAACAAAATTTCTATAAATTGTACTAATGATGTTCAGTAAAACAAAAAA
This sequence comes from Populus x sibirica, assembly GCA_019202695.1. Classification (NCBI taxonomy): domain Eukaryota; kingdom Viridiplantae; phylum Streptophyta; class Magnoliopsida; order Malpighiales; family Salicaceae; genus Populus; species Populus x sibirica. The sequence goes on from JAGMVL010001159.1 coordinate 2,721,005, forward strand.
GCAAAATTAATTAATTAAAATTATTTTTTTATATTAATGACATCATCGGGCCAACTTGTGCATCAATCGAAATTAAATCCATCTCCAAATTAATGATCATAAGAGCTTAGTGTATTTAATAGGATCTTAATAGATTGTCCTAGGCCCAAGGTTTGAACCTTCTTAGCCATGTGGTTTCCTGCTTAGGATTAATTAAGGAAAATTAGCTCAACTTGTCCTTGTTTTTTAGGTCAAGTCTCTAATCCATCGGATCCCTACAAGTCTAATTGCTTCTAATCTGTCCATATATTTTAGGTCATTTTCCAATCTATATTTGGTAGATAATTTAATTTATGCAACTGAGAAGAAACTCAATACAACCTAATTTATTTTTAAAAATGATAAATTTCAGAAAATTGAATTATAAATTCTTTTTTTTTTTCATGGTTACTTTTTTAAAAAAATAAATTAGGTTAAGTTTGAGTTTATCATGTGAAAGTATTTTTATTAAGTTAGATAAAAATGTCTTATAGATAGGAGAATGGTCAAATATTTAAACATAAATTAAAAGCCATTAGACTTACAAAGATTGGCTTAGAGACTAGATATAAAATACAAGGATGTAATGACTAAATTAAAAATAAATCTTTTTACATTATGTTGATCGGTAATCGAACTTTATAATTTGTTTCGTGCTGTTTTTTTTTCCCGGTCTCAAAAAATATCTTAACACTAAGTTGGTTATTGATTTTATAAAAAAGAATTTGGTATGATTTTTTGAGAAAAATAAAAAATGAGGGGAAGAAAATTGAAATTGAGGTGAAATGGTAGCCTTTTATTTTAAAAGAATTTTTTTTGCTTATTAAATATGAGCGGAGGGAGATTAGCATCCAATTCAAGTAGCAAATTCGATTCACCAGCAACAACTTGCTTCCTCTCATTTTACCGTAAAAAAGAAGGAGCTTACTTCCTCTCAATTTAGTTTCTAATTAATTAATTGGGTCCTCTCTGTATTGACAGTTAAGCCTCTGGAAAAGAAAAGGAAAGCAAATAATTCCTCTCAGATTCGAATCGGTAATAATATTGTAGCTAGAACGAATCATTAATTCTGCCATTGCAAACTTTACAACGCTCACACTTGACAGTAACCAGGCAAATCACTTCCACCGTCCTACGCAATAGAACAATATCCAGGTGGAGAGTTGGGTAAAATCCGTTGTCACAGGTAGCTGTGACGTGATCCATGGCCAGTAAGCCACATATATAGAAGTCTTGTGGTCTGGGTCCGGTCCCCACTCAACCACCATATCGGTTTTGATGAGAGGGTTTCAGCCACCTTCTCCTCCTATAAGGAAAAACAAGAGTACATTTAATTAGTTGAGGAAGTAGTAGTAGTAGTAGGTGGGGAGAGAGGAAGTGCCATAAAAAATGCAGCGTATTCTGTCAAATTAAGCCTCCCTCTCAATAATGGCAGTGGTGGACTTGTTTGAAGAAACGAACCGAGTGATGGTAGCTGAACAAATCATCAAGAATCAAAACACAGTTGTTTCTTTGTCAAGCAAAGCTGCGCTAATGACACCAGCAAGAAGACAATGATGTTTAGCAAAGAAAAATGAAGTGTTTGTTAAAGCTTCAATTACAAGACCTAATCTAATTGAAAAAGTAGCTCTCAAGTCAAATGATCATGTCATTTGTGAAGGATAATCTTCTTATACAATATATCAGATAAGGTGCTACAGACCAGATTCGCCTGCCTTACACAACCGTCTCCGGTCCCATCATCATGCATGTTGACGCCAACTAAGTCCCATGAAATCGTTTTCAGTTAGTTTCCCATTGTCAAGAGTATGCCTGAAGGCGGCGATATGTGCAGCCGTCCAGCCCCAGAGAGTCTTGTCATTGCGACATGGACTCATCAGCCTAGCCGGCTCAGTAATCCGAGCCGAAAGTGGACATCATCCCACTAAAATCATTACATGTTTGTTCTAACATGTAATGATTTTTATAAATAAACTGGAATTTCTATTTTCACGTCTCTTCTTGCTTAAAATGGGCACCAAAATCGATTTCATCACGGACGTTCTATATCTTATCCAGCAAGACCTCTGCCCTGGAGGTGGAATGGCTTCGGGGTCCGGTCACCAGCTAGCCCTTGCGTAAGGGGAACAAACACCCAGGCGTGTCCTTGACATGGACGAGCCTTTTGATTTAGGATATGGCTAGCCAAAATAATTATTGAATCAAAGTCCAATTTAGGACCCACAGGACCAGGAAATTTGGATATGGATTGGCTCAGGATAGCAGAGCCTAATGTTTATAAACGTGGCAAACTCATCCATATGAAAAAAATTAAAAATAAAATAAAAGAACAGCCTGTGTGGATTCTTATCAGTATAACATTATCGGAGGACGATGCTGATGAAGTTTGTGGTGTCCTTTCATGTAGAAAGCAAAAGGTTCCCGTCCAAATCAAATTGAAAAGACGGATATTATCGCCATTGCAGCATGAATACTCTCTTCTTCTTCTTTTTCTTTTGCGCGGAGAAAAGAAATCCAAAAAATTCCATTCATTTGTACCATAATTTTTAAACTTTATCCTATTTAAAATCCAGATTTCGAGTTTTTGATTGAATCATCGAGTTATCTAAATTAATTTTTATTTAATAAAAAAATTAAAATAATATTATTTTAATAAAAAAAATAGATTTTTAACTGAATTTTAACAGTCAACCCACCAAGTCAAAATTATGATATGGACAACTCAGAAAGAGAGATTGAGCACAATTTTTTATTTTTATTTTTACAATGGGATTCTCTTCTTTCCTTTTCTTTTCCTGTTTTTACATTGAAGTTTCCAAATCAGCCCCATAGTGGGTCCCTGCATATAAAATCAGAAGAAAAAAATATTCTTTTGTTTTTTTGTATAGGACGTATATTGCACGCCAATGCTAGTGGTGAAAAAGAAAAGGAAATTCATAATCTTTGATTAGCATGCAGTCAAAATACAAATTTAAGAGAAAAGAATTTTGTTATATTCCTTTCTTGGAACTTCGAGAAATTGTAATAAAAAAAATAAGATTTTGTAGTGAATAGGAAGACATTAAAAAAAATATAGATATGAGAAAATTCCCAAAAATAGTTACGAAACATTTCTAGAAAAGTACTCTAAAAAAAATAACTTGTTTGCAGATAAATAAGCTTAAATTTGAGATATTTTGTCATAATAACCATCAAAGCTTAAGTTCATTATTTAAAAAACTTTATTCTCTTGAATGCACTAAATCAATATGAACATATATTTTTAAAATCGGTTAATGTATAAATTAACGATGCTATTTTTAATTATTAAAATATATAAGAAAAATAAAAAGTTATCAAAAGTGAAGTGTACACTTGTATGGTTTTCTTATCATGAAATTGATCTCTTATAAAATAGTTATAACTAGCTTTGGTGTTCGCATTTACCGTGGAATTGAACTATTTTTTAATATATAAAAATGATGTTTAGATATTAAAATGAAGTTAAAAAATACATGAAAATATGATCATGATAAATATGTAATTGCAAGGGGCAATAGTGTCATTACAAAATATACACCAAAGGGGCGATAGTCATTACAATAAATATATTATAACTTACAACTTCCCCTTCACTTCATCATTAAAATTTATGATCAGGACATATACATATATATATATATATATATATATATATATAATTAGTTGCAATCACTGATTATGATTGAGCATCAGAAACAAGAGTGATTGGTTAATTTGGCCATGCATGGTGCAAATTAGGGTTGAAACAACCTTCGGGCCTCCCATGATGAGTTCTTAATTTATGTCATTAATTTCTTCTTCTTCTTTTTTTTGACCTAAAGTAATTAAAGAAGATTGCATGAGAAGATCACATCATCTCCTTGGGCGACCACTTTTAATTAAACCATATATGTAATGTAGCCGTAATTAATTATTTGTTAATCTCGTTTAGGCTCCTGTCCAGCAGAGATTAATTATAATTAAGTAGGTAGGTACGTGCTGGAAACAAAGGATAAGACAATTGCATCTTTAAATTAAACACGTCTTCAATGATCGCTATATCATTTTCTCTATCACATCACGTCTTAATTAAAATTAAAATAAAAATAGATTTGGTTTATTTTAATATATAGAAGCAGTAAATTAATTACCCCATAAATCTTACTCCTTCCTTTAATTGAAAGGACTGATTAAGACTGAATTAATATAATAGATCATATAATTATATATTAACTCTAAATTCTTTTATCCATGTAAGCAGTAAATTAATTACCCCATAAATAAATCTTAATTACTCCTTCATTTAATTGAAAGGACTGATTAAGACTGAATTAATATAATAAATCATATAATTATATATTAACTCTAAATTCTTTTATCCATGGAGAATAATTTAATTAGGAGAACCTTTTTTTTCAATGGTAACAAGCAATTGGTTACTGTTCCTTAATTAACACAAGGGTGCTCACAGTACTGTTCCAATATCTCATTCGGGTAAGCAAGAATTATTCACTTTTTAAAGCTTGGATCAGGCAAAGTATTGATGCATTTATTTATTAAGCTATTTTCTCTTTGAATTAAATATTTTAAGTATTGGATCCTTAATTTAAAGTATTGTCTTGGAGTATTTACATGTAAGAGAAGGCTACGTACGGAGAAACAAATTCTTATAAACTCAGATAATGAGAGATTTCATCTTAATATATGTGAAAAACTGACTTTAGAATATATATATATATATATATATAGTTAAATTTTAAATGAAATTATGAAGGGATTGATTTTGTGATGTTGAATTATGGATAATAACAAGAATTTTTATTTTATTTTATTTTTTTGGTCAAGAAATGAATAAAGTGATGGTTACTTGTTGGTGTCTTGTTTGAGAAATAAAAACCCTTAGACGCAGCCGGTGGCTTTCTCACCTCTAGCTAGCAGCCCTTTGGTCTCCCTTATTCTCCTTTTTATTTCCCTTTTTTTATTATTATTTCTTTCTAACAACAACTATCTAAATTTTAAATCTAGATTTGATCTTATCTTAAAATCCTTTAGGATGTTTAGAACTTGCAATAAAGCTTTGTTCTCTTTGTTAGGTTATGATGAGTTGTCTCTAGCTTGTTGGTTGAAAACTTGAAATAGATTAACACTATTTGACAAATTTTATTCTAGTAGTTCCACTCCTTTTATCATTGGTTTATGGTGGTACTAAGCTAGACTATGAACGAGATATGCAAAAAAAAAATAAAAAAATTCATTGGGAAATTAAACTTTTAATTAACGTGGGTGTCCGGACCAATTTGCGCGCACTTCGACTAATCTCACAGGCCCTGAAATGAACGACTATGTAAGTTTTCAATGGTTCTAAAGAAACTCAAATTCATAACTATTAGAAAACAAATTTAAAATCAGACCAGTTGTTACCCACAAGGTTTATTTATTACTACATGAAATTAATACCATTATTCATTATTACTGTCACAATGGAATATTGGAGGACAGGCTTTCAGAGAAGAAAAAATATAAAGAAAATGAGTTTTCACCTACTATTATTAAAGTAACTAAAGAATCTATTGGCTGGTCTATTCAAAGATGAAGGGTAAATTGTTGGTTATGCAATATATATATATATATATATATATATATATATATATATATATTAAAATTACTAAAATAAAACATATACATACATTCACATGTAAGATTTAGAAGTTATAATTCATTTATAAAATAAAATATATTTGTTAAAATATTATTAATATGTTACTCCCTCAATTCAAAAATCTTGATCTCATTTGACTTTTCACATGTCATATCATTTGTTTCAAGCTAAATTACGCTACTATCCTTCATCTGAATATAAATAAGTGAGAGAGATTGGATTGAAATAATTAACGTAAAATATAATTTAAGGTATAACAATAAAAAAAACCACGTAATTACTAGTTTGGATTTTTTTATACTGGACAATAATTCTGAAATATCCTTAAATGAGGAATTTTATAATACTCATGGATTATCTCTCAAAATCAAAAAGTGGACAATATCTTTGAGATATATAAAATATAGTTCTTAATCTTATTGGTCATTTCAAATCTCAAAAGCACATCTATCTAATTTAATCAAATAATATTTAAAACTTTATTTTATTTATTTTTCAGTTTTTGAGTTTGAGGTATGAGAAAGAAAATTATAAGATAACAGTGAGAGCAAGAGAGTTATAAATTAACCATCTTCTGATGATAAAAAAAAAAAGAATCTTAGTGCCAAAAGATTTTATTTGATGAGAAAAGTTATATTAAGATGTATTTTTACATTCATCTTATTAAAAAAAGGTATATCAAAGATGAGAAATAATTGTTTTCGATTTAATTTTGTTATTCTTGATCTATTTAGGAGCGTTTTGGGTTGATAAATTGATATATTTTGAATATGATAGCATTTATTATATGTTTTTAGATAAAAATAATATGTTGAAAAATAATTAATTAGGTAAAAACAACCCTAACTCAATTTTCAAGTCATCTTTTTGATAGCCTGAATCTTGGCAAGCAGATGATGCATCTTTTACTTTTTTTTAAAAAAAAAAGCAAGGGCCACCCCTTGAAAAAAAAAAAATCAAAGTGTGTGTGCTTGACTTTGCAGGCGCGCGGGACCTTATTTCTGTTAGGCCAATTATGTTAGCCTTATTTCTTTGATATAGATGCATGACCCTTTTCTATGTTTTTTTTTCAAAAAAATTGGATTTTAATTTAAATGCACCATGAAAAAATTAGATAACTATTAATTAATAGTAAATAGTTTCTAACTTTTTTTTTTTTCTTGTTTTAAGCACTCATTGAGCTTCTTCCATAAGATGTCCATCTTGGCCTTTACAAATTAAGATTTGGATTCTTTTCCCCTCAAACTCTCTGAACTATTGGTCCAAGTGTCACTAATTCCGAAGAAGCTGTCTAATTGATTTATTTCACCTGTCAGTTTGTACAGGTTTTCACCCTCGAGAAAACATATACTACACGTATAAGTCACCTATTGGATGGAATTCTACCTTGATATAATAGGGGACTAAATCAAATTAATCAAGTAGTTCAAGGACTAATGTAAACAAAATTTAATTTGTCAAATCTCCAAATAGGATTGTTTTCAAAAGAACACGAGGGCGAGGCATCCCTCGATTGATTATCAGTGAAGAGAAGAGGGTGAGGGCAGAAATTGCAGTCAAACCAGTCCTTCGATTGAGCTGCAATGTGCAACAGAGTCCTTGCATTGAAAGAAGCGAAGGTGAGCAGTAGAGTTGAATAGATGATGTAAGATAAACAGAGTTCTCAAATTGTTTTTCAATATATTTTTTATTTAAAAATATATTAAAATAATATTTTTTATTCTTTAAAAATTATTTTTTAAAATAATACATATAAATAATTTTAAAATAAAAAATATTTTAAAAATAATAATTTTATTTAACAAAGAAAAATTATAGTTAATTGTCCTTAAATGTGGGAACAAATTGGGATTTGGGAATCTTTACGTAAGTAATACTATATATCTTTAATGTCACATTATTTATAGATCGGACCTGAATTATGATGCTTCTTTCACGGAATAAGATATTAGGAAATTAAATTATGTGAAATTATTTATAAATCAAACCTTAGCAAAACTTACGTAAAAATAGTGCTAAAAATAAACTTAGATTTGAGTTTTGTAGTTGTTAATATGATGATCACTGGAGACTTACATGGTCGTTAATTTCAAGGCTTATGAGATTAGTTGAGGTGCACGCAAGTTAGTTAGAACACCAACGTTAATAATAAAAACAAAAAAAAAAGGTGAGGAGAGTGTGATCTACCACTTCATTAAAGTTTATAAATTAATGCCTCTAATTCTGTAAAACAAATTATATAATCATTTTATATTCAAATATTTATTTTTAATTTTTAAAAAGGTGTCCAATTTGCTCATCAGTCTTTCCATAATGTTTATTTGTTTGTTTGTTTATTTTTTAAAACAAAGAAAAACTAAAAGATAAGGACTTTTAATTTATCCTGCAAAACTAGAGTATTAATTTATAATTTAATCAATTAATAACCACACAAAAAAAAGAAGCTATAAAAGGCAGTTGCTCAACCGAACCTCCTCATTCGCTCTCTTGTCTTGTAATAACAATAAACACAACACTTGTTTCCGTTCCTCTCCTCTGTCTTCACATTAAACTCCGCCAACTTCCCTTCTCTTTTGTTCTCTTTCAGAACAAGAAATTAATATTTCTTACGCCTCCTGTAATCTCTTTTTTCGTAATGTATGTAGAAAGCAATTGAAGCTCTCTCTCTCTATATATATATACTCAATATACAGACGCACACAGACAAGGAGGGAAAGGAAAAAAGTAGATACATACAAAGAGCAAAAGTCTATTGCTTAGGGTGCGTGACATAGCTAGAAACAGACAGAATTATGTGGAACGTTTTCTTGCTGCTGCTGCTGCAACTTTTATTCTTCTTCTCTTCACGGATTTCTACTGTTACAGCTTCTGTGTCCTATGATCATAAAGCTGTTATAATCAATGGGCAGAGAAGGATTCTTATTTCTGGCTCAATACACTACCCAAGAAGCACTCCTGAGGTACCGTTGATTCCAATGTGGCTCATTCATGGGTTCTTCTTCCTTTTATTTCTTCCTGATTTTACTTTCCATGTTTTTGAATAATGTTTTTTTTTTTCAATTCTTATGTGGGTTTTTGATTTTGTGGTGGCTGCAGATGTGGCCTGATCTTATTCAAAAGGCCAAAGATGGAGGAGTGGATGTGATTCAAACTTATGTCTTCTGGAATGGACATGAGCCCTCTCCTGGAAACGTAATGCAAATTCCTTTCTGTTCTGGCTTTTCGTTTGCTGTGCCTTCTTTCTCTTCTTCTTGTTTTTTTTTATCATTTCAAGTTTCTAACTCGATTGATCTTCACTCTTTGGGGGACAAAAAAAAATCAGTATTATTTTGAGGACAGGTATGATTTGGTTAAGTTCATCAAGCTGGTTCAACAAGCAGGCCTTTATCTTCATCTGCGGATTGGCCCCTATATTTGTGCTGAATGGAACTTTGGGTAATTAATCATAATCTATATATCTATTTTGATTAGCTTTGACTAACATAGAAATCCGTGTCCTTGATTTCTACAATATCTTGTTTTCAAAGGAAGGGAAGAAAAATAAAATCACATGCTCTGTTTCTGGTTCAGGGGATTTCCTGTGTGGCTAAAATATGTTCCTGGTATTGAATTTAGAACCGACAACGGGCCTTTCAAGGTTATTATTACTCGGAATCTTTGATTTCGATTTTGAGTGCCCTTTTCTTTGAATTCATCACTCAAATTGATCTAATGTGATTTCAAATCTGTTCCCTTCTTTTTATATAACTTCAATGAAGGCGGCAATGCAAAAGTTCACAGAGAAGATTGTGGGCATGATGAAGTCAGAAAAGTTGTTTGAAAACCAAGGAGGCCCAATAATTCTTTCCCAGGTAGGAAATTTACCTCTTGAATCTCGTTCTAGAAAAATGGGTTATATTTGTTTTATTGCATTTAATCCTATTTTGTCTTCAATTGGTCCATTGCTCAACACAAGTCCCTAAAAACAAATTGTCATGAAGCTTTTTTTATTGGATAAAGAGTAATAACCCTGTTCATGTCCTTATCATCATTCTAGAAACGTGCTTTAAATATTTTGTTGATTTTGGCATGTTTAAACACTTTTCTTTTCTTTTCGTTGAACAATAACAGATAGAAAATGAATATGGACCAGTGGAATGGGAAATTGGTGCACCTGGTAAAGCCTATACAAAATGGGCAGCTGACATGGCAGTGAAGCTTGGTACAGGAGTCCCATGGATTATGTGCAAGCAAGAAGATGCCCCAGATCCCATGGTAATAATCAATTCTACCCTTTTTTTTTTCGCACGCCTTTTATTCGCTTTCATGGGGTCGATTTCTTGTAGTTTGTCGTGTACCTTGAATGGTATATATTTATTTATTTATTCTCTTATGCCCTTTTGCCTTGCTTTCCCTGTTCAATTTAATTCTTTTGGGACCCTACCAGTCCCTCTCTTTTTGTTCTTATGTCTACTAATCAACAAACAAAAGTTTTTATTTTTGGTGTTATAATAATATATTGGATGAGCATGTTCTATTTGTTGCTCGATGGTAGATCTTGTTTTAAGCTCCATGGTGAAGATTCTGCTAAAAGTATTCACTGAAACTTTTTCGTAAAGAATAAATATGTCAGGATGGCATTCATTTGGATTGCATAGGCCAATCATACTGCTTGTTATCATTTATTCAAGCACCTATCTTTGTTTTATACGGTTTGCAGATAGACACCTGCAATGGATTCTACTGTGAAAACTTCAAACCAAACAAGGACTATAAACCCAAAATATGGACAGAAGCCTGGACTGGCTGGTAAGTCACACACGGATGATGAGTATCCGCAGGAAAAAAGAAAAAGAAAAAAGAAGTTGGTTATAGGTATTTTATTTTTCATAGTTGGTGCTGAAACGTGACTAATGATCCTTGAATATTTTTCCTTGCTTCATCTTGCCCTCAGGTATACTGAATTTGGTGGTGCTGTTCCTCATAGGCCAGCAGAAGACATGGCATTTTCAGTCGCAAGGTTCATACAAAATGGTGGTTCATACATCAACTACTATATGGTAAGCAACCTTCCAAATTTAATTCGCCCATAAGATGGATAATGATCACTCATTTCTCGGGGGCTTTCCTTTTTTCTGTCTTTCATGTCTTCAGTACCATGGAGGAACTAACTTCGGAAGAACCGCTGGCGGTCCCTTCATTGCCACTAGCTACGATTATGATGCCCCTCTTGATGAATTCGGTATGTACCCTAAAGTGGATCGTGATGAAGAACACATTGCATTATATGTATTTATAAATTAACGTTTTAGGATGCACTTAAATATGCAAAAAAGATACATTTCCAAAGCCACTGTGATCCATGGAGGATGCCTATCTTTTGAACCAGGATTACCAAGGGAACCAAAGTGGGGGCATTTGAGAGATTTGCACAAAGCCATCAAGCTATGTGAACCTGCTTTAGTTTCTGTTGATCCCACTGTAACATCACTTGGGAGTAATCAAGAGGTAAGGTTCAAGTTTTGTGGTTATGTACATTATGTACCTGCAATCTTCTGGTCTGGCTTGCTCATCATCACTGTCATTGTTTATAGGCTCATGTATTCAAGTCAAAGTCGGTATGTGCTGCATTTCTTGCCAACTATGATACAAAATACTCTGTGAAGGTGACCTTTGGTAATGGACAATATGAATTGCCGCCTTGGTCCGTCAGCATTCTCCCTGATTGCAAGACTGTGGTTTATAACACAGCAAGGGTAAGGAATAGTCTGCTGCTTACAACAGGAATCTTAGTTTATTCACCTTTTTGTGGTTCTCCATGTCAGTTTCCCCTGATCTCTTAGTAATTGACAAGAAAGGTTTGACCTTAGTCGTCTATAAGGATCTCTCATAGGAGTCCTGGTAGATAATAAAGAAGCTCAGGTTTAGCCCCGCCAAATACTGGAAAAATCTGCAACAGTGACTTTGATGTCTGATGGTAATTTTTGTGCAGCTCGGTTCCCAAAGCTCACAAATGAAAATGGTTCCAGCGAGTAGCTCATTTTCCTGGCAATCATACAATGAAGAAACTGCATCAGCTGATGATGATGATACAACTACAATGAATGGGTTGTGGGAGCAAATAAATGTGACAAGGGATGCCACAGACTACTTGTGGTACCTGACAGAGTGAGTACAAGTCCTAGTTCTCAGGACAAGCTGATTCTCGGGGGCAAGTTTTCGGGTTGTTGTTGCATGTTTTCTTGCCTACAGCTTACCGTTCTTGAACATTTCTTGCTTATTCAGTGTCAAAATAGACGCCGATGAAGGATTTCTGAAGAGTGGACAGAATCCTCTTCTCACAATTTTCTCCGCTGGTCATGCTTTGCATGTATTTATCAATGGTCAACTAGCAGGTGGGTGGAATAGAATATCATTGCTCAGATTAACCTGTTACTCCTAATGGACTTCATTTTTCACCTCCATCTTGTATTAAAGTTTCAGTTTAATCTTGTGGCAGGAACCGCGTATGGGGGATTATCAAATCCTAAGTTGACGTTTAGCCAGAACATCAAATTGATAGAAGGGATTAACAAGATCTCTTTGTTGAGTGTTGCTGTTGGTCTCCCGGTTAGTTCTCTCGCTTTTTTTGTTCTGTCTTTGTTCTCCGTGACATGAATTTGGCAGATAATTAGTCATTTGAACTCAATCTATTGTCATCTTGATTGATCTCAGAACGTTGGCCTGCATTTTGAGACATGGAATGCCGGGGTTCTAGGTCCAATCACCCTGAAGGGTCTGAATGAGGGGACGAGAGACCTGTCAGGGCAGAAATGGTCATACAAGGTTTGTTTTGTTTTCTGATTATTTTTTTTCTCTGCTAAAACATTTCTGACCACATTGAAAAATCATAGAGCTGGTATATGGCTGTACTGCAAAATTAGACAGTCAGAAGAGGCTAGAGAATCAATTAAATCATCTGCCATGTTTCTGAGCAGATTGGTCTGAAAGGTGAATCACTGAGCCTTCATACTGCTAGTGGGAGTGAATCAGTTGAATGGGTGGAAGGATCACTATTGGCTCAAAAACAAGCACTGACCTGGTACAAGGTAAGAGCTAGTTTCATGAGTACTTCTGCATTTCCATGTTCTCTTATTTTGACCAAAGGTTACCAAGTTTTACTAAGAAATCCGCCGTGTCTCGATAAATCCAGACAGCTTTTGATGCACCACAAGGCAATGATCCCCTGGCTTTAGATATGAGTAGCATGGGGAAAGGTCAGATGTGGATAAATGGACAAAATATAGGACGGCATTGGCCGGGATATATAGCTCATGGCAGTTGTGGTGACTGCAATTATGCTGGAACTTTTGATGACAAAAAATGTCGGACTAATTGTGGGGAGCCCTCACAGAGATGGTAAGGAAGCCTTAGGACTGTCTAGCTTGCTTTGCTTGTCCAATTTATGTAGCCTTGACGATGCTATTAATCTCAGGTACCATGTTCCTCGCTCATGGCTTAAGCCGAGTGGGAATCTCCTAGCTGTGTTTGAAGAATGGGGTGGTGATCCAACTGGAATTTCTTTTGTCAAAAGAACTACTGCAAGTGTCTGTGCTGATATCTTTGAAGGGCAGCCGGCGTTGAAGAACTGGCAGGCGATAGCCTCAGGCAAAGTCATCAGCCCGCAACCCAAAGCCCACCTGTGGTGTCCTACGGGACAGAAGATATCTCAGATAAAGTTTGCTAGCTTCGGAATGCCTCAGGGCACATGTGGAAGCTTTCGGGAGGGGAGCTGCCATGCCCACAAGTCATACGATGCCTTTGAAAGAGTACTTTAACCTATGAGACCTATTTTTTAAGCTACATGACAACTCTTGACAGTAGTAAAACAATTGCTGCTAACACTCTGCATAGAACACAAGTTTAACGCTCAGTCTGACTTGAAAATGTTGCATATGCATATTAGCAGCTTCTTTTTTGAGTGCGAAGACATAATAGGATTTACAATTTTATGCAATTCCCGGCATCCGACTCTCTGGGTCATTAAAAACCTAGGAGGAATATATTGGGAGGATTTTTTAGTTACATCATCATTGAAGAAGTGAGTGATACTATAATAGGTTTATTTTGGTTCAATCATTTTTCCTTTTCAATTCATCTTTCGGCTGAAAAATCTTGCTATGCCTTAGGACGTGAACTGGTTTGCCCATGATGCTGATTTATCAAAAATATGAGATTAAGCTTTAGTTTGCTCAAATTCTAGCTGGTTTTTCATAAACTTTATGTGACTGACATGAGGAACCTTCTGCAGAATTGTGTTGGAAAGCAGTCGTGCTCAGTGACTGTAGCTCCTGAAGTTTTCGGAGGAGATCCATGTCCAGATAGTGCAAAGAAGCTATCAGTTGAGGCTGTCTGCAGCTGAAGTCCTGAAATTCCAAAAGCTCTACGCAAAGAATTGAAATCCCAGACTACTCCATTTCAGTACATAGACACTACATTACATCCTTTAAGATTTTCAGGCTTGTAGATTGCAGATTTCCAAGGTCCATGGAATCACTTGCCACCAGCGAAATCATAAAAAAAAAAAAATTTAAAAATACAGAATTTGGCAAAGCCAGATGAAGATTGTGAAGTGGTTGAAAGATGCTTTAGGTACATAGGCAAGGTATTATCTGTCATACATCATAAACAGGCTACATAGAGTCTGAAAGCTTTTAGTCTTGCAAATTCATACAGGCAAGTCTTTAGCGTGCAGCGGTCGGTTGAGTATTTGTAAGTTTGTCCCTTGCAAAATAAAATGCAAAGGAATATCACTAATAGCATTCCAATGGAATTTGAATTGTGAATTTCTATATTAAAGCTTCATACTCTCTTTCTTATCGAACCTCAAAAATACCCCTCCAAACTATTAGCTTAGTATCAATTTTGCCCCTAAACAAAATTTTGTATGACTTTTTCCCTTAAAACAAATTTTGATTTCTCAATTAGGACATTCTATTAGAATACCTTAAACATGGATAGAAGGACTTAATTAAAAATTTCTAAGAATTACAGAACAGATATCGCATCCCCCCACATTAATCCCATAATATACAGGCAACTGGCACATCAAGATGTGTTTTCTCCTTCTATCATGCAAACGGACTCCCACCAAATATTCCAGTGTTTTGATTTTTTGGTAATCGAGAGTCAATTTCATCTATCAAACTATTAAAAATGAAAATGAAACTACCAAATACTTAACAACCAGAAAACAAAAGCTTCTCACAGAAGGTAAAGAATAAAGCAAGAAAAAAAAAAGTAATCAAAGGGGATTGATAGCTGACCACAGAAATCTTCATCTTGACATCCGAGCAAATTGAGTGGAAAATACTGCAGAATTCCATACAAGCCTGCTGGTGCAATCGTTGTTGCTTTCACCCAACATGCGAGGACCAACTACCAAGCTATTCTTAAAAGAACATACAAGAAAAACCCTGTTTACAGAGGAGCCTTAGCCTTATTCCATCACAACTCTTGATGTGATCCATCAAGTGGTTTTTCAATATTACAGAGAGAGTTCTCAGCCCTGATTACCTGGATTCCCCTGGATTTATGAAGTTGACAGTTCTGGTTTTTGTATCTTGATGACAAATGAGATAGTGAGGATTAATAACTATTCCACTGTTTCTTCCATTCATTGGTCGCCTATTATGAATGGATGATAACATTAACCGGAAATCAGGAAGGACCCACACCAATTTAAACCAGTTAACTCTTGCTTTGAAGATCTAATACGATCCCACACGCTATTAAAACACAAGGATCCATTACTCATAAGCTTCCTATAGACTCAATCTCCTATGCTGAATTGTAAAACTTCTCTAGGATGCTGTGCATAAGCAAAGGGCTCCGTAGCTTTAAGAATCTCATGATGACTCAGTGCTTAAACCTTTAAGGGCATCATCTAGATCTTTGTGAAACTCTGGTACTTCTTTCCCTTGATGCCTCCACCTCTCCAATCTACCTTGAAGATCCAAAAGCATAGGTACTCCATCCTCATCAACATTAAACTGGGTTAGCCTCTTGATACACTTGAGCAAGTACCTGCCAGCCCTTAATTTCACCAGGCATAGAAAGTCCTCTCCAGTCTTTTCAGTTTCAAATAGTGAGACAGACATCCTGTCAACAACATCAGTTAAACTGAAGACAAGACAGGCTCCTAATACAGCCTCCTCTTTGTTAATCCCTCCAAACAAATCTTCTGGCCCTGAAGAATTATAGTTTACATGTTTCAAGCTAGTATTCTCAGTTCCAAGTGAGTCGAGTATCCTACCAGTGGCAGCATAATGAAGCAGCAGCTCACATCCATCTTCGTTTATATAACCGGAGGACCCAGTCAAGATGCCTAGTGGTATTCTTCTGAACAGCTTATCATGCTGCTGGAGAAGAGCATAAGACTTTGCCTCACAGAATGCCAACTCATCAATGGTTTCATTATGCTTCATGATATTCTGGAATTGTTTGAGCCAGAGGATAATGACTTGACAATCATACTTGTTTCCAAGAGTAGAATCCTCCTTGCTGTCACAAAATCTGGGTTTCTTAAGTTTCTTCTTGTAGCCAGCCATCCCATTCCGACTATTATCCGAGCTGATTTCTTTCAGATTCCAACATTTTGATAGTTTAGTCAGATTTTCAAACAGTGCATCCTGATTAGATTTGTTAACGGGGCTCAGAATCCAAGCAATAAAAGTTGCAGCAGCAGCAGAAGCAGGTAGTTGCCCAAATTCCGGTACCCCTAATGGGCATTTTACTTGAATATTTTGTTGGGAATTTTTATCATCAGAAAAGAGTAAAACTGAAGCAAAATAGAACCAATCTGGAAAGCTTATTGCCAGGGCCCTGCTATGAAACATTTCAAATAAGTTCTAGAAAGTGGATTGAAATGTAGTAATTGCCTTTGCTATTTTCTTTGACATGGAGTAAGAATATACCAGATAGATTTGTGATCTATTGATGCAACCCTCACTGCTGATGGCTTGATAGCTGGATCACATAGTTCTCTATGCAGATAAGCTGATTTTCTTGTCATGTGAACTAATTGTAGGAAACTTTCATACGAGAAGGGTCCAGTCAAAGTCCTCAAGAAATCACTTTTATATGGAAAATATGCATTAGAAAATGGAAGCTTCAATCCCAGCTCTAATGATAGACCCCACCATGTTGGTCTAGAAATTACATCTAGTATCAGTGAAACTAATTCCATCAGAAGCTCTACAACAGAACTAAGACCCCTGTTGCATAAAAAAAAATAACAAAATGATGTGATATAACTGTTGCTCTGATAAGACAAGTTTTTAGCAGTAAATATTATCAGAGGCTCCATGCAGATAACACAAGTGAATTTCCAGCAAAATTCAATTGAAGTTTATTAGAAAATGATTCTTTAAGAAATATTAAGAAATGCTAAAAATAAAAGTTGGAGCATCCATAAAATCAAGAAAGAGAACTCACGTCTGCAGAAACCAGTCATGTAATAGAGCTCTGGTATCAATGAACATAATTGGAGAAAGTACCAGGCATACAAGAATCGAGCGCCAATCCATCCTCTCATAAAATTCCATGCTCAAACAAAGGAAAGGTCTTTTTATGGTTTCTTGCAAGATTTTTGAAATATCATGCTTTAGAGCTAATGGATCAAGGTACCAAATTAACAACCTGCACACATAAGTATAAGTGGAACAGTGAAAACATAGGGTGAATTTAAAAAAAAAAAAAAAAGTTTGTGAAGCACCAAAGTCAATTTCTTAAATTTTTCTATTTGATTATTGTCATATTCTTGTTGAAGAGATTGACTAATAAACCTTGAGATAAGTTTAACATGCACTGATATTAATTGCCATGTCTCTAAAACAAAATGAAAGAAGACAATTTCTACACTGAGTAGTGAGAGAGGTAGTTGCAGCAAACCTCGTTGGTATTTCATGGTTGCTAAGGGAGAAATCCATGGGCAAGTGACACAGCAGCTTTGAGATAGCAGTGATACTTCCATCAATGGATTTAACATCAAGAACACGCATTGATGGGGATAGATATTTATAGCAAGAAGCTGAAGCCGCAACTCTAACCACAGCAGATAACAGCAAATCAATAGGCATCCCTACAACAATTTTTTTATTATTATTATTATTAAGAAAGAGGTTCAGACATTCATATATGGATCTGGTCATCCAATAAAATTAATCCTCGAAGCTCATTGGAAATCAAACTAAAACAATGACATAGAAACAAACCACAATCAATGGTCCTTGAACAGTACCATCACAATTCAATAAACATCAAAACGCAATGGAGATTAAAGAAACAAGGGAGAAGAAAACCCACCATGCTCCTTCAATTTTGAAATAACATCAAAAACACATTCAATTAGCTCCATGCAATGGCCGCGAGAAATGAAGCTACCGATCTGCAGAACCTCTTCATTATGAAACCGGAACACCTCGCAACATATTGATGAAGACAAGACACTAACAATTGTCTTCACAGAATACTCAACCACTGATTCAAGAACCTAAAAGTAAAACCCATTACTCAAATTAAGCAATGTAGACACCCATAAGACCTAAGTCTAGAGAGAGGAACTATTCAATATACCCGGAATTATACTCTCATCCCTCAGTGGAGCCCATGAATATTTTTTTTATGATGGGTCCATAATTTTGTGAGAAAGAGGAGTACAACTTCTGGCATTACCTAACAATTTCTTTTGAGTAGAGAAGAGAAATGACAGACCTGTGGCGCTTTAAAGCACATGAGAGATAAAGCAGTGTCCAAAACCCTAACCCCAGGATTGTGAGTGAGAGACAGAGTTAGCTTTGAGATTGAGGGATCAATTGAAGAATCATTGAACTCTTGTTGTTGTTGTTCTTGATTGATTGGCGAATTGTGAGTTAGGGTTTGGAGTTCGAATGCTAGTTTAGAGAAGAGTTCCATTATTTCTGGTGACGTAGGAGAGGTCGTCCTCATGATTTGTTTTTTTTTTTTTCAATAATGTTTAAGGGACTGATTGTCTTTTTTATCAACGGCTGACTTTCCCGCCCAAATAGAAAGGCTGAAACGGGCCTTAATTATTGGGCCTGACCCCCTCGTAAGAGTACTGCATCTGATTTTTCACGATATAGCGCTCCTCATCTAGGTAAAATAAGACTGGTTTTGGAATAAAAAAAATATAAAAATTAATTATAAATAAAAAAATCAGTATTTTACTGAGGCAAAGTTACTATGGACTATGAGTGTTTTCATTGTGGATTGCATTATTTGATACTGTAACAATAATTACTATAAACTATGAATGATTTCATTGTGGATTGTACTATTTGGGTTTGCTATTTACTAAAAGCATTGTGGGTTAGAAAGACATAGTTATATGGTTGCCTTTGCCACAAAAAGTTGCAAATATTGCAGGGGGTTGTCTTTTTTAATGAGGAGAAAATGGTCAATTGGGAATTTGGTGGGGCTGCACGACCTTGGAAACAGACACCTGGCGCTCGGCTTCAAGCCAGGACTCTAGGGCCGGTACATGCGCACTGACAATGAGCCCATGAAATGGACACCTGGTGCTAGAGCCAGCCAATCGTACGAGGTGGGGGGTTGCTTTCTTTGTGTTTTAAGTCAACAATTGTGGCTGGAGACATTGCATTCTCTGCCAAAAGCTATTGGGTCTGGGTCCGACTTGATAGCCAGACCCAACACAGGCCCAAAACACTTCCAAAAGGAGCCAGCAGAGTTGGGTCCTGCTGCTCATCAAAACCCAATAGTGTTGGGTCTGGCTCAAACACTTCAAAATAGAGTTAGGTCTGGATGCCCAGCCAGACCCATTGATCTTGGGTTTGGCTAGGCAGCGAAACTCAATCCTTGGGTCTGGCTGTGCAGCCATATCCAAGGACATTATTATTTGAATTATAAATATTTTAAATTTTATTATTAAAAATTTTATTATTTGTATTATAAATATTATTTTTTTATTATAATTAAATGCATTAATAAAAAAAATAGTATTAGTTGTGTTATAAATATTATTATTTTTATTATAATTCTAAGTATTAATATAAAAAATATTATAATTTTTGTTATAAATATTCTTGGGTTTCTTAATATAATTATTTGTGTTATAAATATTATTATTTTTCTTATAATTCAAAGTATTCATTTAAAAATATTATTATTTGTGTTATAAATATTATTATTTTTATTATAATTCAAAGTATTAATAAAAAAATATTATTTTTTTATTATAAGTTTGTTGGGTGTTGAACCAATTGGTCTTGGGTCCTGTGTCAGAATCCAATTCTGTTGGGTCCGGCGTCAGGAATCAATGCTCTTGGGTCCCGTGTTAGGACCCATTTCGCTTGGGTCCTACCTCAGGACCCATGTCTCTTGGGTCCTTGGTCTGGACCCAATTGGCTTGGGGCTGTGTTAGGACCCATTCCGGGGGTCTTTGCGTCAGGACTCATTAAGCGCATTTGGTCCACAGGCAAGACCTAATATTCTTGGTTCTTGGGTTTATAAATATAATTATTTATGTTATCAATATTATTATGTTTATTATAATGAAAAGTATTCATTTTAAAAATAGTATTATTTATCTTATAAATATTATTATTTTTATTATAATTGAAAGTATTAATATTAAAAATAGTATTATTTGTGCTATAAATATTATTATTTTTATTATAATTAATAGTATTAATATTAAAAATATTATCATTTGTATTCTAAATATTATTATCTTTATTATAATTAAAAATAATATTATTTGTATTATACATATTATTATTATTATTGTAATTAATCTTATTAATAAAATAATTAATAAATTTGAAAAAAAAATTTATTATTATTATTATTATCATCATCATTAATAAATTTAAAAAATACTGTTATTATTATTAAAGAATAACCATCATTTTTTAAAAGATTAAAAAATATAATTCGAAGTATTCATATAAAAAATATAATTATTTGTGTGATAAATTTTTTTTATTTTTATAATTCAAAATATTCATATAAAAAATATTATTATTTATGTTATAAATATTATTATTTTTCTTATAATTCAAAGTATTCATATAGAAAATATTATTATTTGTGTTATAAATATTATTATTTTTATTATAATTCAAATTTTTAATATAAAAAATATTATTATTTGTGTTATAAATATTCTTGGAATTCTTAATATAATTATTTGTGTTATAAATATTATTATTTTTATTATAATTCTTAATATTCATCTCCAAAATATTATTATTTGTGTTAGAAATATTCTTGGGTTTCTAAATATAATTATTTGTGTTATAAATATAATTATTTTTATTATAATTTAAAGTATTAATAGAAAAAATATTGTTATTTTTATTATAATTCTCTTGGGTGCTAAAACAATTGGTCTTGAGTCCTGACACAGGATCCAATTTTGTTGGGTACGACATCAGGATCCATTTCGCTTGGATCTTGTCTCAGGACCCATGTATCCTAAGTCCTGGGTCTGGACCCATGTCTCTTGGGTCCTAACGCAGGATGCATGGGCATTGAGTTCAGTCAATATTCTTAAGTTTTGGATTTCTAAATATAATTATTTGTGTCATTAATATTATTGTGTTTATTATAATTAAGAGTATTCATTTTAAAAATAGTATTATTTTTCTTATAATTGAAAGTATTAATATTAAAAATAGTATTATTTGTGTTATAAATATTAGTATTTTTATTATAATTAATCATATTAATATTAAAAATATTATCATTTGTCTTATAAATATTATTATTTTTATTATAATTAAAACTATTAATATTAGAAATTGTATTATTTGTGTTATAAATATTATTATTTTTATTATAATTAATATTATTAATAAAATAATTCATAAATTTAAAAAAAAATATCAATATGGAAAACAATCAGATATTTGATTTGAAGTGTAAAATAAAAAATTATTATTATTATTATTATTATTATTATTATTATTATTATTATTATTATTATTAAATTTTAAAAAACTTTTATTACTATCGAAGAAAATCCATAATTGTTTTTGGAAGATTAAAAAACATAAAATTTTTGACAGATAAGTTAAATATTATGATTAATATTATAAGGATTATTGTTGGATTTGACGTTGCAGCCAGACTGAATGCTCTTGAATTTTACGTTGCAGTCAAACCCAATACTTTTAAATCTTAGATTTTTATGATATTTTAAAATGTGAGCCCGCAGTGTAATGCAAGCATCCTAACTAGTAGTTACTACAATGAAAAGAAAGACTATTTTTTAGAATATCAAAATTCATTTTTAAATTGTTTTTTATTTTATATCATTTAATATGTTTTTATCTATTCTATATATATTTTTTATGTCTCAAAATAATAATCAAACACATGCAATCTTATAAATGGTTGTTATATAAAACATTATCAAAACCAAATAGCAAATTATTGAATTAAATGTGTCAATTCATTAATTAAACTAATTGTTCAACAATTGAATTGATAGTTTAATGTTTTTGCTTTCATACCTAAATTCTTGTAAAATTTTTGAAAAATGACCTAAATTAAAGAAGTTTTCAAATATTTAAATATTAGGTCTTCTAAGCATCCAATTTCCTAAATTCAAGTACAAAGTACACACAGACAAATGAAATAAAATAAGATTTAATAGAAAATTACGAGTTCAAATAAAAATCTTAATATTCTAATTCATTGCTTAGGCATTAAATAATAAGATATTGCAACATTTTCAATAAATTTATCATGTTACATCCCATTAAATGTTTTTAGTTCAAGGACTTGAACTTTATGCTAATATTTTCATAATCAAATTCTCTTTCAATTTCCTTCCCCTCCTCACCCTCAACTTTGACATTGTTATTTTCTTCAACATTATCAATATTCAAATCTATAAAATCTAAATCATTTACAACTAATAAAAAACATATTTTATTTAAAATTAACTTTTCCTCCATACTTTTAAAAAAATACACTTTATATCATACCATTTATATTGTAGGTAATAGTGAAGATAGCAATTATCAAATACATCATATCTAAGATAAGTTGCATCGTTATTTATTTCTAATGATAAATATATTTAATGTACTTACATGATTAGGTTTGCCTAATAAAAGAAACCATCTTCTTAACCCAAAATTTTTACCTCCAATTCCAAAATATGTTTCAAAAATAAAATAAAAAAGCAAAAATTCAAGAAAAATATGTTTTCGATGCATTTCTTCATTTGCACAACTATAAATACCTAAATATAAAATAATAAAATTAGTGGGTTATAAATAGATGAGTGAATTGTAAAGAAAAGAGAGGGTCACCACATAAAAAAAAAAAACCCTAACTTTATCTCTCCTACATAAAATCCCTAGCCACATCTTTTCTACCAAAAACTCTAGCCACCCAGAGAGAAAAGGAGAAAGAGAGAAAAAGAAGAGAAAGTGTGCTGAAATTTGAGGGAAAAAGACTAGCCATAAAAAAATAGGAAGAGAAAACAATCACTCACCACTCTTCACCAAGGTGACAACCCATCTCCCTCTTCATCATTTTCTAGCACCACTTCCTTTATTTTTCAAACCCCTCTCCTTCATTGTTCAGTCCAAAAACCAGCCTTCAAATATCACCATACATCCCAAAAAACTCTACCTGCAATCCTTTAGGAAACTCTATTGAAACTAGAATATTGCTTGGTTTTTGCTTCATAACTAAAGCTATACACTTTAGATTCCAGTGTTCTTCGGTTTGATCGAGAGACAAAATATAGTCCTAAAACTTTTATGAAGATTCTAAAACTTGGTTCTATTATTTTGAAGCTCAAAGTATAGTCAAAATAAAAGGTCAAAATCTATCCAAAAGTTCATTAAAGATCAAACCATGTTTCAGTTTTTAACCTTTATATGGAGTTATAAAAGTGAAAAAAAAAAACCTATATGATTTGAAAAGCTTAGAAGAATATCTGAAAATTGTGTGGTTATTATGACACTCTAAATCCAGCTAGAAGATATGAATAAAGATAGCAACAGTACTTTGCAGCAGTAACAACAACAACAATATATTTTCATTGTTCTAGCCTTTTTTAGTCCTACTCGACCATACCTAGAAGATCCATTTCGAAACCTAAACATATTTTGGATAAATTATATTGCTTTATTGATGATTTTGATATGTTTTGTGATGAGATTTTTAGGATTGAATAATTTTTATTGAATTGATATTTGTATTTGAATGATGTTGGCTAAGTCCCTTAATCTTCTATCTTGTTTTATTGTTGATTTTGACGTGTTTATGATGACATTTTAGGATTGAGAAATGCTTCTTAGATTGATATTTGTGTTAAATGTATTTGGTCAAATCCTTTAATTTTACATCTTGTTTCCTCTCCTGTTTTTTTGTCATTTCATTATTATCTTTAACAATGCAACATGTCTTTCTTTATGTATGAACATTGATATATTTAACGATATGTATTGACATGGTCTTTTGGTTCTAAATGACAAAAAAAAAAAAATCAATGTTCATTCATACATTCATATGCATTAGGTTTTATAACATGTTTATAAAACCTGTTAAGGGTTCGACCCATATTATAAGGCTCATTAGAATGACATTCCAAACCTTTTAAAAAACTTATCATTGTTTTCTCACAAATCATGTCTTGTTATTTACTTTTAGTATTTATGGTAATATGAACTCAACATAGGCAATTACCTTGGATATCAAGAGGAGTAACTTTTTTTTTTGGTTTTTAAATAAAAAATAAGTCTTAAAAATGTTTAGGTTCAATATTCACCAAACAGAAGTATTAGCCTTTTTTAATAACACTAGATCTGAAACAAAAACAATATGATTAAAAAACAAGAAAAAATAAATCCAAGACAAGAATAAAACCTCAAAACAAAATGAAGAACATGTGTTGCTTAATACAAGAGAAAGATCATAAGAGTATAGAGAGCAAATTTGCTAGAATGAACCATGTTTTGGAGTTGAGGCTTTATCATTTATACTCTTAGATATCTCTATTGTATAGTACTTTACGAGGTTGATTTTCAGCAATTAGATGGCTGATGTATAGGGCATTAATCTACCTAAATAATGGTTGTTTTGCATTAATTAGAAGGCTAATTTATAGGGTATCAATATACCTATATAAGGGCTGATTTACATCAATTAAGAGACTGATTTATAGGGATGATTATCCTAATTTTTTGTCATTAACACAAAGAACTTGCAAAATTAAAAGAAAATGTTAAATTACATGGAAAATAATGCAAGTAAAGAAAACAATAAATAAAGCATGTGAAAAAGTGATAAATAGTGTATAAAGGTAAAGTATAGAGCTAAATATAAACTTGTATAAAGTAAATTATGAAAAATAAATTATAGAAAAAAAACTGAAGAAAGCCTGTCTAAAAATTATGTATCGACACATATTCAAGAAAATGCAATGACTATGCTCCTTTTAATGCTATTGTAAGACCTAAATTTACCTGTCATATAAGTAAAAAAAATAACCAATTTAAAAGTTAGTCTTTAAAGTAAAAATATTCTTTTAATATCTACCATACCAGTGTCCATAATTTATTTATAACAAACAAACAACAAACTATATATATATATATATATATATATATATATAAAAGAGAAATTTAAATGTATTTGGCTAGCTCAATAATGCAAGTAGAATAATATAGTTTTATAAGTATCTAAATGTTTTAAATATACATATAAGGTTTTAAATTTGTTTTCTAAATGTCATCAGTTCGAGTTCTACAAATCTCAGGGTCACTAGAGACTTACATGATCGATAACTTCAGGATCCGTGAGATTAGTCAAGGTACATGTAAGTTGATCCGGATACCCACATTAATAAAAAAAAATTATAATCTATGATTATATGCCATATATTTTTTCATGGTTGGTGAGAAACATGCACCCTGTTGCCCACTCGAATAATACATATGTAGTGGAATTGGTTGGTTGCTGTGTTTTTAACTTGTTATTTTTAGTCTTAAGAATTGTCCATTACATATATTCAACATGCTTTATACCCTAAAAATTCTTTCTTTCTTGCATTCTAAAAGCTTTTCAGCCATGCACAAAAACAAGATGCTCTTTTTTTTTAATCTTTTTTTCTGTTGGGTTTATAAGAATATTATAATTAAAAATAAAGTCAACAAATCAAATTTGCTTTTATACTTTAGATCACATTATATATTAATGATAGTCTTATATCTAATGTGGCTATATCTTTAAATTGACAATGACTAATTGATCTGAGAGAAATCATTAAATATATATCCTTCAATGTTATAGTAATTTAGGATTTAAAATGGATAGTGTTGAAGATGGTGGCTTGTCTTGGTTTTTAAAACCTTATTTGTTTTTGTGTTTGAAAAATATTTTCGAAAAAATTTGAATTTTTTTTTTACTTCAAATTAATTTTTTTTTATATTTTTAGATCATTTTAATGCGCTGATATAAAACATAATTTTTAAAAAATAAAAAATATATTATTTTAATATATTTTAAAATAAAAAATATTTTAAAAAATAATTATAAACATGCTTTCAAACACGCGTTAAGTGTCCCATGAATATTAGGACAACGTCATAATTAACTTTCTCAATTGGTGAGGAAAGAGTCATTTTATCTTTACCATTCTTTTATTTTTTTTGTTTTTTCATTGAAGTTATGTTTTCTTCCTTCTCCTCTCTCAAAATGGGGTATATTATCGACATGATTTAAAGGTCAACGATGGTGGCCACTGGTGTTCGATATCAATATCATCTATGGAACATAGAGAGTTGATCGCTAACTTTTTATTTTCTCCTATGGTGAAAAAATTGCTTCGGATTTTAGTTTTGCTAGCTATCATGTCTAACACTGCCATATCTTGACTTCTGAGATTCCTTGGAGTATGACCCTACTTGTCCAAAGCACATGTATAATCTGGTGTTCAATTACGACAGTGAGATTATTAATATGTTGGCATTTTCATGATATAAAAAGTTTTATATTCTTAATTTCAAATCCTCAAGAGCTAAATTAGATCATTAGTAGGTCAAGAAAATCATTTATTTTATGTTTTTTTTGTTAATTAATGAGAAGGTGAGAAGCTCAAAGAGATGCAAAGAAAGTCAATGTGTTATGTGTTAGTGCAGTGAAGTTACTGCAACGAAGAAAAAGGCAAAAATGGAAAATCCTGCAGATAAGCTGCAATCATTTTCTATGACTTTAGCCTGCTAGAAAGGTTGAGGCCATGTGCAAAGGCAGCGAAAAAGCAAGAACATCACTTCTCATGGGAGAAGATTTTTCCATCTGCTTTTTGCCTTTTTCTCACTTTGTTCATCCACCTTTGTGTTTTGCTTTAACGTTTCACTGTGTGAATGTAGTGTTGAATATTCATCATCCCTCCCTCCCTCCCTCCTGAAGCACCCTTTCCTTCAAATATTACTTCCATGAAAAACAAACCACCTTTTTCTTTTTTTAATTATTATTAGTATTGATTAGATGGAAGGCTTAAAACCTTGGAAAGAAGAAGACTAATCAAACTGTCTTTGACTCAAAAGAAACTGAATATATTGTATCATTAAACAGAAAGAAATTAAATTATTGATTAGATAAGTCCCCAAAACATTAATTGCATTGATGATTTGATTTGGATTTCGGTAATTCTGGTAACAACATGAATATTACGGGAAAAAGCCATTAGCAATGGCCTGATTAGTTTTGAGGTTAGTGGTTTCATACACTGGGAGCTCCTCTCTGTACCTTCCAATCCCAATAAGATGATCAAGCTCGAAAAGATCGGAGCTTGTACAACTCTCGTCGTCACTGTCACTGTCATCTGCAACATAATTGTGGAAACCCCTGAAATCAAATTCACTAACATTCTTCCTTTGGTGATAACTTCTTAAATAATCTGCTGCTGCTCCTTTAGCAACCTCTAATTCCTTGACAGAACTACTTTTGACAACTTTTCGAGGCGTTGGCATCAATCCTGGATCATCTTCATAAATACTTTTATGCCCACAAGGTCTTGAATCCTCATCAACAATGACACCAACAGGATAGAATCGAACTGACCTTTTTGTGCCATTACTTGGTTTCCCTCTTGGAGGAGGTGTTTTGCTCAAACAGGACCTTGAAAAGGAAGTAGCCGACGAGCAAGCAGACTTTGATTTACGCTCAAAACTTACATCATCCATGGCCCCAATAGAGCACATTTTCACTTTTTTTGCAGCACTTGCTGAATTGAAAATAGAATTTAGAAAGCTTGCAATGCGACCACCTGGTGAAATCGGCTGCTTCACTTTCTTTAACTCACCGTAGATTTTTAATGCTCTTAGCTTTGTCTTATGAAACCCTCCTCCTTCACATTTCGGTTTCTGATGTGGTTTGTCTGAAAGTGGTTTTGTTCTTTGTTGGCAAGAACTTGAGTTTCCTCTGACACTTGACTCGTTTTCGGAGGACGAGAACACACCTCCTCCGCTTCCTCCTCCTCCTGCAGAGCTAGAATCCGAAGAGCTTGAAGTCGAATTATATTGCATGGAGCCACGAGTGCTTTTCTTCTCCATCCAGCTCTCAGTCCTGACAGCTCGTCTAAGAGTAGTAGATACCTCTTTCTCCTCTTCAAGAAACGACGTATCACGCCTGGTTGTAGAAACAGAGTTGCAACTCTGTTTCTTGATCCCCAGCACATGCTGTTCTTCACCGTTGGATTCGTCAATCGAACGGTAAATAGAGTCAAGAAGAGTTGAAGAGAAAGACGGGGTTCTTCTTCTTGGATGGAATGTGCTTTCCCTTGAAGATCTCTCCTTCTTGTACATGTTTTATGTGCACAAAATGTAGAAGGAAAACAGAGGTATTTACAAGTGTAGAGGGAGGGGCAGAGGAGGAAGAGGGTGGAAGGTGGAGATCCAAAGGACAGGGATGTATAGTAGTTTAAGGGAGTTCAAGGGATCTTTAGTGTCTGCTAAAAGAATGCCAAAAGCTGCAAGACACATAAATAGAAAAAAGAACGCAGAGGTACATGTCATGTGAGAAGTAGAAAGAAAGGAAAAGAAAGCGACTTAAATAAAATAGTAGTGGTCGTACTGGGCTTTAACTTGGACTGATCTGTGGTGGTTGTGTGTGTAAACGTGGTATGTTTGTGTACAGCTAGTTCTGAATAATAATAATAATACGAGGAGGAGGAGGAGGAGGCGGCGGAAAACACATGTAGTGTAGTAAAGGAGGAGGAGGAAAGGAAGCACTGCTCTCTGCAACGCACAAAGTCAACAATGGGAAAGCAGACTCTCTCCCTCTCCCTCTCCCTCTCCCTCTCCCTTTGTGGCTGTGGAAAGATTTTAAAAGGAAATGCCGCGCGTGCGGGTATATTATAGTGGCTAGAAGAAGTTAGATGGGAGGGGATGGACAGGTTGGCAGGGTGATTGCCTTGCTTTACTGGGATGTCCTTGAAAGGAAGAAAGAAGTGTAACCTTTTCAGTTCTTTACTGGAGGGTGATGTAATGATCGATAAGAGAAGGATTTTCTCAATCTGGTGACTTTTGATTCTGTGTTTTGAGGGATAAATGAATCTGAATCATTGCATGAGGGACGTGAATTACTAGGGTTTGTTATTCTAAAATCTTGGATTAAATGCTCGTAAACAAGCCCACGCTATTACTTGATTTACCTTTCTTTTCTTTTTTTTTTCGAAATAATAAAAAAGATTGGAACCCTAGGAAAGATCTTGAGTGTTAGCACTCCTTCTTTCATTCATTAATTGATTTGTTTCACTCTAGTTCATAACAATAGTTGATTACTCATACCTTTATATAATTTTTAAAAGAGAAAATCACTCATGGTAAAAATCACACTTTCATATATAAAAAAAAATTCAAATTTAAGTAAATGATTAAAATACCCTCATGTATATGATTGAAAACAAATCGATTTATTATCTCTCTTTTTCTTTTTCTTCTTCTTCTTCTTCTTATTATTATTATTATTATTATCTCATATTATATACTTTGATGTATCGATCTATATCTCTTTATCTCTCTTTCTAATTTTTTTAATTTTTTATTCTCTTTTTCTTTTTTTTCCTCATAAATCAAATGATCAAAGAAAAATGAGATATCTTTGTCCAGATCTAGATCAGTTGCACGGCCTCAACGTTAATTCATGAAATGGATTTTTAGGAATTTAGGGATTGAAGATGGGTTCTTTTAAAATGAAAAGTTGATTTCGGATATAAACTTGATATTTATGTTATTCTTGGTGTTGCTTTTGTCATTACCAATCAAAATTAAAATTGTTTCTTTTTTATTTATGAATACATAGAGAATAGTAAAGACTTCTTCTAAATACCCCTTTTACATTTGGATTTTCTTCTTTTGAGTAATGAATACATGGAAAATAGGAGGTTGGGGTTTTATTGAATCTGGGTTTCTAGTCTTTGGATTCTTGTTGGAGGCTAGGTTTAATTTATTAAGTTAAAAACATTAAAGAGAAGAAAGAAATTTGGGTTGGATTCATTTTCAACCAAATCAAGTTTTGGATTTTAGTTATCAAGATGAATAAAGAAACTCCTTTTAAAGGAACTTGAAAATTTTAACTATAGTGAAATGGGTAATAATTGGAGCCTTGAAAATTACAAGAGTTTGGTGCTTTGGTGGGTTTGGATTAGTGGGTTCTAAAGAGAAAAAATACAAATTTATGTTCATAATGAATTTGAATCACTTGAATGGGACATTACCAAAGTTTTTTTTAGAAATGAAAAATTTAAGGCACTTGAATCTTGAGAACAATGAGTTTCATGGTATTTTGTATTTCAATTATACTTTTATGAAGAGAATGGTTATGTTTAAGGTTGATGAAAATAGCAATTTGTGTTACAATTATACAATTTTCTCCTCAAAATTAAAGCTTGGAAACGCTTCTTCTTGTGATAAACATGGATTGCTATTATCATTGTCACTTACAAAAGATGAACAATTCATTAAGAGATGATAGTAGGAGTGATTAATAATATTATGATGAAGAAAGTGATTCACCATATTTTTTGCAATTATGTAAAAGAAAAGGGTGGTTAGGGTAGAGGAGAAATAGGTTTAAATTTCTTTTTTTAACTTAATGATAATTTTAACATTGCATGGACTCTTTATTCATTAATTGAAATATAATGTTAATCCTATAAATACATAAATAATTTTCTTTTTACTTTTTTAGGTGTCGTAGTTAAGGATGTAAACTGTTACATATGCACCAAAGTTTAAAATGCAAATTACAATTTTTCAAAACTCAGTATGCAAGTGCAATTTCGACCAAACTATAATTTGTTAGAAGTACTTTTTTCCTTTTTAAAATTTAATTTAAGTTAGTTTTAAAATTTTTGATAAACTTACCCATGACATCCTTTAGTTTAGTAGAAATCACACTTATCTATCAAATTTTAAAAAATTATAGTTTGCATCTTGGATCAACACAAGTTTTCAAAATCAATGAAAAGACCAAACTACCCTCGTATGTATTATATCAAAGATTCTCATTCTCCCTCTCTCTCACCAAACCCTAGTCATCAGTTACTATCACAACAACTAGCAAAGTCACTGTCATCACCTTCCTTCTCACAACCACCATCACCCAAATCAATTCCAC
The DNA here is from genome assembly GCA_019202695.1 of Populus x sibirica. NCBI lineage: Eukaryota > Viridiplantae > Streptophyta > Magnoliopsida > Malpighiales > Salicaceae > Populus > Populus x sibirica. The sequence continues at coordinate 2,752,326 of JAGMVL010001159.1, forward strand.
CTAAAATCCATAGTTGTTCCCCCACTCCACATCCATTCAAACTCTAGCCGCCGCCACTTTCAACCCCTCACCTCTATTCTTCATCAAACACAGGAGCTCGACGATAGAAAGAGCTACGGTGTCAAATTTATAAAAACAAAAAAGTAGAGATAATGTCAGCCACGACCATCAAGCTACTTCATTATCTAAATAGAAACAAAAAAAAGAAGATTAATAGGTCTATCTTAGTCCTTAACATGTCATTTCTTACATAAAATTATAATAGAGCTCTGTATAAGAGGATTGGAAAAGGGATCAGATATGAGCTATTCCTATACCTAAATAGCAAGAATGATGGAATTTGAGGCTAGTCAAGACATTATTGTGAACATAATTAGTCAAGTGATCTAGGAGATTTTAGAATGGTCCAACTCCAGGCACAAGACCTTGTACAAAATAACTTAAGATGGCCAACTACCATTCTTCAACTCCTTTAACTTTAAATCTTTCAACGACTTCTCATCTCTCCCAAACCCAAATAGATTAAACAAGAGCCTCCTGGATCAGTTAGCTCTCAAGATCCTCCCAAACATTTCTCAAATCCTAGGAAATATTGCTTTCCTATAGAACCTAGTTTTGCTCAGTCTTAGAATCTCTTATACTTTGAGAATCTTGTTAGTGTCATCTAAAAATCAAACAATGTGTATGGGTTTAGAAAAGGGAGGAGAGAATATTGAAGCTGGTGGTTAGTTCTTTTTTAAATTTAATTGTAAGGTTGTAATATTTAATATAAGAGCTTTTTAGATATTAAATTAAAAATAATGGTATTTATGTAAATTATCATATTGTTTTTTACTTTTTTTTAGGGAGAATGTTACGTGCTAGCATATGTCTAAAGTTCTGGGTGCAAACTATAATTTTTCAAAACTCGGTAGGCAAATACACTTTTGACTAAACTATAGGATGTTAGGGGTAATTTTCCTAAGTTTTTTAATAAAATAAAATCATAATTATGTATAGTTAAAAATAATTTTGTATTTACATTAATAATTTATTACAACTTGTGTAAAAATTATGTTTTTATCAAAAACTTTCTTTTTTACTTATGATTCATGAATTATAACTTATACTATTTAAAAAAAACAAAAACTTGCTTTAAATCATTTTCTTGCCTATCATACATCTAACTTAACTCATTTTTATCACAAGTTATTTATGAATAATAATTTTTGAATTATGATTCAAAATGAAAAGTTATTTCTCGTAAATCATGTCAAAATTATCTAAAAGTCCACCCAATATACTCATTTGAAGTTTTTATTTATTTATTTATTTTTATGAAAAAAGGTTTGAATCCAAGATTTGAAAAAATAGAGATAATAATATCAAATTTAAAGTTTTTAATTATTTAGTTTTATGAAAACTATGTTTGAGTGCAAAATTTCTTTTAAAAAAAAACATGATAGAGATAATAATATCATAAGTTATAACTCATTTGCTTCTTATCTGAAGTTAAAAATATATTAAAAAAATTAATTAATTATTTATGTAAATAGAGTGAAAAGGCCAATTAATTATGTTTTGAAAACTTTATAAAAAGTTATGTTAAGATATAATTATATATCCTTAAAAGACCTTAAAAGATAGGAAAAATTACCTTTAATATCCTATAGTTTGGTAAAAATTCTATTTATCTATCCAGTTTTGAAAAATTATAATGTATATTTTAAGTCAATAAAAATTAATTTCAAGAGAAATGAAGGAAAGGACTAGGTCAACATAGTGGAGCCATTGAGGTGTCTGCAATTGTGGATTTGATTATTGTTAATTTTAACTAGTTATCTGCAACTTTTCAATTTCAAGAAAAAGGGAGGAAGAGAATAAGTCAACATGGTGAAGCCATTGGGGTGTCTGCAACTGTGAATTTGTTTTTTTTTTTTTTAATGTTTGTTCTTATTTGGTTGTCTGCAACTTTTCAATTTCTCAGCTTTATTTCTTGGTCTAAACACAATAAACAATGGGGACCCACCAAATCTAATTATAATTCTATGCTTTTTTTTATATGATTTTTTAAATGTTTGTTTCTTTACGGGTTATTGTTATAAATCATGTAATTATCTAGATTTCAAAATATAAGAAGTGAAGGTGGTGGCTAGGGTTTTTTTTTAATTTAATGATAAAGTTGTAATATTTAATATTAAGCAATTTTGTTATTAAATAAAATATAATGAAATCCTATAAATAATCAAATATTTTACTGATTTTTTTTATCAGGATATTAAGTGTAATCGTGTGTATAAAGTTCAAAATATATACTGTAATTTTTTAAAAGCAAGTGTAATATTGACCAAAGAATGCTAAGGGGTAATTTTTCTAAAATATATTATAACATAAAACATTGATTTATTTGTTGTTTCAAAAAGATTGATTTCTTTTTAGAAAATTGGTTAAGATGGAGATAAAAATTTAAAGACTAAATTACTCTTTACTCTCTAAATGTTAGATTCTAAGAGCCCGTTTGGTTACGAGGTAGAGGTTGCGTTTCTTCAAAAACACACTGAGCAAATGTTTGGTAAAGGAAAAAAAATTGTTTACTGTGCATGAGTCCCACAATAAATTAAGGGCGAAACGCAGGCAAATGGAAATCAGAAAAATGTTGCTTTCTTGCGCGGCTCTCAATTCAACCATGCTACACTGTTCACTGAACAGTGTATCATGCCTTCACATTCTGCGAACAGTGGAGCATGTGAACAGTGCGAATTGCACTATTCACGTGAAATTCCTTTTTTTTTTAGTGTGTTATTTTTTTCAACATTTTTTTTAAAAAAAAAACACTAGTATAAAGTGAATTAATTAAATTCACTCGCACTTGCAATATCAATTTTATACACTGATAATATTTTATCTACGCTAAAAAAATTATGAAAACTGTAATTCTTATCAGATGAATTTTGTACGTAATGGAATTATAAATAGTTTAATGGAATAATAAAAAGTATTTTTTATAAAGTATTTTTTATTTCATGATGTAATAGGAGTAATTAATTCTACAATATTTAAATTTAAAACCATCAATATTAATATATATTTTTTAAAATTATTTTATAATCTCAATTTCAAAAACATTATTAACCAAACACATTAAACTATTTTTTCTTCAACCTCAATTTCAACCACAGTTTTAACCAAACACCTATTTTTTTCAAACCAACCTCAACTAAAAGTACTTTTTATAAAAACAATTTTTTTCAAACCACAACCACAACAGTTACCGTAATACCAAACAAACTCTAATTATAACTTAGTTCTTTATGTTTGAAAACCTATGAATTAGTTCCTTGATTTTTGTTAATCATTGTCTTGTTCAAAAATATGTTGAGTCTTTTTATTTTTTTAATATATATTATACCCTTCGATAATTTTAAATTCTTGAAGAAAAACCAATATAGTAGAGGTTTACGGAAAAAAAAAAAAAAGTTTCAATAAAAGCATGGCTCACATAAATCAAGGGAATAAAAGTATGGCCCATATAAATTATTTTTGGTTCGATTTGGTTTTTATAAAAAAAAAAACCAAACTGGAATTTTTTTTTAAAACCGAAACCGGTTCAAACCGACTAGTTTCGGTTCGGTTCGGTTCGGTTTTTTAGGACAAAAACCGGTTCAAATGGGTTGTGGCTCGGTTTTTTCTGGTTTAGCTCGGTTTTCTGGTTTGGATTGGTTTTTTCCGGTTTGGGTTCGGTTCAGTTTTTTCGGTTTCAGGATTATAAAACCGAAACCGAACCGGTTGGTTTTTTTAAAATTTTAATCGGTTTTTTTCATAGTTTGGTTTTTTCGGTTATTGTTTTTTATTTTCTTGATTTTCTTAGTTTTTCAGTTTTTTTTCTCACTTGAAAGATAATGTTATAAATGCATCTATGGATTATAAATAAATTTAGTTAATACTTAAATATTTTTTTTAAAAAAAATCTTTATAGAGATGGGATGAAACTTTCCATCCTTGGGTCTTTAAATATTTTTAAAAATATCCTTTAGAGTAATAAGAAATATATATTTTTTGATCTTTTGAGATTAAATTGAAAACATTTACTAAGAAATATGGAATAGTAATAATTACAAAAAAAAAATCTTTTAAGATTTGGTTGTAATTTTATTTTTTTAATGTACTTAAAGAAATTACATTTTATATTGAAATAAAAATTTTAAAAAGATCAAAAGATAAAATTTACCTATAAAAACAAATCACACTAACAGTTTCTTTGCCGTCTATCTTTCCCCCCAAAAACCACTAGAACCTCCTCCATAATGTCAGGAAAAAAGCCATTTTTTCCTTGTATATTGATTTTCTCTCTCTCTCTAAAAAAATCAAACCCAAAATTGATTTTCAAAAGTAATTGATTTTTCTTCTACTTGGGTGTTAATTTTTAGGGTTTTTTGAAAACTCTAAAAAAAAACCCCAAATTATTAGTGGTGATGGTGGTGATAGAAATGGATTCCCAGCGGGATTTGTGGCGAGGGCAGGGTGGAAGAGGAGGGTTTGTGAGTGGAGGATTTGGGTTGGGAACCACCTGCCATCCTATGGAAGAGAGTGAAATTAGGGTTTTAATTGGACATCAAGCTTTTAAAAAGCAATTTGCAATCCATTTGGCGCTTTCAACTTTTCGGCTACCAAGGAACTTGCAGGCATTCTTCTCTCAATTTGTAGGTCTTATTGTGTCTGCCATGTGCACAGCAGCACAGGCTGTGGTTTCACCAAAAGTAAGTTTAAGTAAGAGCATTTATTTGGTCAGTGAGTTACTTTGATGGATATCATCCTGCTGTAATGTTTCAAATCTCTATTGTGCTTCAAAGCTAACATTTATGGCATCAACTAGCCATGTTTTTCCGTGATGAGCTTCTGTGATGGTCTTGGAGAAGACCACTTAGGTTGAATCTGGGGCCTGGTGCTGGAGGGAGTATATGAACCCTGGTGACTTCCATAATTATTGCTGGTTGGTTGGATTGTAGCGGATTTAGCTACAAGTTGTCCTATCAAGAACGAAAGAAAGCTACAAGGGGTTTTAGGGGAAAGGAGCTGCTTGGCTCTGCTGAATTGTAACACTCAAGTAGCAGTCAAGCGATTCTTTCATGAATCTAAACAAGGTTTGAGGGAATTTTCAACAGAGATCTCTGGTATTGGTCATCTCCACCACAAGAATTTGGTTTGTATGCTAGGATGGTCATGCCGACGAGGTGATCCGCTGCTTGTCTATGATTTCATGCCTTCCGTACTTCCATGAAGAATGGGAGCAAACTGTGACTCATAGAGACAGCTTTGGCAAATGCATATTTTGCTTAAAAGCATTTTGTTCCAAGATTAGTTTCTATTACTTTACGATCAAGATTTTAAATATTATATTTTTCATTCTCAATCAAAACAAATTTTAAAAACCAACGAAATCACAATAATCACTTCACATATATTAAAGCATGAAAAGTAATTATCATTGTACCACTCATTTTCTTTCTTCGTGCTTACTATCTGTTCTCTCCGTTAAACACAAATCTAGAAAAAAAATCTAAACAAGAATCCAATCAAACACAAATCTAGTGAAGCACAATCATTGCCAAACCTTGCATGTGCTTTTCTATTTATATATTTTTTGATTTCCTTTCTTTCTCATTCAGGGCGAAGATTGCTCTCACTAAAAGATAACGGCAGAAATGTTGAATCCCGTCTGGTTAATCAACACCAGTTCAAGGCCCTGTTTTTCATATTTTGGACATAGCCCACATGATGACAGCATGCACAGGTGCTTGCCAGGAATTGCAGAGATGCTTGGAATGGCTTGTTCATGATGCATCTAAATAATATTAAGGATAGAAATTGATGGATTACTGCTAATTGTTATTTACATGATATTGATACTGTTAATCTAGGATTTTCTAACCGAGAATTATGAGGATTTAAAGGCAATATGTTTTGGAAACCTTTGATTTTAATTAAAGAAATGGGGATTCAAGAGCTTTACTGCTCTTCACTGAGAAACACTGCTGTAGTCTTGATTTTGGTTGCCGTTTTTTTCCATAAAGCTCTTTGGAGACTAATGTAAACAGACAAGAAGGATCATTTCACATAATGGAATCTCAGTTTTACTTCTTTTGAGAGAAAACAAGAGATGTTGAGGAAAGTATACTTACAGCTGTATGGAGTACTAGAGGCTCTCTTTAGTGGTTTTTATTATTATTATTTTTAGACATCAGAGCTTCTTTAATCATTATTTCGGGTATAATAACATTGTAAATAAATTTATTTATTTTTTACTTACTATTTAGTTTTGTTTTTCTTCCCTTTTTTATTTATCATAAACAACATTTTATTTATTTTTCAATTCAGTCCTTTTATAGCTATCTTGATTGAGAATTGGATTTATAGTTTTATTAAATTATCTTTATTTTCGGGTTCTCACGGTGTAAAAAAACATCTTGATAGGGGGTTAATGCTCAGTTTGCAAAAAATAGTTTGGACTTTTCATGAGACAAGTGATTGAAAATAAATGGACTAAAATTGAGCTTGGTTTAAAAAGAATATCCTTTTCTATAACAAAGAGAAAGCATGCATAAAAATCAAGAAAGCAGAGAGGACACATAGAGGAAAATAGAAAAAAGAAAAATTGATCATCGAAGACACTTTAAAGGTGAATAGGTTACACATGTGGTCTTTAGAGAAAGCTAATTCTGCCACGCTTTCCAACTACATAAAGGAAGGCATCCTTTTAAATTCATAGAAACTTGAATGCACTGTCTTAATGCAGCGTCTTCTTCTATATGTTAGAGTGTGCGCTGCATGCACCAAACCCTTCTTTTTTTTCTTTATTCAATTTAGTCTTTGGATCTATAATAACTTTTCAATTGAGTCTTAATTTTCATTATCCGAGGGCAAACCCTCTTCTTTCAATTTGGTACCTATTTTTTTAATAACTCTTTAATTTAGCTTTGGATTTTGTCCAACCCGAGGCCAATGAAAGCCCATCATAGGAGAAAAAGAAAAAAGGAAAGAGATAGTTGGTCAATCAAGTTTAAGCATTATAGTTGTTATAACCAATTTTTTTACCCCTATCAAATATCTTAAAAACAAAACAAAAAATAGTCAAACAAGAAAAATATTAAAAAAAGAATTGAGAAAATTACAATCATGGGTGAAATTGAAAAGAAATATTAAGAAAAAGGGTTGGGAATGGATAATTGGAAAGCCAATGACTAAAATTTGAAGAGGAAGAGAAGTTGAGGGGTCATTTGAAATACAATTAGGGGTGGAATTGTGAAGAAATTGAGGGAAAATAGGTGAAATTGGATAAAATTTAAAATTCAGAAAGCTAAGGACCAAATTGAAAAAAACATCAAAAGCCAAGGACCTATTTTGATGCAATTAGGAGTGAAATTGAGAAAAATGGGTGAAAATAGATAAAAATTGAAAATTAGAAAGCCAGGGACCAGATTGAAAAGGTCATCAAAATTCAAGGACTCGTTTTAATGCACATTCTAAATGTTTTTTTTGTTAAGAAAGAGAGTTGTTTGATCCGAAAAGTAGCAAAAAGGAAAGAAGAAGAAGAAAGAACACAAAGCAAAAACAAAACGAGAGAAAGACAAACAACAAATAAAGAGAAAACCACTATCATCGTCGCCATTTCCACCACTCAAAGTAACCATAGTAGCCCCTCCTCGCTTGAAACCACTCTTAAAGGTAAGCCATAGCCTCCTTCCTTCTCTTTTTCTTTTTTCTAGTAGTTTTTCTAATAGTTACTATTCACACCATGAAAAATAGTTCATGCATAGTCACTCTTCACCCATGCTTTTCTATTTTATTTTATTTTTACCAAACTTGTAATAGCGTGATCATCATTTATATAAAATTATATTTTTATCTTTTTACGAATGCATGTGTTAAAAAAACTCATATTCGGAAATCAACAACTTTTACTTATACATTATTTTATTTTATTTTATTTTTAGTGGCTTCACATTAATGAGTTTCATTTCATAAAATTATGTTGTCTCTTATTCTAATACACATGAGAGTTAAAACTTTCATTTTTAGAAATCAGTAACTTTTACTCATGTATTTTTTTTTATTTTAATTTGCTTCACAGTAGCATTATATTCATTTCTTAAAAATATTATATTTCCTTTTTACATATACATATGGGTGAAAAAATTCATATTTGAAAATTAGTAACTTTTTACTCATACATATTTTATTTTATTTTTATTGACTTCACAGTAGCATTAGTTTCATTTCATAAAACTATATTGTCTCTCTTTTGCATACACATAAGTGTAAAAAATTCCTTTTTAAAAATCAACAACTTTTCATTCATGCAATTTTTTATTTTATTATGATTTTATTTTATTTTTAATGGCTTCCAATGACATTAGTGTCATTTTTGTAAAATATTCTATCACCTTTCAATGTATGTTTATGTGTTTAAATATTTATTTTTCAAACAATAATAAAATTTGTGTCGACGAGTTTTCGTCGAGTTTTCGTCAAGTTTGTGTCTTGTTTTGGTCAAAGCTTGATTTTTAATAGTTAGATCAACATCTCTCTTAGTTCTTAGGGATGAATGTAGGCCTAGCATGATTCCTTTTAAAAACAATTAAAAAAAAATCATCAAGTTTGCGAGACTCCCGATTCAGGGTTCGCCGTGAGCTCGACGAACATCATTTGGTAATAAATTGTTTGTGAATTAGCTTAGAAATAATTTAGACTATTAATGAGATAAACTTAGGAGAAAACACATAGCTAAGGTAATATTTTATTTGAAATGATGTAGTAGGGGTGATGTTTATATTTTCATGAACATAATCAACCCCTAAGATTTTAAAATCAGTGCATATTTTAGAATTCTTAATTTTCTTAAAAATTAGATAACGATTTTTTATTTTTTATTTTCCTTTAATTTTTGAAAGTCCCAGTTTATATTGGGCAGCGACAATGGTTGTGTTCATAATCCGAATCATGAATTTTATGGTTAATCTAAATTGACTGGAGTCAGTTCAATATATTATTAAATCAATATCACACAAAAGAATGTGAATTTAAAATCATATCAACTTCAACATTGCTTAAAAAAACTATATATATTTATGCATGTGTTTCTAAATGCACATATTTATTTTTTGTTATATAGTCTCAGTTTTTTTTCTTAATATCGTGGCAAGCACTAACAATTTTTGCCCTTTTTTTTTGACGTTGTGTAAAAACAATAATCCAACCAAATATTATTCACTTAAAAAAAAAATTCACTTAAAAAAATCACGTCATGAGACACGTAAATATAAATAAAATAAAACATTAAATAAATTATATAAAAGAATAATATGAAAAAAAAGATATAATCAATTAAAAAAAATTATGCATATATATATATATATATATATATAATGTTTTTATAAATTAGTCCACAACATTACTATAATAAGATCAAATACTATTTGAAAAGGAAGACAAAATCATAATTTTTTTGTCTTTTTAGAATAATATTATAATGATATTAATGAAAAAGCATTTCATTTTAAAAATAAATAAAAAGATAGTTAAATAAAAAAATAAAAAAAAAAGTGAGTGGTCATGCTCTCTCGGCCCTAGAAGGTCAAGCCTACATGCTGGCTTTTAAAAGGAGTCATGGAGCCTAAATCTAGCAGACCATGCCTAGATGCTATTCTGCTTTATTTTATTTTTTTTTGTAAAACCAGGAATGACAAATTGTTTGCTTGAATTTTTTTTTTTTTTTTTTAATTATAGGTGATGACACGCCTTTTGCCTAGCACACAATTTGTCTGCTTCAATTTTTCAGCCACCAAATTAGTCTCCAATAACCACAAAATCAAAGTACAAGTTTTTGTGCTATAGAAACCCAGATTTCTATCATTTTTCATCCCAAAACATGAAAAATAAAATAAACACCCTTATGATGGGCCTTTAAAACTTCATTTTCAATAACAAAATGTATTTCAATTGCTTTGAAAACTCAAAATCAAACAAAATTTAAAATATTTTTCTAAGGCTCAATCTATTTTTGCTGCATCATTGAAAGTAAAAACAATTTTCATTGAGTTTTTCTTTTTTTAAAAAAATTATAAATACAAAATTAAAGTTATTGATGAGTGGATTTTGGTCACCCAAGAAATTTCACTTTCCTTAATTTTCCCTCTCATTTCTTAATTTTCTGAAACTAAAATATGGTATAAAAAAATAAAGTTAAGAATCAAAATGCAATAACCTAAAAGAATGGGGACCAAAGATAAAAAAAATTGAAACTCGAGGGATTAAATGAAACTTTTACGCACCTTTTGTGGAAAAGCCTCCGTTTCTTTTGTTATGTCAAACTTGGTCCTTCATCTCTCAATTTGTTTTTAAGAAGCTAAAACTTTATTTAATAACATTCATCATTAATTTAATATCAAAACATCTAAAAACATATCAAGCAAGCGAGGAAAAACATATTAAAACATGTTTAAGCGCTTAAAACATGAAAACATAACTTCAGATGATGAGATTGACAGCAAATAGAAGCCATTCCAAAAGAACTGGATTGACCGGAAAGGAAATGGAACAAGAACCGGACGATGAGCATCGAAAGCATTGGAAAAGACACCATACAGCAGCCCTTTACCTTGGCCTCGAAATTAGTGATGTTTCCCTCTTGGCTGCATATGATATGGTGACGTTTATCAACTTCAGGCACGGTACACCAGGGAGGAGAAAACACATTCTTTCGTTGATTGGTATGGGAAAGAGAGCTTAAGAAGATGAGGAGAGAGAGAGGGCAAAGAGAGAGAGAGAAGCAGGGAGGAGAAAACACATTCTTTCATTGATACTTGTTGATGTGTCGACCACCCAAATGACTTGAAAATACACAACCAATGCTCTTTTACCCACCCATAATCAAAAGAAACTGTTAAAAATATGGATTTAAGTCGACGATCCCCATCCCACAAAGGACATATGCTCGCGTAGTTACGATGCTGGGAGACTTCACAGTTTGGATCGAAGGATGGAGAGAGTGGTGTGCCCAGCAACAACAGGTGCCAGCAGCACCTTTCGGATATCTATGGAAGAGATTCTACTGGTATGGCAGGCCAAAAAAAAAAAATGATGAAAAAAAGGTTAAAAATATTGGGAAAAACACACCCCCACAATTACAACGACCCAGCAGCCACCGTGTTGCTCAATTACAAGTATTGTTCATGTATCCTGGCTCGGTTCTCTTCCCACCACACTCTGGCATGCATCTCCCCGAATCTTTCTCGGCTGCAATGCACATGCATATAAAACAAGATCATACTCGGTAAATACTAAATACAGTAGTATCAAGTTTTTTACTCTTTATTTTTAGAAGAAGAAGAAAAGAAGAAGCAGCATGATTAACTGCGGTCAAAAAAGAAATGTTAGAAGCTTGTATTTTGGACGACTAATGATTCAAGCTAAATGTATACTGTTGTCAGCAATAAAAAAAACAATTAGTGGAAGCAGCATGATTAACTGCTGCCAGTCAATTTTTCTACGGGTTATCAATTCCAGTCATGATTGAGAATAAGCTGGAACTCAATCATTGCCTTTGTATCATGCCCAGACCATTTGCATCGAGTCAACTCAAATCTACTCAAGGGGCTTTTTTCTTACAGCATTCCATGTGGGAGTGCAATGTTTGTTTGTCTCTAAAACATCCCCGTTGTTAAAGGGAAAAATACTGCCAGCTTACGAGAAAACTTATGGCCATCATTTTGATTTTTGAAGTCTGGGCAGATATGTAGTCACTATGGCCATCATTCATGGCAAACTAAAAATTATCAACTAGCTGTGATGCAGCTGACTGATCAAATAGATCCTACTGCACAGTATGAGCCTTTACAGAGAAGGTTTATGTGACATACACTCCATTTTTCTTCCTATAATTAAAATATCCGTATCTCAAACAAATAAGTATTCATACATGTTTCTCACCTGCCAAAATGATCTGACAGTTTGAAAATAAGAAACATCCATATATGATCAAATGACTCTAGATTCTGGTCAGAAAATTGCAATAATACGTAACCACTATGTCATTGATCAGTTAGTGCAACCAAATTGAAATATATATATATGGATGTTAAAGCCACTAGGCTGTGAATAACGTCATTGCAATGCTAACAGCCTAAATATATATGCTTGCATGGTCGGCTATTTTTCCAACATGGCAACTGTTTAATCTTTTCAGAAACTATCAATTCATCCAACGATTAGGCACGGAATTTTACCTGAATCTGACTCGTCTGAGCTCTCTTTTCCCACCTGGCAAGGCTCTGATAGTGATGTAAACACCTGGTTCATCCTGCTCGACCCATTCAGTCTCCATATCACTGGCATTGCTGATGGAAAGCTCTCCTGAGCGATCAGCCTCCCTCGATGAGCTACTTCTTATAGATGCATCCATTGATGATGTTTCTGTCTTAGCTCCACTGATGCTGGAGAGTTTTGGGGTGGAGGTGAAACCAATAGAATCACAGTAATGACGGGCCTGCAATGGGTGATGGTCAAGTGAATCTGAGGACGAGTAGCCCATTCCCATCCCTGTTGGACGATACAAGTTACGGGGTAGCCGTTCTCTATTCAGTGGAGGTGTTACCGGGCTGTCTTCTGCAGATTCCATCTTTGAGCTCTGTAACAGGGTTTAGAGAATGACATGGTTAGACATCACTGGTGTTGTCACAACTCACTTCCCAGTATAATGATACTACACATTACTATATTGTGCAAGGAGATCATTCAATGCAAAACGCGGTGCTGGCCCAACTGCATGTTTATTTGGTTAAATTGAATGTTGTTGCATCCAAGTCATACAAATTTGTGATTTGGCAACCTACTTTATAATGCTCCAACTGGCCATCTGAAAACACTGGACTCTGAATAACCATGCCTTTAGTTGTCAAATAAGGAAGGAACTCACCTCATCCTCGGATCTTGGGGGTGTCGGTAGTGGGAAAGCTTGGCGGTTAAACCTCTGGACATTGTAAAGCTCCATGATCCTGTCATAGTTCTCTGCCCACCATCTTTGAGCTTGCCACTTGTTAAACATGTCTCGACTAATCAAAGAGATTACACTAAATTCAGAATCTTGATTTTCAAGAATTATCATGGAAACACTGAATTAGTATCGGCATCAAATGATTTGGCGCATGACATCCATTTGGTAAAGGCCAAAATTAAAGCACTACGCGGCGATTGAGCAAAATACAACGTGAAATCTTTCATGGACATGAGGGAAAATATCACTGTTACAAAAGGTGCTATTATCAGGATTAAGTGATAAAGATGACATTTCCCTGAGGCTTGAACGAGGTCCTCTGACATTTTACAAATAGAATAATCATTGAGTTTACATCATGCAAGCTATAACCTGTTCACATGCCTACCGCTTCAAGCATCGAACCTACCATCAATTATAGTCTTATATATCTACTTCAATAATTATATAAGCCACTAAATTGGACACGAGGTACTTTTTGACACAAAAGAGAGCACCACTTATTTTAATAGCACTAAAAAGATTGTAAAATCTAACCTTCGGTGCTTAAAATGCATTTTAGGTAGCAACATTATTGAAGTAGAGGATATAATCAGTCAAAAGAATAAGGCTACTTTCCATGAAGAGAGAGGGGGCAGTGTTCAAAACCAATCCAGTGGAAATATTACAGGATAAGACCAAGCAACAAGAAGAATTAATGGGATTAAGACCAGTGTGTATTGGGATAACAAAGTCAAAAAGGAAAAAAAAATCATCCAAGAAGAATGAACAGGGAGTCAAATGTAGGGTGTGGTCATTAAGGAGGGGAAACTACAGGGTAACCATCACAAGTAATGACCAAGGAAAATTCTTCATCTATGTCCCCTGTAAACCAAGAAAGGTCTATTTGCCTCTCCACTCTCCAGCCATTTTCCATGTACGGTCCCAACATTTGGCTCATTTGAGGGCCAGAGTTTGTCCTCTATATTGGTTGGAGAGTGGCGGATGATGTGGCAATTTGATAAAGTAAATGTCAAATAAATGGTCACGTAAGGTGACAAAGTCACGGAGAATCAGGCTTAGGCGTGATGAAATACTTGTATTTTTGTTGAAAAAGAAAAGGGCCGAGCCTTCTCCCGACACGACGACAATGCTCAGTGAAAAAGGATACAAACACAATCAAATCAGCCCCCACCACCACTAATGAGGCACAATGAGTTCCTCTTTTGGACTTTTCTTGGATTGCTTTTCCAGTAGGCGTGAATTTTACTGTTGGGTTGTAGGTCCTACACTTATTCCTCCCTCCATTTGAACACAACAGGCAGAGGTGTCTAAGGTATTGTTTGGACGGATCTCCTTTCAAACATGGACTTGTCTTGCTTAATGCTCCAAGTGGTTAAAACAAGATCACAAGGATTGTTGTTTCATATATTTCAATATTGCTAGCCTTTGAGGTTGATTTATTCAATAATCTAAAAGGGCTCTTGAAAAAATCAAAGAGCAAGCACATATTACTGCTCAGGAATACAAAATCAAAAGGGATTCACAATAATCAAATTCCTAATAATGCACACCACCATATATTATTAGCAATTTTACCATTCTTTAGGGAAAAAATTTAAACGATCTCAAAACACAATAACAGCAATCTCAAATTATAGTTGGAATCAGCTAGCTGTGTATGTATGCGTATGCATGTATGTATCCTTCTACGTCATTTAATTTGCAAAAGCTTTTAAAACTGAATCTGCCTCATCTATAACAAGGCACACCCATCTAAAATTCCCAAGAAAATAAATTAATTATTATACCGGGGTAAATCAAAGTTTGCATCAAAGTTTTAGATTAGTGGAAAATATTTCAAGTATTTTTTTTTAAAAAAAAACATTATTGAAAACAAAATAAGTCTTTGAATTCGAATGTGCAAGCATTTGACATCCAAACAGCACTCAGCTTCTTTGGCAAACTTTTTTTTTTAAAAAAAAAACCCCTCAAACCATAACAGAATAAAAATAACAAAATTAAAAAAAAATAATCTAAAGTAACAGACTTCTCAGCCAATCAATGACGTGTCTAATCCACTAGCAGGCAGTCTGTTCCACACTCTCAGTCACCGTTACCCAACCAAACAGTAACAAGGATACGATTCTCACACAAAAAATCATACAATCAATCACATCAGAAACAAATCACCACCGTCCAATAAAAAAAATCGAGACCTACTTACCTGAAGCGTATCCGCTTGAGATCATTCCCTCCCCTTGGAAGCGAAACGAATGTGATGAGAACACCGGGCTCCACTTGGGCCACCCATTCTTTAGGTTCCTTTTCTTCAACGAATACTATTGGCGGGTCGACCCGACGCCCACTACCATTTACCGAATTCGGAGTCCCTTCCCCACTGGAGCTCGATATTCCTTTCAGCCTCGCCTCCATCTCCTTTCCCCACGTACGCGGTGTCGTCGAGCTCGAGCTTCCCGTCCGCCGCAGCGACCACCTGAATTTCTCTGACTCGGCGTCTGACTCAGTCGAGTTGCTCCTGAGTCGACTCTGAGTAGTTGTGTTTGGCGCCGTGCATGGGTTGCAGTGGCGGTATGCACCTGATGCCTTTAATGCCATGTCCTTCAACTGTAATAATTAAAAAAAAAAGAGCATAATTAAAATCAGTCAGAGCTGGTAAGAGAGAGAATTATAAGAGCAATGGATTTTTGAACTTTCTGGTTTTTTTTTTTTGGAAGTGTGGAGGTACCTGAGAAGTTAGGGATTTGATGGCTTGTTGTTGTTGTTGTTGTTGTTTGGCAGCGGAGGGATGATGATTGGCGGTGGTGGCGGCTGAGTCGTCATCGGCTTGACTCAGTGAGTCATCACCGGGTTGTTTAGAACGAGCTATACACGTCAGCATTTTGAATTCTGCTGCAGGCAGACTGTGTATCACCAACAGATGCAACAGTTGAGAGGCAATGTTGGAAATTCGGGAAAAAAAAATTCGGAATTATTTGATACAAATAAAAGTTGCCAATATTAAGATTCAATCGCTGATGTGCGTGTCTATATATATATATAAAAAAAAAAAAAAAAAACTCAGAGAAGTATCAAGTCCGTACAGTGTTAGTGAGAAATTAAGAATGGGAAATCGGAGAAGAAAGCGAAGCGCGAATGACGACTCAGAGAAGTATCAAGTCCGTACAGTGTTAGTGAGAAATTAAGAATGGGAAATCGGAGAAGAAAGCAAGGCGCGAATAACGAGAGGGGCCTTGAGTCCAGTGCTCATGCAGCGTTTCGTTTAATTGCGCGCTTTAAATAACACGATCAGAGATTCTCTGTCAACAATAATAAAACAAAAGGAGATACAAATTCTTGAATTAAAAATTGCATGAACTCTCAAAGAAAAAAAAAAAAGGAGATGCAAGAGAGAGATTGGAATCACCTTGAATTGGAGTGGTAGGAGGACTGCATTTTTAGCTTGCATAAATATGGTGGTAGAGGGAACTAATCACCATAAAAAAAAGGGGTTGAAGAAGAGAGTGAGGGAGAGTGAGGGGGGGAGAGTGAGAGAGAGAGAGAGAGCTGTTGGTTTGATGGTTGAAGCCTTGGCTTCTTTTATTTTCTTACTTCGATGCTCAGAGCCCTTAGCTTGATTATGTTTAGAGAATTGCTGTGCATTCAGGCCGCTGCCTTCTGTCTGTCTCTCGGATTCTTCAAATGCTCTTCCTTTTTTCTTCTGGTTATGGGAGATATTTATTTGGACTCGGCCTCGTGATCCACATTATGGGCTTCTTCATTTGTCTTAGAAGCCCATTTAATCCTCCTCTCGAATCGAATTCGAATATCATTTCTTTTGCTGATTGTGTTTTCTAACTCTCTTTTTTTCTTCTTCTTTTCAACTCGTACGAGGAAGACGACGTGAACAATTAGACCAAACATGTGCATCATGCACGAGACTCTTGCTTGCGACCTTTCATGTTAAGGATTGTTTCTTTTGGAGATACTGAGAGGTCAAAATCACTCCATATATCAAGCTCGTACCACTCTTTTGTTGGAGTTTGGGCAGGGGACATGGAAGGCTATTTTACCCAATATGAACCAACATTTAGAAGTCACTCCCCACCTCTTTCTCTAAATTTACTCATATTCAACTTATTTTCTTTTTCCAAAACTATACATGATTGGTTTCGAAAATTAATGTGTCTTTTGGTATCATTTTCGTTTTCTGCTTTTGTTTTCATTTTTCTTTTAGTTCTCATATTCAAGAATGTCAATTATTTTTTTTTTTTTTTAAATGCATTTAGTTTTTATCAAATATTCGAGTTATTAAGACTAATCCGTAGACTCCCTAGAATCAAAACTTGGTTATTCTTGGCCTGAGCTCAGGGCGTCATAGACCTAACTCTGATTCAACACCTTAAAACCCCGTACTTAATCCTCAAAGTTTGAAACTAGACCCCCAGATATTATACTCGATACTCATTACACTATGAGCGCTCTGGAAATAGTTGTGGCCCTAACCCCAAACACCATAGACCCGGTTCTAGCCAGAACCTAATCCTGACATGAACATTAGACGGTACAAGCCTAGTATCGTCCTAATTCTTAAGTGCCAATGTCCAGTCCTAAACAAACTCCCAAGTGCTTTGAACTATATCCTAACTTGAACCTTAAATACCCCATTAATGATTCTTGATCAACTCCTAAATGTCTTTTACCCTGGCATTAGTCACAACCTGAACCATATAAATCCTAGACTCGATTAAAAAAAGCCTCCCAAATTTCTAGTTACCATTATGGTGATTGGATTTTGAGTAAGTAGATATAGTGTCATCTATATTCTTCTTTTTTTAAAAAAAAAAGGTAGATGATTCGTTGTTCATCTCTTAAAAAACAAAAAACAAATTAAAATGCCTAAGTGCACGAGCCGAAGGTAGCAAGCCCATACGCTTGGAATTTGTTGTAAAGGTCCAGACTGACATACTTAGATTGATTTTTTTTTTGTTTTTTTTTAATTATTTTTTAATCTCATCATTGAACATTGAGTTTTTATTAACTATTTTGTTTTTCAATTTCATGATTCAACATTTGATTTATTGTGAATCAGTCTTCATGATTTATTTTATTTTGCTTTATATAGGGTTATCGTGGTCTCAAATAAATGTCTCAATATTTGGTTGATGCTTAATTTTTCGAGTATCTATTTTTGTTGTTCTATAATTAAATAAAGAATAGTTAAAAAAAAAAAAAAGCAAAAGCCATTGAACCAAGTATGTTGTAATTGGTTGATTGAGAATTGGGGTTCATAATTTGTTTCAACTTGTTTTTTATGGGATTATCAGTTTTTAAACAAATGTCATGATATTGGGTTAGTGCTCAATTTTTCAAACGTCTGTTTTTTATCATACAATTAAATAAAAAAATACTTTTTAAAAAAAGTTATTAAACTCAGTGGAGTCCAAGACTGAGGTTGCGAGGTTGGCAAATTAAGCCACGAAACTCAAGACGATTCAATATTTGTCATCTCAATATTAAAAAAAGAATATCATCTTAAATTTTTTTTATACTAAACCATGTTTTGCTAGTTGTTTGAGTTATCTTTGAGCCCGTTAATCATGTCGGGACAATTTTCAAATGATTTAATTTGAAATATAAGTTGAATAAGGAGTTAGGTCGGAAGGTTTTAAAATTTATCTATTTGATCTAATTTAATGATATTGTCAAAGGCTTAATCACGACTTAAATAATTTTTTTTACTTTCAAGAAAAATTTAATCTAAGCAGGCCAGCTATAAAGTATGGATTTTCTAACGGACTAAACCTTCCAACTATAAAGTATGGATTTTCTAACTAGACGAAACCTTCTCTGTATGGCCCTCTTTCTGTTGGGCGATTATCATTCAAGACCTGTTGACAGCAGTTTGACGTTGGCAGTCTGGGAGCCCATCAAGTGGCCCAGTAACCCCAGGCTTTAAATTTAACTTTTCTAGACAAGTTAAAAACATTTTCAAGCCCGTTAACATGCCGAAGAATGTCGGCCGAATTATCTGCTTCATCAGCATCTGATGTCGGCAGCGTTTTGGCTGGTTAGAATTGTACGACAGATTAGTTGATAAAGCAAACACACTTCGTTGACTTTTTTTAAGAGGAAACAGGAGATCTTTGTCTCTGACGGCGTCGTGTTCTGACTTGTGATTTCTCAGAGTAGCTAGAATAAAAGAAATGTTGTCTTTTTTTAAGCCTAGAGTGATGAAATTTTATTATTATTATTAATGTGCAGAGAATACTAAAAAAAAATTAAAGAAAATTTTTTCCAGCCTTACACCTTCGATCTTAAAAATATAAAATTTTAATCATTTTAATTTTTTAAATTTTTTTTCTTTCTAATTTAACCCTTTCAAAATAAGATTTCTGTTCCGCCACCAATCATAATCATGATATCTGTCAAGGATTGGCATGCATATAGCAGGTGAAATATCTCGATACTTTTATTTATTTTAAGGAAGCAGATGAATGAAATTACATACATTTATTTACGGATCATTAATGTTTAATTTTGTTAATAATTGATTTTTTATTGTGTTTTGTAAATAAGAAAGCATTATGAAAACCATTTATATTTTATGATGGAGGTTGAGTTTTGTGCATGGAGCCCACTAAAAAAAATTATAAAAAATAAAAAAATAGTTTTTATTATTGAATATTGTGCATGATTAACATCAACTTCAGTCTTAAAAAAGATACATTTTAATTTCTTTTTTTACCATATAGTTTTAGATAATGATATATAT
The DNA here is from genome assembly GCA_019202695.1 of Populus x sibirica. NCBI lineage: Eukaryota > Viridiplantae > Streptophyta > Magnoliopsida > Malpighiales > Salicaceae > Populus > Populus x sibirica. Next base: position 2,772,107 of record JAGMVL010001159.1, read on the forward strand.
TTTTTAACGTACAAACGGTCCTATGAGGTGGAGGCCCAGCTAGCGTTAATTTCTGGTGTAAAAACTTGACACCACACCAACTCTTGTAGACAATTGATTAAGGCTGACTCCACGACAAAATAATCAGCTGAGTTTTGATGTCGATCTGAAAATACTTTATTGATTTATCTCCTACCGGCCTGCATGGTCACTAAGCCATACTTTCCATTTTCACTTTACAAAATTATAAAAATATATATTTTTAAATTCATCTGAAAAGGATTAGTTCAAAAATACCTTCATCACATTAATAAATTAAAAACAATTGTTATAAAGCTATGGGTTTTGAGTATATCTATAAATTGGTGTGATGTTCGGCGGCTAATTTATATATTTTTTAGAGTGTGGTTGTGGTTATTTTTCAAAGTGTTTTACACTCAGAAATATATTAAAATAATATTTTTTTTTATTTTTTAAAAATTATTTTTGACATTAGCATATCAAAATATCTAAAAACACCAAAAAATATTAATTTAAAGCAAAAAGAAAAAATAAAAAAATTTCAATTTTTTTCTAAAACGCTTTTGAAACGCAAAAACAAATAGGATCGTGTTCAATTGTGTACTTGATCTCTTCCATTTGGATTTGCAATTCAAATAAAAATTGATTAAAATTTAATTTATTTTGTTTAAAATTAATTTTTTTTATGTTTTTATATCATTTTGATGTGTTATAGTCAAACATGATTATTTAAAAAATATATATTATTTTGATGTATTTCCAAGCAAAAAATACTTTGAAAAAATACAACTACCACACTGCACGATCACCCACCATATAGTTAAGCCATTCTTTAACTGTCTTTAAAGTCTACATAACTGGCTAAGTAATATATGTATTATAATATATTGTCTTTAATCTTGTGGTTTAGAATTAACATGCTAAAATTATTGTACCAAGTATTAAAAATTAAATATTGTACCTTGGTATTGTAGAAATTTACTCGTAATTGAACAAAATACAAAGGAAGGTTAGTTTGGTGACTTCAAAATATCTTAAAATGAGATTTATAATTGAGAGAAATCTCTCTCCATGGGATTTTCAAGGAAGGCTCAAAGGGCAAAACTCGTCTAAAGTGGGGCATCGTTCATTAAACATTTTTAATGGAAGATAGGATGATGAAAATTCTCATTAGGCATCTAAAAGAGAGAAATTCTCTCGACCCCTTTTGGCTAGGTATAATACATGATGTTTTTGCCTCTTTTGCCTTTGCACACACTTCGGGTTAATTAGCTTGTGGCATCCTTGTACTTTTGTAATTCTCTTAATACCGTCCTTCATCTTATAATTTTCTTAATCTAAACCCTCTTCTTGACTTCCTTGCACAAAGGTTCCTGTTTTCTGAATCTTACATATTAAGACCCTGTATGGGAGGGCGGTTGAATCGTACTTTTAAAAAAAAATTGATTTTTTTTGTTTTTGAATCGTTTTGATGTGCTGATGTCAAAAATAAATTTTAAAAAATAAAAAAATATTTTTATGTATTTCTCAGCGAAAAATATTTTAAGATGCAACATTTACCATACTCTTAAACAGGCTTCAAGTGCTGATGTAAACTGACATATGGATCCAATTGCCGCTTATCTTTCTCTCCAAGGAGGATAACCATGGTTTATATTTTCTTTATAATCTTGAGGAAAAAAGAAGAGGAATGAATTAATATTAAAAAAAAAGACAAAGAAACCCATATATGCAATATGTCTCCAAAATTCTCAAGTTAAAAAAGGAAAAACTTACCATGACTATTATATAGTTTACTTAATTTTACATCTTACCTTCATTGTTTCAAAAATTACGAAAACATTATTGGTCAAAAAAATTTTCAAATCAATTTAAATGACCAAAATAAAACCATATATATTATATTAGAAAAACAACCAAACACACCATAAACCTTCCTTCTCTTCAATTTCCGACTTCTTTCTTTTCAGAATCAAAATTCTCTCTATTCAGAGTCTGAACTAAACCTAAATCAATTATAAAATTACAAATTTTATTGTTTATCGTCAATTATCTTAGAAATGAGTTGTCTCTTATCATAACCAACTTTTAGAATCTCCTCATCTCTCTAACATTTATCGTTTAGAACTAAACAATAAAAAGGTATGTTTTAATTGTTTTTTTTAATCGAGACTTCGATAATAGTTTTTATTGAATATTTTAATTTCGTTAGAATATAGGTTTTATGACTCAACTTAATAGAAAAGCCTAAATTTTTAATTATTGAACTCGTAGATCCCGAGCTTAAAAACTAGAAAAAAAAATCAATTTTTTTTGTTTAGACATCGATATTCAGAATCCTAGAGGGTTTTTTGCTAGTGGGAAAACAATCAACATTGTTATCTTGAAAACCCTAAAAAATCCCCAAATTAAAAATTATGATTACTATTCACAGAACCCTAATTTTTTAATCTTTTTCTATAACATGTTTAATTTATGTTTTGCAGCTTATATTAACTTTGTTCAAATGAGGAAGGATTTTAATTTTTTAACTTCTGACGAAAACATTTTGGTTTAGAGATTCTAAACTAAAAATTGAGAAAGTAGATGAATAAGAGTTTTTGCAAATATACCGCAAATAGAAATTTGTCAGAGTTGATAAAGCTCTAGATAGAGTCACCTTAATGGTTTAAAACCCGACCTAATCCAGTGGGTTGATCCGTGACCTGGGTGACCCGGGATCTAAACTCAAACTCAAACTTTTAAATTTATGTTTAACAGTGTACTTCTCAACTGAGAAATAAGAAAATTAGTGGAAATTTTTATTATGAGATGTAGAAAAATTCCAGGTAAATTAACGGAAAACCTTAACAATTGAAATCTAAACATGAAAAATAAAAATGCATGGATCGTATAAGAATACATACAAGGAATTAAACTAACGATATTTTCATAATTAGAGGAAAAAGTTATCTCCCTCTCCTTCTTAAGAAACCAAAGGCACTGTAAGTAAAGGGGGGATAAGTTCTTATAAAATTTTCTTTTTTTTTCCTTCCTCTCAAACCAAATGAAATGTATAGGTAGTGAATTCATATTTTTGATGTAAAATTATCGAATATCTAGTTTTACGATATTAAGCATATCTCTCAATCCGAATATTGGATCAGACTGAATTTTATGATGAGTCTTTAGACCTATTTTTCTATCTTAAGTTAAAATCTCAGGGCAATATGAGTTTGGAAAGGCCTTGAAAATATTATTGTTGACCAAATAGTCTATAACAAATAAATAATTGAGGAATTAAGTAAGGGTAAGTTGGTAACTAAGCCGAAATTTTTTTTTATCTTTTCCTCTTTAGGGCCGATAATAGCTAAGAGAGTAGAACATAATCTTCCCCTCATGTTTCTTATCAAATTTAAGGTCATTCTCTCTAATGATGAGTTGTGAAAGATTAAGAGTGAACATGATAGGAAAAAAAAACTTATGAAGTACCAGAGATAGAGAAGAACAGGCTTGATAATAACTAAGACTAGAGAGAGAAACAAGAAACCTTGAAAGGAAAAGGAGAAGGAGAGGATAAAAGTTTTGATAAGAAACCCATAAACCAAACTTAAAACTTGGTTGGTATGGTTTTTTTATCAACTAGTTTGTTGTTTTATTTACTTAAGAAAGAAAGAATGAAAAACCCCTAAAATTGGATTCTAGGGTTCTTAAGAAATGTTAGGAAATTAATATGTTAAAGAAAATCAATTATGTTAGCACGAGAATGGTAAAAAAAGAAGAGATTATAGGAAAATTTGAAATAAACCAAGGAATAACTCTTTGTCATAGAATCGGCCATAGGTGGATAATGAGCAAATGATAGGAATTTGTTTAAGACTTATGAATATGTGTGGCCTTGTGATGCATATGAATGGAAGATTATGTTAAAATGACCTTTTAGTTGTGTTGAAAATTGTATATTATTTGCATGTGAAGAAAGTATTAGTTATGGTATGTTGGGAAGAAATTATGATGAATAAATATGATAAAAATCAAATAGATGCCAGGATGGTTGTGTGAAGACTCAATAAGTTAGAAGAATGAAATGAATTAAAGAAAAGAGCATAGGATTTTTCATTAAAAAGAGTCGATCATATATATAGGAAAGACAAATGTTGAATTTGTGTATAATGTGATTAAATTGACTTTGTAAGTTGTATTAGTTATATAATATATATGCTTGAGATTAACAGTTAAAACAAATTTCAAATATGGATTAAATGGACTCAAAAGTTGGTAGTAAGATAAAAATTAAATGAATTTGAACACTTATTTGGTATATATTGCTTCAAGTATTGTAGATTGATATGTATGTTAAATGAATGCATAAAATAAGATGATTGAGCATTTAGAAAACTATTGTTGATCTTCTATAATGCATTTTGGATTCAATAGATGGATGATGAAGGCTGTGGCGTATCCTTATATGAAGAAAAATCAAGATAACACAAAATACAAGATAAAGAAATTTGGCCTTAAGATCAAGATGATATCTCTGTTGGTCAAATAATGCAATTTTCAAATTTTAGCCACTGTTTGGTTATTGGAATCTTAGCACTATGATTGATATATTTTTCCAGATGAGATGAAGAATTTTTAGCAATTGGGTTGAATAGTTTTTAGCAGTTGGGTTCAAGAATTTTTAGCAGTTGGATTTGTTGGAGAATAATATAAATCATATCCTGGAACCTCACCTAACAGTTTAAGCTATTGGGTTGAGATGGTTCTTTGACATGGTATTAGAGCCTTAATGACCAAGCGGTCACGAGTTCGAATCTCACCATCCCTATTTATTTGGATTGATGGAGAATTTTTGAAGAATTATGATAGTGTTTCTTGGTTGGCGCTTGTATTTGTTTTGATGTGTGAATATTTGAATTTTTTATAGTGGATTTTTCATTAATTTGATGCGTCAAAGATTTTTTTGTTGATTTTTTTTGGTGTTATGTAAAATGTTATGAACTTATAAAGTTCAAGATGTTGTCTATAATTTTTGAGATAATGAAAGTAAATTGTAAAATTGAGTAAACTAAAAGATGATCATGGTAATTTTTCTAAAAACTCTAACAAGAAAGATTTGAATAGTAACCATAAAGAGTTAGTCCGATGATTAAACTATAAAACCGAAACTCATTAGAATTTATTAATTTTTTTTAATACAACATGTTAGATCATCTAAAAATATACTTAGTTTATTGACTAACATGCATGCTAGTTGAAAGATATCTTTGCTGTAAAAAAATCTTGAATGGTTAGCCACTTTGCTATTTTTCTCCTTTAAAATTTGAAAAATACCATATAAACTTTGTCATGGAAACTAAATTTTATAATAGCTTGGTGAAAGCTCATCTCCATATTTGTACGAAGAAGATGGTCATTTTGATGCTTATTTCAATTGATATATTTTTTTGGATGGACAATGATGGAGTAGAGGACATTGTTGATAAGGTTAAGGTGATGGGTTGATTTTTTGATGTTGTATCTAATATCTAGATTAGAAAGATGTAGTTTTATGTGATTTTTTTCTAAAAAGAAGATAAAGGAAGCGAGAGTGTGAATGGTGATTTGAGTTTATTTGTTCTATTTGTATTTTGGTTTACTTGAAAAGAAAACAACTTCCCACAACTTTCATTAACCTGAAGAAATGGTACACCAAAGAGTAGATTCATCCATCATAACAGAACGATGTCATGACATGAGCGACCTTGTTGCATTTCGTTGATTACCATTTCCTTTGATCTTGGACGAGAAATGCCAGATTGTAATGCTACTTTTTTTTTTTTAAAAAAAATTCTGTCTTTTTTGTTCTTTGATGAAGAAGAAGAAAGGAAAATATGAAATCACGTCTACTCCAGTCTAAGGAGAGGGCTACTGACAAGGTGGAACCCACATGAAAGCAGTCTGGATTCAGAAAATTAATTGTGGGGATGGCATTAAGAAAATCGTGAGAGTACAGGGACGGTTGAGCTAATTAAGTGCACCAATACACATAGTGGAGTATGGAATGGACAGTGAACGGCGGCTATGAATAAAGCCAAAAGAGTAAGGGCGTGTTGGGGTGGGGATAGGTGGGCCAGCTTAAGGAAAAAAGAAAACGTTAGAAAATGCATTAAAAAAAAGCAACAATATGCAAAGAAGAAGGTGGTGATAGTGGTGGTGGAGTGATTATATTATTTTATTTAGAAATTATTAGTAGCTTACTAGCTTTGTAGGTATGTGAATTGTCACAGCAAAGCAAAACTCAAAGAGAGAGAGAGAGTGAGAGAGGGGGAGAAATTTATAGTGATAGGATAGGTGGGTGCGGGATGGTGGTTTGGAGAGTTTCAAGAGAGGGAGACATGCCCAACTTCTTCCCTACAGCTTCCTCTTGAAATTCTTTGCTTCTTCTTCAACGTCTACTTATTGACTTGCTTATCAGATCCCAAAGGTCTTTCCTTTTCTCTCTTTCTTTCTCTATTTTATTTGCTTACATCTATTTATTTTTTCACTTTATTTATCTCTCCTTTTCTCTCTCTCTCTCTCTCTTGATGTTTTCTTTTTCTTATTTCTGCTTGTTCTTGGTTTGATGGCTTGCATAAAATTTATGGGTATAGAATCCAGGTGGGTATGTTTTATTTGCTGTTTTATGTGTGCATGTGGAGTTTGAGATCATGTTGATGGGAAAGTGGTTCTATATCTACTCCTTTTGCTATGCTTAGTTCTTGGGTCTCACTACTATTTTTGGCTTTTTTTTTCTTTCTTGGTTTCTTGGGTTTTTTTTTTTTATCCCATCCCTCAGACTTTTGGAATTTTTTTTCTGCATTTTTTGTTTATTTTACTCTCTGGTTCTCAAAAGGTTAGGTTTTGCATTGACTGAATGTTTTTTCCCCCCTGATATTGGAATGGATTTCTTGAGGATTTCTCTTGTGATTTTATTCATCTTACACTTGGTATGCCAAATGCATTCAAGAGGTTACTGGGAGAGTATATGGCACCCTAATTAGTGGGCTTGCTTGTTGTGGTTGGACTTTGATTCCATGCATGCTTATTCAATGCTAGATTTACTAGTTTGTACATGTACATTAATCATTCCTGTTAGTTTCTTAGCCTTGTCTTACTTGCATAGCGCAGTTAATTGCTGGCATTACTTTTTAGGTTCCAAAAACTTGGAGCTCCGGTAGGTTTAATTTGCAGTTTACATATTCGTATGTTGATGGAAAAGTGGGGGGAAAAAGTCTCGTGGTGCATTTTAATGATTTGAAGTAACGATTTAAAAGTGGTAGTCATTGAGCTCTGAATCAATATGTTGGCCAAGTATCTGGTTTATACATGCTTTTACGCTGCATGCCAAGATCAATGGTTTTTCTTAGCTTCACCGGTTTTGCGGGTTCAGTGGATGACACACATTCTTGCTCAATTCGTAATGAGCTTGAATATTGCATGTTTCACCCACTTTTGGAAAATTTTAGGCACGCCAATTCTTTGTAGTGGTTAATCGTGGACTATATTTTCTTATATTGTTTCTTGGGTGCAGCAGGAATCATCTATTGATTGGAAACTCATTTCTGATATTGATGGCAGGTCAGGTTCTTTAAATGGTCAAAACAAATGTTTTGTTTAGTTATTTAGCTTGTTCTCTTAGGAAGAACTACTTTACTAAATTGGAGTAACTGTGAAAGAATCTCATGCTATGGTAGTGAATATTCATTGGCAGCAAGTTAGTGTGAACATTCATGTCAGGGAGTTAATTTTTCCTTTTTATTGTAAGTTATGATTTGTTTGTACATTGTATCATAAAATGCTTTCCATCTGTTGATTCTTGTACAATTAGATAGGACCACTTCGTCCCCAACTCGTCCATGGTAAATTTGTCAACCACAGAAGCAACCTCAAGCCAGCAAACACACATGTATGCACACCCTTTGCACTTTAGTGATACTGATGGAGAATTGGGTGTTGGATTCTGATGGATATGACTTTAGTTATCACCTGCCTTGAACAAGTTTCCCGGAAACGTGGGTAAACCATGAGATTCTTATGTGATAGCTGAGGCCTGAAATGAATGCAGTCATCATTTGCTGCATAAGTGGTGTATAAAGTTCTTAAAAACTTGCGTTTCTAACTTCCAAAAATTACCTAGAACTGCTAAAAACAAGTACTCCTAGTTTAGATTGTAAATATATGTACATATTTAAAAACCTGTTCTTATTTCATTTCAATATTGAATTATCCTTGTACAGTTCTAAGTGTCTCCCATCCTTTTTTGAGTATTCAATATTTTTTATTCAAATTACAAGCTCTAGGTAACTTCAGCTTTCCTTACAGTGGTGATTTGAACCTGACTGGTTGTTTCAGCATGAGATTATTTCTCTTTGTGTCAAAAAGCTTCATCTGGTAGTTTCATGGTGAAAAATTAGTCTATTTTGTGTATTTCATCTCGATCTACCTATCCATTTTGATGTGATTTTAAATTTTGTCACATTTTCTTATGTAACTGAAGCAGCCTAGCTCAGTGGATCTTGTTTTTTTTTTCTGGGACAGCTAAACAGTAATCTCAAAGGCGAGCCACCAAGAATCTTTGATTGCTTAAGGATTTTCTTCAAATTCAGGATATATATATATATATATAGATAAACTAGATGGCTTTACGAATTCAGAACTTGCTGAAGAAAAACTTTGATGAACCACACTTTACTGTCAGTTGCCCTTCATGGTGGAATTCAAATGAACAGCAATTTTCACCATCTTTATCCAAGAACATAAACTTTAAAGTAGACTCTTCACCCCAACCTTATCATGAAGCAAAGCAGTTAGGACTTAATCTTCCGGACCAGGAATCGTCCTCAACTCTGTCAATTGGTCAATCTCACAATGAAATGAGTGCCATGGGAGGGACCAATTCACAAGGTCAATGTATTTCGTCTGAATCTGGTACTTATTTTTGATAGCACACATTTATTCACTGTGTTATGTTCTTTATCTTATGCATTACACTTGCAAAGCACACTTTTATTTTTCAACTAGTCTTAGGGAAGACAACTTGTTTCCTCAACTTTAGAGGGCATGCGTGGCTACAAATTAGGCTGTGACTTGGCTCTTGAAGGTACATATTGTTATCAATAGCAGAAGAAAAACATTGGGACATTTATTTTCTTTTCAAAAGCAGTGTTTAGTGCTCCAGGGAAATTTGGGGTCTAGGAATCCCTTCTAACATAAAATAAGTGTTTATTTTTTTTTAAAAAGAATTACAATGAGTGTTCAGTGAGATGTTTGAACTGTTAGCGTGTTACCTAAAATTTCCTAGCTGGCTTTACAAGAAGCTAATCAGAGCTTGATTTTTTTCATAAATTCAGTTTGTGAAAACTTCGAACTATATGTAATACATGAAGTGAGTGTTTGTTCTTGCATTACAACCTTCTTTTCAAATTGCTTTTCGCCTGAAAAAGCATCAAATTGATGTTTTTAGGTGTTTTTGGATGGTTTTGATGTGCTTATATAAAAAATGAAAAAAAAAAACTGAAAAAAAATATTGTTTTGATGCATTTTCAATTGAAAAACACTATGTACCACACTACCAAACACACTCGAAATCACTTGGTTCCTCTTTGCACATGCTCTGTTTTTCTTTTTCTTTTTGTTGATAATGGAGAAATGCGCCAATTATATTCAGATGATTTCTTGTTGCATGTTATCAGAAGTCATGGGAGTTCAATTGAAGACAAATCATCTGAATCCTTTGTATGATATATTTAACGTGCCTTTTTCAGCCATTAAACACCCTTACAGTACGTAAGGTTTTTTATTCTCTATCTCATTTTTTGTTTGGGTTTTTGTACATTGACATCTGAATTCTACAGAATTGACCAAAGAGCTTTCTCAACAACTGTGTGTGCACATGTTCCTTTTCCTCTGAATGCATTTTAAAATGTTCTTATGGGTTATGAGATGTTTAGTTTTGGATTTTCAATTCTTCATCTGTTTTCTCATTTGTAGTCTCTTTCCCTCTGATAATGTATCTATGTTTTATCTCATTTCTGTGAATTTGCTTTTTCCCTGACCAGTTGTTTATATTTCTGAAGATATCTGAAATAATTTTCTCACCTCTTTTTGACTTCCACTGGAATCCTAGTCCCTTGGTAGTTTAGGATATATAGTTAAAAGAGATCCTTGCATAGATCAGTAACTTGCTACTACTAGAACTTGCATTACTGTATCAGTTCTTTTGATGGATATGATACCCTTTAATATGTTTCCTATGATACCTACGGTCTCATTTATTGTGATGTATGTTATTTGCTATGCTTTATGAGGCTGAATTGGCTACTTTACCAGCATATTGCTAAGTTACCTTTAACATGAAATGGTTGTTTTTCCACATACACGAGTCAAGATGAAAGTTGTGGGAAGGGTGTGGAGGGCAAAATGAGGCCGGTTCTCTTGCTGAGTACTCCAGATGGTGTGTCCAATCATTCGCAAGCTGATTGTAGCTATTCAATGGTAGGTTGGGCTGGTTTTACATGGGTTTCTATTTGTCGTCTTGGTTACAATTATAGATTAATGACTTTCATCATTTCAGGTTCGTACTCCATATCCATGTGCTGATCCTTACTTTGGTGGGCTGTTTAATCCATATGGACCACATGCATTTGTAAGTACCATTGAGTACATGAGTTTACCATCTTTTTGTAGGTAGAGTTGTGCTGTGCTATGGTCTTGTTATCTGTTGCAGCATTTTCTGAGTTTTCTGACCGTTATTTGTATGTAATTTTCCTTTTGGATGGTTTTGCAATCTACTTTGTTAGGGCACTTTTGGGGCCCTACATAAATGGGTGAAAGATGATCCTGATCCTTTTAGGGTGATGATATAAGAGTGTTTAAAGTATCATTTGTATACTGTTTATGTTCCTTTTGATTTGTTGTAACTATTGCTCTCCAGTTTGATCTAATTATCATTGGAACCTGACCAGATTCAGCCCCAGATGGGTTCTCATATGGTGGGGATGACTGCTGGACGAGTCCCACTACCTCTTGATCTTGCAGATGATGGACCCATTTATGTTAATGCTAAACAGTACCATGGAATTCTGAGAAGGAGACAATCACGGGCAAAACTTGAGGCTCAAAACAAACTTGTGAAAAATCGAAAGGTATGTCTATTCAGCAACCATTTATTTTCAGGGCTGGAATTTTAAAGGGAGTGGTGGTAAACTGAAGTATTTTGTTATCTCTTTTAGTTGCAATAATGTTTAAAGCTAAATAGCTGGTTCCTTGGGAAAGTAAACCTGAAAGCACACATTGCTATTCCAGCAAAGTAATACATTGCTCTTAATTTGTTATTTATGATCGACTTACCATGCCACTCTTAATGGATTGCAGCCATACCTTCATGAGTCTCGGCACATTCATGCCTTAAATAGGGTTCGAGGATCTGGTGGACGCTTTCTCAGCACAAAAAAGCTCCAACGATCTGATCCCACTTCCTCTCATGGCCAGTGTAACGTCCTAGATACCATCCACTTGCACCCAAAGAATGATGCATCCGAACTTGAAAGCTTCCAATCAAGAACTGGTCAATCCAGTGCCTCAAATACAACCCGCTCTGACACCACCAGTGTCTCCAACAGTGATGTCAATTTCAGGCAGCCAGATCGCCGATTCTCAGGTATTGCTGCTCACCTTGTTGGAGGTGTGCAAATCAATGGTGGGCTTATGAGCAGTGGAACCCAACACCATGCTTCTGTCGTTCGGTGAAAATGCGGAATAAGAAGACCGTGTCACCGGTCCAGGCAATTCATCCTTGGCTTTGTCTCTTTACTTGGTACAAAAAGTGCACGAAGGACACTGTTATGCATTTGATTTCTCTGCTGTTTGCTTTCTTTCTATATATACATCCTCCGTTTGTCAACATGGTTGAAAAGAGTTTGTCGTTGAAATCCATCCTCTGGTTGCACTGATTGTTAAATATGGTAACTATGCAAGTGTTTGCTCATCAGATTATCAAATAAATATCAGACTTGGGGTAGTAGCTTGGCCTCTAATGTTTTTTTAACTGCCAATAAGATTCAGATAATCATGTGTTTGTTTCGTTCATGTATATGTCGACGCCGAACAATGCCAAAGGCGTGTACTTGGTGCCTGCTGCTTGGTTCTCAGGTCATTTGCAAGAACGCTGCTGGCAAAGACTCCAATCTTCAATCAATCGGGCAAAGTTTCTATAGCTTATAGTGGGCGTGGAGATGTTTAGAGACATTTTGATATAAGAATGTCAAAATCATTGAAAAGTTGGAAGTAATAAAGTTTAAAGTTTAAAGTTAATATCAAATATTTATTTGAGACGTTTAGCTAGAAAAACAAGGGATAAATTTGACATTTTCTTCAAAATAGACATTTTTATTTAAAGTTAATATCAATTAAAAAGATAACCTAGAGATTACGGCTGGAATAACTTGAAATATGCAAGGACGTTATGCACATTTGAGAGAGGAATAACTTGATTTTATGATTGCAACTTGAAAGTTAAATATATTTCTTTCTTGCTATTTAGCTTAAAAGAGAATAAAACTTTAAGGGGTTGGAATGATAGTTAAGAAGAATAAACATTAGACCGATCACTGATGTAGGGGTTTGTTTTTTAAATTGTTTGAAGCTACTCGGAGTTTGTCTGGGATTGCAGTCTAAGTAGAGATTAGTTAAAATTTATTTATTTTATTTAAAATTAATTTTTTTATATTTTTGAATCCTTTTGATATGCTGATGTTAAAATTAATTTTTTTAAAATAAAAAAAGATTATTTTGATGTATTTATGAGCGAAAAGTACTTTGTAAAGCAATAACTACTATACTCTCAAACACCTTCTTAGTCTTGACGTGCAACTTGATCATAAAATATCCTTATTATCGTAAAATGAACAATCATTTATTATAAATAAATAAATAACAACAATCACTTAAACTTTGATATTCACATTTTTGTGCAATAAATCTATATATACCTTTTATGTTTTTGGCAATTATAGTGATAGCTTTTATGGTGATGCTATTTTTGTTGTATATAATTAATGTAATAATTTCGCTTTGTAAAAATTATAGTGATAGCTTTTATGGTGATGCCATTAATATAGTAATGTTTCACAGAACTTGAATAATCCATATGCAACACATGTGCCTAAAACTAGTACTTAAAAAGTATAAACAAATCACTAATCTATTTGAGAGAGCACTTCACAACACTAATAGATGATCTTCCCAACATCATTTAGTTCTTTAGTTGATATGGAAAAAAAAAAAACTATCTAAACTTTTCAAATTTAAAATGTTTATGTAAAAAGTGGTTGCATTTTTCATTAAGATGGAAAATAATGATGGAAAAAAAATCAGTAGAGGGTGTTTGCATTTTTAACTAAAAATCATAGGATTAAAATTTTTCTTAAGACCATGTTTGGCAAACACGCCTTAAGAACAAAATATTATATTTTTTTTGGTAGATTTCTAGCGCGCCAAACACGCCCTTAAAAAAACTAATGAGCTCGGTCCAACCATATGGGGTGGGCTTCCTAGCCTAGGCCCAAAACTCAAAAACAAATCCCAGAATCAAAACGTAAGTTATGAAGATGAAAAGGCAAACGAAGTTTGAAATTGTTGAAGAACACGAAGACCAAGCAAAGAACTCATAAACCCAATCAAAGATAAAAGACCACATTTCATCAACTGAAAGGCATAGAGAGATACAACATGGAAGATCGAGATAGAATGATATATCCAAATGGAAAGGCATGTTGTATAATTCATGAATCGAACCCAACCCAACAACTTCTAACCCTAACTTAGGTGTTCAAAGTTGTCAAAGATCAATTGATCCAAAATACGCAATCAATGAACAAATTAATGGCAAAGATCAATTGATCCAAAATAAGTAATCAAGGGACAAATTAATGGCAGAGAACACTCATATATGAGTAAGCTTTTATCAAAGCATACAAGATGGACCAAAATTACAGTTTATATAAAATAAAAAATGTCAGTTATAAACATTCAACCTAAATCCAGAAAAAACCATTAAATTACCTAGAAAAGGCTTATACCTAGAAACTAATTTAAACCAAAGAAGCAAAGTATAAACCTATCAAAACTAACCTAGGCATGCCTAACGTGACCTACTTAAACCATAAAATACTTAAAGAAACAAGAAAAAAAAAGTTAACATAGTAGCTCAACCAAATCACACCCTAGAATTTTCAATAATGCATTTCCATTAACAAAAATACTATTACATCAATTTTGACATTTTTTTTTTATCATCTTCAACATGTACAAAAGATGGGATAACCCTAACATTATATCAAAGAGTAAAATAAAACTATAACAAACATCAATTCATTAAATCAAAACAAAACCAAGTGACCAACCTAAATCTCAAAACATCAAAACTGACATTTAAACATGCTATCTTCATCATATCAACAGTCTTAAATCATTAAACCATGCATTTAAATGTATCTTGAACATACATTTTAAAATATGTATATTGGCTTAAAACATGATTAGATATATTAAAACACAAATATTGTCCATGAAGCTACAACTAATCGTAATAGATGCACAATAAATATTCGGACAAGAATTTGAAAAGCATTAAAAGAGAGGGGGTATGCTCATTGAGCTATACCTCCTCATTAAAGGTAGGTGTATACTGGTCGGTCTTCGAAACCACCAAAATATAATTCTAACTTAACTATCACAAACAAAATAAATTTGTAGTATGATCGTGAAAACCAGGTCAAACCCAAGAGAAATCTCGTTTAATCTTCCTACAATATACTGAGATGAGAAAGAGCAGGGGATTTGAATGGAAAATTCAAGAAACAATAATTTCAAAAATAATAAATTGATATGTCGTTAAATCAGTTCAAGAGTCCACACATCCATTCCTATAAATTTGTTGATCATCGAAGTAAAATAAATATTATTTCACGTCAAGCCAATAAATTTGATATCCCTTAAAGCTGAGGGAAATCAATGAGATTACAAGTACATTAATTAGAAAAAGCTCTCTAATCAATTTCTTACCACCGAGCAAATGTAATATTGAAAGCATTTTTCATTCAATCGGCATTAGTCTTAGAAATAAAATCTGTGCATTTATTATAAGCAAACGTTCAAAAGCTTGACAATTTAACTTAGTTTATTCTTCCCTAATAAATCAAGATGAGGGTTGCAGCAATCAAATTAATTCTTTTGCTTCTTACTCTAGTTCCTAACAACAATTACGGATTGAAAGAAACTAGAAAGCATACATGCCATCTTAAAACAATCCAATAAGCTTGAATAACAATTAATAGCATAATTTTGACCCCGTTTAACATGCCATCTCTTGAATCGAATTCAGGAGTTTAGTTCATAGTTGCTGGAAAATAAAAAAAGCAGAGACGAAAGGAATGTTTTTCGGACCCTGTTTTCAATTTGTGTTTTGCTCTATTTATCCTCTCCCTTGGCTGCTGAATTTCTTTAGGATTATTAGGCTAATTAGAAGTCTTCATTATACTTAATTCTTTCCTTATTTATCTGGTCCTTAAGGTTGGATAAATCTCTCAGAATTTGTGTTAAAAACTGACTATCTTTGCTATCACAACTCTGCTGTAATTTCAACTCTGCTGCAACTTAGACTTTGTTTCTAACTTGGTTTCTTGCAATATCCAACCATCCAGATGTATTAATTCAATAATGGCATGTTAGAGGCTTGATATGTATCTTTCGTGGGTTCTAAGACTTACCGTTTTTATGTCAGACTCTTAGCTATAGTGGGATGCTCGGCACCGTTAGTTTCCTTATCAAATCAAGAGACTCATCTCGTCCTTGAGATTGCATTTAGATTTTAGCCTTTAAAACGATTTTATTTGGATTTTATCTAGCTGTAGTGGGATGCTCGTACTTATGAAAGTTGTAGTCCTAGATGTGTAGATAAATTTAGACTTTTGAATCGCCTGATTTCGATATCTGAAGCTCAAGATATTTCCGTTTGAATATCTAGTCTGAAAGTAGAGAATCCTGCTGCGAGTAGGATTCTGGTCCGAGTTTGTAGGTCTCATTAGAGATCTAAATGAGATCGGATATTTTCCTATAATACCTTTCTGGAAAGCTTGACATGTGTACTTCAACTTAAATAGAACCCACGTTCTCATTCGGGAACTCTAACGTGGCAGAAAACCTGTCATAAGAAGTTAGGTCCAAAACATAAAATGCAGAATTTCTTATATTTAGTAATTAATTCACAAAGTCTTTTAGGCATGCCAGCTCATAAAAATAACTTCCAATAAATTCAAATAAGCTCAAAATATATTAAAAAGCATACTGTAGAAGGAGTGAAAACATATGTATATTTTGCACTTATCATATACCTTTTAGGACCAGGACTGTAATCGCAACGAAAATATTTTTCTGGTTGGTTGCACCCCAAAGTGGGATAGAAATGTATTATGGTTAATAACTAGAAATGCAAGTTTCTTGTATATGAATTATATTGCTCAAAATAACAAATGCTTTCTACTTTCCGTGTCTCAATTCTTTCAAAGATGGGATAAGTTTATCATTCCTAATGCGATAACATATTTACTTTGAAAGTAATAAACGTCTTTTTAGTGCCACAACATATTTTACCTTGGAAGGGATCAACATGTTCTTCCTAGTTCAATTGTATTTTTCTCTAAGGATGAAGTAGACACCACATCAGCAACGAGGAGGGATACGGTCTTCTTATGGCGCAAGCCTCTCAAACCTTCCAAAGATGAGATGAATTTACCTCCTAGTGCAAAAACATATTTACTTTGTAAGTAATGAATGTCATCCTGGTGTTATGACACATTTTACATTGGAAGAGATCAACATGTTCTCCCTAGTGCAGTTACACTTTTCTCCAAGGATGTGATAGACACTGCATCAACAACGAGGATGGATACTGTCTCCTGAATGCGCAAGCCTCTCAAACTTCCAGAATAGGATGGATTTACTTTAGATGGGAAGTAATGAACGTCTTCCTAGTGCTATGACATATTTTACCTTAGAAGGGATCAACATGCTTTTCTTAATGCCATCACACTTTTCTCCAAGGATGAGATAGACACTGCATCAACAACGGGGATGGATACGATCTCCTCAGGGCACAATCCTATCAAATCTTTCAAAGATGGGATGAATTTACTCTCTCTATTGTGATGATATATTTACTTTGGAAGTAATGAACGTCTTCCTAGTGCTACAACACGGTTTACCTTGAAAGAGATTGACATGTTCTCCTTAGTGCTACACCATATTTTACCTTGAATGGGATAAACATTACATCGCAATAAGCGAACGCCTACAAATGATATCCCTTCTTAGTTCCTAGAAGGCAGAACCATCATAAACCATACTAAGGTTAGAGGATTCATCGCGCACCATTAGAAATGATCTTCTAAGTATGCGTGTTAAACCTAGAAATAATCCCCTTAGTATAGGTGTTAGACCAAGAAATGATCTTCTAAGTATAGGCGTTAGACCTGGAAATGTTTAACTAAATATGGGCAATGAACCCAAACAAGAACTCTACACAAGAACTCTAAACTCGTGAAAAGCAATATGGAGATAAAAAAATTATATTATAAAATAAATGATGTACATGAAAGAAGAATACATATATACATATAAAAGGGATCTAAAAATCCAACTTAAGCTCCTAAGCTAGATACTCTTTTCACCGGGTTACACTGACCCTGACTAGGAATACAAATGTGAAATCAGGGACTGAGACAAGATGGAAGGTCGCGTTGAAATCTATTTGCATTCCCTTTAAAAGATTAAAGAAATACAGGTTGGACATGACAAGGACAATCTTGTCTCCCACTATCTTGGTCAAAGTTGTCGAACCCCTGAAAGATTATTTGAACTCCTTAGGAGAGTTCCTTAAGGCCTCAAACTTTGTATGGAAATGCTGGGCTTCTTTGCTGACAGCAGTAAGCTCAACTTGCAGACTAACTTGGGAGGGCCTAGTTTCAAGGAGCTCCTACATCAGGGGAACCACCTAGTTGTAGGAGGCCTCAATCACTTTTTCCTGGAACTCAACTCAAGGGCAATGCCTTGTGCTTGGTCCTTCAGCGTGGTATAAACCAACTCAATGCTCCGCAATTTGGCCTCTATAACGACTTTTTCCCTTGCAGTCATTCGAATGGAAAGTTAGGTTTACTTCTTCCCTAGATAAGGAAAGATAACAACCCCTAGCTTGTACGAGGCTTGTGACCCCCATTGTTGTCTTCAAGGAGGTAGGGTCTTTAAGAGCAAGGAGTTTCCTAATGAGGATGAAGGAATCTCTCCTTTCCTTTTCACCTTTGTCTCCATCAGTGGCACGAGACAAAGACCCCTAGGCAAGCTCTTTATAGGAGGTTCTAATGACGCATCTCTTCCTTCTTCAGCTATTAGTCTTGTAGGGACAAATGGAGGTTAAATTCTGAAATGATGCGATAAAGAAACAAAATGGCAGAATGGTTTTATACTTACAAAACAATGCGGTAATATCCCTTGGCTATTTTGTCAACTTCATAGTTAGTGCGGGTCAAATTTAGGAGAGGGACCCTTTAGTAGAGGGAACAACCTTAGATTGGTTGCAATCCTTCCCGACGATTGACTGTCCTAGTATATCTTATGACCAACCATCTCCCCTTTAATTTATTGACAGACATTGGCTTCCTAGTTAACATGTTTTTTATATCGCCATTACTTCTATTAGCAAAGGTGGAGAACCATCGCATGTTGTTGTTATAATCGGTGCTAGTGACCAATTGGTAGCAAATCATGAAAACATTTACCATGGGCTCAAGCCCAACCATTTTACATAATGTTTTGAAGGAGGACATGATTGTCCACCCGTTAGGATGTAGCTGGCTTGGACCCAACTGGTAGTTCTTTGGACAAATCTCTCACGAATCCTTGGAGAGGAAATGAGTATCCCATCGTATACATGTAGATGAGGGTGATAATTTCAAAATAACCCTAGGAGGTGCCCAGGGTTAATTGGTTAATGCGATCATCAATGTGAGGCACTTGGGCTACATACTCATCAGGTTAGTGACAAGTTATGAATCCTATGTTTGTAACACATATATTATTGGGGATGCCGTCCTTAGAGTTTGGGGCAACCTTATTCTTTCTTGAAAGTCTCTAGTAGGGGCAGAAGATGGACTCTTACGAGGGGATATTCTCTCCTCCTCCTCACTAGAGAAGGTTGCCAATGTGGCACCCACTCTTACTCTGTGACCTAATCTGAGGGACCCATATCCCTTGTTACTCCTTTCAGGTTCTAGTTGAAACATGAACTCTTTGTCAATGGACGTGACACATTTTTTTTGTAGATGGGTCTAATGTTTTTGTGCTCCATTAGTTCTGATTAAAAAAGAAATTTTTGGGAAGAGGTTTTATGGATGGCTATACGAGTTTTTTCTTAGATTAAAAAGAGGTGACTTGGGGTTTTTTATATGAGTAGTTTTTTCTTTCAGAAATCAAAAGAAAGTAAAGGGAAAGAAAAGTAAAATCAAGAGCGATTAAGGTTATAATGAAAACATCCCTTCATTTCCACCATTGGATAAAAAACCTTTCATATCACCATATATCTCAAGAAGACTACTTTAAATACTACATTAAAAACCAGTCGTCTTTTCATTCCTTGAGTCAAACCTTCTTCCCGTAAAAAAAAGACACATGGACTTGAGGATCCCAACGGTGTCATGAGAGGTGCACACATTCTTATGGAAAAGATAAAAATGGTCCCATATACTGCTGATAAATGCTTTTCAAAATCTATTTATAATACCTAAAGATTTGGGGGGACTATTGATGGATCAACATTTATTGTTTTTTCGTTTGTGTGGGACTATCTTTCAAAAGTATGGACAAATAGAGGGTTATAACCCACCATCTCTAGGCTTAGCCAATCACTGAGCCCATACATGTGTGGGTTTGACAAGCTACCAGACCTACCATCTTCGGGCTTAACCAGACGCTGAGCCTAGACATGTATGGGTTTGGCGAGCTGTCAGACCCACCATCTCCCAATGTCTATAAGTCTAGAAATCTATTAGATCCACCGATGTTGGGCGTATGCTCTCTTTAACTCTATAACCGTGGGTCAAAAATATTTTATCCTGACTAGTTAGAGATATTTCTACCCTGATAAGTCAGAAATATTTTCTACACTAACAAGACAATGATATCTTATCCTGATACGTAAGAGACTTTTTATCTGGACAAGACAAATATATTTTGCTAATACGTCAGGAGAGACCTCATGGGTTATTAAAAAAGAAGAAAAAGAGAACCTTTTACTTTTTATTTTTCAATGGCAGATATATTTTAAAAAGCTATTTTCTCGAAAGTATAATTGATCTCCCTCTGAACTGACACTAATTTAATTGTTGGAGAGTCCCCAAATAATAAAAAGAGGACCTGCAAAGATGATATTTTACAGGTAATAAGCATGATTTACCAGCCACTTCGCCAAGAAATGATGGATCATATTGCTAGAACCATGAGATTAACAATCTTATCCTAGGCCTCAACTTAGCCTTGAAGCCCATGGGATAGAAATGGACTTCAACACACCTATGTCAGAATATTATTTTCAAGTTAAAAGTTTAAACACCAGTACTAGTAGTAATATAAATCAATTTTGGGATTTTAACCAATATTTTAAAAATCTAGGTTGATAAAATTCTTTGACATAGTATTAGAGTTTTAAAATCTCATAAATTTTATTCTTCTAATTATAATTAAATGTAAGAAAATGATGGGTCAATGTTAGTTTCAAGCTTTTAAATTAAGATGGTGTTTTGAAAAATGATTTTATATTACTCGCACAATTAAATTAATTGATGTTTGGTTATCAAAGTTACACTATGATGTTAAAAAGCCATCTCAATTTAAAATTTATGTCTTTTGAAAGATGTCCCAAAAATAATTTCTACTTTCATTTCTCTAAAAAAAAAATACATAAACTTCACCTATCTTTTTTACAGTGAAGTCAATATAAAAATAAATTTTATAACCGGCTAACTAAACCAAAAAAAATGTTATGTAATCATTCTTTGTTCATATATTTTTAATTATTAACAAATATACTAAACCGTGTGGGGGATTTACTGTTCCCCCACACACAAAACACCGTGGATTACAACAGTAATCCACAGTGATTTTTCTCTCTCTTTTTTTTTTTTTTTACTTTTCCCTTTCTTTTTTTTGTTTTTTTTTCAAATTTCTTTTTTCAACTTTCTTATTTTTCTTATTTTTTATTTATTTTTTTTTCAAAATTGTTTTTGTTGATTTTACCTTTTAAATATTAACCTGGTTAAAATTTTTTGCTTTGTATTTTTTTTCTTTAAAATACTGTGGATTGCTGTGATGTTTTTCCACTTAGTTTTTCTATTTTATTTCTTTATTTTTCAAAATTATATTTGTCGATTTTTTTTTTAATATTGAGCTGATTGCGAATTTGGTTTTGTAATTTTTTTTCTTTATAAAACATTGTTGCTTGCTACAGTGTGTCTCCGCATGATTTTTTTTCTCCAAAATTATCTTTTTTTTTATTTTATTTTTTAATATTGAGCTGGTTAAAAATTACAGTTACAATATGTGAGGAAAGCATTGTAACTTTTTTTGAAAATTACTGTTCATTGCTACAATGTTTTTTCCCACATGGCATTTTTTAATTTTTTTTTTCAAATTATCATTTTCAATTTTTTTTTTAATATTAAGTTGTTTGTGAATTACAATTACAAGTCATTACAAATAAGGCTAAATCATGTGGGGAAGCACTGTAACTTTCATCACAAAACACTGTGAATTGCTACAGTGTTTCCAACATGATTTTTTTTTCCTTTTTTTGGTGTTTGTTTTGTTATTTTTTTTCTTAAATTGTTTCTGTTGATTTTTTTTTAATATTGAGCTGATTAAGAATTTAGCTTTATAATGTTTTTCTTTAAAACACTGTGAATTGTTGCAGTGTTTTTCCATGTGATTTTTTTATGATTTTTTTCAAAATTATCTTTGTTGATTTTTTTTTTAATATTGAGTTGGTTAAGAATTATAATTACAATAAAACTAAATCATATGAGGAAAGAGTTGTAGTTTTTCTCACAAAACACTATGGATTGCTATAATATTTCTCTAAATGGTTTTTTATTTTATTTTATTGGGAAAAGCGTTATAGTTTTCCTCACAAAATATTGTCAATTGCTACAATGCTTTTTCTCATGGGTTTTTTTCCTTCCAAAATTATCTTTGTTTATTTTTTTTTAATATTAAGTTGGTAGAGAATTTAGCTTTGTAATTTTTTTTCTTTTTATTAACTAAAAAACTAAATCATGTGGCGAAAGCACTGTATCTTTCCTCACAAAACACTGTAAATTACTACAAATCATTTTGTTCAGTCTCTAAGTTTTAGATCACCAACACAACTTTTTTTTCGTCATGAAATATTTGCTCCATCATGCCTTTAATTTCTATTACTTATCTAGCACTGATTTATAATTATAACACTATCAAATACATTTGTTTTATAAGCCCGCATCAACGCGCGAGCATGCCATCTCATTATTATTAAACTTTGTTGGGCCGAGTAAGTCAATTTGATGATCCTCCAATGTAAAGCTTGACCCGAGATAAGTTTATTATTTAATTGAGTTAGAAATTGATCTATTCAAATTCAAATTCAGATAACTTAGCAGGTGAACCTACAACCTAATTCATCTAACCAAATATAATTAAGAACCTACTTAGTCAACTCCAATAATTTTGTTTTTTAATTTTTTCCAAAACAAAATTAATTCAGTTTTTGTTGACTTCATGTCCAAATAACATCGTTTCTTTTAAAAGTCCAGAACAACTTGTTTTGATAAAGATGCAGGTTGACTTGGGATTCGACCCAGCCACCCAGCTACCCGAGCCTTGAATCGGGTTAAATCTCAGGTAGGCCTAGGGTCTAACTCTGACACCTGTGCACCCACATTCTCCAACACATTCCTTTCACCCCAAGATCCAAAGAAAAATGGACAGATAGATTCACCCAACACAAACATCAATGTTTTTTTTTTGTTTTTCTATTTCAAATCAAATCGTAAACAAACAGCTCCTCACGGTCACCGCAAGAGAGAGAGAGTGAGAGAGAGTGAAGACTGCCAAATCAAAACGATAAGAGCAACAGTAGGAAATGGTGTCGTACGTGGGTGTGTTGCTGTACGGAGTAGGAGGCATAGTGGTAGCAGGGATGGCTTTGCTTGTAGCCTTTCAAGAGAAGCTTGTCTACGTCCCGGTTTTACCCGGTCTCACAAAATCCTACCCGGTCACTCCTGCCCGACTCCGTCTCCTTTACGAGGACGTTTGGCTCCGATCCTCCGATGGCGTCCGCCTTCACGCGTGGTTCATTAAAGTACTCCCTGAAAGCCGAGGTCATCACTCCAATTATTTTCGGTCATTCATTTATTTCTTAAATCTCAGCTAGGGTTTAAATAGGCGGACATGAAATTGGAATTTAATTTAGAGTAAAGGATTATTATTTTTTAAAATTTAATTGGGATTAGGTTTAGATTAAATTTGAACGTGTCATTTCTTTAGTTGCGTTCATGATAGTATAAATTCCGAAGCTCAGAAATTAGTTTTGATGGTTTTGCAGGTCCGACTGTCCTGTTTTTCCAAGAGAATGCTGGAAGTATCCTTACCATGATTCACCATCATAAGTATTTGTCCTGTATTGGGTTCTTTCAGCTTTAAGTTTTTTTTACTTATTGGCTCTCTGAAACTAGAGGCCTTAACTATTAACCTTCAGACATTGCCCATCGTCTTGAAATGGTCCGCATAATGATTCAGAGGTTGCAGTGCAATGTGTTCATGCTTTCATATCGAGGGTATGCATTTGCTAACCATTTTTCTTTTTGTTTATATTTCTGTATTCTTGCTGCTTGTCTGATTGAAAACAAATGCTTCGTCATTTCTTTTATCTAAACAGTTATGGAGCAAGTGATGGATATCCCTCGCAGCACGGAATCACAAAAGATGCTCAGGTGTGTTGTTCTCTTGGCCCTGTCACCTTTATCTCCCAATGGTTACATGCGTAGACTATAGCTTTGTTCTCAGTCCTTATATGCTTTTCTTTCTTTGGGTAGGCTGCTTTGGATCATCTTTCACAGAGGACTGACATTGACACATCTAGAATAGTTGTGTTTGGGCGGTCACTTGGGGGTGCAGTTGGGGCTCTGCTCACAAAAAACAATCCTGATAAGGTATTGCTCCAGATAATTCTATTAGTACCATATGCTGTTTATTTATGTAGTTTAAAATCTTGTTTATGTTTTTTCCTGAATAATTGAACAAGCTTTTACTAATCATGTCATGCGGTTTCATGTATTTATCTAGTTTAAAATCACTCGTATTGTGCTTTTAGGTTCTCATAAATTTTGATGATACAGTCTCTTGGTATTCATCTTGTTGCAGATGCTACTGTGATGGCTAGGACAGTTCTTTATTCGTCTCCTTGTATTTTTCTTTCATCTTGCATTTCTTTCCAGTTTAAAATATGATAATCTTGATATGCTATACCTTCATTTTCTTTTTCTCCCAACTAGTCGTTTCATCAACATGAAAGAAACCAAATAAAGAAGGTGATTTGTCCAAGCTCACTGCAATTCAATTAGCACACTTACGAGTTACTATTTATCTTTGTTACTGTTTATTGGAGTTATTGTAATTTATTCACTTTCCATTTTGGAGGTCCTCAGACTATATTTGTGAGTATTAATTTGTTTTTCACCCCTTTTTTTTTCTTGTGTGTTTGTTGTCATCTTTTATCTGGTCTATCCTTTCAGGTTGCTGCATTGATCCTGGAAAACACTTTTACATCCATTCTGGACATGGCTGGAGTTATACTGCCCTTCCTGAAGTGGTTTATTGGAGGCACGAGTTCAAAAGGGCCTAAACTTCTTAATTTTCTTGTACGTTCTCCATGGAGTACCATTGACGTTGTTGGCCAGGTGAGGTTAAATGTCAGTGGAATCTCAAGCTTTTCATTATTGACTATTTGTGAATGCAAAGCACTTGTGCATATGAAAACGAGTGGAAGACCATGTCAATCATTTGTTGCCACCCATAGGACATCATCTATATCTTCTATTATTCGAGAATATATATTTGGAGTTATAGGCTGGATGTGTCCCCTGCTTCTCTTTGGTTTGTGGAAGAATTAAAGTGCATGTGCCGATCCTGTATGATTTGCTTATATAACACAGGTTGTTGAAGTTGAACTAGCTATTTTCAGAATTGCGTTTCTGGAAATGGCAATTACAGTTCGGTGACTCTTTTCTACTTTTTGTTTTTTGCAATTTCCTCTTTCGATGTGTCACTGTTGGATTGACCTTCTTAATGCAGATTAAGCAGCCAATTCTTTTCCTTTCTGGATTGCAAGATGAAATGGTTCCTCCATTCCATATGCAAATGCTCTATGGTAAAGCAGCTGCTCAAAATAGAGAATGCGTCTTTGTGGATTTTCCTAATGGCATGCATATGGACACTTGGCTTGCTGGTGGTGATCACTACTGGAGAACTACCCAGCAGTTTCTTGAAAAGCATGTTCCAGAGATAAAGGAACATGATTCATCCCATGATGACAAAGGTGATTCCTTTTCTTCTTGAAATCTTATGAAATTATGTCTGGAAAAAATCCCCTTTCATGTAATAGCTAAAGAAAAAACTGGGATCTGATTATATTTGATGGGATGGACTTTGCCCCTGGATTTGGGTTTTTCTAGTCTTCTTCTTCTACACCATTTGATGTTAATTTTCGCACGACCCATGGTTTGGATTTTTAGCCTTCATGAGAGAGCCTGCAAAATCTCTCTAGCTTGTCCTTTTTTGTTGCGCTTGATGACCATTACAGCTAATTTCTTGTAAACCAAAGATGATCTGTCAGTTTTCAAGCTCTACACTTTGATGGTCCGATAAGCTTGTATTCAATTGATAAGTCTTTTTTTCCGCCACAGGCACTTTCATTGTATATGAAGACACTGTTTACCTGAGAAAAACCACCTGATGCTTATCCTTTACAGCCTGTTTTATGTCGTGTTACCTCGTATTATACATTTCCATGTTATTATCATATCATACCTGTCTTATGATAGATGTGGAATAGCCAGCTCTAGAATCTGAGTTGCGGTGAAGATTCTTATCACTGCTGTGTTGGCCCAAGCTCAATACTCTCTACTCACTTCTTGATGAAGATTTTTATATTTCTGCTTCCAGATATTGAGGGGAGGCGACTTCATTAAGAATTTTGAGATGTTATAAATTGGCTCAGGGCAGCACCTCGAACTCAAAAGTATTGGTACCTGTACTCTGTTTTTTCCGTGAAGTTGCAGAGAGTAAAAGCACTTTGTGGGTTTGCTCACTTTGTGGAATAGCCTCAGCAGATGTTCAGAAAATATGAATGCCCACCGGTATAGTGTACACCATCCTGATATACATCTCCTTAGCTAGTAAACTCCTCCGACCTGCTGTGATTGTATGAAATAAGAAGTCTCAGAAAATTGAAATAAATTATCGGAGTTCAGATGCTGGACTGGTTGCATGTTTCCACAAATCTAGGTGTTTTGAAGTTTCCTCAATGCTAATTATTTATATTGTTTGGACTTTGGAGGCACCTATCTTAACCTGCGCACTTGATCACTAGTTTAAGGTTCTCCGCTAAAGGTCGATCTATAAAGAGCCAAGGAGACTAGTTTATTAATAGTAGTTTATCAATCTTTTATGAACTTTAATTATGGTTAATTAAGAACTTTTATGGCATTGCAATGCCCGGTTCTATTTTCCAGTTAATTAAAATAATATTTTTTTTATTCTTTTAAATTTATTTCTGACATAACATATTAAAACTATCCAAGAAAATTAATTAAAAAAATAAAAAAGTTTTAAACATACTTTTTAAATAAAAAAACAAACATACTCTGAAACACAAAAACTATAATTTGGAAGTCCATGGGGGCAGGTTAATATCGCGGCAACTATAATAGAGTCAGCTGTCGGTGTCACCCAGAACAGCCAGCTTAATTTGTTTTTAAATGTTTTTTATTTAAAATTATATTAAAATAATATTTTTTATTTTTAAAAATTAAGTTTTGATATAGTATATATATATAAAAAAGTAATTTAAAATTAAAAATAAAAACATTTTAAAACGGAAAACAAAACTGCATGTTTTCTAGAAAGCAAACAATCATGACACGTGTATGATGACAGGTACGTGATCTTCAATCACCGTAAAGCAAGATGGCTCTTGATTGAGATCTCGTACTCTTCTCGCTCTTTGATTCCCACCTTAATTAACAGGTGAGAGAGAGAGAGAGAGTCCATCAAAGCACAGGGATTAGAAAACCACCCCAGCTCACTTCAGCATCACCATTTAATTCTGGATTTGGATTCAAGAAATCTGTGTGCCCGAGGCTGTGTCTGTGAGCCCAAAAACATCACATCATGGATCCTCCAGCCGAGGACTGAATGCGACGTGGATAACGAGAGTCTCTATCATCCACGTCAAACTTGTTTTTTTTTTTTAATTGATTTATAAATTTCATCGACTCGTAGGCTGCAGAGAAAGGCAGACAGGATCTAGTTTATACTTTATATTGAATTCGGCTGGAGAATTCACCTCAATTAGATGTCTCAAAAGCTAGCTTAAAATCTGATTTGAAGGATGGAAGAACACCCTCCCAGTCTCAGATGATGATGATTGCCGAAGATATATTAAAAACTACTACTTGAGCTGAAGGAAGGAAGCAAACAACAAATTGGGTGGGCCCTTGAGATTTTTCTTTCTCTTTAATCATAGATAGGACCTATACAGTTAGAGTCATGTTTTAAATCCTTTTTTGAAATATAAGGAATTCACCATCACTTGACCAGAAGTTTATTAGTCATTGGGACTAGTTTGTTTGTTTTTTGGCCTGTCCCTGTCTCCACTCTCCTGCTTCTGCTACTAAGTACTGAGAAAAAGAAAAGAAAAAAAAAAAGGAACTTCTTTTTTGGATTCTTCATAAATATAAATACCCCTCCAAAACAAGATAGATTTCCTTTATTATCTCTCTCTCTCTCTCTTTTATAATAATTACATTATTTAGTATTTATCTTGGTCTATCTGCAGCACAATTTGTTTGTTTGAATTGTACGGAAAAATGGACGGAGGCGCCCAGTACAACCCCCGAACTGTAGAGGAGGTTTTCAGGGATCTTAAGGGCCGTAGAGCTGGAATGATCAAAGCCCTAACTACTGGTACTGCTCTCTCTCTCTCTCTCAATTCTCTTTTCGGATTTTAATTTCGCATTGTGAGTTATGTTACGTCTGTTTGTGGTGGTTTTTCTTTTTCTTTTTTTTGGCAGATGTAGAAGAATTTTATCAGCAGTGTGATCCTGGTTAGGGTTCTTTTATCTTTCTACCACGCTTTTTAATTTTTGTTCATTTCTTGGTGGTGTTCTGTTGTTTGAATTTTTGTATATTAAAAACTTTATTAGGAGTAAAGTTCAACTGATTAATAAAAGCATTGCTATTTTTTGAAAAAAATAAAAAAACTGGTTAGTGCGGCTTTAAGCTTAAAATCTTCGTCTTTTTTTATACGATGTGTTCTACTTCACTTATTTTCGGCTTCGGACTAGAGATTTAAGTTATTCTTTTCGAACAGTTATTGACGTTACTTGATTGTTAAGAAGGAGAAATACTACATGCATTTTCCATAGGCTACGTTTCCAGCCTCCACAATCTTGAGTTGGGGACAGAGAAGTGTTTTCTTCAAAAATTCAAGCAAACTTTGTTTAGGGATCCTTGAGCGAATCATTTTCTGTTGTGCATTGGAACATTTGGCATTGATCTGGGTGGATTCTTCTATTTGTGTCGAGATGAGTTCTATTTGCTATATTTCTGTGAGTTTTTCAACTCCTACTTACACTCCACTTGTTTGTTATGATTTGAAATATCGATATGCTGGATCTTGTATTATTTATGGTTTCAGATTTTAAATCCAGTGGTTGTCTAAAACAAGTTGAAATTTATACTACCTTAGAAGCATGCTTGATTTGGTTTCAAACCACAGAAAAATTAACTTTGAACGTAGAACTCAAACAATCTTTTATATTTGTTCTTGCGATTATCAAGCTTCTCTATTTTCATTCATTTGGTTCTGCTAACTAACTTTTCTTGACGTCTATAACAAAGTCAAGGGTGATAATTAGGAGCCTTATTTTTCTTACGTTTCAGTGTGGCGTTTCTGTATAATTCCTTGTACGCCTTGTATTTGCAGCTTAAGGAGGAACTGCACCTTATCACTTCCAATAGCATTTGCACCTTCCAGCATCTGTGATTGCATTTGAATTTTTTGAGATGGATGCTGATATTACTGTTTCTGTTGTGATCTTTGTTTGCCGAGTGATTTGGATAGCTTGCAAAAGAGAAAAATAGAGTTCTAAACTTATTGCATCTTATTTTATTTCTAATTATAGTTATAGTCTCTCACTTCATTTTAACAGTGGATGATGTTCAAATATACATGTAACTAACTAGTGTGCCCTACAGAGAAGGAGAATCTTTGCCTGTATGGGTTCCCTAATGAACAGTGGGAAGTCAATTTACCTGCTGAAGAAGTGCCTCCCGAACTCCCAGAGCCTGCACTTGGAATTAACTTTGCAAGAGATGGGATGCAAGAAAAAGACTGGCTCTCCCTAGTTGCTGTTCATAGTGACGCGTGGTTGCTTGCTGTGGCTTTCTACTTTGGCTCTAGATTTGGTTTTGATAAAACTGATAGGCAAGTTTTTCCCCCCTCTCCTGCTTCCAACTTTGGTGTTTCAATGTCTACATAAAAGAATCTTTTGTTCTTTCTAGTTATTTAGTTTTCCAAAAAAAAACATGAGAAGGGGGATCAGATGTCCATGCACTTTCATAGTCGTGCTCACAATGTCTGTTATGTTCTTCATATTGTAATTTAACCGAAGCTTAGGATTTGGCTTTCTTGTTGGGAATTTAAATCACCCTAGATCCAGTTTATGGAGATTTTTAATAACATTGTTCTCAGAGCCCACAATTTATGTTTGTGACATTTTGAATAGAAGAGAAAAGGGCATGTAATTAAGAATGATCAGCTATTTGTTTTATGGTCTCATCTGATTTCAAGGTCTGATAGGTTGAGAAATGCTCATATCATTTATCAAAATTCCAAAGTAATTATTTATTTGCAAGAAAATTGTTTGACATTTTTTTACTACAATTGATTTAAATTGTAGAATTTAGAAACTAAATTCTTAACAACCAACTTAATGCTGCATACCAATATCTTTTTTATACTGACGCCTCTACCTTTTTTAATAGCAGTATTGTGAAGTATAGATTTTTAACAGAGATTTGTTTCTTGATGCAGTTCTATATGAAAAGACCTTTTCCCCTGTCACTTTAGTACAAGATGTATGAGCTTGTTGCGTGATAAAGTAGTTTGTGTTTTTAACTTTTTGATGGCCTCATCTTGGTGAGACTACTGCTAAAAGCAATGAAACAACAATTGCATTAACAAGATTTTTTTTCCTCTTGAAATTAGCTTACTCTGCTTGAAAGATTTTCATGGTGGAGCATAGAAACTTGCCTCTCTAGTGTTGTGTTTGTTTTCTTTTCTTTCGTTCCTTCTTTGCAATGCGTGGTTGCCAGCTGATGTGAATAATTTGTCTATCAACTTTCATTTCCCAATCATATAATGCAAGTTGTGACACAGGAAACGTCTTTTCACTATGATAAATGATCTCCCAACAATATTTGAGATTGTAACTGGAGCTGTGAAGAAACAAGCAAAGGAGAAATCATCCGTCTCAAATCATAGCAGCAACAAGTCCAAGTCAAACTCAAAAGGGGTAAAATTACTTTTTTTTTTCTTGATTGATTAAATGATTTGGGAATATCAGCTACACCATGTAATTCCTTCAACTGCTGAATTCAAACGGATATATTATTTTTAGCCTCTGATAAGAGGATTAACTAAAATTTAATCTTTGGTTCCCAAAGTTACATTTTTCAAGAACTCAATTATGAAATTTAAAAGGTTCTGTTTAACAGTGACCAATTGTGTACCGGACTGATTTCTTTGCTATGTTTGATATATGTTTATTTTACATGACACCCCCCCTCCCCCCTTTTTTTTTTTTAAAAAAAACTTTTTTGTGAAAGGTGCACGGACATTTCATTCCCAGTTCACAGTGTTACTAGGTTTGGTTTGGTATGGTATGTTCAAGGGCGGACCTACAGCATTAGCTGGGGAGCCATGACATCCCCAAAGTTAGAAAAAGTCTTCATTTTAGAAATCCTAAAAATGTAAGAGTCTTTGAATATATACTTGAATTTAAGGTTTGTTTCATAAAAAGAAAATTGTTAATTTTATTTCCAAAAGTATACTAATATATTTTATATTGAACACCCCATACCTAAAATCTAGTTCTTCCCCTGTCCGTATTATGTTTCTTGACTTCATGACCTTCTCACTACTTTTGTCAAACCCTGCCAAAAATATGGGTATACTAGCATGTACAAGGGTTTATCCCTTTTTCATACAGAGCTTGCTTTCAAATCCTAATTTAGTTCAGATGGTTTTGTGCATATGGAAATCATCATGGTTCCTATTGGTAGTGAGTCTGCAATGGTCTGAAGTAGTTGAAGATTCATGGGTAATAGGTTGCAAGGGTATCACATCTGTTTTGTCTGAGCCAATGATTAAGATGTTATAAAGGAAATGATATGATTGTGGACTAGCGACCAAATCCTGAATGCTTAAAAATATTATAGGAGCACGATGCGTTGTAAACACTAAGTTGTTTCCCACTATTGCAACACTTGGGTGTTTGTGTTTTTCCTAGAGACAAAATTGTCTTTTCCAATATGATTATTGATGTCATGATGTGATGTCAAATGCTAATTCTGGTCACTATCACGTGCTAATTTGATGAATATGAAAACAGCGAGGATCAGAATCTGTCAAGTATTTGAAGGGGCAACCAAAGGATGAGGAGGAAGGACTGGAGGAGGAGGAGGAGGAGGAGGAGCACGGGGATACTTTGTGTGGGGCGTGTGGAGAGAACTATGCTGCAGATGAGTTCTGGATTTGTTGCGACATATGTGAAAAGTGGTTCCATGGCAAGTGCGTGAAGATCACTCCTGCCAGGGCTGAGCACATCAAGCAGTACAAATGCCCATCATGCAGCAACAAGAGAGCTAGACCTTGATATTAATATGGGTGTGGGTGCCTCTGCACTTATCTCATCCTCAACTCAGCTAACTCTTTAGCCAGTCAGGTTTTCTATGTTGTGCCATGTTACCACAGCATGTATGTATTCAGTACTTTGTTCTTGTGGACATGATGTTATTTGTGTATTTAGAGTATTTGGTAGCTTGCAGACCCTTAATTCACTGTTGATACCATATTGGGATCTATGTAATTTCCCGAGCGTAGGAAATCATATTCTGTGTCATAAAGTTCTAATCATCCACATCCCTTCACAAATTTTGGTAAAGCAAGAGTGGCTTTTTTTTTTTAATTTGAAGTTTCACTTTCAGGGTATGACATTTCGCTTATGTGAAACCATGGTTTTCCTTGCAGGTAAATCAACTAAAGAAGACATTATATAGGAATTAAAATGAGAATTCTTATCCCACTGTCGATTCCTTAGCAAACAAAGCATTGAAGTGGGTAGATTTGCCAGATAAGGTCTGCAGCATAACAAAGCTCTTTCAAGTATGTGTTCGTCTATATATATGCATGCATGCATGCAATTTTTATTTTTTTTTTAGAAAAAAATAGAAATAAACAATCTGAAAAGGAAGAAGATCCAGCTTTCAACTTCCCAGAAAGCCAGCAATTTTTCTTATTTTCGTTTAAGCCGTTCATCAATGAAAATTGTAGGGTGATGCCCTTCTTTCCAAAGAATGGAATAGTCTCACCATCACTCTCCATTGCCAAAGAACCAAAATAATATCTGGCTATTTCATAAAAAGCATGACTAGCAACATTTTTTTTTTCATCCTTTGTGTCTATTGGCAATTCAAATTTCTATCCTAAACTGTCTCTTGATTGTGTCATCGACAAACCAAGGTATTTTCTGTCTTGATGATCGAATTCTGTGATATTATTTGTGCAAGCCTACTACAGAAGACTTGGTTCGAGATTTTAGCAACTGGGTTGATTGTGAAAAGATCATGAGATTTTCACAGCTCGTGTCTCACCATGATAAGAACTTCAATCCCTATAATGGTGCTAGATGATGTGAGTTGTTTGATTCAAGTACCTGTTGTAGTTGCAGGAAGTAAAATTGTTGAAATCAGATTTATTAGCAACTTCTTGTATCCGTAGCATGTCTGCAAGTGCTCACTTTCACTACTCACATGGGAAAACAAGATATTTGCATTTCATGAAAGGAGAGAGTATAGCATGTTTTCGCTTCCACTACTGATTAACAGTAAGGACAATGATTCGAGTCTGTCAATTTCTTTCTACTTTTTTATAAACGAAGTTTTTCCATGTAACTCTTGAGAAATTAATACATGATTTTTTTACATTTTATTTTATTTATGACTAATTAAATTCTAATCATAACAAATAATTAAAATATTGTTAATTTGCTATTAGTTTTTGTACTTGGAGTGGACAATTCATACATTTGATACGACTGCGTTATACATGTCATCGCTCATCAACCCAATTTCATTTTTTTTTCCCCTTGCCACTCAAAATGAATTGCACTCTGCTTCGGAGAGAAGCGAACCATTTAAATGCATCCCTCGGTAAGGGGCATGTATTTATGTTAAGGAGCCATAAAAATGGAAAGTGTTTTGATGGTATTTGTGGATAAATTATAAGTGGTTTTCGGATGTTTTGGTGGTTGAAATTTGGGGAGAGATGGAAGGGAAAAGGGATGGGAGGATGTGTTGTATTTATATTATTTTATTTTTGCGTGTGTTTATATATATATATATATATATATATATATATATATATATATATATATATATATATATATTTGTGTGTGTGTGTTTTAGGGCAAACCCCATAATTGAATTGAAAAAACAAATTGTATGGGATTGGATTATGATAGAATGGGACAATAATAAAGTTAACCCCTATTATTTATTTTCTCATATTTTTTTCATTTCTTATTCAATTATTTTTCTCTTTTTCGCACTCATCACTTTTCTTTTCTATTTTTTAACTCATTTAATTTTTTCTCATTTTAACTTAATTGGAAGAAATTAAAGTCTGGAGGTCAATTTGCAATTTTAAAAAGTTAATTTGGTCAAATTAAAGATTTAGTTGCATAAATATTGAAGTTTGATAGGCAATTAGAGACTTGATTGAAGAAATCTAAAATCAAGGATCAAGTTGAAAAAGGTGCATGATTGTAGGGGTTGAATTTAACCAAATCAAGGGCCAAATTAAAAAAAATGAAAATTTGATGGTCAATTAATGGTTTAAGTGTACAAATCAGAAACTAAGAACAAAGATGAAAATGGTGCTAAACTTTGGAGCTGATGATTGAGTTTAGTAGGGGTGAAATTGCATGAAATTAAGAGTTTGAGAAGTAATTATGGGTGCAATTAAAAAGCAATTGTAAGAATATGAACTAAAATGAAATATGTCAGATCCCAAATTAAAAACTTTAATTTCTAGGGTTTAACCTAGACAACGCGTTGTTCAGCCACTGTTTAGCTTCTACTTTGATAGTTTTGGCTAATTGAGTAGGCACTTTCAGGTGAATGAATGTGGCGTTTATGACCACCTCTAGGGTTATAACCACCACCATTCAACCAAGAAACACCCCCTCTACAAACATTAGCTACTCCCAACAAACATTTACATCTCATTTTCTTCAACGAATTCAACATCTTAACCCCGATCAGCCATCACTGCATTTTCAAATTCTAGGCTGATGGAGTTAGCACTTTCAAACTAATGAATATGGAGCTACAAACCTTTAAATTAAGTAAGGTTGGATCCAAATAAAAGATGTGCACCCTCTCTACTAAGATCAGGTGGTCTTCTACAACAATGATGTCGGAGTTGCTTTAACAAAACCTTGAAAATGATCAACTCAGTCATCGATGAATATGATACTCATTTCACGACACCACTAATCTTTTTTAGTGTGTTCACATTTCAAGCCTTATCAGTAGGTTCTTATCAAAGGTTGGTCACATTTCTCTCAAGATCAAAAGACCATAAACAAGCTCCTTGATCTCCAAGTTTGGAAAACCTCCAAAAACCAAGTTTGTTGCAAAACCACCATTGAGAAATCAGTATAGGTATAGAGCTCACAGCTATGAAATGTACTCTAGAACCCTTTTATTTTGATCAAAGGGCTAAGCTTTGATCAATTTATGTTTGAACCCATCAAAAACCTTAGCAAAACTCTATAAATATCCCCTGAAAAATCATAGCAAGGGAGAGAAAGAGGAGAGGAAAAGATTGATAAAGGAACTCTAAAGTATGAAAGTTTAAGAGCCTAGCACAAGGATTTCTATAATTTTGAGAGAAAGTAACAACCTTGGAAAAGAAGAAACTAAAGGGCAGCAACCATTGTTTGAGCTTAGAAGGTATAAAACATTCATTTATCTTGGTAGATGATAGCCATGAGGCACATATCTAGCCTGATCTTTCATGTTTTATGGTGTTTTTGAACATTTGTTGCATTATATTGTTTTTAGCTTTGATTTTGATTAATGCACAAAATATCAATTTTTTCTTTGTTTGACCATGTTTGGAGTTGTCTGTTAATATTGTTGAATGTTAGAAGTTTAGATTAAATGAAATATAGTGATTTGAAAATCTGACAATAAGGTCATTGATGTTTTTTCTAGTTTGTTAGTGTGTTCTTGGTTCCTAGGCATGGTTTGGATTCTAAGTGTTTAAAGAGTCAATTTTGAATCAAAATTTAATGTTCTTATAGGCTGTTTTAAGTTGTTAGTTTTGAAATTTAGAACCTTTTGCGTGATTTTGATGGTATTTGTTAGTATTTTTTATTCAAACATGTTTGATTATAGTTGTGTAACTTATTTGAATGAAGAAAGTATGTTTTAGAAAATAAAAAATACTGATTTTGGAGGCTTGACAGTGTGCTAGGTTTCTGGGTTCCTGGACAGTGTTCTTCGTGTTTTTGGGAAGAATATTGTCTTAGCTCCATGATTTGAACAAATTTTGGTCCAATTCTTTGCACAGAATCCTTCAGGCAACTGTATTAGCCAATAATCTAGAGTTTATTTGCATCAATAACACGTTTTTAATAGGTTTTAATAGGGGTGATCATTTTCGGTTCGGTTCGGTTTTTACCTATAAAAACCAAAAAAACCGATTTTTTTTTAAAAAACCAAAACCGAGTCAAACTGATCGATTTCGGTTCGATTCTTAATGTAAAAAAACCGAGAAAACCTATATGGTGATTGCCCATCTGTCATCTACAACAACATAACTTATACGCAGAACACACACATTCAAAGTACATTGAAGATCGACTAATTTGAAGAAATGGAAAAGAAATTATAGAGCACCTCATGTCCTTCATTATTAACACTCTCATTTTGGTTTCAAATTCAAAGTACACTGAAGATCAAAATACAAATAAGGAATCTCTCATTTCCTATTCTATTCTTATTAGGAGAGGGGCGAAGTGAGAAAGTGAGTCTATATGCGAAGAAGGGAAAAACAAAATGATGGGAATGGTACTAGAGCAAAATATGGAGAAGCACATAGAGAAGCAGATGGGTTGCATGGCGGGCTTCCTACAACCCTCCCTTGGGTCGCCTTCCAAAATCAAAAGCTGGAGAGGCCTATGTAGTTCGTTCCCTTACGGCTGAGACTCTGAAATTCAAAACCCTCGCATGTTGGCTTTCGCTCCGGAGATGAAGAGGGGGCGGCTACGGGTGATCTTGTGTAGATGATGCTGATGCTTGGAGTTGGCGTGTCTCTGGTTGTCTTATGTCTGTGCTTGAGAGTCTAAGGAGAGGGGGCGACCGCGGGTGCTAGGGTTAGGTTACTGGTTTACTGCCTCAGAGTTATTGGGCAAAGATTTTTTCCTATTTATAGTATTTTTTATTAGAAACGGTTCGGTTCGGTTTGGGTTTACCGGTTTGAACAGTACAAAACCGAACCGAACCAAAAGTTTTTCAAAAAATTCTAATCGGTTTAATCGGGTTTTTTTCTTGGTCCGGTTTTCTTGGTTATTTTTTTTTCTGGTTTTCTCGATTTAATTGGTTTATCGGTTTTTTTGCTCACCCCTAGGTTTTAATCCTATAATTTTGGTTTTGAACCAAAATCTATTTTAACAAAATCATGATTTTTGAGTGATAATATGAAAGGGAAAATTACACTAACCCTCCCAAAGTTTATTTAATTTTTCACTTTACCTCCATTGTTTCAGAAATTATAGTTTGCATCATTGATAAACAAAAAATTTAAAATAAAATAAAAAGGTTAATCTACCCTCATATATAATATAACACAAAAAAACAAAAAAAAACAAATCAGTTTTTTTTCTTCCTTGTTTTCCCCCAACCTTCTTCTCTTCTCTCTCTTCATCTATTCTTTCCCTCAAAACATCAACAATCAAAATTCATGCCTAAATCTCATTGAAACTAATAGTATATTTTGTTAATCAAAAGATAGAAATTGCATACAAATTCCTTAAAAAAAAATACGAGTATAATTTGTTCTTCTTTCTTTTTGGGTTCGCTAGATAGGAAAACCAAAACACCCAATGAAGCCATGATTTCACAAAAGGTCTATTCTTGTAAGCCCAATAGAAGAAGAGGAGGAGGAGGAGGAGGAAAGTAGTGGGCTTGAATTGGGTTTCACAAATTGGCAAATAATTTCTTCTTCTTCCTTGAATTTGTTTTTATTTTCATGAAGCGAGAAAGCGATATTGCTAAATCAAGTTGGTTAGTTTTTTAAACTCCAGGCGTAAGAGATTAAATGGATTGAAAGGACTTTTGCTTCTTATTATGGAACCAATAAGATTTCTGTGGAATACTTTGAAATCCCATGCATCTTATGTTTTTTTTTCTGGAGATGTTGTTGTGCAAGAAAGGTTGGCCACGGATATAAATGGTCTTGTTTTTGCTTTAGCTCGTATGACAATCCCCGATTCAATAGCAGCAGCTGTTTGCATACTATGTTGTTTTGGACAAGCAAAAACACGAGAAGCCAAAAGTACGAGGAAGCAACAATTTCACTTCATTCAGTCTAGGAAAACTGAGAAGAAAGTAAACAACCTCATACCTTCAAACGTGACCAATGGCAGAAAATTTAGATGACTTCGATGATTCCTCTGGAAGTGGAGGAAATAGGCCAGCTGCAAAGGGGCAGTAGGGAGCTATCAAAAGATCTGATGTTCTTCCACTACATAATCTTTGTATTTGTCTAGGAACGATCATCCAAATTCATCACCTGGAAGGATAAAAGGAAATGAATATTTTAGAAGCTATTTAAGTTTAACAAAACTAAGCAAAAGAAAAAATAAAGATAAATTGTTTTTCTTCCCCTGCGTAGTGAGATATGGTAAAGCTAGTACGAGAAAGCTTAGGCTTGATGAACCTCTTGTCGTTTTTCAATCTCAGGTACATTTTCTGAGAAAATGTTTCTTGTGTAGATTCAGGAAACATGCTGTAAGAAGCCATTACAGGTATACGAGTTTCCAGCCAAGCATTCTTTTTTTTTCAATCCATACAAATGTGAGTATACAAACTGCACGGTATAATCAAACATGAATAAACTTTAGTTTTGATAGAATTCTGCAAGCTTCATAAAATGTATGAGCAGTGATGTATCTAGTAGAATAAAAAGCTAGCTGCATACCAGGATTTAGGAAACATGCTGTAAGAAGCCATTATAAGTACATGAGTCTCCAGCCAAGCATTTTTTTTCATTTCATGCAAATGTGAGTATACAAACTGCATAGTTCTGATAGAATTCTGCAAGCTCCATAAAATGTATGAGCAGTGATGCATCAAATAGAACAAAAAAAAAACTAGCTGCATACCAGGATTCATCGAGAAGTGCTATGATACCCCAGGTTTCTGCAAACGGTTGAACAAGCAGTTAAAACTATGAGAGACCACGAAATAGGGAGGTGGACGATGCATATATGAATGAGAGAATATACTGCAATAGGACACAGGTCCACCGACTATTCAGTGCTCTGTCAAGCATGATATTATTCAAAGAAATGAAATTATAGAATGAAACAGTGTAAAGCAACTGTAAAAGACCGTCTCAATCAGATCCAGCGCATCTTGGATATCAACAAATTCTGTGTAGCTCCAGTTGATTCCTTCTTGCAAATACAAGATGGCAGTCACCATATACCAAAACTCAGCAAGGCCAATAATGCAAATGGGTGTCCAATGGTTTTGTCAAAAAATTCTAAGCCCGAGTGAATTGCTGTTTTAGTTTTTCATTTGTAAAGTTGATACAGAACTGCTCAAAACTACATAATGTGGCAGTCAGCTGTGCATGTATGTAAATATACTATTATATAGCAAATAATATTTGAAGGCTAAAGGCTTACCTGTTGAAATTGAAACTTAGAAAACCCTATACATCAAGAACTCCGATTAAAGTTGGAGTTTGGATCTTGCCCAATAGAATTGTTAGTTTCATCGACAAAGTTTCTCTTGTCTATTCATATAACAGACGTAACTAGTGAGAAAACATTACAGAGAGCTATGGGGAAATCAAAGTACTCCAACACAGTTATCTTGGTTTTTTGACAAACAAAGACGGGTAAAAGAGCATGGAAAAAAGCATTTTGAACGCTTTGTTCATCAAGGTCCAGAATAGCTGCATCATGCTTGCAGGTAAAATAAGTTGCAATAACACTTACTTCAACAGAACATAAATTACGATGCACAAAGGCATGATTAATGACCCTACAAATTTATAAATGAGGAATACAGAACAGCAAAACAATCCGTAAATTTTATCTTGCATTGCATGACTAACGCTGGTTGACCACACCTAAAGTAAATACAAGTACTCAAGCAGAATACATGGATCTCATATAGACTCAAGGGCCATCCAGTAAACTGTGTGCACTAAGGTAAACAACTCCAAGGATTCATATATCATATGGTTCAACATGAATCCCCTGGGTATTGTAACAAATCAGGATGAGATTTCCACAATTTCCAACGCAAATGGTGAGGTGAACCCCATTGAACAGACTTCAATACATGCTCAACTCATAGCAACCTGAGAGTTTAATTTGGAAAAATCACATTCGGATTCCTTTTATGGGGTTCCTTCCATTTTGCACCAGTACCATGAAAACGAGATGAGACGCTCCATAAACTGTCACCACGCTGCACCTTTGTTGTCAGTGGGGGTGCTGATTTTGTAGAAACACCCTTGGATTTTATAGTCGAATGCTTATTACCCTTCCCCATTCCATTAGCAAGCAGCCAACGAGAACCAGATTGTTGCTGAGATGTGGTACCCCATAGTTTCTTCTTGCCAGGCTCAGACTTCATACCAGCAACATGCACTTCTGTGATTTGGTACTGAGGAATTCCTTCTTCCTCCAGAGCCTTTTCGCTTGTCTGCTTCTCAACCTCCTGCTTCACCACTGACTCTGACTCATCATCTTCTTCATCGTTGTTTCTTAACTCTGAGACCTTGCAGTATATTTTTGGCTTTGGTGGGACAAACACTCTCTCCACTTGAATCAGAGCAAGCATTGGTGTGCCTACATGTTCATAATTTCTAAGAGGATCGCGAAGTTGCACCATCAGTGCTACAGTAAAGTTATTCCCCAGCAAACCACACTTTCTACCAGATCCCTTTCCACGCCCTCTCCCCCCTTTTGACCCTCCTCGAATCGAGTCCAAGGACCTAGCATGATGGGCAGCAAGTATCTTAGAAGTTCGCTCACTAATTTGATCTTCATCACCAATATCGCCGGAATCTAGCCGCATCCATTCATCAAGAGTCAGTGACAGACCCATTAATCCATCGATGCCATCTGCACTATCTTTTATGTCCAACAGTTGCAATCCAGCGGTTCCTTCCAAACCGAGTGAGCCACTGATGTCAACACCCTTTCCCTGGAGGGAGGAAATTTCTCCAATAGATTGTGCTCTGATGTTCGAGGGTGCTTCCTCATCTGACATACCAGATTGTATTCTCAATCCCTCAATTGAGAGTGCTTCTATCTTATCCATAGCCAAAGGTGCAAGATCTTCTAGAGATACGTATTCTGAGCCTGTCTCACTACCCAATGAGCCTGAACTGAGCTTATTAGATCTGGGTGCAGAAGATCTGTCATTCACACTTATTTGCCCAAGAGATGCATCATCCATAGTGTATTCTTGCTGTAACAAACTTTGCCTGAACCAGGAAGAAACAATAAAGTGAATGCATAATTTGAAGAAATTTGAGAAAAAGAACAGCATGCCTTTCTAATTTCACAATGAGTGTTCAATCCAGCACAAACCTCTCAGGTCCCTCCAGAGTGGCACCAGCTTCCCATGCTACTTGTTGCATTGTTTTCCCAGTGATATCTTCCAAAGGCATGAGCTTATTTGCTTGCATAGAAAGCTTTTCAATTCCAATTGAAGCCAATCGCTGCTGTATATCCACTATACCAGAACCCATTTCTGCTGGTACCACAACAGGACTAGAAACTTGCATGATCAAGTGCCCACTGTTTTTCGCTTTCTGGAAAATTGAAGGATTCATGGACCTCAAGAATCCACCGTTCTTTGTCTGCAGAAATGAACCCAATCCTTCTCCAAGAGCAGGTAATTCAAACGGCTCTTCAGGAGGCAAATCGATAGGACTCCCAAAGCCACCAGAGCTCTTAGGTGGAGAACAATCAAAAGCCTTATCATTCAAGCCCCATTCACGCATTAAAGACTCAGTCTCCAAGTCTTCCAACATTCTGACCCTTGCTTTTCCACTGACAGACTGAGTTCCCATCAGCTCCTCCTCAGCAGCTTGGATAACTGATAACAGTTCAAAATCCTCAGAGAAGTTTCCCAACCCAGATGCAGTTGAGGCATCATAGTCACATTCTCTTTGGTCACCATAGTCCACATCAAAGTCAAACAGAGAACCACCGCCAGCCAAGGCATCCTTCTCAAATTGTCTTAACAAGCGTTCCCTAGGAGACTCAGGTTCACTCTCTGAACTCGAGCCAAATGGACTTTGCTCCATCCCCAGCATGTCCAGGA
The DNA here is from genome assembly GCA_019202695.1 of Populus x sibirica. NCBI lineage: Eukaryota > Viridiplantae > Streptophyta > Magnoliopsida > Malpighiales > Salicaceae > Populus > Populus x sibirica. The sequence goes on from JAGMVL010001159.1 coordinate 2,814,395, forward strand.
ATTCATTTGCCACAGATTCAGTTAGATCATCCAAGCTAAGCGACGTCCCCCTACTAATAGTTTCATAATCAGTTTTTACTTCCGTGTAATCCTCCTTTTCTTCAGGGGAATCAAGCGCGTCACTTTCCAAAATGGAAATGCTTTTTAGTGCAGATTCCAATTCTTCCATCACAGACTCTTTTGAGCATATTTCATCCTTGAAATTGCAATCATGTGACCCAAGCTCGTCTTCATGATTGCTGTTTTCCACATCATGCAGATGAAGCTTAGTGACCTCTTCAGAAGCTACATGACAACCAGTATCCATTTTAACATCTACAGTAGAAACATCTGCAGACATTATGTTAACTTCCTCTGATGACAATTCTATCCCCTGATCAATCACAGCAAATTCACTATTTTCACTCTCATTTTCTGTTCCTTTTTTTATCAAATCTGAATCACAGATGGAGGGTTGTTTAATTGGCTCAAGATTTTCAGTGAACACGTCAAATTCAGGGTTATAACCTGAAGCATCCAACTTGTCTTCTAATTTCTGATGCAGGATATTTACAGGAATATCAAGTTCTGAACTTGATACCGGCAACACCTCATGGAGATCTTTTACATCTTCTACAGAACGAGATGCAGCGCGGCGCTGCTGGTTAAAATTACCAGGAAGACTTCCAGTACGATATACCATGCTTTTGGCATCACCTTGACAAAGTTTAGGTGCTGGTTTCACTGTTCTTGCATTATTCAGCTTCACCCTCAACAGCTCATTAACATTCTGATTATTTCTGGGGAAGATGGGAGTATCACTAACCACTGTGTACCCAAAACTAACATTCATCTTAGCACCTTTAGCTTCTCCTGACAACTTATAACTTGTAGTCCACTTTCCCGAGCTCTTGTCCTCCTCTAATTCCTCCAATGTGAGAGGAAGCAGCCTCGTGAGGTCAACCCTATGCTTCCCCAAATCCAGGTCCATTGCCCCAAATAGAGCTGCATAGAGCAAAAAATGTTTAGCCTCGTACTTAGCTGAGTGGTGGGGTCCGCTCCTACTCCCATATACAACGCACGTATGCGTAAGCTTCTCCTCAAACTCTGCAATCCCTTCAAAAACCTTGACAGGGCTCGTCACCAACTCGCCATCCCGTCTCTTCCAGTGAACACAAACACTTAAATTGTCAAAAGTGGAGGGAAACCCTTCGATGGAATGGACTTGAAGAGAGAAACAACAATTGAACTCACGGTTCCTTGCATTTGAAAAGGCTTTTAAAGGCTTCCAATTCCAAATTGACTTCTTGTCCTTGCGAGACGGGTCTTCACTACCATGTTTATTATCAAGCTTCGATTTAGGATCTACCAAATGGGTTTTTCCAGTTGATCTGGGTCGATTACTAGATGTAGAAACGGATGCCGTTCTTGAAAGGTTTTTGTCAAGATAAAGGGCTTTGCTTATAGTTTCAATTTCACTCAACAACTTGCCATTACCTGAATCCTCTCTGATCTTTTTCCCGCCTTCAATTTTCGACAACATCATCTTCTCACAAATTCAAAAAAAAAAACAACAACCAGATTATTAAACAAGAGAAACCCATGACCATGAAACATAAACTCATAAGACAAAAATCAAAAGAAATTAATTAAAATCAACCAGTTAATTTACCTTCCAGTTCATGGTGATTAAATTAAAAGAGTACGGGTCTTTTAAACAAAAACACAATAACAAAAGAAGATATATAAAGCATACCTTGGAATGGCAAAAACTCTTTAAATTCGGAACAAAACCTAAAACAGCGGGGTCAAAGATTAAAAAAAAAATCGGATTAAAGAGAAAAAACCCAGAATAGATTAGGAAAGCAGAGAGAGAAAGAGAGCCCAGAGTCGATGTCTGTCTGAACTCCGTTTATATCGCAGGTTCCTCGCTAGGTAGAAATATTTTTCTTCTCCTCTTCTCTTTGAATTGCCCCTCCCTGCCTCCTCTTCTAATCCAAACTTGGCTTCAAACCAACTTCCAAGTAAATGTAATATATATTTATTATGTCAGTGAGTTTTTATTTACAATTTACATTGCTGTTTGGGCCCTTTCTTTAAAATAAATAATTTGATATTGTGTGAAGGATTTCTACAGTAATAAATTTTACTGAATACAATTAAAAAAAATCTAAATAAAATACTTTTATAATTTTTGATAAATATATATATTAGTACGATACTATTAATTGAGTTGAAAAATGATATTCTATCAATTCTTTTATAGATAGTTTTGCAAAGACATTTAAATTTAACTATTTATATTTAAACTGAATTCAGTTATTTATTTTTAATTTATAAATTCTAAATTCAATTTTTAAAAATCTAGTTCAAGATTTAGAAATTAAGTAAAAAATATCTTCTTCTTCTTCTTTTCAAATTATTTTTCATTGGTTTTATTTTTTTCTCCAAAATTGGATCTTATATGTATTTGTATTAAAGTGAAAATATATGATATAGCTATTTTATGTATCTAAGTATTACTATACAATGAATTAATTTCGTGGAGATTACACATAGATGACGACGGAATACTGTAGTAACATAGGGGTAATCATTTTTTATTCGGTTTGGTTTTTATAAAAAAAAAAGCAACCAGACCGAAAATTTTTAAAAAAAAAAACGAACTGAAACCGGTTCAAACCGATCTGTTTCGGTTATGTTCGGTTTGGTTTTTTGAACAAAAACCAGTTCAAACCGGTTTGGCTCAGTTTTTTTTATTTGGCTCGGTTTTTTCTAGTTTTTTCGGTTTGGGTTCGGTTCGGTTCAGTTTTTTCGGTTTCAAGCTTATAAAACCGAACTGGTCGGTTTTTTCAAAATTTTAATCAGTTTTTTTTATGATTTTTTTTAATTATTTTTTTTTCCAATTTTCTTGATTTTTTAGATTTTCTACCCATCCATGTAATAACAAGGCCAAGAAAAAAAATGGCGTTAGATTGGAGCGTATAATCAAGCGAAAAAAACGGAAATTTATGTTTTGTTTGGACATGGGAGCGTTAGGAGGCGATGCGAGGCTTAGCTGTCCCGTTTGCCATTCGGAAATGCTTTGCTTGCATCTACCAAATACTTTCAAAGCGGGAATAATAATATATATATATATATATATATATAACATGTGATGGTTTTATATATATACCTCACCTGTCATCATTTTGAATTTTTCTTCTTCTTCTTTTCCGGATATTCCTTCCCTCCCTCCCTCCCTCGAGAATCACGTGAGATCTCTACTTTTCCAAGAAAAAAAACCCTCAATTTAGTATCAAACTTATAAACCTATTTCCAATTGCATCCCAAACCTATAAAGTTTATCAATTGCATCCTGAATACTTTTGACATTCTCAATCATACCCTTCTGTCAATTTCTTTCAGTCTGATTTTCATATTTTATGGACTAAGATAATGTTGACTTGAAAAAATAATAATGATAAAAAAATAATAATAATAAACACTAACATTTTTCATCTCGTGTGCATGATTATGATATTGGAGATTTGTTTTGACATGGTTAATATGCATATGGTTAATAATGAACACTTATATTTAGGGTTAAAACTTTATTGGAAAATATTTTCTGACATAAGGACTTTAACATTAAACATTAACATGTCTAAAATTAATTATGAGTGAATAAAAAATTAATTTTAAAAAATCTTTGATAGATATATTTTTAAACCCATAACCTTAAATCTCACATTGAAAGATTGAAAAACCTTTCAAATTATTCATATAGTGATACATTGGAAAGTAAAAATTTGGCTTATAGGTCATGAAGAACTTTTTAAAGAGAAGAGACCCTATGCATTGCAGGCTTTGAGCTAAAACCACATGCACGCACTTGACAAGAACTTGAAATTTAGTTAATTGTAAAATAGATTTTTTGTGTCAAAAATGTTTTTTGTCGGTCTATGAACTCATATATCTAATCAATTATCTTCATTTTTTGACACTTGGATTGTTTGATTTTGTTTTTTTAATAAAAAACATCAAGTATTTAAAATTGAAAAACACTCGATATAAAAATACAATAAAAGTGGATATTTATGGGTTAAAAATGATGAGAATTAATTCTATTTAATAAAATTAATTCCTATAATAGTTTTAATCTTAGGTCACCTATATAAATAAATATAAAATATGGGATGAAGGGGTTGATCAAAAGTATTGATAACTCATGAATAACAAAGACATCTATGATCTATTATTGTTTATGCAATCTGTTGAGAAAAAATAGGTTTCAAATGGTCTTCGAGAGTTATAAGTTTATATTCATAAAGAATAAAATGTTTGTTAAAAAAGAATATCTATGTGATGGATTTTTTAAAATTCAATGTAATATTCATTGTAACCAAATATGAGAATAATAATAAGAATGCATCTCTTTTTTATTTGCTAAAAGTCTTGTGATATATGACATTTAGTTTAAGACATATGAATTATAGTTCTAAACAAAAATTAATTAATCTTAAATTATTATCAGCTATGTTTTTTTCTTAAAAAATATAAAAGTGAAGTCTATGTAGAATCAAAATTTACAAAAAAAAATTTTAAAATAATTAAAAAAGTAGTGAACTTTTACATTTAACTCACTTTGATATTGATGATTTAAAATTGAGTAAGCTAGAGGTGAAAAAAAGTATTACATTACTTTAATAGATGATTGTACAAGATATTGTTATATTTATTTGTAAATAAGCAAAGATAGGGTTCTTAAAATGTTTAAGCATTCCAAGAATAAAGTTGAAAATTAAAACGAAAAAACAAAAAAAAATAAAAAGTGATAGAGTTGGACAATATGTAATATATTTTAGTAAAATTTATTCTTAAAATAATATTACCCATCAAAACTACCTCTTCTTATTCATCCCAACAAAATGACATTGCTAAATATAAAAACTGAAATATAAAAAAAAATAATGAATACTATGTTGATAAGTTTAGAAACACCTTAAAACTCAAAGTAGCTTTACATTTTCTAACAACTTAGAAAATCAAGTCTAGTCATTTTTTATATTTTTGCCCCTTTACCCCATCTCAACTTAATTTCATCCTTTTCTATTTGATAATGACTACTTGAGCTTGTTTCATTCTTTTTTTTAAGTGAATAAATTTGATAAAATTCTGTATATTGGAAGAAGGATGTAAACACCCGGTTAAAAATATTACGATATTAGTAAAGTATTGAGAAATTTAACTTGATAATAAAATAAGACAAAATATGTGTGTGTGTGAAATAAAATGAAGTTTTTTGGATTAAAACTTCAAGGCAAGGTATGTTTTAAAAAACAGCTGAGACGGAAACAGAATATATAAAAAATTTCTTGAATTAAAGTACAATAGCAATGTTGTAAATATCAATTATGTGAGACATATAAATAGTTTATTGGCTTCTCATGGAAGCCAAGAGCTGCCGAACTATAGGGAAGGAAGGAGGGCAACAATTCCTTGATTTCTTCTTGATTTTCTTACACTAAACACTTAAGAGAGGAAGATTCAAGTATTTAGAGAAGTTTTTAAGGATTTAAGCAGGGATTTCAAGCTTTTTGGAATGATTAAAAACTTTTAAAACTAGAGTTTGGAGCTTGAAAGAATTAGTGAAAGTGAGGAAGAACAAACAGAATCCTTGTTAAATCATCCTTGTTTTAGTGTAATTTAGAGCTAATAAACAATTTTACCTTAATTGATTAAGGTTTTGTTAAATAATTTGAGAAGTGAGTCAATTTAATTTTATTATAAAAGTTTTGAATTTGTATGTTATGTATATGGATTATTGTTTTATGTTTAGTTTATGTTCATAGTCATGAATAAAGAATGGGTTAAGCGATGATTGAAAGAAAAATTGATAAAAAAAAAAGAGAGGACGGTCTTGTGTCAGGATGATTTCAACCACACTAAATAAAAAAAGACATGGATTTATTGGATCAATTGACATATGATTCATGATAAAAAAAATAATTTAAAGGAAGGATTTAATGAATGGGTGGTGAATTAATTCCAAAATTAAAAAAAATAACATACTCTTTTATTATAAAAGAGCATCGGCCTAGGAAGTGAGCAAGAGGCTTACACTTTATTTGATGAAACTATCATGAAATTTGGTTAGAATCATTTTCATTTATATGAAAAATAAGTGGGTAAGGTATTAACTACAAAAAAATTAAAGAAAATTCATGCTTCCTCTTTAGAAGCATAATTCGGCAATTTATCATTTAAAGAGAGGATTGAAATGATTGATTTAATTGATATAGAAATTGCAAAATTGTGTTAATTGAAATAATTAAATTGTGGATAAGAATCGAATTACATGAAAAAGTAAAATAAATAAAAAATCATATGTCCTTTATTTCTGGTTTGGCCTAGGACATTTTGAAAGAAATGAATTGAGCTTGATATAATAGGTATTAAAATAGAATAAAAAGCAGGCATTGATGGGTTAAAAATTAAATAAATTAATTCCATTTAACTGAATTAATTCTTGCCTCAATTTTAATATTAGGTCCCTTGTATAAATAAGATGATGACGAGGGCTTGATTAGAAGCACCGGAAACTCAGCAATAGCAAAGAATTCTACAATATGTTTCCCTTTACTTGTTTTTCTTTTTAATTTTCTTTTCTTTCTGCATATTGTCTTTTTCCAGCCTTAGATTCTTGTGTTGTAAAGATAAAATCATTTCTGTTTTTCTACTATATAAATCTTTGTTAAGCTCATTAATTTATATGATTATGTAAATATTTTTATCACGTTAACTACACTAAACAAATTAATTTTTACCAACATATGCACTAAAAAAAGACTCGATTAAGATTTTTTTCAGAAAAATATTTCAGAATTCATTAATAAAATTTATTGATTTGGGACTTAATTGATAATAAATATATATATTTAAGACTGAATTAAAGACTGTTTTTAGGTACTGTATGAGAAAGCGATACAAACCATGTTCCATGAAGGTTTTTTTTAAAAATTTTAGTTTAAATTTAATTTTTTTAGGTTTTTAGATAATTTTAATGTATTATATTAAAAATAATTTTTAAAAAATAAATAAATATTATTTTAATATATTTTTAAATAAAATTATTTAAAAAAAACAACCGCATACAAAATAATACCAAACATCCTCTTGATACAATATTTATACTACTATGAATGCATAAAAAATACCGGAATTTGTTGTATACGGTACCCATAATAATGTTGTTATTTAGCTCTGTACTTCATGTCATGATCATCAATGCAGGGCCCACCTCTAAAATATTAAAAAATAACGCGCCAACTGTTAGGTTTGAAATTTCGTATCATTCATGACTTTAGGCGAATCACATCTACTAAAATAAGAAGCTTCTTACGATATCTTCCAAGTCAAAAGCCATTTTGAATGATATAAATTATCACTATCTTAGCTTCTTCTTCTTTTTCTTTTTAATGGGGAATAACATTTTGACAAATTATTTTGTATTTTACATAAAATAAGAAAATGAGAAGGAAAGTTTAAATAAAAAAATTAATTAAAATTCTTACTCTATTTTATCGCTTTCCTTAAAAAAAAAAATTTATAGTAATTGTTCATTGTAAAAATACAACTAAAACAAACCATCATATGTTAAATTGATAGTTAGAGGTTTTTTTTTTGCTATCATGTTAGAGATATTTCTGGTGTATATTTGATATTATGATAATTTTTGCAGTTATAATTTTAAAAAAATATTTTTAATTGTGATTTAAAAAAATAGATTTTAAAATTATATATTTAGTTAAAAATGTTACGAGATGGATTTTTACATGCAAAAAATATAAAAAACAAGTCTATATAAATAAAAAATAAATTATTTTAGCTTCTACAAAAATAATATTTAAAAAACAATTATAAATTTGGAAAATTTACTTTCGCATATTTCCATGGCAAAATTGTATTATTAGCCTTGCCTTGATGTCTTCTAAGGACATTTCTTAACAAACACAAAACATGAGTTTCTTATTGTTTTATGACAGAACATACTTTGATAAACTCGGTTATAAAAGAGTGTTTTTTTTTTTTTCTTAACAAGGAGTTTCTTTCCTTTGTGATGGATTAACATATTTTTAAGATTTAATATTTAGCTTAGGTTCATATTTAAAAGAGCTAAAAGAGCTAAAGACATGATAACTTAATATCTAGATTTGATAAAATATTATATCTTTATGACACGAATCTAGCTTGTTTCTAAGCCGAATATTTTTAGGTTTAGCTAATTATTGAGCCTAAACAGACATGAGCGTGGTAAGCTACCAGACCTAATGTTTTTAAGTTCAACTATGTGCTGAGTTTAAATATATATGGATCTAGTGAGCTGTCATACCTAATATTCTAAGATTCAGTTATGCACTGAGCCCAAATACATATCAGTCTGGTGAGCTACTAGACTCAATATCCTTAGGTTCAGCTAGACATTAAACCCACATACATATTGATATTGCAAGCTGCTAAACCCAAGTACACAATAAAGTACCGAAGTAATAAAATAAGGAAATTTTAGATTAGGCCAAAAATCAATAATATCAATAAATGATTTTTTTTATGCTATACTATATAATTTTGGATGATAAATCGAGTAGTTGAATTCCCTAAAGCTGATGGAAAAAAAAATGGAAGCTTTGTTTCAATTCCACAGGATTTAAATCAATTTTAAACCTAAATTAGAACCCAAATCGATTTTTTGAGTCCCCAAAACATAAACTTTATTTCTTGAAGCAAATCATCACCATAGTACTACTTTTATCCCAAAAAGATTAAAATGGGAAGAAATAACAAGCTTCGGCACTTGGAAAGAATATTGCCATAACATAAAAAAAAATTAAAAAAAATTAAGACTAATAGAAAGCCTTAATGGCAGTGTCTCTATACAATCCGAATCCTCTCGAAAGCCCATAACTACAATATCAGATCTTCCTTCAACCTCTAGACACTCTCTACCTCTTCAATACCAAACTCTTCCTATACAGAACCATCACAAATAAACATGAATTTAAAAGTTTTAATACTCATGATCAATCAAGAGAATGATAATAATGAATTAAAACTAGAAATCCAAGGCCTAAACGACCGTTACCTAAAACCTGCAATTACTACCGAAGACATAGCTTTCCCAGACATTCAGTATGATAACAGGTCTCAAATGGGTCAAGCAACCTACGATAGAACATCCACTAATGAATGGCACAAAATGTAGTTCTAAATGCAACAAGAAGATGAACTTTTGGTTGGAGAACCTGTCCAATTCCAATAAAGAGCCTAAGAAACTCTTTCAAATTTAACATGCCCGACTGTAAATGACTTGAGATGGTGTAATGATATGGTTTTCTCAAGAAACTTCACAAGAACTAACAAACTATAATCACCCTCATGGAAAGAAAGGGTTATTTTTTTGGATTATTTTCCAAAAAAGTTAATTAGAAGATCTATAAGAAACCAAAATCATGATTCTGTACGACATACTAACATATGGAGACATTATAAACTCTACATAAATAATGAATCCTTAGCCTTGTTTGTGTGCTGATATGAAGTTAAATAAGAAAATTCAATTTTACAATAAAGAAACTATAAGAGAATTAGGGTTCTTTTTAAAAGAAATAATAATAATAATAATAATTTTTGGCAAAGAATCAATGATATCAGCAAATGGTTTCTTATGTTATACCATATGATTTTGGATGATAAATTGATTTTATTCATAGTACATAGTTGAATTCCCCAAGGCTGTTAAACAAAAAGAAATGGAAGATTTGTGTGAATTCCATAGGGGTTTAAATCGATTCTTAAATATAAATTATAAGCCAAATCGGTTTTTCGAGTTTCCAACAACTTTGAACAAGTTCACTTATTCCCTCTCAATTCAAATAAACACGCAAAGAGAAATTATGAGTATGTACTTTTCTATTGGTTTGTTAATGTTCCTGTTTATTTTTATATTTTAAAAGTGTTTTTAAAACAATTAATTTTTTTTATTTTTTTTACTTCAAATTAATATATTTTTAGTATTTTTAGATCATTTTGATGCGCTGATGTAAAAAATAATTTTTAAAAAATTAAAAAATATATTATTTTAATACATTTCCAAGTGAAAAACACTTTGAAAAGCAACTGCAACTACATTCTCAAACACTTATACGAGCAGATAATCAATGAAATATATTTATAATTAATTTTCTTTTAAAAAGCCACAAATTTTGTTGCCTGACTTTCCTTGCCAACAGAAACGTAAAACCTTGGACAGATATACTATTTTTTAGTGCTATTGTAATGCAGAATATTTTTTATTTAAAAATATATTAAAATTATTATTTTTATTTTTTTTATTTCAGCGCATCAAAATTATAAAAAAAACACTAAAAAAAATATTAATTTGATATCTTTTTAAGACAAAAATATTTTTGAAACGCACCATCTACAATTAAAAATACAATATCAAACAACTGCTAATACTGGTAATACTAGTAATGCATTTGAATGACAAAGGATATTCTTTCATTTGTTCTAAAATAAAAGAATATGTGGAGTGTTATTTACATAAAGATAAATATACACGTGTCGATGAAGTAGGAAAAATAGTTATTCACTATCAAATAAAGATTGACCATATCTAGGAGGAGTCCAGATCAACAAGAGAAGTTAAAAACTGATTAACCAAGGGAGCAAGAAATCATGATCGTCTAGGAAAGCTAAAAGACACGATCAACTAGTAAAAGACAATTGACAATAAAGATAAGAGTTTACATGATTGACCAGAAGACCAAGCCTATTATGAATAAGCATTCATAGTATATGACACTAGCACAAACTACTAGATAGGAAATATATTATTGCCAAGAAAGAAGACGTGTTGACAAGAATAAGAATTGTATTGGGATTCATGTTGTGAGCTTCCGATATGTTATGAAAAATTTATCTAGGGTTAGGAGTTGTATTTCATGTAGGATTCTATCTCTGTGATAATATAAAAAGGCCATCCCATTATTAAAAATAATAGTCAGTCTTGTAACACATTTCTTTTTATGCAATTTACCTTCATCATGCAAGTTATCTTTTATTTATCTTTCCTTTCTTTTCTTTACTGTCTTTACATTATCTTTCTTTTATTTCTTTCTTTTATTTTTTTTCCAATTTAGTTTAGCTACTAGATTATTAGGTTGTGCTACGTTGCATGTCAAATCAGTTTTTTTTTTAAAACGTAAAAATGTGTTGTCAACGTGTATTCTAGCAGAAAAATAATTTACTTGTGAACCTAAAATATGATGCATATTTATATATATAGACGATAGACGATATCTATTTTAAATATTGAGATAAGGTTATACCAAACAACATCTTTTTTTTAATTATTAAGATGACGAAATATTAGATCGACTTAAGTTAACTCTAGTTAACCTATAAAGTTCGTAACCCAGATCATGAGATCGTGATAACCTTATTGAAAGAAAATTAAAATAAATTATGAAGTTATATTCTCATTCAACATAATGTTGAAGGATAAAAATAAAAAAAAATCAATTTTTTTTTTTAAAAATGGGTCAAGTCAATCTTGGTAATTATGTCAAACTCGCGATAAAGTCTAATTCCTTACCAATCCAATGTTAAAGTTAAAATTGAAAAAAAAATCCATTAAAGAAAAAAAAAGGCGTGAATAAACCTGAGTTAATTCGCGATCTAGATCATAAGACTGAAAAACCTCATCGAAAGGAGATAAAAAACAATTATGAATTCGTATTTCCAAATCAACTCAATGTTGAAGGGTAAAAAAAAGAATAATTTTTAAAAAGAATCTAATAAAAGAACTGAATCAACTAGAGTGAACCTTCTCATAAGATTGGGTTACCCTATAGAAGGCATATAAAAAAAATTATGAAACCTAATTTCCAACCAACTTAATATTGAAAGATGAAATTGAAAAAAAAAAAAACTATTGCTAAAAATAGCAATCAAAATAATCAAAATCAAATTTGACATAAAAAAATTTAAGAGGCCACTTTGGTACTTTAGAGAGTTCCAAACGTGAAAACTAAAAAGAGAAGAGAGAAATGCGAAATGAAAAAAAAAGAAAAGAACAATGGTTTACCTAAGCCAAACTAGAAAGCCTCCATCAACACGGGCCACTAATGATGAAAGCTTCTGTTGTGAGGATTCCAATGGTACCAAGAAAGGAAATATATGGAGATTAGAAATCATCGCACATATATTGCTACAGTTTGACGACTTCCCACAAACGATGGCACACTTTTTTATAAGCATCATCAATTCTTTTTCCTTTTCATTCAAATCAATCCTTGAATTGGCAAGTTTAGAATTTATCCCTAAAGATTTAATTATTTTAAATTTGATTTTTTTTTGCCAAACTAAGCATTAACCACACATTAAATTTTTGCCTTGACACAATGAGAATCTCATGCGAAGCCAACCAAAGCAAACCATCAGTCCCAAATCAACCTAGTGTGAAAATGATGAAATAAAAAAAAAACAAAAACAAACTTGAGTCACAAAAAAATATATGTGAAATTTCTATTGTAATCCATAATGCTATATGTCTAGGGTTATAATATTTTTTGCTACAGTAATTTTGCTACTTTTTTTAGTTTCTTTTAATATTATCTTAGTTTTTTGAATTTATTAAAATCAAGCATGTTCTCTACATTTTATTTGATTTTTAAGGTCAGTACTCACGTCATTTTGGATTCAATTTTTAATTATAGTTTCTTTTTATTGAAAACAAGAAATGAAAAAAAATATAATATAATTGATTAAGAAATATCTTATCGATCAACAACGAGCAACATGATAGTTAAAATGTAACACCCAATAAAATTTTGTATTAAGTCGGCCTACTCTAAGAGAAAAGTGAGGGGATAGAACCAGCTTACCCTAGATGGAGATTATAAAGGATTAAACCAGCCTAGGATGAACCAAAATAAGGATAATAACATGGATAGCCAACCACCCAAACACCCCCTCATATTTATGAGGGATATAAATACAAGGGGGAGAAAAAAAGATGACTTTTCCTCTCCCTAAAAAGGTTGGCCAGCAGCCTTGGCTGCAACAATCTCCCTCTTTTCCAAAGCAAAACCTAACAACTCAACTGCATACACCTCATTTGAATGTTGGAAAAGAAGGGAGACTAAGAGAAAAACAGAAGTGGTTGAAGCCATAGAAGGAGAAGGAGGCTAGACCCCTCCCTCATAACCGGCCAACAACATTCTAGTATAATGTTAATTTTTCGAAATGAATTCACAATGAAAGATCAGTTATCATGCTATAAAGAATACCAAACCATTATGGAATTCTTGAACGAGCATTACGAAGGATCTATTATTGTATTGTAGTGTATATTAAACTGTCATGAAATGTTTGTATGAGTATTATGAATGATATAATATTTTGTTATGGAGAATACTAAACTATTATGAAATGTTTGTATGAGTATTATGAATGATATAATATTTTGTTATGGAGAATACTAAACTGTTATGAAATATTTGAATGAGTATTACAGATGGTCTGTTATTGTGTAATAATGAATGCTAACCATTGTGGAATGTTTGAACGAGCATTATGAAGGATCTAATATTGTGTTATAATGAATGTTCAACTGTCATAGAATGTTTGTACGAGTATTATGAAGGACCTACTATTTAGATATAGGGAATACTAAACTGTTATGGATTGTTCGAATGAGTATTACGGTTAGCTTCGGCTAATGACATCCTAGAAGGATGACCGGGTTTTGTAGATGATTAGTTTCGACTAATGACATCCTAGTTTGATGACCGGGTTATGTTGATGATTACCTTCGACTAAAGGTATCCTAGATGGACGACTGGGTGTGTACGTTATGATTAGCTTCGGCTAATGACATCCGAGATGGATGACTGAGTTGGAAATTGTGATTAGCTACAGCTAATGACATCCGAAGTGGATGACCAAGTGTATATATTATGATTAGCTACGGCCAATGGCATCCAAGAGGGATGACCGGGTGTATATTGTGATTAGCTACGACTAATGACATCTAAGATGGATGACCGAGTGGTCATATTGGGATTAACCATGGTTAACAATTCAAATGGATGTCTGGGTTGGAATAAGATGGATAAACGTATTAGTGGTCTCGCAAAGGATAGCTAGAATAAAACGCAGTAAAATAGTTGCAACAAATGAATTAACTTCGGTCCCTACCACACCTATGGGAAGGTTAGGATGTGAGAGTAAGGATATTATAATTGAAGAAATATTAAGGCTGTATTATGTATGTAAGGAGTAATGAAATAGTTATACTCACTTAGACTACGATATGCTTTTAGTTATCTGTTGGCATTTTTTAGATTAATTATGATTCTTGCATCTATTTTGCTTTTGTAACATAGACATCATACAATCAAGATGCGTAGAAAACCCTTTTCACGAGTCCATATATTTCGAAAGAAACTGTGTAATAGCATGTTTTAGGTGTTACGTATTTGGAAGGAGTGAATGTACTAGTTTCCATTCAGCACTTCTGAAATGACTTGTATCGATAATTGTAATGGAATACGAATGTGAATGTTTGAACGTGTAAACATAATGTTATGAATGTACGTATGTATGTGATATTTCCTTTTATGAAGATGTTGTATTGTGAAGTCATATGAGTATTGCATTACATTAAGAGATAAATTCTGTTATGGTAAATCCCTGAATACCATTGTGAGAATCATCATTAACGTGTGTGTGTGTGTATAAGAAAAAAATCACCACTATTTTTGGCTTTGAAAAAGCCGGGTTATTACAGTTGGTATTAGAGCACCCAATTTGGATCTAGAGGATCGATGATAATAATGATGTTGTGATCTATTTCATGATGTGCACACCCAACAAGGGTAGCGAACCGAGCTACCCTCCATAAAAAGAGGAGTAGAGGTCAAAATGCCCAAGACTAGCAAGATAAGGGTCCATTGGATGGTATAACTTCTCATGTTCATCAAAGCCCTTACAGGGTAGAACCGTAGAAGTTGGAGATGAGCGGGTGCCAACTAAGACATAAGAGGTACCCCAAGCAAGGGTGAGACAACAAGAAAGAACAAAGGCACCCTTCGACCTTATCAATAGGGGTGCCCTCGTCTTCTGTAGATCCTGAACTTCTAGTTTAAATAGTCAAGACAATAATTTTTTTTAAAATATATATTAAAATAATATATAATTTTTTATTTTTTAAAAATTATTTTTACATTAACATATCAAAATTATCTGAAAGTATTAAAATATTAATATAAAATAAAAAAATTAAATATTTTTAAAAATATTTTTAAAATATAAAAACAAACCGTTTATTAATCGCATTCTCTCACCTTAGCCATTGCAGTCAAGGCCTTATCCCCTCATCGAGACGCGAGACCACCTCCTCTCCTGTGCGAGTTTTGTATTCGAGTCACGCGAACAATCACGTCACTCCACGTAAGAAAATAAGGGTGACGTGGTAATTTTAATAAAGAGAGTGAAAGAGGCCCGCACGTCATCAGTAGCCTCGAATATTCCAGAGATGACACGTCATCATCATGCACGGTCACCAAAACACAAAAAAAAAGAAAAGACTACGTCACTGCTCACTACCCTTAAAATATCTCTCTTCAGCTATTAATGAACTTATCATTAATTAAGGAAATTATGTTGATTCGTGTCTTACGTGAATGGGAAGGAAACCAGAAATAGAGATATTTGGTATTATGTTATCCATTGTTTTTAAAAATATATATTTAAATATTATTTTATTAAAAGCATCTTATCAAAACAATTTCTTTTAAAAATAAAAAATTATATTAGTCAGCGAAAACACTGTGACAAAATTCCTCATGAAAACAAGAATATTACAGATATTTGTACTCAAAAGCCATTTTGATAGCACAATGATGCTTTTTTTGTACGGTCAAGCGTCAAGAAAACTACACGTGTAAACTTATCTAACAATTACCTATTCCGCAGTGTTTTTTTTTTTTTTTTTTTGTTTTATTAAAAACATTGCGTCAAGAACTAAAATAAAAATACCTTACTTACTTGAGTCTTAATTTGTTCACGAGCATAACTCACTTCACGAGCTAAGCTTTCAAGAGTTACAAATATATTAATCAACCGCATTAAACATACAATATAAAAACAAAAGAAATATCTCATAAAAACATTATTAAAAAAAAGACATAAATTTGACCCCACGGCTAATTAATAATAAAAACTAAAAGAATTTAATTTGCGTTGAAAAAACACCGTATCTTCAGATTTAAAAATATTTTTCACTCGAATAATATAATGATAATTTTTTCCCTCCACTTTAAAACTTTAACACTAGTTTTTAAAGATATTAAAATCTTTTCGCATGACTCGTTAGTTGTTATTAAATTAATTGGGGAAAAATAAGTCTTCTCTCATCTCAATTATACAATGAAAATGACTAGATTACCATTAGAAGGAAAAAAAAAATGCCCTCAAAAGGTATTTTTGTATTTTCACAATGATGTTTTTGTTATTATAATGTTAGTTGAGAGACAATTTGATATTTGACAAAATATAAAAAATAATAAACAATTAAAAAGCAAAGTGAAACAACCAAAATGCCTTTAAAAGTAAAAAATTTTAAACTAGAGTGTCGGTGTTAGTTTTGATTTGTCGCTAATGAGTCTTTTTCTTCTTCTTCTTTTTTCTCCCCTTCCCCAAAAATTATAGCTTAATCTTTTTGTTGTTAATATTTTTTTTATTTTTGTTCTTTCCTATTTTGTAAAAGTTTTATTTGTTTTCAATTTCATCATTCAATCTCAATTTACCAAATATTATAATTTTCAATTTGATCCTTATTCTTTTTATTTTTAATTTTTTTTCTTTTCCTTTTTGTAAAAGATTTATTGGTTTTTAATTTCATCCTTCAATCCAAATTCATGGTATTATGTTTTCCAATTTCGTCCTCATTATTTTGATTTTTAATTTTTTTTTCTTGGCCTTTTTGTACGAGTTATTATTCTTTTCAATTTTACCCTTAAATCAAACACTTTTGTTTATTTTTTATGTCAATTTTGATCCTCATTCTTTTAATGTTTTTGGTTCTTTTGCTAAATTGACTTTTCTTTTCAATTTTACCCTTCAATCAAATTTAAAATTTATTTTGTATTTTAATTTTGTTCGTCATTCTTTTAATTGTTATTTTTTTAATTCTTTTTGTATAATTAAATTTTTTTTTTAATTTCATCCTTCAATATTTGATTAATTAAAAATTAAACTTCATGATTTTTTAAGATAAGGTGCTACAGATCTAATAACCTAAACACAATTTTTTTTTTTAAAAAAGCTTTATAATCTCTCTTTATTTTTTTAATCAAGTTATTCCAATCTCATGATCTGGACTGTGGGTTTGGCAGAATATCTCGGGTTGACTCGGCCTTGATTATCAGGGTTATAATTTTGTCATGTTAACTTGGGGGATCGGTTTTTTTATGTCCTTTTTTTATCATATTTTATTTTTCTGTATTCAATGAGATATGAATGGAGATATATCATTTGTTCGCTTTTGATAATTTTTTTTCTAGATTATCCTAATTAATTTTCTTTTTTTAATTTGATTTATCTATTGTCATTTTCTATTTATTTTTTATCTAATTAAAATAAAGTGAGCTTATTCAACTTAATTGATTATATAACCTGAGCCATATATATATATATATATAAAACACTATTACAGCAACTAGTTATATTTTTTTGCGCAAAATAAAAATAAAAATAAAAATAGTGTAGCCTTCTAGCAAAACACAGGCAGCGAAACTAGTACGAGGTAGGCAAGGCAGCGGGACATTCCAGCAAAAGTACGATCCTTAATTTACCCAAGATATAATTGTTCGAAGAATAATAATTGGCGATTAGTAGAAAGATGATCCCTAATCTCAAATATAAATTAGCATTAATAATTAGAGTAAAAAGCAGTAGTTTAAAAAGAAAGATGCTTTTCTTATTAATATATTAATATTTTTTGAGATATTGTTATAATAGTCTTAATGTAAATAACTTTAATAAATTAATATTAAAAATAAAAAAATATAAGAAATATATATTTTTATTTAAAACACTTTAAAAATATCTTGCGAATCAACAAACCGTACTAAACAAGCCGTGTCTCCATATAGTAGCACCTCCTTTCCTCTTCGCCTTTCTCTTTCTGTTTCTCTCTCCTTATTTTCAATACTAAAGAAAGAAAGAAACCAAATAGTAACAGAAAAATGTCGAACAACGAAGAGCATGTGGAGGAAATAAGCACAACAAATGGGGATTCATTTGAAAATGTCAAACAGAGGCTCAAGGACCGATCTAAGGTAACATTCAAATCTCTGTTTTTCTTTTTGGTTTTAGTGATTCTGATTGTTTTGACGTTGTCGGCATACTTTGTTTTTGGTGTAGAAAGTGGCTCAAACGAAAGAGATCCTGTCTAAACAGGCTGTTAAGATTGCCAAACAAGCCGAGGAACATGAAAGTTTTATTAACAAGGTTCGCCCTTTTGTAAGCTTTATTTTATTCATTCCATGGTTGGATTTTCATTGAAACTTGAAAGTCTTGTTTTTTCACTTCATATAAACATTGGTTGGTTTTGCTATAGAAAAGAAATTGTGTCTCCCTTTTGTCTTTTGTTGTGATCTATGGTATTTTTTTTTTTTATTATATGAGCATATTCACAGCAAAAGATATCAACTTGATTTGCTTTTTTTTTTTTTTTTGTCGTTGTAGGTGACTCATCTTCTTGGTGTTCTTGGCTTCGGGGGGTTTTGCTTCCTTCTGGGAGCGAGTGAGTAATAATATACTGTCTGATTATGGAATTTGTTATTGTCAGTTGTTTTGAAGAATTACTTTGTTATTTGTTTGTTAAATGTTCAGGGCCACAAGATTTTCCTTATGCGTACTGTTTCTTCTATGTCACGTTTGTTCCTCTTCGGTGGATATACTATCGGTTCAAGAAATCGCATTATTATCTTCTGGTATGCTGCTCTCTTGTCTATTTTTTGTTACTTCTCACAGGTTCAAGAAGTTTTTATTAGTTAACCGCTCTGTCAAGTTGTGTACGCTTGTTGAAGTAGTGTGATTTGCAGAGGTTTAAAAAAATTGAGATATCTAATCACAAATCCTTTGCCTTTTTAAGTTTATTTCCCTACTAGTTTGACAAGAACTGACAAGTGATCAATTGACATCATTTTTTTTGGGTTTCAGGATTTTTGCTATTATGCCAATACTATATTCTTGGTTGACATCCTTTTATATCCAAAGAATGAAAAGCTTTTCATGGTTTGCTTCTCATTTGCTGAAGTAAGAGAATATGCTGGTGGTAACTCAACCTTTTAATTGTTGGAGGTTTCACTTTGTCCTTCTCACTCATTTAAATGCTGCTGTAGGGACCATTGGCATGGGCATTGATTGTTTGGCGTTGCAGCTTGGTTTTTAGTTCTGTTGACAAACTTGTTAGTGCCCTGATACATCTTCTACCTGGTGAGAATGTCCTTCTCCAGGTCAACTTGTTTAGAACACATCTTAAGGAAGTGAAACCATGCATATTGACGTGTTAATCAAGATTGGAAAGTTAAAAATCACAAATATGGTATTGCTTCATTTGAAAATGTCATTGTAAATCTATTTTCACCTATGTTTTGTGGTTTCTTAGTGTTCTTTTAATATGAATTTTTTTCTATATTATCTCTTTTGAACTTCTGCTGCGTTCTGGATGGGTAAAGATGAAAATACCAAACTGGGAGATGGTGGAGTGACCAATGTGACTCTTACAGAGTCCAAATAACTCATGCCAGTTTCATTATGCTTTGTCATCTCAAGTTTATAGATCAAAAAACAACTTATTAATTAGCGACTGGATCAATGTGCTCCAATTTGTCTCGACCTAGGAAAGGACTTGTCAAAATTTTTTAACCTATATGAAGTTTTGAAATCACATCCCTCAACTATTGATAAATGTAATGAACAAGAGAAACTTCAAGCTCTGAACAGCTGTTATTTTTCTTGGAAACCAGCATGGACTGGCTAATGGAGCCCTTTTAAATGAATTACCAAGTTTAATTTTTTTGATCAATCATCACTTGCTTTCCAGAATTGACTAGTATTTTTCCATTCAGGGTTGGTTTTCTTCACTATTCGGTGGTGGAATCCTGCAACCTTTGAAGCCATGCATCAAGAAGAAACTCCCCGCAGAGTCTCATGGCCGTATGGAGTGGAAGACAAATCCTACCTGATGACATGGTTGTTCTGGGTGCCCTTGTTTGCTTATACCCTGTGGCAGGCTCTTTATTTTCTCATTGTCGATGTCCTACGTCGGCAGAGGCTCTTAAGAGATCCTGAAGTCATGACTTCTTACAGGTTCGGAGTTCTCTTTCAACATGGATATTTGCACACATTTGGTTTAACTATATGCGTCGGCTTTTATTGTGCATGCAATCGTAATTTGTCTACTTTATGAACTTTCTTCTGATTGCTGTTTTTGGCTGACAGGGAACTATCAAAAAAAGCCCAGAAAGCAAACAATATATGGTGGCGATTGAGTGGTTTGCTTGGGGACCAGCACCGCCTACTAATGTACACTCTGTTGCAAGCTATATTTACTGTGGCAACCATGGCACTCACAGTCCCCATCTTCTTGTCCTATGAATTGCATGTGGTTTTCCAAATACTCAAGATTTCAGCAGCTGCATGGAATGGAGGAAGCTTTCTACTAGAGGTAATGCCGAGGCAGGTGATTCTCAAAGAGAAGAAGAAATCAGAAATGCAGCCAGTACCTCCTGAGCAAGACCAATCATCAACTGTGGAGGAAAATGCAATGAAGGCCGAAATCTCGGCTGAGGTGAACGGGTCCTAACAGAGATAAAACTCATGGTGAAATCTCGGCTGCGTAATAGTTGAAATTGTACTTTAAAAATGAATCGGCAACAATCCTCTTATATAGGTTGTTGTCTTATCACGTAGGTTCGAAGGCTTTCAAGATTTCTAAACTTTTCTTTTCGTTTCTTGTTTTCTTTTTTCTTTTTTTGTATATTCACAACGTAAATTTGGTGTTAGAAGTTAAAACCGACTCCTCATCCAACTGAGCGGTTTCTTCCATGTCTGGAAGTTTAGTGTCACAGGTAGCTGTCAGAGGAAATCTTGTGGTTAGAGAGAGTGCAGCAGCTTTCCATATTCTCACTTTGAATTTTATATCACAATATGGTTTTTTTTTTATTTTGTTCATTTTAGGCCCAAGCTCATTCATTTTAATCCCTGGATGGATTTCGCCTTTTTTTTTTTTTTTAAGAAAGCTTTTAAAAATTATTTTATTAATTTTTCTCATGTTATGTATGATTCACAATCATCTAAATGTATTAAACATAATTGTATTGAACATGATTTATGTTTGCATATTAAGCACTAATGGATTAATTAGATAAAATTCTTTAAATGATGAAACATTTAGTTTCATATTATATTTAACCAAACATGCTATTGTATCAATGACCTAAAATGATGATAAATTTCATTACTGGAAAGTTTCTTTTACAATCACGAAAGTCTAATGATTGCTAACTAAGAATTTAATGATTATTTTGTAGTACTAATTATCGTAATACAACAATGATGCGGCGATATCTCTTTTATATATCATTAACAT
This sequence comes from Populus x sibirica, assembly GCA_019202695.1. Lineage (NCBI taxonomy): Eukaryota > Viridiplantae > Streptophyta > Magnoliopsida > Malpighiales > Salicaceae > Populus > Populus x sibirica. Next base: position 2,836,083 of record JAGMVL010001159.1, read on the forward strand.
TGTAATGTTTATTGTATTATTTTATTAATAATTAAGATTTGTAGATTCCAAGGAGTTTATAAAGAATTCAAGATATAGTTTAATAAATCAAATATAACTTTTAATCAAAATTGCAATTTTGATAGAAGATTCTGAATTTTTTTTTTTCTATCGAGATTTCATGATATCAGAGATCAAGAAAGTCTTAAAATAAAACTTAAAAGTTAATATTTGAGATTCTTTTTAATTTACCTTATTGTATTTGATTTTTTTTCTATTTAGATTATGATTTTCAATTTAATTAGTATTTTATGATTTAAAAATTCTAATGCTCGATAGATTCTATTAATTAGATAAGTTTTAATTAGTAATCATTTCCTATAAATGATTCTAGGTTTAGAATTAGTATAGATAGGAATATCTAATTTATTTTATGAAGATTCAGATTCAGACTATTATTTATATTTTATAAAATACCAGTTTTTTCTAAATTTTTCTAGAGTTTAGATCTGTAACATTAGGGCTTGAGAACTATAGTTTTTATTCACATTATTCGTCATGTTAATTGGTATTAGAGTTGGTTGGCCTTTTTGATGGATGGAGATGGTAGCAACTCACTTCACAATGAAAGAGTAGAGGCCCTACAAGGTGTTGTGCGGGCTTAAGAGTAAAAACTAGATTCTTGAAAACAAAGAATTGATTGTTTGAAGCAAACCATAACATATCTAGTTTGGCTAATAAGTAACGCAAACAAGGATCGTAAAGAGGAGAGAAACTTGCATGGAGACTTACCTTGAGACAGGTCAAACCCCCTATATATTCCTAAATCTGATGAGATTCTATTCTATGAAGGGAGATTCTCAAAGTAAAAATTTATTAAATAGTTAATAGAGTTGGAAGTTTATTTTTATTTTAAAAAAGTTCGTTATCATCTATAGCTAGGACTTGTTGTATGCAAACTTTCTTGTGATGGTTTGAATTTTTATGTAACACCTCTACATAGATAATAAATGGTCACACATTAAAACTAGTGGAACATCACCAAAATAACATGAAATTAATTTTTTTTAACCCTAGCGAATACATATTCACCCCTAACCCTAACATAACCGGCCATGAAATTAAAAGACAATCAATTCAAATAAAATAATACCATGTAAGACCAATAAACTTAAAAGATCAACATCACATACTTAAAATAGAAAAGCAAACCATAAATTCTTGTATTAACCATAGTTATTAAACCCGGCCCGGCGGGTTGACCCGGGACCCGGTCGACCCGGTGGCTGGACCGGTCCGGGTTTAATAAAAGACCGGCTGTGGCAACAGCCCGGCCAAACCCGGCGACCCGGCGGGTCAACCCGGGACCCGGCAAACCCGGACGAGACCCGGTTTTTTTTTTTTTTTTTTTTTTCAAATGTGGGATTTGAAACCCATTAGTATATATACACTATGTTCCCATGAAAAAAACAATATTTTTTCAATGTGGGATAAAAAAACCTTTTGATTTAAATACTTCAACTTAAAAGGATAACATAATATCTTTTCAATATGGGATTTGAAGCCCTTTCATATATATACACTATGTTCCCATGAAAAAAACCATGTTTTTTCAATGTGGGATAAAAAACCTTTTGGTTTAAGTACTTTAACTTAAAAAGATAACAAAGTATCTTTTCAATGTGGGATTTGAAGCCCTTTCATATATATACTCCATGTTCCCATGTAAAAAACCATGTTTTTTCAATGTGGGATTTGAAGCCCTTTCATATATATACACTATGTTCCCATGAAAAAAACCATGTTTTTTCAATGTGGGATAAAAAACCTTTTGGTTTAAGTACTTCAACTTAAAAGGATAATATATTATCTTTTCAATGTGGGATTTGAAACCCTTTCATATATATACTCTATGTTCCCAAGGAAAAAGTTATGTTTTTTCAATGTGGGATTTGAAACCCATTAGTATATATACTCTATGTTTCCAAGGAAAAAGTTATGTTTTTTCAATGTGGGATTTGAAACCCATTAGTATATATACTCTATATTTCCAAGAAAAAAGTTATGTTTTTTCAATGTGGGATAAAAAACTTTTTAAAATATTCTTTTAAACTTCATAATATGTATAATCTATATTTACATGGATTTTTTCATATGAAATATTAAAACTTTAATTTTTTTTTTAATTTTTTCGGGTTAATCCGGGTTGACCCGAGTTGACCCGGGTTGACCCATGAAACCGGGACCCGCCCCTTGGCGGGTCAACCCCCGGGCCGGGTTTAATAACTATGGTATTAACTGTATAAAGTTGATGTCATCATCATCACAACTTCATAATAAAAAGAATAATATTAAACCGCAATAATTCTATGATTTATTTAGTAAAATCCTTCAAGATTATCAAAATAAACATAAGCATGGAAATCCTATAGCTAGATAAAAACATTTAGGAAATCCTACAACTAATCATAATGTCAAGTTATATAGTTTTATAGTGCATATGATGAACCTGTTAAAAATAAAACATATTAAGCAATAAGAATGATAGTTATATTTTGTGACACAATATTAACCATTTAACGTACAACAATGATATTTTCTTACATATACACATGCGACTTACAAACCTTTTAGCTTCTCAACATAATTTTACCCTTATTTACTATACACATTACGTCTACCAACTATTAGTAGTAACATAACATATTAACATATTCATTCTTGCATTTAAATGATTAGTTATCCATATAACTCTAGGATTCAATATAAAGCACATAGTCTCCAATCTTTTAGCTAGCTCTTTTTATAAGGCAAAGGCTTATAATGGTGTTTCTTACACTAACACCAATAAATAGCCCTAAGCATACAGGTCTCCATTCCGAGACCCCTTTTAATCACCCTTTAGAGGTCCGATAACATAATCAACAAGTAATCATTGTTCACCCACATCTATCTTTGAAGATGTATACCTAGCATCTTCCCAGTCTTCGTTCATGCAGCTGATTATTATTCAACAACTACCCTCCACACTTGTGGCTTATACAAGAAAATCAAGCTTTCATTCCTTAAGGCCGACCCGAAATAACCATTTAGAGTTTCACTGCTATGGCTAACTCCTCAACGTAAAATACACATCCAACATGTCATTCGAGGGACCTCAACCCTAGCCCCACTCATGTGACTGGCTTCCATGAATATAATCCATGCATATTTGTATTTTTAATACCTATTTACAAGTTAAGCCCCTTCTTAGGGTTAGCTTCCATTTCATTCAACTTGACCATTATCATATATCAATCCCAACCCCCCTCATATGGCCGGCTACTATACCGCAACACAATTCTCATTATACATATCACAATATGATTTCATCAATCTTTTACCAATGCATTACCACAAAACATGTAACTCATCATCAATATACTTTTTAAAGAATTACAACTTATATATAATATTGAAAAATTAAAAAGAATAAGATGACAAGCATCTACCTGATTCCCTCACCAGTTCAGTCCTGCTTGTTTAGGGTCCTGTATTTGGTGCCTCACATGCATCACACGAAGTTATACATCAAGTACACTCCTTAAATATTAAAATTTTCAACAATTTAAGTACTTATTGCATATGAATTTTATCCCTTACATTTTCACACCTTATGCTTAAGGTTTCCAGCACTAAAACTTCTCTAAGCATAATAATATCTTCATGCAAGCTAATTACATGCACACATGCATTATGTTTTTCTTTCCACATACTTTTCCATGTTAATTAACCTCTAGGGCTTCCCAAATCAGCACCCTTACATCCTGCAATACGGTTATCACAACAACTCTATTTTAGACAATTTTGGTCATCAAAGAGTTTTAAAACTTTTCCAAATTAAAGGTGCTACTTCAGCCCTTATTTTCACCTTCTTAGGGTGCCAAAACAGATCCTAATTGATCACTTTTAGGGCTTCTATAGCAGCCCCAAGTTTTATGCCCAAAAAACCTCCATTCGGCTCTACTTTCTCTCAAATTTGGGGTTGTCTCTTCTTTTTATTGGAGTGTTGAATCAGCCATTAACACACATATTATTGCTAGATTTACAGTCATGGTTCACCTAAAATGGGTCATCATCTCAACCCCCAAATCTCACAATACACTTTACATAATTCTTTCAAAACATACAACTTCAAACCCAACAAACAATGTCATCCAATCACATACAAAATAACACATCAAATTATCATAATCATCTTAGCCAAAATTAATCCCTTGGTTTTTTTTCCAAGAGTTTTCTTCAATTCCTTTTACTATTCACAAATAATTAAGCTCTACAACATATTGATTAATCAATTTACATGTATAATGATTTTCTTAAAAGCCATTCAAGATCATGAAATTCAAGAATCCAAGAACTTAGTTCTTTCTTTCACATTACATTCAAGAATCAACTTCTCCATAATCAATTATTATTAAAAATTAAAAATCAAGAAATTCAATACAACAATGTACTTTTTCATTGGTGGCCATTTTGATCGAACCTCCCTTTCCCTCTTTTCCTAAGGGATTTCCCTTTAAAATTTACAACAAGAATTCATTAAATCATTATACACATTCATAAATATTGTTAATTCTTAAGAAGATACGCTTTCTCCTCAATCTCCCTAACTCTAAAATAAAAAGAAATTCAAGAAATTCAAGTCTTTAAACATCATACAAGAAGTCATATTTATTACACTAATGAGGTTCATTCAACAATAATTGTTCTCAAATTCAAACAAAGAACCATCACTCATGCATAACATTAGTTGGATGAACCTACCCCTTATCATTCTAGAGATTTTTTTTTAATTTTAAACGACTTATTACTCAAACTAATCTCTTTCTATGCTTAACTACTTGTATTTCATCAAAGATGTTCCCTTAACATTAATACATACATTTCAACAAGAATACACAATAAGAAATCCTTGTCTTGGTCAAATCTTTCTAGTGTTTCTACCCAAAACTTTTCTTCAAAATTGTTTCTTATTTCTACTAATTAAGTCTTATCGTAAGGTTATATCATGTAATCTTTGCAAAGAACATATTTTCTCTAATTTCTCATAAACCTTAATTTTAACAGGAATTAGAGATTTTGCTTTCTACCCCACAATCTAACATCAACATACATTATTTAAGTTTAATAGACACTTTACCTTATTTTTTGAACTCAATTGACCCTCCCTTAAACAAGTTCTTGATCAAATCTTCTCTTCTCTTATGTTCTTGATCTTTTTTTAAGTTCTTATTTTTCTCTGTTATGTTCTTGATTAGACATGTTTTCTTTATTTCTTTTTCTTCTTTTTTTTGTAAAGAAAACTTTCACTCCCATAATACCCTCTCTACTCTTCTCTCAATCTTTTGTGACAATAATTTCCTCTGGATGTGAGAATAAGAGTTACAGGTTTAAAACTTCTCCCTCTCCCCTCTTAAAAATTGTCAGCTCTAAAAACTATTTGTTATTTGATTATACAAAAACAAAAATAGACGTTTATGAAATTAAACACCAACAAAATATTAGGATATTTGTTTGAGAACACACTAACTCCATAGAAAACAAATCAAAATAAATTATAAAGACCATTTCAAAATCAACCAAATATTGAAGAATGATTTTTTTTTAAAAAAAGTAAATAGAAATCCAACACTGAATGATAAAAATAGAAAAAAATCAAAGGATAAAAAAATAATAACTAATCAAACCTGCGACTTGGATCACAGATTCCACGGGGTTTAATAACTTTTTTAAAATATATATATATTTTACTTAATTATATGATAATAAAAATAAAAACTTGCAAAATTGAACACCAATCCAATGCTCGTTTGAGATTATGATAACCCCATAGAAAGTAAACCAAAACAAATTATAAAACTTAATTCTTAATCAACTCAAGTCAACCCGTCAAACCTACGATCTAAGTCATAGACTTCCTTGAGTTTAATAACTTTATTTTTTTTAATATATATATATATATATTTTAATTATACGACAACAAAAATACATACTCGTAAAATTGAGCATCAACCAAATATCAAAATATTTATTTGAGATTGCGATAACCCCATAAAAAATAATCTTAAACAAATTATAAAGATCAATTAAAAAACAATCAAATATTAAAGGATGAAATTAAAAGGAAAAACACAAATAAGTCAGGCATGTTGATCTAGGTGGCTTAGCATGTGTGGGCCTTTAAAACATAGCTTGGGTGTGTGGGCTTTCCAGCCCAGGTCTGTGCCTATTCCTTTTCATTTTTTTTTCAAATTAGACCAATGTTGTGGGGTTTGCTTGCTGAAAATCCAGCCATCATAGTAAGGGTTGAAAAATCGGGGTGAGGTCTCGTGCCTATTCCTTTTTTTTTTTTTTTCAAATTAGACCAATGTTGTGGGGTTTGCTTGCTGAAAATCCAGCCACCATAGTAAGGGTTGAAAAATCAGGGTGAAAGATATTGGTTTTAAAATTCATTTTCAACCAATTTTCACCTAAAAGCATCTAATAAACACCCTTAAAACCTCAAAAAACCAGTTTATCAACCCAAAACATACAAAAAATAATCTAAAAACACAAAATCAAACCGAGAAAAAAACAATATCTCTTGACCTTAACTTACTTTCTCAAGATAGATAAAAAAGTTTGAAAACACTCAAATGAAACCCTTCATTAAATAAAATTCATTAAGATTAATTTTTTTTTCTATTACAGTAACCATAGAGAAAAAAATGAAGTAGGTAGAGTTAACAAAAATATTTCTAGAGAAATTGATATTAAACATGAGTTTTCTTCTTGTTCTACAATTTAATTTTTTTTGTTGAATTTTTTCTTTTCTTAATAAATATTAAGAAACGGTCATTAATTTCAATATAGGAAACTACAATTAAAATAAAATTGAGGACAAAAACAAAATCCTGATGTTATAAATTGCTACAGTGATTTACCCTTTTACCTAACCATTAATATATTTTGTAATTTTGATCTCTGATTCAATTAGTTTAACAAGCCAGGTGCTTTCATGGTTGCTTGGTGTAGCCCAATTTTTTGTTTTTCTTCTTTACAATTTTATAGTTTTTTTTATTAATTTTTAAAAAATAAATAGAAATGAAAATTTTCATTCATTTTTATCTTCACTTTCCTTCAAAATTTCTCCGATCCTTAAATTTTGTTTTGGCCATGTTAAGTTGCTATTCTAGCAAAGTTCTTTAAAACAGAGGCAGGCACAAAAATAGTTCTCAAAGGCAGAAGTTTTCGACATGGCCCAAAAACCAAAGCAAAAAATTTGCTGACTCTGTTTAGCACAGGCAAGACAGCAATTTGTGATACAAAATAAAATTAAAAAAAAAAAAAAAACATGAACACAACGACTTACATACAAATTGTTTCCTCGTACAATGGCCTATAAAATGCTGCTGATGTCAGTCAGTTACACTCAAACAAAACCCAACAAAAAACAATAATGAAGGAAGCCTCACTGAAGGGAAAAAAAAGTATAAAGAAGTAATGAAAAAATGGAGACCTGTTGCAGGCCTCAGAAATGACGAGGCACCGTTGCCTCTTTCTATAATTTGCACATTATCACACCTCACATGTGACATGGCTTCTTAACAAAACTCCCTTGTGTTTCTGTAACACAAGGGGAAAAAATGAATCGACTCAGGCATCAAACATGGTACCCTGATACTAACGCAAAATATATTTATTATACACATGGATGATGACGGATAGTGAAACTATATGCACAGGTCTTGGCATGATGAGTTTATGCACAGGTCTTGGCACATCATTGTGCGCAAATCCCCCTGACGCCCCACAAAGAACATCACTCAGAGCGTGGAAGTAAGAACCCGAAACCAGAGTTTTCACGAATTATTGAAGGAGGATCGATGTCAGCTATGTCTACTTGTTGCATTGACTTGGAGATGTCATCCACAGAAAATGGGATGCTGCATGACAATTAAACTGTAACTAAGGACAGAAGGATCGCAAGACATGTCTGTTTAAGTTCAAACAACAAATATGTTGCTGTTGCGTGTAAGAGAAATTAAAATTCTACCTTGAATCATCGTCCAAAAGAAAAGAATTGCTAACAGCATTGTTCGAATCCTCTGTCATCATAACTCTCATACTAGATATAACCTGTATAGCTATAGTTTTAGCACAAAAAAAGTGTGTATATCTCACAGGAGTGTACAACAATAACAAGAATGAAAATAAACCAGTTTAATTCATTTTCAACTGACAACACAAAAGCAAAGCATTCTGCCAACTTTAGAGCAACTTACATCTGAAGACACGCTATGAGTGCCATATTTATCATCCCAGTACATGGTACTGATCCTGTACAGCTGCTGTATGCTCAGCACCTGAAAATGCAGACACCAAAAAATATTTTTGATTACTATAAAAAAAAGATGTGAGAATAAGATCCAGTATAGAAAAAGAAAAGATCATAAAGAGAAGAGGCACTGACCGGGCAAAGCTCTTTTGTTATTTCATTCAAGGTCTTTTTGGGCTTTTGATGTATGACCTGAGTAGTGATATTGAAGGATGATGGTCAGTAAACCAGGCAATACTCATTAATGAAAAAGATCTAAAAATCCAGTCTCTTACTAGGAATCCAACAGCCTGTCTTATATGCTTTAATTCATCCCAAGCTGAGCCTGCAAACTGTAAATAAAAAGATACTAGGTAAACAAATAACATAGCACTGCAAGGAATCAACAGCTGAAAAAATTATGACTGCTCACTTCCTCAGTTGCCTCATAGCACCACTGTTCTAATTCAGCCAAACCAGCTTTTACATATTCTCCATTACTGAATGAGCAACACTCGCGCCGTAAAAGAAGACTGCAGGTGCGCATAAAGCAAGACATTACATAATTTTCATGGGAAGAGAGGGAGAGGGGGTGAGTTTTGAATGTATTTACCTGTTGAACAACTGAACATTGATGAAAGAGAATATTTGAGTGAACACTTTACGCACTAAGAAGGGAGGTACCTGAAAAACAGATTATCAATGTGAATGATACTTTTCCAAGAAAACAGTTCCATAGTTGTTATTACATCCTCTATAGAATTGTGACTCACATTGTTTGCTTTCATTGTCTTCAAGTAGCTATTTAAGCTTTTGACAATGCTTTGCCAATGAGCAATTAAAGCTTGCTGAGCAACAGCATTAGCTTGAGAGCGACCTTTTACTAAACTTGCCCTGGAAGTCCTTGGTGCCTGTACAATGTTTGAAATATATTTAACTTGCATAAGCACATTGTACCCAAAAAAAAATTCATAAGCACACAAACACAGGTTGCCCGCTTTGGTCAGTCATCCACTCTTTCAAGATGTGGGCACTCCCTGACTACATCCCAGGGCATGTGGAAAAAGCTTAATTTTTTAAAAAAGCTACCAAGAGTAGTAACTATTGAATCATGCTTACTGAAGTAGCTTAGAAACAACCTGAATGCATAACCCAAGCAATGGGGAGATTTCTTTCTTCAGATTGTCTCGTATCATTCCATATATCTTCTCAAGGAAGGCTGTTAGTTGCTGCTTGAAAAGTAATGCTGGATACTTAGCCTCAACCTGTCGCAAGTCATCCAGTCTACTAAGCCCCCGACTGTTAAGAAATGAAAGTCCAGAACTCTGAGGAGATGCCCTTAGCCCCTGAATAACATGAACAATTAGAAAAAAGAAAAAAAATGACGAGAAGATGCAAGACACTTCTATAAAACACGAATTTACTTGAGACATTCTCCCAAAGAGAGAAGCAGATGATGTTCTCCGTCTTTGTGGTGTCAAGCTAGCAGCACCACTTGCTTTGAGTGTGTGTTGCAGCAGCAGCAGCAATGTGGATGAATTAGATAACCAGTAGGCTAAGACATCATTGTTATCAGGGACCTTTGATAAGATAAACAGGTAGCCAACATCAGTCCTATCTAGTCAGTTTACAACTAGTTTGAGGTGAAAGCAAAATCAGAAGGCAATATATTGTGATTTTGTATAAAAGAAAGGGCAATCTGATATTTGAACACCCAAAAGATGATACTTTACCTCAATGGAAGAAGCTATTGTCTGAATGATACGATCAAAAACAGTTGTCCTTTCAACTTCAAATGACCTCCAGTGAAGAAGACATTTGTATATTACACAGGCTGCAACTGGTTTCGCCCCGGAGAATCCCAAGTTCTGTGATACACATTTGATCAGCAGGTCCTGGTTCTCCTGAATCAAAAATGCAGATGGCAAGAAAAGAATTAGCAAGAGGTTAAGATCTTAGAGGTATCAAAGATTATGACCCTTGGTCCTCGATGGAACAAAAAAATGCATTTTACCATCTCTCATTAATGTTGTTTACTACATCATTACTGGATTAAGAAATCAATAAAATGAGTGCTTTACTTGCCAAAAGCCACTTACCTGCTGCTTTTCATTGAGAGATTTCTGTGGTTTTTCCTCAGATTCTGGTTCACGAGCATTTGATGCAGCAAGAATTATGTCCTGAGATATGGAGTCCACAGAGAAAGAATTTAGAAACAAAGCCTTAATCTGAATACATTACAGTAGCTGATCTATCAAAAAAAAATATATTCCCCTCACCGATGCCACCTTCACCTCTCCATTTGCAACATTCCCATTCACAGGAGTCCTCTGCAATTTAATAAATAACATGAAATTCTAGAACCCTTTAGATCACAATGTTATGACAAAGAACAGATGAAAATTCCATTTCCACCTGGATAATCATTGATTTTGGTCGTGCAGACAAAGATTTCCCTGTTGGTGACATAGTCAGTGCCTGTTGACGAAGCACTTGATTCTCTGACTCTGAGTTGGAAAGTTTCTCCTCCAGCCTGCAATATAAATGAACCTTTAATGTATAAAGCAAAAAAAAAATCTGGAGAGAGGGAGAGGAGGGGGGAACATGTGTGCATGCAAAGTGCGGACACAGGTAAAATCAAATGGATGACTATAAGCTATGAGAAAAGTACCCACTTGCAAACACAAGTATCGCATTACAAGGGTAAAGTTATGAAGGCTGATGTCAAGTAGGCAGACAAGAAAAGGGAAGGATTGCATTAATTTAATCAGGGATAAGCTGATCATCAATGGCATACATACAATTCTATCATATGGCATAAGTACTAATATCCAACCAGTTCCACTCCATGATGCATTCACAAACCTCTGGACTGATTCCTGAAGCTGATCCATTTTTTTTCGCTGCATCTTCTAGTTTCTTAGCCAATTCTGAGTTTCTAGCCTCACCATCTGCATGAGCTTTCCTTGCCTCTTCTGCTGCCTGTCTTTCTGAGAGCAGCAAAGCCTGAACGGTTGCAGAAATTTATTCAGGTCCCAATAGCATCCACAAAAGCAATGTTCTTGCTATCATTAATGTTTTAAAAATTGTTTTATCATAAAAAGTTAAAATATCCACACAAAACAGGTTCATCTGTCAAATTTCGAACACAGTCAAACCCATGTGCTTTGTTAAATTCAGTGAACACATACAAATTTTATCAGAAAAGTTGGTAACAGGGATGGATAGGTCTAAAGTCTCACTATTTCAAAATGTTATAAATATAAAAAGGAAGGTGTTTGAGAAAAATTAGGTAGTCCTATTAGCATGTGCCAGCCTGCAGTTTCTTGCAGGTCAAGGTTGATCTACATAACAGTGAAGAGCTGATGACACATGCAAACATACTGCATAGGAAGATGCACAAACTCCAAAAAAATCCACAAAAAGATCCCAGGAAACATTTACATGCAGGAGTATCTCAAGCAACAAGCTGAAAAGATTAATTAGTTTCAAGGGAGGGATTTCTACAATAACACATGGTTTTTGAAGTTCACTTTGCAGTCATCAGTCATGTAATAGGAAGAAGTTCTCATCATTGCCAGTAGTAAAGAGAATAACCACCTGATAGTCTTCTTATAAGATGCATGCAAATAATAAGAAAAGATATATATATACATTGGGGAAAAAGCTACCATGATCATCCATATTAAAGTGCTTACCTTCAAACTTTCTACCTCAGCTGTTAATGATTCAACCTTTTCTGTGTCTTGAACTATTACAGGGGTCTCCTTAATAATTGGAGGTGCTTCTTCAATTGCTTTCTGAGCTTCCTCTCGTTCTTTGATTACTCTGGCATTTGCTTCTTCAACTTGGATTTGCATCTCACGCAAAGCATCTTGTAACTTGGCAATTTCTTGTGCCTTTTCCTCTTCCAGATCAGCCTGCAATTCAAATGAACACCAGATGAAATTGTGCCCGGTGCAGTTTGTATTGCCAGCACTGATATCAAAGAAAATACAGTACCCTCAATCTCTTCTCTAACTGCAATCGCCATGTTAATTCTTCTACACGCTTTTCTAATTTGTCCTTTGCTTCTTTAAGGGCCCCTGTTTCCTTTGCAGCCTGAAAACTTATATTAATTAGTATTATCTGAATCTTTCCCTCTAAAATAACACTAGTCACCTTAAAAGTATTTTAAAAAGAAAAAACATAAGGAATTTGATTTAACCATTTTGAGCTTCCTAAGCTCTCTACGAGCAACCCTTTGCCTCCAACCACATTGAGAAACTAATGCAGCCTTCTGAAGTCTCTTGTAATAAGAATATGCTATGTGGTGACGCAATTTCGCCTGATAGACACCAAGAAAATCATCAAAGTAGTAAACTCAGTTTCAAATTAAAAAGAATAAAAGTCAACTTGATTCCAAGTATAATAACAGAAATTTATGACCAGCATTCTTTAAGAGTTGAAGAGCTGTGTTTATATACTATAGGAGAATGTGATTGCAAGAGGTGTGAGGATGGGACCTGGATAATAATCGCAGCTTTAGTTTGCTTTCTGAATCGGAATTCATTGCGAGCAGTCATTGCCCTTAAGCCTGTCTGCAAAGAGATCGCTGACAAACATAGAGTCAAGTAGGCTTTCCTGGCAGTGTGTCGCCTGAAATTCTTCTGAATTTTTAAAGCTGCTGCTTCTTGCTGCAACCCCTCGTATAGCTTGCGGGCCGATACACCTAATATTAATGGCAAAAAACAAGGGCGTAGCTTCATCAGGATTTTTGTGGCTAAAAACAGCGGTGGAAATTGAAGATGTGCAGTCATGGCAACCAATATACTATGTGTAAAAAGTAACCTTATAAACAATACATTTAGGGTGATTGGATAGAAAAATATTTACTCACGAACCATTTAAACTTTATGCATCATGGATGATTTTATATGTGATTTCATAATTCACCTGTCTTCTATGTGCATGTGCACACAACTGTTTCTGTACAGATGCAATAAAACTTGCAAGAAATAAAAAGAAACACATGCACACCAGCAATTGGTCAATTGACATCACTAAGTCTAAAATGCTCCAATTCATGCGGTAGAAGGGTCAGTTATAGCCTTTTTATAAAGATGGGCTAATTTGACCAAATCGTATGGTACAGGGACATCTGGTGATTTTAATCCAAATTCAAACATGAATGAACCTGGGTACATGTGTCCATAGTCTGTCACTGGACTATGTTGTCACTACTTAATGTACAACAAATGAACACAGTAAATAATATCAGAAGCCAGTTACAAACAAGTTTGGTTTCAAAGGAAGTTAAGAGGATACCTCGGCAATGAGATTGTAAATGGAAGGCAGCCCGACGCAATGAAATGAACTCTTTGCGTGCAATATACGTGCGGATTTGCCTTTGTATGGTTCTAGCTGCGTTTCCAAGTACCTCTGTTCTTCTTGCATCCAGTTCAGCCATCTGACCTGCTCTGAGAAAGACTTTTGTCTTGCCTATCTGCAAAACCAGTCATGTTGACATGGTAAGATAACTTGTAAATTCCACTGGCAAGATGCAATATAGACAAAGACAATGTACAGATTGACAGCATCCAGGAAATACCAAGAAACATAACATAAACAAGAATTTGGGGACTTTTACTAACAGGTTTCCACACATACACGTGCAGATTGTAAGTATTTCACGGTAGTTATCATTTTTAAGGATTCAGAGATTCCAGTGAAACTCCTAAATCCCATGCTGATGAGAATGGGACATTTCATCTGGGCATCTTACACTGCCTATCCCATAATGTGTTAATGACAGGACATGTACAAATGTGATGGTAATCAGCAATCACTTCCTGGTCATCTCTCCCTGGAACACCTAACATAACTTAAATACTAATTGCAATCCTATTTTGCATAGGCCACCTAAAATTTCAACTGAACACCATTGTAAGCTTTGAAGCTCAATAACCCTCTGTTCATCCCTTCATACATTTTATCCCTCTCCACCAGTCTTATCACAATGCCCGGGATAGGTATGGCAAATTATATCCCTGCTGCAGAAAGATTCAAGGATGATGAGTTAAAAGAGATAATATCATTACCTGATAACCTTTCAATCCCATTTTATCCAAAATCATTTGGCAAGCAACCTTGTCATCATGGCTGTATAGGAAAAAGACAACAGGAAACACAGAAAAATAATGAACTGCATGGAAGGAAAAGGAAGTGCTAAAGCAAGAGGTATGAAGAATTTTTTTTTGTTACTTCAAATCATGACTTACTTTCCTTCCAAAACTTCTGGAGCAAGAACGCCAAAACGGAGAAGAAACTCATAAAATGTCCGCCTTGTAGGATACCCAGCACAGCTAATCCTAATTGCCTCAAGAACACCCTAAATGAAAAATAAATTTCACAATTACTTTAATGGTTAGTATTGCAGCACATAATGGTTAAACTTGTTCATTTGAAAAAATAAATGAAGCACGTCAAACAAAGAATTACATAAAATATATAGCCTGATTATACTTACACCACAGCGTAGTTGCTGGATAATATTAGCATTCTCAAATATTGCAGGCTTTAGTAAATTGTTTGGCTTCACACATCTGATATAGTGAGGCTCTGTAGAATTCAAGGTCTCCATCAAAGATTGGAGTTGTAGCTGCAGTGTTTAAAACATATTATATCTAAAAAAATTGAGTAAAAGTATAACAGCACTAGATTTATTAAAAACTAGCAAGCATGCAATTTAAATGCATTAATAGTGAATCTTACAGCCATGGTGAGACAAAGAGCACCATCATACTTCAGGTTTGGTGCACATCTATCTAGCAGTACTTTAGTGTTCCTCAAAATGATTGGCATGCTACATTATTGAGGATTTCACAAAGTGGTTATTTCTCTATTAACTTTCAGTTGCAGCATGTCAAGTTGATATGGTTATTTTATCACCATTGCATTGCCATTGATCATAAATTTGTTCCATAATCAACAAGTAGGTGCCACCATTGGGCTCTTATTTTCAGAAAATAAGTTCATTGATTACAACAAGTCACTTCATTCAATCTAGGAAAACTGAGAAGAAAGTAAATCATCTCGTACCTTAAAACGTGACCCAATGGAAGAAAATTTAGATGACTTTGAAGATTCCTCTGGAAGTGGAGGAAATAGGCTAGCTGCAAAAGGGCATTTGGAAGCTGTCAAAAGATCCTGATGTTCTGCCACTACATAATCTTTGTTTTTGTCTAGGAACTGATCAGCCAAATACATCACCTGGAAGGAGAAAAGGAAATAAGTATTTCAGAATCGATTGAAGTTTAAGAAAATTGAACAAAAAATATAAAGACGAACTGTTTTACCTCCCCTGCATAGTGAGATATGGTAAAGCTAGTACGAGAAAGCTTAGGCTTGATGAAACGCTTGTTGTTTTTAAATGTCTGGTACAATTTCTGAGCAAATGTTTCATGTGTAGATTTAGGAAACATGCTGCAAGAAGCAATTATAAGTACATGAGTCTCCAGCCAAACAATTTTTTTTCAAATCATAGAATCAAATACTAGCTACATACCAGGCTTCATCAAGAAGTGCTATGATACCCCCAGGTTTCTGCAAACAATTGTACAAGACAGTAAACACTATGAGAGATAAAATAGAGAATGGGACAAGGCATAAATGGATGAAAGAATATATTGCAATCGGACACAGATCCACGGATTATTCAGTGCCCTGTCAAGCATAATATCATTCAAACAAATGAAAATTATAGAAATGAAACACAATGTCAAGCAAAAGTAAAAGACCTTCTCAATCAGATCCAACACATCTTGGTTATCAACAAATTCTATGTAGCTCCAGTTGATTTCTTCTTTTGTATATTCTTCTTGTTCCATTTTAAATACATGCTGCAAATAATAACAAGTTGACAATCATCATATATTAAAACACAGCAAGGTATATAATGCAAATGAGTGACCGAGGATTATGTCAAAAAAATTCTAAACCTGATTGAAATGCTGTTGAAGTTTTTCATTTGTAAAGTTGATACAGAACTGCTCAAAACTACATAATATGACAAACAGTCAGCTGTAGCTGTATGGAAAAATACTACAATATAGCAAATAATATTTGAAAATCAAAGGCTTACCTATTGAACTTGAAACTTTCAAAACCATATATATCAAGAACTCCAATCAACGATTTTGAGTTTGGATCTTGCCCAATAGAATTGTTAATTTTATCCACAAGCCTGCAGCAAAATAAGTAAGTTGTTAAAATCTGAAATATTTGCAAATGTGGTTGAGAACAAGCACCGGTTTAGTGGACAAAAATATTTTAGTTCTCTTTATTTTATTCTTCATGATGATAAAAATTACAAACTGCAACTCCACATATACACACACAGAGAATTGTGAAGGTAGAGCCTTTACCAATCAAATAAGCGGGAATAAATGGTTTTAGCTAAGGCATCCCTGCTAAGAACCGCAGCAAGAGGATCGAGAGTTCTTGTAATAACCTCTTCAGGTGTTACCATCACACGCTGTATCAATGCATCTTCCAAGCTCTTGGCATCACACCTACATCACACCATAAATTACTCGATGTTTATGCTGCAAAACCAGCATATGTAATAAAGATCACAAAATGAACCAGAACACATAAAGGGAATAAATAAGTTGTACTTTAGTAGTTCTGCTGTCATGTTGAGATGGAACCTAGATTTCTGGTCCTTGATAACAGATGAGTCTATTTCCTCTCCTTTTGCAAATTCAATGTTCCCAAGATGCAGAATGGCAGCTACAACCCTAAAAATCGCCTCCTGGCAGAGATGGTGTATAAAATGTGTGAAATGAGCAAGAGCACATCATTTTTTAAAGCTAACGCAAACACTGACCTGCTCTTCCTCACTAATGCCAACTATATCCATTGCCCTTCTGGTGGCAAGATATTCCTCAGCATCATTTACTCCATCTAACTTATAGCAGTTGGTCTGATTCAGGTAATGGAATGATTTGGGGTTTTCCAACTTATACCTCTCTCTTTCCTGAAAATTCACAGGGAAAACAATCAATAAGCACTTGAAAGTACAAGCACAGGAAGTACTAAGCATTTGCACTCATTTCAATACAAGCATAAAGCATGAGTACCTCCAGCGGTGCAGCACACAGAAGGTAAAAACAGTGATAGTTTCTTTCAGGGTCAGAAACTTGGCAAACACGAGATCTTTCAAGTAAATAAGTACGTATAGCTGCTCCTGATATCCTCCCATTCTTGTCAAATTGAATCTCAACAAATTTACCAAATCGACTGCATTGTGATACCAAGATAAATCAAGAAGAAAATATCAACCAATTCCCTTGACTAACTTATGCACAAAACACTCTGAACAATATTTTTCATATATTCAAAAACACATTTAAATCAGAACGAAAAAGAAGTTCAACTGAAGAAGTTTAGAACTGAAGAAGAACATTAGTCAGTATGACCATAAAGGGACCATTGATTCATTTAAATCAGAAGAACAGTGTGTTCTAAAACAAGGAAAGGTGATGCCACTGATCATATTTATAGTCTATAATCATTCAAATAATCACTCTTCTATCAAATTTATATTTTCCAGCATTGCTTCAGGAAAAAGAAACAAGGTGCTAAATTCATAATTATTTCAACTTATTCTTCATTAATCTTTGAGTTGATGCTCTCTTTATAATTCAACATCTCCAGAGAAGATCACATAAAAAATCACTATTTTATTTAATTACCCAAATAGTGAACAAGTACTCACCTGGAGTTGTTGTTCCTAACAGTTTTGGCATTACCAAATGCTTCAAGAACTGGATTAGACTGAAAATTTTCAATGAAACAGAAACACCATGTCAGGGAACACGTGCTACATGGTGAAAATCAAGGGATTTAAACATTGTCATAGAAAGAGAAGCCCTTCATCTTACTTCTAGCACTTGTTGTTCAACAGTTCGCCCTTCCACGCCTGATCGACCACCCATGTATGCAAGATACCGCATAAGCATCTTTGTTGTCTCAGTCTTACCAGCACCACTTTCTCCACTAACTAGAATCGAGTTACTCTTTCCCTCATTGATCATTTGCCTATGATAAAGATAGAATTAAGAAAAAATGCAAGGAAAATGTGAGGTCGGATAGAATAAATGGAAGTTACCTGTATGCAACATCTGCAACTGCAAAAACATGAGGGCTTAGCTCTCCAAATGCAGCACCTTTATATTGTTCCATCATGTGCGTATCATACAGATGTGGTAATCTTTGGAATGGATTTATTGCAATCAGTATATTTCCAGTGTATGTCTGCAGAACATATGAGAGGACATTTATTGAGCAGATTGGATAAAATCTGGGTCCTTTTTCCCAGGAACTTCCCAATTCAATGCTTACTTCTATACCTAAGTTAGAAAGAGAATTTCAGAATGTGTCTTACATATATTTCATTAAGTTCATATCTTGCAGCCAAGTTATGCAGAACTCCTGGTTCGTGCAAGTATGACAGCTTTGTCATGTCATCTACACCTCCAGGAGGAGCTTCGGTATCCTTTGGAAATACTTTGGAGATATTTGCAACAACCTGCAATTAGTTTTCCAGTAATTTGAGAATCATAGGACTGTAATTAGAAAGAGACATTAAGAGGGACAGGATACAAGGAAATTCCGTGTGACAATGACAAAATGAAGCAAAATCTCAACCAATATTAAAATTGAAGTTACACATCAGCTCTAAAGTTTACTAATTGCTAAGAATTTTTACATCTATAAACTAGTGAATTGATTATGTGGGATTGCAGATTCTATATACAGAATAAATGTCAATCACAGAGTTGTTGGGTCTCTCAGGAGATATCATTTGCATTACTCCATACTTCATATAGACATGACACACAAGCTAGTATGAACTCACTGTTTTCCCATTAGTGGCTTGAACATGAACTTGTTCACCGTTGATCCTGAGAACTTCTCCATCAATCCATGCCAAAACAGGGTCTTCAACCCATACATGAGAACCTACTATAATGTTATCTGTTGTAGCCTGCAAACATGATCACATTAGGCATACACAGCAATGCATAGCATGATATTTACATCGAAGATATCTAAAAAGATAATAATTATATCTAGAGGTGATCAGAGACAAAAAAAAAAAGTCCTCGCTGGCTATGTTAATTGATGTTTGCGGCATATCGAGCATGCAAGACATCAACTAAAGAAATAAAGGAATTAATTTTCCACTATGAACTAACCAACCTATGATGGGAGAGAGAAATGGAAAAAAGCGGATAGCAACAATTTCCAAATTTTAGTTATAGCCCAGCATTGCCACAGAGATGGCCATGCTGTTTTAACTGCATTTCTACCATTGCCAAGAGTTGCATGTGAAGTCAAATCTACAGTTGACAGTATAATAACCCGCTCCCCCAAAAGAAAAACTTCCCACATTTCAAGCTATGCAGCAAGAATTATCGATTAACTGATAATCACAAGATTAGATGAAATAGGCTAGTTTTGAACCGTGCACGGTGAACAAACTATATTATTTCGAGCTGTTCATCCATATATTTAGGAAATGCAAATAATCTTCCATTATTTCTCCATATTTTTAGGAAACAAACCATGTCTCCAAGAATCATATTTTACAAAAGCTTCCCGTATTTATTTTTAGGAAACAAACCATGCCTAACTACCACCTCCGCTTCATGTGCCCCCCTCAACAAAACAAAAATGAAAACAAAAGAAAATCTATTAATTCTAGGATTAGCATATCATCTAGCAATGCGTGTGATTTAAACTAGCTTAAATCGAACCATAATCCATTCTTGCTCGGCCATAAAAATTCAAAAAAAAAAAACGTTTCGAAGAACTCAAATCACAAATCATACTCCATTCATATGTCACACAAATTAGAATTATTAAAAAACATAAAAGAAAAAAAAATTCCCTTGCAATCCATTGATTCAACTAATTGGCAAATAAAGGAAACTAAGAAATCAAGCAATCCAGAAACAAGAATAATAAATTTTATTTTAAACCTACCATGACGATCCTATACTGCGATCTTCTTAACTCATTGAATAAATTAATGACCGAGTGAAGGAGAAGAAGAAGTAATCAGTGAGTCGGATCGGAAGAACACGCACGACTTGTAGTTGTTTAGAGTATAAAGCTTTAACGGCAATCAATCTTGAAGAAGAGAAACAAGGAGGTAGGCGATAACAAGAAGCAAACCGAAAGTTTTTGAAGAATTTTTAGCTAAACAAAAAAATATTATAACAATAATAATAATGCTTTTTGGTTTTATTTATTCAGTAGCTGGTTTGTGTATTTCTGGATTTTGTAAAAAAAAGAAAATGAGACAAGTTAATGGAAGCTTATAAATACAACAAAAAAGAAAAGAAAGCAAGGCCAAGCTGTAAGCTTCTCTGTCTTAGTGGTCAAGTGGGGTCCAGTGAGGGAGGAGGCTAGTTGGCCGTTCGTGGTCGCGCACAAACAGTGGTTTCTTTTTATGTTTTCTTAGGTAAAACCGACATTAGAAGGAGATTAAGACAACAAATCATGTTTTGTGTTTCGGACATGTACTCAACTGTTTTTTTACTGCATCAGCCCTCGCTTTCCTCAGGAGGAGGGATATTTTCTTTTTTTCTCATCGAGTATCTTCCCAGCATAGTTTTGAAACCCGACTCGGTCAAGTGATCGGGTTACGGGTCAAATGAGTTGACCAAGGTCAAGTCAACCTAAAAAAAACACCTACAAAAAAAATCACATAACTATTTACAATGCAACAAAATTAACACCACATTCGCTTTTATTGAATCCACACATTAATTTCTTCTGCTCATATCACCACTAACTATTTTAAAAAACCTTAACAAACCTAAACCCCAAATCTCTGCTTCCAAATCTTTAGTTTCTCCGTTCGTGGCGGCGGCGACTATGCTATCCGATGAGGTGGCTCCGCAACCGGAACTGGTAGGGGTGAATTCGGTGGTTGTTGAGGAGTATGATCCGGCCAGGCTGAATGATTATGAAGATTATAGGAGGGAGAAAAAAGGAAGCCGATGGAAGCGGAGAGGTTGAGGGAGATTGAGAGGAGGAGGCAAGAGGAGGAGGAGAGGGAGAGGGAGAGGGAGAGGGAGAGGGAAAGGAAGAAGGATAGGGACAAGGATGTGAATATTTTTGGGGAGGAAGCGTAGAGAAGGTGTCTTTGCCATGAGTGGAGGTGTTCCGAGGAGTTCTTCGCCACCCAGGAATGGGGATGGGTTTAGTATTGGGACGTCAGGGACGGTAGGGTTGGGAGTTGGTGCTGGTGGACAAATGACTGCGGCGTAGAGGATGATGGCGAAGATGGGGTGGAAGGAAGGGCAAGGATTAGGGAAACAAGAGCAAGGGATTACGACGCCATTGATGGCGAAGAAGACCGATAGGGGAGAGTGGGGTTATAGTGAATGCTAGTGAGAAGAAGGTGAAGAGTGTGAATTTCAATGGAACTCCTCCAACTCGGGTTTTGCTCCTTAGGGCAGCAGTGCAATAGGTCGGGACGCGGAGGTCGAAGGAAGAGAAGAGGCGAGCGCGGCGGCAAGGAAAAAAATTGACCGGGTGGACCGGGTTCCCCGGGCCAATTCCCAACCGGGTTTTTGCCTCCACCCAGACCAGTCCCAGGCCCGGGTCGACCCACCGGGCCAGTCCGGGTTTTAAAACACTGCTTCCCAGATAATTTTAAAATATATTTTTATATGATATGACATATTTAAAGTTATTTAATAAATATTTTTAAATACTTCAAGTTTGGTTCTATTTTGAAACATAAAAAATAAAAACATTAGAGATAGAATTATATCTAGTTGAAGAGACATAAACAAAAATATAAAAATAAATATATTTCTAAGATAATTTTAAGTAAATTCTTGCACTTTCAAAAATGAAGGTATAGAGAATTTTAGTCTTTTAGTATTTTGAGCATAATAAAATGACAAAATCACTCTTAAAATAATAATCAAAAAAATCTTATGCTTGCGTTTAAGGGTGTTTTCTTTCTTTTCATTATGTTTTTTTTTTTTTGTGATAACCAGGTTCACTTTATGAGCTATTTGATGATTTAACAAATATAAACATTATTAAAAAAAATTATAATACGTATGCGTTCAACATGTCCATGCATAAGCGACTCTTGTAAAGTTTTTCAGTAACCAAATGTTGCCTTTCACAAAAGCTTTTAAATAGTCTCGATGGCCTCTTTATAATTCAAGAGTGCGTGTGGCCAAAGAGCCTTAGGAGGCCTTTTTTTTCTCATCTTCTCTCTCTCTCTCTTCCTTAATTTCCGCATTAACCCTTCAAATTTTAAAGCAACCATTCAAGTAGTTTTTCCTTCAGATTTGATGTCTATTCTTTTAATTAATATTTTTTTTAAAAAAAATAATTTATAAAATTAAAAAAATAATTCAATTTCATCATCCTTTAATTTTTCACATGTCAGATTCGGTCTCTATTCTTTTGATTATTCTTTATTTTATTTAAGATGATTTTTAAAACTAAAATTTTCTTGCGATTTCAACCTCCTTTGATTTTTTTTCCCTATAAAATTTGGTACTCCTTCTTTTTATTGCTATTTTTTTAGCAAGTTTTTTAAATTGATATTTTTTTATCGACTTCATCATTCAACATTAAATTGGTTAAGAATTAAGATTGAAGTCAAGTTTGAGATTTCACAAGTTGCGAATTTAAAAGATTAACCCAGGTTTATGAGATTCCCTTAAGTTTGATTATTTTTGTCCTTTTATAAGCTCATGTTTTTTTAATTTCATCCTTTGACATTTATTTAATTGAAGATTGGGCTATGTTATTTTTTTTATTTGCTTTCTATTGGATATTTCACTCATTTTGAAAATAATTTGAGTTACATCATCTTTCAATATTGAGTTATTTGATAATTAAACATCAAATTTTATTCAATTTTTTTTTTTTTTAGGGTTACCTTGGTATCACAACCAAATTGCAGATTTTGCATGCTAACTTGGGTGGACTTGAGTCGGGTTTTTTTTTTTACCCTTTTTTGGATTATATTTTCTTCTTCAACTTTATCCTTTAATATTTTGTTTGCTAGAAATTGAGCTTTAATTTTTTTGCTATTTTACTTTTTATGGGATTATCATATTCTCATTTATTATTTCCTTCGTTATCAGATATTTTTCCTTTAACATTTGATGTTTTTTTTAAAAATTGATTTGTTATTTCAATTTCATCCTTTTGACATTTGATTGATTAGAGATTGGTCTCCGTAATTTTATTTTTTTGTGTTTTTATCTATGGAGTTATCCCAAATCTTATGTCCATGATCGTAGTGTTAAATGGGTTAACATGATTTGACTCAGGGTTTTTTTTGTTGTTTTTTTATAAAAGAATTTTTTTTTTAGTTTCTCATTTCGACATTGAGTTGTTTGATAACTAAGCTTTATAATTTTATTCAATTTTCTTTCAGTAGAGTTATCCTAGTGTCACAATCAGAATGTATATCTAACGTGTTAACTCGGACGAGCTCAGATCGAGTTTTTTTTTATTTTTTTTTGTTGTTATTTTTTTCACTTTATTTACTATTGTTATATTTTTTATTTTTGTTATTAAATTTATTAAACTCAATCAAGTTAATTACTGGAATCTCAATATTTTTATAAAACGCTTTCATCATTTTTACATCTCTTTTTATGTTGAAAAAAATAGATTAATCCATGAGGCAGTGCTTACCACCTAGTAGTGAAAAAATAGGAGTGCATCATTACAACCATGAACAACTGCTAACCCATTTCAATGCCCCCCTTTATTAACCCATTTTATGTCAAGTGGTCGGCTCAAGAGATGGGCCAGGCTGAGTTTATTATTTTCTATTTCGTCCAAAGTTGGCGAATGAATTGAATAATAATATTATTAATAATAATAACAAAAGGATAAAAGCTTTTGAGATCATTTAAAAAAAGTGTTCACGCACTCATAGTAAATTAAATAAGTTATTTCAAAATAATGCATATCTCATTTGTATATTACGTGAAGGAAAGATCAAATATGAGTTTATTTATTTAGTCAGCGTTTGGAAACACGATTGAATTTACATTTTTAAAAGAAATTAATTTTTTTTATGTTTTGAATTGTTTTAACGTGCTGATCTCAAAAATAATTTTTAAAAAATAAAAAAATATTATTTAATATATTTCGGCATGAAAAATACTTTAAAAAACAACCACAAATACACTTCCAAACATGAATTAATTAATTGACAAAAAAAAAAAGAATAAAACCGAATTTTATTTTTCTAGCTCGAAAAGGCGGAGGAGAGTTCTGTTTATTTTGCCGTTGTATTCTCTTTTTTTAACGTAAATATCTTTCTTTTGTTGTCACACGATTGGAAGAGACTTTTATTTAATTATAATCAAGATTTTGATATGGTTTTCCTTGGACTGTAATTCAAGCCATAATCATCATTTCGATAATTGAAGATTACGTAGCTGAATTACGGTCCTTTTAAGAATTATTGTAAAATTTCAATTATCCTCTTATGTCATGTTTTTAATTAGAGATATCGGTATAGGTGAGTATATCATAATTTTGTAATTGATCCATGTATCAAAAATCATATTGAAATTCTTTGTTTGTTAGATTTAAATTGTTGAATTTAAGCTGAATTGATATGATTTAATATATTAGAAAAAAACAATAATAACTATAATTTAAGTTCTAATATTTTATTTTTCTTACTTGTGTGTGTTGTAACCCAATTTTAGCCCATTGACTTTTAATTTAATTTTTACAGGGTTTAAAATGTAAAATTAAAAGATCAGAGATTTATTTCGATGAAAAGTGTGATTTGTGAACTTGCGTGAAAATTAAGGACTACAATGTGCTTTTGTCATTCTATTTTTATCTTCAAGATAATCCTTGTCTTCAAGATAATGATAGTTATTCGCTTTCAAATTTGATTCTTAATCAAATTCAAATTTCAAAAAAGATAATGAGTTTGATTGAAACTTGGTTTCTCACACACGAAGGGACTCTGGCACTATAAATACAGATCTTAAGGTATGAAAAAAAAGGATTAGAGAAAAACCCTAAAAGAAGAGACTCCAAAAGGAGGCAATTACCAAAAACCCTAAAAGAGAGAAACATAAAAAAAAGAAGGGGCGGCGAACCCTATACTAGCCGCCGCCCCCCTCAACCCTTTTTTTTAAGCTCAGTCTCCCTCGACTCGCTTTCAGCAGTCGCACGCCTAGGTAAGTTTCTTTCCTTCCTTGCTAAAATAATTAACTGGTTACTGTTGCATGCATGTATGAACCTTTCACGCATGGCTGGGCTAGATCCAGCCCCCAAAAAAAAAAAGAATGGGTCGGGTCTGGGCTTTAGGCTTAGCCGACTCAAATTGTGTTTGCTAAGGATGTGCTTGACAAAACACACTCTCATGCCTTGACTATAATTTTTATGCCTATTCTAATTTGATATTTGACCAAACGAACCCCTTTTCGATAACAGAAAATTCCAAAAGTATTTGGGGTCTTCGTTGATTTATTTGTGAGCCCCTCACACTTTGTTTTATTTTTTTTTCTGTGTTTGTATTTTTTGTAGATGTGCTCAATCTGTGGACTATTATTGTTAAATGCAAATATGTCGTGCAATGTTTTTTTTTACTTCCATCTAAAAAGGGCAAATAATAATAAAGGATAAATAAGAAAAAAATGACATAGAAAATTTCTTCTTCAAATTCATTTTTTGCGAAAATATTCACTGACGCTAGAGTTAGGAGTATCGTATTTTTTTGGATTT
Source organism: Populus x sibirica (assembly GCA_019202695.1). NCBI lineage: Eukaryota > Viridiplantae > Streptophyta > Magnoliopsida > Malpighiales > Salicaceae > Populus > Populus x sibirica. The sequence continues at coordinate 2,862,199 of JAGMVL010001159.1, forward strand.
ATACGATATTTACCAACGCCAGATTTGGAAATATTCGTAGGAATTGTTCACCAATGCCAGAGTCAGGAACATGAAAGGAAGAATAAAAAAAGGAAAAAAGAAGAACAAATTCTTAGCAATTTTAGACAAAACCAGAATATGCACCGCCTTAGGTAGGACGCTTAAGGGGTGATAACATCTTTCTTTTTGCGTAACCAGTCTCGTACCATAGAATCTCTGTTGACCAGTTAGGGTTTCTAGTGACCATAATACTAGGTGGCGACTCCTTGAACAAGACTTTTTCCCCTAAAAGAACAAGATGTCAGATATCTGTTCTTTTTTTCCAATTGAGTGATAATTTTTAATTGGTCGCCGCGATGTCCGGGTGTGACAGTGTGAATTAATAGATCTTCTAGGCATATTATTTATTGAATTAGTCATCTTCATTGGTAAGAATAGAGCAGACTTAGTTAGACAATCCACAGTCATCCAAATTGTTTTATTACTGTTTTTACCTTTAGATAATCCTAATATAAAATCTATCATAATATCTTCTCATTTTCATTCCAGAAATTGAAAAATAGTGTAATTTCCTGAAGGTTTCTGATGCTCTATTTTCACTTATTGACACACGTATTTTGTCATAAACTTTGTTACTTCTCGCTTCATGTGTTAGGCCACCAATAATACTCTTTCAAATCCATATACATCTTAATGTTTCCAGGGTGAATTGTAAATCTAGATTCATAGGCTTCTTTTAAAATTTCTTATTTTAATGCCTTATTATTTAGTAGATAAATTCGTCTTCTTATCGCCAAGATTCCATTTTCTAAATTTGAAAAAGGTGTTTAATATTCTAAGTTCACTCTAAATCTCATCTTCTCCACTTTAGTATCCTTTTAGTAGGCCTCTGGAATCTTATCCCATAACATTAGTAGTATTGTGATTCGTGCCAATAAGGATCTTCTAGGACCCACATATAGTTGTGTCCTTATTTTCCCTAACTTCACAAGTTTATTTCGATTCTAAAGTGGTAAATTACCAACCATAGCTTTGTCCTTCCATCTTAAAGCATCAATAACCATGTTTGTTTTTCTTAGATGGTAGTCAATGATGCAATTATAGTTTTTAATTAACTCCACTCATCTTTTTTGGTGTATGTTCAACTCTTTCTGTGATATTAAGTACTTTAAAATCTTATGATTAATGAAAATTTGCACTTGAGTCCCATATAAATAATGTCTCAAAACTCTTAGAGAAAACATCATAGTTGCTAATTTCAGGTTATGTATTAAATAATTCACTTCATGTTGCTTCAATTGTCTCAAAGCATATGCAATTACCTTTCATATTGCATTAGTATATAACCAAGACCCTTTCCAAAAACATCGTTATACACAACAAGTCCCTCTTATCCTACAAGAAGAGTCAATATTAGGGTCGTAGTTAATCTTTTCTTCAATTCTTGAAAGCTATCTTTACACTCTTTTGATCATTCAAATTTAACTTCTTTTTGGGATAGTCATGTCATTAGAGAGGCTATGGTAGAAAATCCTTCTATAAACCTTTGATAATACCATATTAATACAAGAAAGCTATGAATTTTAATCAAATTCGTAGGTCTTTCCCGCTTCAAAATAGCTTCTAATTTCCTCGGGTCCATATATATACCCTCAATTGATATAACTTGTCCTAAAAATACAACTTTATCTAGCCAAAACTCACACTTATCCAACTTCGCATATAATTGAATTTCCTTAGAACTTGTAGCACATTTCTCAATTGATGTTCATGCTCTGCTTGCGAATCAGAATAGACCAAAATATCATCGATGAACACCACTATATATTTATCCAAGTATGGTCAATAAACTCGGTTTATTAGATTCATAAACATTACATCAGTATTTATCAATCTAAAAGGCATCACCAAGAATTTAAAATGCTCGTAACAAGTCTTAAAAGTAGTTTTCTGCACATCTTGCTCTCTTATTCTTAAGTGATGATATTCTGACCTCAAGTCTATTTTTATAACACTTAGACTCCCTTTAAATGATCAAATAGATCATCAATTGATGAAAGTGAATACTTGTTTTTCATTATCACTTTATTTAGTTGTCTGTAATCTATACAGAGCTAAAATGTCTCATCCTTCTTTTTCACAAATAATACAGGAGCTCTCTAAGGTGAATTGTTAGGTTGGATAAATCTTTTATCCAGCAATTTCTGAAGTTGTAATTTCAAATTCGCTAACTCCACTGGGGCTATCCTATACGTGAGGGACTGCGATATAGGTATTATTCCTGGTAACACCTATATGGAGACTTCACTATCTTGTATAGGAGGTAATCTTGGTAATTCCCCAAGAAAAACATCTGGAAACTCTCTCAATATTGAGATATTATTCAACTTCATACTCTTCTTTTTAGTGTCCGCAACATATGCCAAATAAGCAATGCACCTCTTTCTCATTAATCTCTTTGTAGTCATTATTGATATTATACAATTCAGCACAACACGTTTCTTGCCCCTAAACTCCATTTCATTCATACTTGGTACCTTAAAGGTTAATGTCTTAGTAAAGCAATCTATACTAGCTCGATGCATGCTTAACCAATCAATTCTTAGTATTCCATCAAAATCATCCATCTATAATGGCACCATGTCTGCTTTCATGCACAAACCCCCTACTAGTATAGTACACTCCTTATACATATCATTTATATCTATCATTTCTCCTAGATATGTATTAATATCTAGTCCCTTGTTCAATTCACATTTAGTTATATTTAGTTGAATAATAAATTTATATGATACAAAGGAGTGTGTGGCTCTAGGATCTAATAAAAAATCTATTTTTTAGTGAATTAAGTATTATTATACCTGTCATTACATCTAGTGAGGCCTTGACATCATCTTAATTTACATTACAAACTCTCTTATGGGTCATATGCCCTTAAACTTGAAGTCGGCCCGTACTAGTGCTTGCTCCTAATTGAGTAGGCCTCAATGAATCCCTCCTCAACCTATTTATAATAATAGATTATTGTTGGCTCTGGACTGAGGTCTGATTTGGACAATTACTTCTAAAATGTCCCAGTTCATTATACAAGTAACACCTATTTTCTAAGCTTTTGCAATCCCTCCAATAGTGCCCTTCTTGCTAGTAAATAAAACACCTTCTTATTATCACCTTACAATCCCTAGAATGTGCTCTATTACAAATATCATATTATGGGAAAACATCTAATCCATGAGCGGTAGTTCTAAATAAACTCCATTCTCGGTCTGTCCCTGCATTATTTTTCCCATTTGGAATGCTCCTCTACTAGCTTGAGAAAACCTACTAAATGGTACTCATAGGGAAAAGTTTATCCATCTAAATGATTGTCCATGCCACTTTCCACCACCCTTTATCTTATTTAGAAGGGGTGGTTTACATGTGTAAGACGTAAGCTCTTTCCTCTTCCATACATCTTATTGTTCATATTTATCCATTTTTTGTTGCTCTTCATCAAACACTGCCTCCAATTAGCAGTCAACCTTAATCAGTTCCCTAGCTATCCTTAATCCAAAAATGGCTAACTCTTTTCTAAGCTCATCTCTCAACCTTTAAATCTGATGTTGCGCAGGGGAACCAAAACAGAAGCAAAGATTAGGAGATTCTAGAATCATCTCTTATACTCTAATATTGTCATACTTCCCTAACTAAGAGTAAGAAACCCATGCTCCTTACTCCTGTGATGATGCCAAGAGTAGTACCTGGTTTCAAACTTAGTCTAAAAGTCCATCAACAATAACACTTTCATGGTTTTTCTCTCTCACATAACTACCTACCATGAATATGCACTATCAAAGAGTAGTCATATCATATAGTTGACCCATACTTCCTCTAGATAGAAATCTGAGTGGGAGATTTTCACACCTTCTAAAGCCAATGTCTGACTACCTCTACATCCTTCTCTTCTATGAATAGGACAAATTCAATCTCTCTCATATTCTTTATTTAGTGCACTAAAATGAGGGTATTTTCTCTGCTTGCAACATTTGTTACTCTTGCCATACCCAATATAATAGCCCATAATTTGCTTTAAAGTATAAGATCCTGTTATGATATGATATAGATGCTCTTGGTGGCGTTATAAACAATGGCCCATTGGATTATCTCATCCTACTGGATGCCTCAAACTATGGCATCCCTGATGAAAATGATGGGGAGATATCTTTGGGGGTAACAGACTCCCCCTAGACTAATTATGATGGCACAACTGATGAATGAGTAGTATCTCCTAAGGGATCTCCCATGTGATCCTTTCTACTATCAATAGAAGATGGGTCGGATCGAGTTCCCCTTATAGTATGAATCATTCTGTAATAAGCATTGACTACTCATTAGTAAAACCACTTTTTAATCACACGAGTCTACTGAGTCACATCTAGATGCTCTGATATCGATTGTAACATCCCTAAATTTTCGATGCATTTCTAGTGATTTAACAATATCATATACATGAAAACAATGTAATTTTTCTCTTACATTTCTCTTACTCCAATATCCCATGATGTACATATTATATTTCAATGTGATATATATATATATATATATATATATATATATATATTAGGTCTCTTGCATCCAAACATAACATTAAATCTTATCCCAAATGAATTTTAATGTCAAGGTTGACACTTACAACACATTTCATATGCATTGCAACCTACCAATGGTTCATCATTACAAAAGGGTAGATATTTTCCTATATAGGACCCTACCTAAAATTTCATCATGTTATTTCTTGCATAAAACCACTTTACAAGATAACCTTATCACCACGTAGGTAGCCTCAAATATACCTCTATATAATTTTTGCATTTCTCTAATTAATGATCTTGCAACATATTCTTAGAACAATTCTTAACACTTCATAACAGTTCTATAATAATTTTATAATCCCCAATTTAATTACATATATGACATATAATATATTATAAATTCCTTAAAGGAGCACGAAAATGATTATTAATAGACTTTTTACATCAAACTTACATACAAGAACAAAATGAAGATTATAACATCTCATATATTAGATTTATACCTATAACAAAACTAGTGAATTAAAGGACAAAGTCAATGTTGTTCAAGAGATCAGAACGAACCTGTAACATATATAACAATAAATGAAATATTGAATATTCACTTACACATTTCATAAATGAAAAGATTAACACCCATAATCATATTAACAACCCTTACAATTACATTATCCCACATAAATGAAATATCCTTAATTTTTCTCCTAAAAGTTTCAAATAAATTATAGCAACAAATAATATTTTTATCCTCATCTAGATGACCGTCTTAGATATTCATTTAATCAAGTTCCTATCTAATTTAACTGTCATATCTTATTATTTTTCAATTCATTAATTAAGTCCTTGTCCCAAACAGATGACTTATTTATTTCCATTCATTCATCCAAGTCCCCATTATTATGGTGAACTTATTCTTCATTTAATCAAGCCCATGTCCAAATGGCTGACTTAATCTCCATTTAACTTGAGTTCTTGTCCAAATGACTAATTTATTTATCATTTAAATCAAGTTTCTGTCCAAATACCTCACTTATTTTTTTCATTTAAATCAAGTCCTCGTCCAAACAGCTGACTTATTTTTGTTTAAATCAATCCATTTCCTAAAAGCTCCTATATGGCCAACCCTAGGTGTGCAATTTCCCCTTGATTTAATTTACTTATTTATTTTTATGAAAAACTTGAAATATTTAATTCAAAAGCTTTTTAGTTATTAAATAAAAATAATAATAATCTTGTGAATAATCAACTCATTTTAGTTAAAATTTTCTTATGAGAATATCAAGTGCTAGCGCGAATAAAGTTTAGTTATCATTTTAGTGCTCCTCGCGAGACATAAGTCTTTGAAGTTACTAGATTATTGATCGACGCTATGTTGCGAGTTGTATTATTTTTTTATTATAAAAAAACATTTAGACATAGCTAATGTTTTTTAGAAGGAAAAAAAAATCAAATCATGTGAGAGTTGAATAGAAGTGACCCAATCGATTTGACTGGTCCAAATGCAACCTGGACAACCCAGATTAACCTTCCAAATTAGTAACCTAGGTCACGAGACCATGATAACCATTATATAGAGCAAATCAAAATAAATTATAAAAGTTTAATTCTTAATCAACTCAATGTTGAAAGATGAAATTGAAAAAATTAATAATTAAAAAATGACAAAAAAAACCAGCCGAAATCAACCCGAATTAACCTGCCAAATTCATAACCCAAGTCATGAGATCAAGATAACCCCATAGAAAATAAATCAAAATAAATTATGAAGTCTAATTCTCAATCAACCTATTATTGAATGATAAAATTGAAAAAAAATTAATTCTAAAAAAATGACACAAGAAAATGACCTGAGTCAACTCGGATTAACCCACTAAACTCATAACCCAAGTCATGAGACTAGGATAATCTCATAGAAAGTAAATCAAGAAAACAAGTCGAGTCAACCTGGTTAATTTGTCAAGCCTGCGACTAGGGTCATGAGATTAAGATAACCTCATATAAAACAAATCCAACAAATTATGAAGTTCAATTTCCAATAAATCTATTTTTGAACGATGAAATTGAAAAAAATATATAAAAAAGGACACAATAAAACAACCTAAGTCTAATCGGGTTAACTCGCAAAGCCCTTAACTTAGGTTATGAGACCAAAATAATCTTATAGAAAACAAGCCAAAACAATTGACAAAGAACAATTCCTAACCAAGCAATTGTTGAAAATGTTGAAGGATAAAATTGAAAAAAAATACAAATTAAAAAACGAGACAAAAAAAATCAAGTTAATCGAGTTAACTTGTCAAACCCGTGACATGGATCATAAGATTAAAATAACTATAAAGAAAGCAAACCATAACAAATTATGAAACCTAATTTCTAATAAACTAAAAATTAAAGAATAAAATTAGGAGAAAAAGCATAGACTTAAAGAAAATTTTTAAAAAATACTATTACAATTACAATGAATAATACATCACCTCTCTTAATTTATAGAATAAGAATATAAAAACAAAAACCTTTTATTTTATCCTTGTATCGTCTTGTCAGTATATACTATATTTAAAACACTAGAAATTTTATTTCTTTTCATTTCCATTTCACTATATCACGCATACTTTACTTATTCAATCATTTTTCAAATCTTTTTCCTTTCATAATATGAAAGTAAAAAAATATTAATTTAGTAAAAATCCCTTATTTTAATTTCTTATGTTGATTTCTTAAAACAATATTGATTAAATAAATTTTATATTACTTTGGTTATTTAATCTTTTTATTGTAAACATTACAAAAAAAAAAGATTTATAAATCTATTTTGTTTTATTAATTTTCTTTGATATTCATAAAGAAGATTTTGTAATACAATCATGTATGAAACAAATATTTGGCAAAAACTTATATTTAAAAAGCATATATGAAAGGAATATATATAAAAAAATTAAGATCCCTTGTAGTTGGTGGTTTAGACAGTGTTTAGGAACACAGTTAAAACCGTATTTTTAAAAAATTAAATTGTTTTTAATGTTTTTATATTATTTTGATGTGTTGATGTGAAAAATAATTTTTTTTAAAAAAAATATATTATTTTAATATATTTTTAAATAAGTTGTAGGATGAATATTAGTCATACCAGAGTTGAGACATATGGGAAGCAGCCAAGGGTTGAAATTAAAATAAGGTGGATAATGTGTTATCAAATATTGTCTTCACCAATGAGTTTCGATGGTTTTTGTAGAGATGTGGTGGATTCCATAGAGAATAATTGGGTGTCATGGGAAATGAATAAAAAAAAAGAAAGAAAACTCTCCCCTACACCCACATTTTTAGCATACAACTCAACATAAATAGTCAGTTTTAGAGTTTGTAAATCCAAAACTTCAAATTTATATGTAAGATCCCACATCGGAAGCGAGCGTCCAGAGCCAGGGCCTTATAAGTGCATGCTCACCTTGACTAGTAAGACGCGTTTTGGGGTCATGCGTGGCTGCTAAGAACAAACCCGTGAGGGGGACCTGGGTGGAAGCCCTGGACATGGGTGGACTGGGAGGCCCAAAGCGGACAATATCTTGCTAGTGAGGTGGGGTGTTACATTTGGTATCGAGCCGAGGACGGCTCGTCTTAAGGTGGGGGGATTGTAAGATCCCACATCGGAAGCGAGCGTCCGAGCTGTGGCCTTATAAGTGCATACTCACCTTGACTAATAAGACGCGTTTTGGGGCCATGCGTGGCTGCCAAGAACAAACCCGTGAGGGGGACCTGGGTGGAAGCCCTGGACATGGGTGGATTGGGAGGCCCAAAGCGGACAATATCTTGCTAGTGAGGTGGGGTGTTACATTATATATCTTTCAAATATTAAAATTACATAATTTAGATATGGATAAATTACTAAAAACATTTTACATTTTACATTCTATAGCTTATTTCCTATATAGTGTAATAGCTATTTGATCCTCGCTACGCCGTGAGTCAAATATTTTTTTTTCTATAAAAAAAATTGCATATGCAAGCTTTGACGTGTATATAAAAAATTACAAGTATAAATTGAAAAAATTATATATATATATATATATATCAAGATATCAAGATATTTGATATCGCAACACGGTCGTTTCACCTAGTTGTGTTGAATGACTTTGTCTACCAAAATCAATTTTTTATTTAATCAAACGATAATAGAAATAGATACACATGAAATTCATTAAATAAAATAAAAAAATAAAATATTATGTAAGTTTACACATATTAGAAATATTATGCAAAAGTAAATATTTTTGTATTTATATAAAACATAAAAAATATTATAGATGAACTAGAATTATCTCTTTAAAAATTAAATGCATACAAAATAACTAAAAAAATAATTGACATTTAAAAGAGGTTATATAAACAAAATAAAAGAGAGAAGAGATATTAATTTAAAAACAAACAAATAAATAATTTTGAAAAAATTCATATAAAAAAATCACCAATTAAAAAAAAAAAAAAAAGAAAAGGTCAGGTCTGCTGAGCATGACAAGTAAGATCAACCTGTTTGGCCCATTTCGTAAGGGTCTACGCTTGAACCCTTAATATTTTCTTTATTGTAGCATATCATCTGCCCTTTTTTTTAAAAAAAAATTAACTCAGAAGACGTGTCATTTGCTATGGTAGAAGACGCGTCGTCTGATTTTCCTTAAATTTTAGCCAATGTGGTGGCTGAAAAACCGAGGTTGAAGGTTTTCTTACCTAAAAACCAATTTTCAAATTATTGTTTTTTACCAAAAACACCTAAGCACTTTTGTAAATCTATTCATGGCCTCAAAAAAACCCAAAAAACCATTCCAAACCCCAAAATCAACCCAAAACTAAAAATCTTACTAAGTTTAGATTTAATTTTTAGGCACTTTCAAAGTAAAAAAACATACTTAAACCGAACTCTCCTCATTAAATGGAATCAGTTGACACAAAGATCAATCATTTTAGTGGCCGAAATCGGTATCAATAACATTTTTCTCTCTTACACCGAGATCAGACGACCTCTCTATTCTCTCTCAAATCAAGAACTAAAAAATAACAAAAATGAACTTTAGTATCAAAATTGAACTGAAAAAATATTGAAGGGCCAAATATTTATAATTTATAAAGTTTGAGGATTAAATTAAACTTTTTATGTGAACTTTGAAACCATCATCAATTTATGGCGCATTTTCTACTTCGATCCCTATCTTTCAATTTTGTCATTAATCAACAAATTTAATTCAATTATTCTTGAATTTAGCCTAAAAAGAATGCAATCACGCAAAAAAAAAAAAATCAAATTGAAATTTTTTTTTAAAAAAAAATTTAAAACAACTAGCCGATGGTAAAATATGATAGGATAAATAGTGTGTATATAAAGTGTTTTAGCCATACCATTTAAAAAAATATCAAGATAATTTTTTTTTTATTTTTTAAAAATTATTTTTGATATCAGCGCATTTAAATGATCCAAAAATACTAAAACAATATTAATTTTAAACAAAAACAAATCAAAATTTTTAAAACCATGTTCACAAACATAGCCTATATAATGTATAATTTCACTGACCCTATTTTTTAAAACCACTACAGTTAGAAAACATTTTTATGAATACATTGATGATTTATTACTAAGAATACAAAACAAGTACATTGTACAAATAAAAACATTATAAGACTAGCATAAAAAAAGGTCAATCAAGCTGTTAAACAAACGACAATTATAAAAAGCAGGCATTGGCTGGACACATGAGAGAAGTGAGCAATTTAACAGCAATGACTAACAAAATTTAACCAAAAATCTAAAAATTTCACTTGATGGATTTTTCAAAGCTGCCTAAATCGAATTCATTATCATGACTAAAAGCTGACACACTCTCCCCAAAATTGTTCACAATCAGCCACCAGGTGCAACATGGTACTTGCAACTATGTGGCCGCAACGCTAATCTTGCGGCAGCCATTCCCGGTGGTCAAGGAGAGACATGATCAACTGGAAAATGTCAATCCTAATTGGCTCAACCCAATAATGTATTACCATGGTCAGATCCGCAAGATCCATTCTCAAATGCTGACTGGACCTCGGATCATCAATATTTACCATATAATGAACCAAATGGGATCAAGCAAAACTCTGTGACAGACCTAAAACCATTCGACTCATTGGTATAATTTGATAAATAACAAGAGCAGCAGTAAGTCTTGTAAAAACAGCAAATCCTTTATGTTTTTACACGGCCAAAATACCAAGGTTAATTCAGGAATAATCATAAAGTGATAAGCTTTTGTCATCTGACACACTTGCAAGCCGGCCTGCACGGGGACCAGGACCACCTGGTGGTCGAAATGTCACTCCCCAAACTTGATCTACATGGTTGCTCATTGTTTGCACAGCAGCCCGCATGCCGAGATCCCATAGCCTTACAGTTTTGTCACTTGAGCCTGTTGCAATAGCTGCTCCATCCGGGCTTGCATCAACACTTAATACCCAGCTTGCATGACCTGACAAGGCTGCTATCATACTCTTCCCCTCAGCATCATACATGTGCACATGGGCATCATCCGATGCAGAAAAGAGCACCCGTGGATCAGCAGGGGAATACACAAGAGACCGCACAGGCATGAAGTGGCCTTCTAGATGGTGTAAGAATTTGGCTCGAGCTACGTCAAAAACAGAAATAGTGCCATCCATGGAGCCACATGCAACCCGTTTCCCATCAGGACTCCATGCCACTGATAGTACAAACTTTTTGCTGCTATTCTTATCGGTGGGCTTGGGTCCTTCTTGACGGGGAATCGACAGGGTAGCAATCAACTTCCATTTTTCTGTATCCCAGAGCTGGACTGATGCACTACCACCACCAGCAACTGCTAGAGTGGTACCCTATAGGTAAAGCTATGGTTAGCACTGGTTAAATTCAAACATAAAAAAGTGACAATTTCCAATTTTCTACTTCAATTACAAAGTATCTATGTATGGAGAGCCAACATTGGCAATTCGGTTGAACTATGCCTCATACCTTCTAAATAAGATGTAGCTCATACTGATGAGTTCTTTTTTTTTTTTTTTTTTTTTTTTGGAATGACAATATTAAAGACAGGTTCTACATGTAGACAATTCCAACCAGCCTTGAAAGAGTACAGAAACTCTAAAAATAAAAATACAAATTTGCATGCAGACACAATGATAACAGAAGAAGAGTGGAGCTTGATGGGGATAAAATTGCAGAGTATAGCTGTTCATAAGTAAATTAACCCAAAAGAAGTTTAGAATGATTGGGATTGCAGTGCTCACTATGGCATGCATGCTTCAAAATTAAAAACTCAATAAATTGTGTCATTTCAACTTAGGCCTCAAGGAAAAAGAAAAAGAATAGAAAAAACTTAGGTCAGAGCACGATTTATTGCAATTTACATGGGACAAGGAAGCATGAGCTGCTACATTACAGGTATCATAACAGTTTAATTTAGCTTCAATTGTACTTAAATATGTAATCAAACCAAGTTAATTATGTGCTTCATAAACATGAAAAGCAATGAGGCAAGTGAAATTAGCCAATATACTAAGGAGGGGGAAGGAGGGGGGAATCGAAGAATTATAAGCAGAAAACACCCTTTTGATGCTACGAAGGGATTAGAATCAATTTATGGGAATTTGATTTGAATTCCTGTAACAAAAAAACCTTAAACATCAACAAATATGTCACACTGAATTACTAAGTTCATATAACATCGCTACCTAAATGATCTACTTTAATAGGTAGTTTGTTATGTACGCCACACTACACTCCATCAATGCCTATTGTTAAAGGATGGCTGCGATATCAACCCCCACATCCTCCTCTAGTAGTTTAATCAACAAGAAAAGAACATTGCAAACTATCTAACTAATTGAACTCACCGAAGGAGATTGATTGCTCATGATTTTTTTTCCATGAAAGTGAAATGCATTAAAATAAATCCTTTCGGTAAAAGATGGTACATAAGTAAAGTCCCAGCACGTGATTTTAAAGAAAACCATGAGCTATTTACAGATCCCAAAATGGATGATGCTTGAAGAATTTTATACCAAGTAGCACTAAGCAGGTGATCAGCATTAATGTATTCTACTGAAGTTCAAGAAGCTCTCCATCTTTCTCTCTGTTTATTGTATGGCACGGATCTTTGCCTCTGCAAATGCTATCTTTTAAAAAATCTTTTTCTAGAGATAGAGCTATTTCTAATGAATGCATATCTTTATATTTACACTGTCACAAGTTCGCAAAAAAATAATCTTGAAAAAAGAAAAAGAAATTAACTTTCCAAGATAACCACTCTCAAAACGCAAATAGGCTAACAATCTTTGGGAAATGAAAAAAGCACCTAGAAGGGAAACAAAAGTGCTAGGTGGGAAATACTTTCACCTAATTAAGTAACGGCTAATTTGGCAGATCACCTTCTCAGACGTAAGCAGCCCATTCGTTTATATGGCTTCTATGTTGCCAACATTAATAGAGCAGGCAACACTTCCAGTTCGTGCAACCATAAAATCGATCAAATTACGGACAATAAGTAAAACAATCTATCTAATTAACAGAATTCTCCAAAATATACTATTCTTTTTATATAAGCCAGGCCATCTCATCTCTACTGTGCAAATATACAAAAACTTAAAAATGAAAATCAAAAGAAAAAGAAAAAGAAACAAAATTACCTTGGGATCGAACTTCATTTGCCAAACTTCAGAAGGAGGAGCTTCAAGAGTAGCAATGCTTGCGTTGGAGTCCACATCGAACACTCGAACGAAGCTATCGAGAGATGCCGACGCGGCGATGGACCCGGAAGGATGCGCTGCAACCGAAACGACGCCGAGGCAGTGACCAGTGTTGGTGCGCTCCAGGGTGAGCTCGTCAGGCTTCCAAAGCTTAACTGTCTCGTCGAGTGAGCCAGTCATTAGAAGAGCGGGACGGGTCTCGGTGGCCGGGATCCATGTGGCTGCCCATACCGACTCGTCGTGAGCATTCTCTATTGATTTTAGACCTGCTAGTTTCATTTTCCTTTCTGTTTGGAGAGGAGCTGAGATGAACCCTAGTCGGGAAGTGAGGGTTTCTTTGCAAGTTTTGGGTTGGTGATAATTTTTCGGAGAGGAAACGACACGTCACTAACTAGAAAAAGCAGAGACAGCCTGTTATTTTTGGGGAAAAAAAAGGCCCTTGTTATGTAAAAGTATTTTCGCTTATTAGCATCTAAAATTAAAAAAAAAAATTATTCAAATAGCATATTTATACAAAATATTGGTAAAATAACAGTTTTGTACTTCCAAATACAACTTGTAAATAAGTTATAATTGGAAACATAATATAATATTTGATAAATATCAATGGAGACTAACAAACCAAATTATTCTGAATTAAAATTCTAAATAATATATATTTTATTTATTAAACTCTAACTAACCTCTAATCCTAATTAATATCTAAACCTTATTAACCACTTACCCTAACTATCATAAACGACAAAAAAAACTTATTTAACCCTAATACAAACCTTAAATGTTTATTAATTCTAATTCAAAATTTAAACCTTAATCCTAACTAGGGTAAGTTCTTGATCATTAAATATTTATTTTAAATTAAAATTCTAAATAATACATATTTGATCTATTAAACTCTACCTAACTTCTAATCCTAATTAATATTTAAATTTTATTAACCACTTATAACGAATATCAAGGATAAAAAAATTTGTTTAACTCTAATACAAACCCTAAATGCTTATTAATTCTAATTCAAACCCCAAAATTGAACCCTAACTAATGTAAGTTTCTTAACCATTAAATATTAACCATAATCCAAACCCTAAACATTAACTTTAGTGCAAACCATAAACTCTAATTCCTAACTCTTGAACTCCTAACCACAAAAATTAGTTGTAATTGAAACCTATATTATATAACCTTATAATCCTTAACAGCAAAAAACAAAAAACTAAATCCAAACATCAAATACTAAGACTCCAAACCCCTAATAAATCATTAGAAATATAATAATTAACTAAATTATTTTAAAAAATAACATAACCACACATTAATGTAATATATTACATTACATAATCCATTACATTTGAATCAAACATACCATTAGATATTTAAAATGTGAAATAATGTCATGTTTCACCAAAAATCAATGAACACAAGACTTTTTGTTATAGGGTAATGCAATTTGATTCTCCAAAGAAACCTAACTCTATCATTTGCAGTATTTGTAACATATCATCTGCATTAGCAATATTCATATGCTCTTTGAACTTTTTCTGGTTATGATTTCTTTTATTATTAGAAACAACTCATTGATATTTTTTTATATATATATAGGTTTTTTCAAAATAATAATTTGATATTTGAAAAAATATAAATATAAATTTATCATTATTTGAAAGAATAGCAATGAAAGTAGAGAATATACGAAACAAAAATATATAATGTTATTTATTGATAAATGCTAAGTCTAAACCTAATACCATTTTTTTATTCTTATCTTTTATATTTAAAAATTTGCATGTTTTAAAAATATTATATTTATTAGAAATAATATTTATATTAATTTCAAATCAAATTATTATCCAGTCAAATCAAGATAGATTCATAATTGATCTATTTAATAAAAGGGTTAATAAATTCATATTATTATCGAATTCATATCATAAAAATTATATACTAGCTCTATTTAATTACATCAAATTTGGATTAGATTCCGATCAAGATTCAATCCATTCATAGTCCTAATTAAGATAATAATTAAGTTTATATGGAAAGAAGTTTTCCTATTTTAGTTAATTGAGTTAATTAAAAGGGGTAAGAATTTAATAATTTTAAACGGGAATTGTAATTCATATTTTAGTTAATTAAGTTTCTATGAATTAAAATTCCATTTTTAGTCATAAGCTAACAAGATTTCAAAGGTAATTTAATTGAATCAAATATTCCGACATAGCTATTAAATATAATTATGGATTAAGGTTAAGGTTTTGTTTGATAGGAGGTGAATCAAGGGTAAATTTTACCTTTATGAAATTTAAGTTAGTTTGCTATGATTTTTTTGGCAACGGGAATTTTAAGGATGGTGTTGATATGCTTTCCTTAAAAGGTAAATCTTACCCTTAAAGAAATATATATATGTATGTACGTGGTCTCTCACCTCTTATATATATATATATATATATATCAAAGTACGCACTAAATAATGTTTAATATTTGATTACTAATAATTTAATTATTTTCTCCTTGTTTCTACGAACATTTAACTCTTTAATTTATTAACACATCAAATATTTTTAAAAACCAACTTTAATATTCTTTAAAAAATATCTTTTAATAATTACTCATATAATAATTCACCCTCATTTTTAATCTTATACCAAACATCATCTAAAAATGTACTAATTAATAAAAGAATAGACTATAGATGTGAGGAAAAAGCAAGTTAGTTTAGATAAGATCATAGAAAATATTTTTTATTTATTTATTTTCCTTGAAAGCCCAAAATCAGGTGGAGGAGCATGTGCATAGGAAGATTATGGTATAGATCTTTGGAAGGTTATCTAATTATAGGGACACGTAGAGAGTGTTGGGATACCTTTTATAGGTCTAGGCTTAACTATGGAAGAAAAGGTTTGTCAAATGGCAGAGAAAGAAAGAGAAGTAATTTAGAATAGTGATTATCCTCGTAAAAACAATAAATATGCTTAATAGGTAATATAATGATACATATATCAATATCTATCAGTTCAAGTACTCAATAAAGAGTCAAATAATTTCATGAACTTAAACTTTAACTAAAAGTTATAGGGTAAGTCGCTACTCTCCTCACCTAACATAAAGTTTCCATGTGTATGTATTTCAAAGTGATATATCACAAATAGAATAGTGATGCATGAAGATATTCACTCATATACAATGTACATGTATGAGTATGATAAAACATGCTAAAGCGTAAATAAGTAAAAAAAAAAAAGTCAAATGAGAAAATTTAAACACATCAAATCATATAAACCACATAAAACACACAAAACTTTGTCCAATACTGTCAAAAACAGAAAGTCCCTAGTGGAGTTGCTATTTTGTCGCACGTGTACATGCGACGTGGCAGGACATCGAGGTCAATGAGTTGCCACCTGGTTGTTTGATTTAGGGTCAATAGGAGACTCGAGTGGACTGGTCTTATCAGAAGTTCAAAAGTAAGGGACTAGTTGTGGCTAGAAAAGATATTAACACCACTAACGCACCTTATCTGAGGTAAAATGCATTAAGTTGTCTTGATGTTGTTTATAATTGTTGATGGGTTCCTAGCTAGTGGTTCGTCTATGGATCAGAACAAAGATTTATGCTCAGGAATAAAATTAACATTTCAAATTTATTATAAGCTCGTATGCCCAGATAAATCCTTATAGGAAGAATCCATGTAGGTACTCTAAAAAGATCCACCTGTTTTGGAAGGCAAAAATATTTTTTATAATTCGTATATTGTGATGAAAAATACTCCTAATTAAAATTGATGAATATTAAAAAAAAATTCTGAGAATTTCCTATTTAACTCCTGCTATTTAAATACCAATCTACTTATAGATCCAATATTTATACCAGAATATTGACTATTCATTTTCCAAAAAAAAAAAAAACCTTAACCTTAGAGTCATTGAAATATTGGCCAAATCCTTAAGGAATTTTACAAACTTCTTGTTAATTCCACAAGATGTAAAGAAAAACAAAACAATTCTTAAAACAATGCTAAAACATTTTTTTTTAATAAATAAAATATAATGTTTTGTAAGAATTAGGCTGTATGCAACAAGAAAAAATTATTTTTAGGCCATATTTGGCGAAAACCTATTTTTCCCTAAAAAAACTGTTAAAATAGGCTTATGAAGTGTTTGCCAAACACATCCTTAAACCAAAGAAAACCTTTAGCAAAAATATTATTAGCCAAACAGGGTCTTAACCTTTGACCCAATTTTGACCTAATCGGGTTTACTCGACCTAGTCGACCCTACCTGATTGACTCCACTTGGTTGACATGAAATCTTTGGTCCGACCATAAACCAAACCAAAGACATGGTTTGACCCGAAAACTAAACCAAAAATGAAATAAAAAAATTAAAATGAATCAAACTTAAAAAACAGAAAAAACTAATTTTTTTTACCAAAAACAAATCAAACACATAAAAAATAAAGAACACGAAGAACATTCATCACAGTTTCAACAACATGACTCTCTAACCAAACCACATACGATCAAAACAAGACTACAAACATATTATGAATCATGCAAGGATTAATAATCTAACATCTATTCACTTCGATTATCAAAGAATCACCACGATTTGGTCCAAATGGGTTTCGTTTCTAAACAAAAACCCTAAGATTTAAACACATTAAAAACTTGTTATTGATGCCAATAAACTCTAGATTATTAATTAGTCAAATATCACAAAGTGTTTAGTGTAAATAAATCAACCAAAACTGGTCCAAATTATAGAGTTAAGGTAATGTTCTTCCCAATAATACGAAGAACACTGCCTAGCAACCCAAAAAAACTCAGCACATGGTTAAACCCTAGAAATGGCCTTCTAGACCTTTAAACACATTGCTTTTGGTCCTCACGAACCACATTACCAATACTAAACATAGTTGAATAAAAAGAACTAATAAAAAAAATCAAATCATCAAGATAATGCATTAGATTCCACCTTCATATATGCAACCCCAATAACAACCAACAACAACATCAAATTTCAATTCAAAACTGACTTGAGACCCAAATCAAGCCTAGGAACCATGAAAATACACTAGAAAAAAAAAGCATTAAACATTTACTGCCATATATATGACAGAATACAAAAACCATTTTATTTCAGCAAAATAAACATCAAAACATTTCCTAAACATTCAATAAATAGTAACAAACAACTCAGATCAAAATTAAGTAAAGAAAAACAATATTTGATACATTAATAAAAAATACAAGATCAATACAATGTATCAAAAAAAAATCAAAACACCACTGGAATATCAATGAAGAGCTAGAGCTAGAGGTGTGCCTTATGGGCATCACCTGCTATATTAGAATAGTTTTTTTATACCTTCCAAACTCTAACAATGGTTGTTGTCTTTTCTTTCCCAAACTTGCTACTTTCTCTCGAAGTTGAGGAAATCTTTATGTTAGGTTCTTAAACTTTCACACTTGGAATTCATTTATCCTATCTTACTTTCTCTTCTTTCTTTCCTCCTTGATGCTCCTTTGTCTTGATTTTCCAGGGGTATTTATAAGGTTTCAAGCTAGGATTCAATCAAAGATTAATCCTTCTTCATTAAAGTTTGGTCCTCTGATCAAAATAGGAGAGTTTTGGGTATGTCTTACATCTATAAGCTATGTACCTATATTTGTTTTACAATAGTGGTTTTGCAACAAACTTGGTTTTGGAGATTTTAGTGGTTTTCCAAAACTTGAAGACCAAGGAGTTTGTTTCTGGCTTTTTAATCTTGAATGAAACATGTCCGATCTTTGATAAAAACACATTGAGAAGGTTTGGAGTGTGAACACATAAAAAAATTAATGTTTTGAGTGGGTATTACATCCATCGATGACTGAGCTACCCACTTTTAAGGTGTCGGTGCAACTCTGATATCATCGTCATTGAAGACCACTTGAAGTTGGTAGAGAGGGAGGACACCTTTTGTTTGGATCTTACCTTGCTCGATTTGGAGGCCTATAGCTTCACATCCATTCACTTGAATGTGTGAAATCGATCAGCCCATAATCTACCAATGTAGTGAGGTAATGTAGTGAGGTTGATCGGAGACAAGATGTTGTTAAGATCATTGGAGAAAATGGGATGCAAATGTTTGATGGGAGTAGTTGATTTTTGTAGAGTGGATGTTTCTCAATCAAATAATGCTAATTACAGCTCTTGAGGTGGTCAGAAATGCCACATTCATTCTCCTAAAGCTACCTACTCGATCAACCAAAACTGCTAAAAAAAAGATACACGGTGGCCGAACGATGCGTCGTCTAAGCTAAACCCTAAAAATTAGGGTTTTAATTTGGGATTTTGGTAAATGGAAATCTAGTCCATTTGTTTTTAATTGCACTCATAATTGCCTCATAAACTCTTAATTTCATGTAATTTCACTCATGCCAAACTCAGTTGTCAGCCCTAGAGTTGACGGCTTTTTTCATTTTAGTCCTTAATTATGAAATTGTGTATTTTGACCCTTAATTGATCAACAAAGTTCTAATTTATTCAATTTATCCCCTCATTTGATCAATTTCAACTCATGCATTCACGCCGCTTTTTCAGTTTGGTTCTCGGTTTTGGATTT
The DNA here is from genome assembly GCA_019202695.1 of Populus x sibirica. Taxonomy (NCBI): domain Eukaryota; kingdom Viridiplantae; phylum Streptophyta; class Magnoliopsida; order Malpighiales; family Salicaceae; genus Populus; species Populus x sibirica. Next base: position 2,882,118 of record JAGMVL010001159.1, read on the forward strand.
CTTCAATCAAGTCCCTAATTGCCCATCAAACTTCAATATTTATGCAGTTAAGCCCCTGATTTGACCAAATTAACTCTTTAAAATTACAAATCAACTTTCAGACTTTAATTGCTTCTAATTAAAGCCAAATTGACTTCAAATATTATTTTTTCTTGCAATTAAGTCCTTAATAAAATTAATTAAACTTTCAAAAATATCATTGAGTCCTTACCTATCCAAATTTGTATTTTGCTACCCCAAATAAAAATATTTTCACCAAATGGATCATTTGTCAATTAGAATGGAGTTGCCAATTTTATCAATCTTATACATTTTGATCCTTCAACTTTTCCACTTGTTGTCTTGGTCTTTCACCACCAACTTGAGTAATCTTCTAGGATTTCTTCATGTATATTCTCTTGTATTTTGATTTTTTTTTCTATTTTTTCTATTTTATTTCTTGACTTTTTATGGAGTAAAAAAGGAGTAATAATAGTGGGGAATGACAACAAGTTATAGACAGCATAAGAGCACTATAACTCTATTCTTATGCAACTCTTTGCTATTGTAGAGAGTTAGATGATGATGAGCCATCATGTAGAATTTTTAATAGAGGTTGATCAATTGGCTTATGTATTGGTGAGTGACTATCAAGTTCTTCGTGGTTATAAGATTGGCCTTTGTTAGTTACATATACCAACTATTCATTAGTCATAACAATGATATTTTTACCGACTAATTTATTATTGTGTTAACAAATTTGTCTCACCAAGCATGTTAATTTGTTAATCTTATAGATAATCTTGATGATGAATCACGTGGTTTCTTGATCAATATGTTATTTGTTCTTCGTTTCTTATCTCTAACGAAGAGAAACTACATTTAAAAACTTTATCTTAAGCCTAGGCAGATAACAACCTACAAATCAAATATAATATAAGGTTTCTAATTTGGCTCTATCAGATTAAAAGGAAAGAGTAATTTAAAAATAATCTGATTTGGATAAAAAAATAATAAAATATAGAAGAAAATAAAAGTTGTAAAGGAAAATAATAAATTGTAAAAAGAAAGACAAATTATAAAAATAAATTACATATCCATTAACTAGATGATTTTTTTTTATATTATTATAGAGATAGAATCCTACGTGAACTATAATTTCTAACTATATACAAGTTGTTTATAATATATCAAAAGTGCACAACATGAATCTTACTACAATTTGCATTTCTATCAACACGTCACCTTCTTGGCAATCATATATTTTATGACTAATTTGTAATCTTTCTAATGTAATATGCTATATACCTTTTATCATGATAGGGCTTAGTTTTTTAATTAATATCTTTATAGTCATTTTTCTTTTCTGGTCGATCATGATTTCTAGCTTTTTTGATCGATCATGACTTATAATTCCATTAGTTGATTATTAACAATTTATTTTAGCTTTTCTTTCTGTATTTGGTAATGAACAACTACTATTTTTATTTAGTAGACACATGAATATTTATTCTATTACTTCCTATCTTTCTTAATCAATTTAAATTCTTTCTAAACCTAGTCGATCTTATTGTTGACAATCAATTTTAGCTATCTTTTCTATGTTTGGTAATGAGCAATACCATTATTATTTAGTTAAGATGTGAATATTTATTTTTAGTGTACAAAGAAAAACTGAATAAGAATATCTATTTCTTCTTTTTATTTTTCCACTCCTTTCAAATTTTCAGATTTTTTCTTCTCTCACTCGCTTATCATTTTTTTATGTGTTTTTATTTTATTTTATTTTTTCAGCTCACACTTAGGGTAAAATTGAGTTAAGACATAAATAAATAACTAAAAGAAAATAAAATTTCAAATCCTTTACGAATACTAAATAACAAAGTCTTGAACTCAAGAAAATATAGAATCTTCAAGAATAATCTTGACGGCAAAACCTTTTGTACTCCAAACAAGCGTTATCAATATGATCAATCATATTCTGTATGGATGATAATAAGCAGTGTTTTTCAATCGTTAACCTTCAATTAAACAATATTTGTAAAAGAAAAATGTGTCTACAAGATAAAGCAAAAACACCATAGAAGCCCAATGCAACCACCATACTCCTTTCGTTAAACCCTGAAGATGGCTGGCTCTAGTTGGTAAGCAAAAAAACACAACCAAAGCCATGAGCAATTAACTTGGTGCTTTTTATCTTCAAACTTTGAAAGAAGAAGAAGAAGAGGAAGAAGAAAATCCAAATCAAATCCTCTACAAAGGAGCTTCGAATGGCGAATAAAAAACATTACTCAAAGCTCCTATCTGCATACCATCAACACATATATATATTTTTCCTATGTAGGATCATAAACCAAATTAACCGAAGAGAAAAAGAGAAAAATATGTGAATTGTAAGGAAACCCTTCAACTTCAAAGTAATTTTCAGATTTTTGTTGGATCTGTACCTGGGCCATGGTCCCTACTTCCTTTCTCTCTCAAAGAATTTATCTTCTCCAGCCTCCACCCATCTCTTAGCCTGGCAATAAAAGTGTCTGCTTTCATATTAACATCAGGGCTGGGACAAAAAGAGGGCCCACCAATCCCATCCTTACCGTCCGTTTTGTTGACTGTCTGTCTGCTTGATTCCTTGTCAACCTCCTCCGAATCTGGAGAGCTATACCGTGAACCCTGTGCACTTCATTTCTCAACAAGATCCCCTCTGGGAACAAATTGAAAACCTGGCATCTGACATGGCGGGGGAGGCGGTAGAGGAGGCATTGCAACGAGCGGGGATTGTCCTCCATTATTCACATTATCTACATATAAATTATTCACCCCTGTCGGCAACGGTGGCTGGCCTGTGGTGGATGATCTTCGCCTCCTTGGGGGTTCCGGTGGGGGCAGAGGCACTTGGCTCTTATGCCTAGCTAACCTCTTTGTCGTTGGAGGAGGAGGAGGGGCTGGCGGTGGAGAAAAGGAATGAATTCTCTTACTCTTGCTATTTTTTCTAAATAAAAAGTGGAACATTGATGGTGGCGGTGGAGGCGGTGGAGGAGGAGGCGACGGTGGAGGTCTAGTAGAGGAAGGCGGTTCACTTGGAGAACGAAGCGTATCGTTTTTGGGTAAAACTTGTGTTTTCTGTTTCTTCGTTTTTTTCCTATATAAAGAAGCCAAAACCATCTTTATCTCTTTAGTTGCATTCGTCCTTTTACGTTCACTTTTTCCGTGCATTTTCTCGGTGGCGCGGGGTTGCATGCCGTGGTGGTGGTGGAGGGGGTGTTGGTGGCGAAGTTTTGATTTTTGTGGATTCAAGGTCATTTTCATTTGCCTTCTCTATTTCGCGTGGAAGTGTTATATGTGTTCGCTTCTGTTTGTGATTGGACTTCGTTGTTGTTGGCGGAGGAGGCGGTAGAGGAGGAGGCGGAGGCGCAGAAGTCTTCAGCGGTGGTGGCGATTGTAACTTTGATGAGGAGCAACTTACAAAAGTATCAACAGGAATATCCTTAACACAAGATTCTTCGAACACTCCATTCCGATGTCTCCGATAGTGGATTGGTGAGCGGTACTTGTTTATTTCAAAATCATCAAAGAACCGAAATCGATCATCAGGAGTTTCCCAAAAGGAGTCTTGCATTAAATCAGGGTAGGATCTGCTGTTCATCTTTAACCTGTCGCCTGTGGCGGTTGTCGCTGTGCCACCAAGTGCTGTACTATTGTTGGTATTAGCATAGATCTTTGGGTCAGAGAAGTCATCAGCAAACCATGGAGCATTTGAAACGGAGTGTGGTTTCGATTTGTCGTGGTTGCTGGGATTGTCTTCATTAGTGGTTGACTCGTCGTCGTTTCTTCTAGCAAAGATGCCATAAAGAATTGTAAACAAGACTAGAAAAATATAGAGTGAGTCCCAGCTGCTCTTGAGAACAGTAGTATTAGTGATCGGTCGAATTTTGTGAGAGGTGAGGGAGAGCAGAGAAGGGAGAGCAAAGAATAAGAGAATTAATGCAATTATGGGTAAGATCACGATGAGAAGTGGTAGGTTGAGGAGAGGAGATGGGGAGCCACGGCGAGGCATGGAGGGAGAGAATGTTGTGTTATGACCAGAAGGGTGGTGGGTGGCCTGTGTTTATATTTCTTTTAGCTTGGAGTATGGTATTGGTTTTGCTTGAGAGGAGGGTGTGATATGGCTTTTTGAGCTTTTATTAAGAAAACGAAATGATGTGTTTTTTTTAATGCCAGTAAATAATTAAACAACTTTGTAACAAAAACTAAACAAAATAAAAGTAAAGCTGTTATTAAGATTGATTAGGTACTTGTTCAGAAAAGACCTCTGAAAAAGGTGCTACTAAAGGAATTTTGTTTAAAATAAACTAATACAGTATAAAAAATAAGTTCAGAGTTTAAAATGTTACATAGTTTTTATACAACCACTGTTCTAAAATGTAGTTGTTAAAAAAATTGCAATTCAGAATAGTAGTTTCATAAAAAAAAACTATAATTTTGAATCATGGTTACGAGAATTATGGTTATATATGCACATTTTTTTTTCTCATGATTGTCGCTCCTTAAAAAAAAAAAAACCTTAGAACCCGGAAAAACTCAAGAGAAAACAACCTTTAAATCATCTAAAACACCGTTTAATCCTCCATCAAAACACCCGAATCATCTTCCCCTTGTCTCCACGAGTATTTCTACCATTTTTTTGTTTTAAACTGCCGACTAAACTTGTGTGTCCAGCCAAACCGCCACCACTGGCCACATATACATCATAAAAGTAAGGTAAAACTTTTGCATTGTTTGTTATTTTGACGGATTTACTTATTGAATTAATAAATTTTATGTTTTGATTTAATTTGGTATTTGTTTTGTGTTTGATAATTAGAAATTTGTGTTGTGTTTGATAATTAGATTATTTTTCTACATGTAGGTGCTCAACACTTTGAGCTATTTATAGAGTTTCGTATAATTTCATAACTGCAAATCTTTTAAATGTATTATCATATAGTGAATGTTGAAAGTATAAAGGGAAAGTAAGAATGAAACAAAAAGATAAAAAGATATATTTAGCAACCAAAAGGGTTCGCCGGATTGATTGACATCCATAAGGGATAACCATATTATTAAAAACTAAAAGGTTTGCTGAATTAATTGGCATTCGTAGAGGATAGTTGGATTATTGGCAATCAAAAGGGTTTGCCTAATAGATTAGCATTCGTAAAAGATAATTGGATTGTTAGCAATGAAAAGGGTTCACCAGATTGATAGGCATTCATAAGGATTGTTGGATTATTGGCAACTAAAATGTGTTTGCTAAATTTATTGATAACCAAAAAGGATTTGCCGAAGTTATTGGAAACTAAAAGGGGTTTGCCGAAGGTTTACCTGGAATTAAATAATATCATTGATGATGATAGTTTAAGGTTGTACTGGATGACCGGAAGGTATAATCAAATATGTAAGATTGTTGATGTGTGAGATAAGATTTGTAAGAAATAAAATAGGTGTGAATTATATTGAAAATCATGAAAAGGGAATGAAACACGAAAAGAAAGAACCAGAAAATAGAATTAAAAAAAAAGAAGAGGAAAGGAAGTAAAATGTGGAATGATGGATGAAAGATTCATATTTGACTTTAGGATGGAGGAAGTTTGACTAGTGATATTAATATAGAATCCATTTAGATAGTAAGCCCTTGGTAGTCGTGACTACTGATACTAAATGTACTATATTTTAGGATGACATTGGAATGCAATTCATAGGATGTTTTTGGAGAACTTAAGGTACGAGTTAGAATACTACTATAGGGATAGCAATGAGGTGCATTTAAATGCTATGTCAGGCAGTGTATATATGAAGAATTTATGGATATCGATAATAGTAAGATATGAAACAATAAGATATTGGTTGAACAATTAGGTGGGGTGCATGTGGGTTGTTTTAATAACAGAAGAGTGGTGCCATTAGGAATTGTTAAGGTGGTTTCAGTATGTTGGAGAGGTAGCTGAATTGACAACCTAAAAATGATAGGTGATGAGTGAATTGGGAAACTCTATATGCTGAAAGAAGTAAGATTATGTGAAACCACTATATGGTAAGAATATAAACACTATGACTTAAAAACATGTAATTGTACAACATGTTTGTTAAATATGAGATCATTAAGTATATGAAGATATAAATAGATAGATTTACATATTATATTGATAAAAGTAGAATACTAGAGTTATAACTAATTGAGTAAAACATTTAGATGAGAGATTAGGATACTAATTGTTATAGTTGGAAATTGGTAGGAAGTTACCCATTATGGCGATCAGGTTTTTGAAAGTATCCATGATGAAAATTTAAGAGAGATTAACCTCTTTTTTTAGTTTGGTCTATGAGGTGGTACCATGGGATAGATTTACATCAAAGTTAGAGCTTAAGGATGTGTCAAGATGGGAAGGTTTCTAAGATGAAGGTCAGATATGAAATTGCCTCCAAATTTAAAATGAGGAATCGAGTAAAGAGTTGTCAAAGAACAAAAGTAAATATCGAGAGGAGAATACAAAAGAAGATATACTTGTTGAGGTATGGAATGAAATGTGAGGTCAATTGGCCTATATGATGTTACATGTGATACATGAAAATTTGGTAAGGTTTACTGCTTACTAGAGTTCACAGATACCTGGATCTGCCTTGTAAGTTCTTCAAATATAAAGCTTGTATATGTATAAATATATGTTGTGATTGCAGTGTTTTCTTACTCATCTTTGTAAGTCACTTGTCAGCAAATTAGTGCTTAAGAGATTTGGTGAGATGGTGGATTTAATAAATATTTGATTAGGTCATAAAGTAACTTAATGGAAGCTAGTAAACATGTATTTGTAAAATCTTCTCATGTAAAATTGATCATTTATGTAATTTTAGAAGTGTTAGCATAATATGGGTAATACATGTTGTCACAAGATTATTTTTTAGTTCATTTGCTTAAGTGGCCTGAGGCCTGTTGTGGGAATGAATTGTTGTATATGTAGGAATTGGAATTTCCTTGATTTGCTGTACAGATTTTTAAGAGAAGATAAGAATTGTTAGTGACCTGGATAAAGGAAGTTCTACCAAAATTTCAATAGAATTGTTAATGACAGGTTAAAGATTGAAAATATAATAGAAAAGAACAATGATAATCTTATAAGAGTAATTAAAAAAAACAATTTCCCTGTTTTTCATATGAGTTGAAGGCTCGAAAGCTTTTATAATTGTCGGCCATTACAAGATTCCTTTTAGGGAGTGTATACAATCATTCCCATAATGATAATTTTTAGACTCCACTAATCAAGGCTTTAGTGGAAATTGGCTTGAGTAGATTTTTTACGTTTTGTATTTTCTTATTGGATCTCTAGAGATAATTTATAGTGCTTTTCATCTCCTTATTAGATGATGGTAAAGAGCTCAGTCGTGCTTTTTTTAGCTGGAATGCTAGTGCTAAAATGAGAAACGAGCTATATGTACAGATCATGAAGGCTAAGACTAGAGCCAAGTTTAAGGTTGTGATACCACACCCTAGTAGATTCACAAAAAGTTATAGGAAGAATTTTGCACATAGCATTACTCCTTTTGTTACAAGTTCTAGAATGTTTTTAACATTTTTTATGTACTTTCTAGGATTACAAGACAATCATAATTGTCTAAATTGACCTTTGCGACAACATAGTCTTTGGATATATGAATGGGTAACGCTTTGTGACAAAGTAAAAAGCTCTTACATGGTAGGGATAATATTCATTCTTACAAAGTTGTACAATCATTATTTTACATCCGAGTCTTTTTCATTAAACTGCCAAGTGGCCTTCCTCTATTGGTAGTTTTGCCTTTCTTGCCACATTCAAATCAATAAAACTGTGTACTACCGGTATTAATGAGAACAATAATTGAACATGTCCCAATTTTCCCAACTAATCTCATAGTTTTGGGAGAAGGTGCCCCTGCAATGGCATGCAAGGATATGCCCAATAGATCAGCTTGCTGGATTGCAGGTATAGTCTCTGTGTCAGGTTGATTAAATGTCTCCTTTTCTTCTAATTCTTCTTCTCCCTCCTCTTTAAATTCCATTCCCTCGAGTAAGTATAGTTGGGTCTGTTGCATTTGTGTCGTCGAGTAACTTTTTTCTCTTCTTTTATACATTTGGTTGAGACTTATACGCTTTATGGGATATGGGTTTCTTCTCGGGGATGGTGGGTTAGATCTTGGTCGTTGGGGGGTTGGAAGTCTAAGTGCTGGATCCGGGGTGGTAATCGAGAGGAGCGGGCTTGAATGAAAATGTATATGGGTTATTTTCGTCTCGAGTGTTTCTATAAGAGGAATGTTTTCTGGTCACTTCTTCTTTTTATAGCCGAGCCAAACCAAAAGCAGCAACAAGAGTATGTGGTTTGAACATGGTAACAATAATTCACAATTTATCTTTTAAACCACTTAGAAAAGTACTTATACGAAACTCTTCACTTACCCCACTTATTTTATTGGATAGGATCTCAAAGTCTATTTGGTAATCCTCTACACTCCTTGTTTGCCTCAATTTGGTGAATGAACCCACTGGATCCTCATATGCTGAAGGCCCGAATCTGGTACGGAGAGCCTCTAAGAAGTCACCCTATTTTGTTACTATGCTTGATTCTTTCAGCTAATAATACCAAGTCATTGCCTCCCCTTCCATGTGGAAAGAAGCAATTTCCAACTTGTGGTCTTCTGGAGTCTCAAAATAATTAAAGAATTGCTGCGCCTTCAAGATCCATTCGCTGGGATCTCCCCCATCAAAATAAGAAAAATCCAATCGAAGAAATCGAGCCTGAATTCCCCGTGTCCATTAAATAGAGGATTAACATTTACTTTGACATTGTTAGAAGTCCCTTCATTTGAGGTGATTTTAGTTGTAATTTGTACCAAGCTATCATAGCTTGATGCCAAATTATTGAGTTGTTGTAGCACTCCTTCTATTAGCATGTCATGCCTGAATTTCTCTTCTTTCAGGGCAGTGGTTACCCCTTGCAAATTGTTTACTGTTTCAGATAACTGTGATAGTCATGTTCCCTCAGCCATGTTGCAGAAACGCCGACTCTAATACCAACTTTTTATGACCAGAAAATTAATATAAATAAATTCGGCAATTTAAGGAGTCAGGAAACCTCCACAGATGCTCACTACACAATTAAGATTCAAATGATATCCTTCATTCATAATACTCTGGCCTTTAATAGGCATTTAATAGACTTGCAAAGAAATAGGAAAATAATTGACCCACTTCGCACAAATTGTGCGTTATCAAATAACAAATCACGTAACAATTGGAACAACCTACTGATTTAGTATATACCCAACAAATTAAAAATATGCATAACCTAAAACACCCTTTAACAATTAAAGTAATTCCCTAGCTTACTTAGCCCCATTTCACATAACCAATTTTGGGTGCATAACAGTATGAAGAGAAAAAAACCTATGATCTAAGAGTAGAGTGACATGACTAACTATTATGGTCCGAGTCTAGAATGACATGGCTGACTTTGGCTAGCTTTGATGGCATATAATATGAGTTTATGTTACCATGCTTAGTTTTCAATGGCTAAGTGGAGCTTTAGCCAATGATGGGATATGGATTTTGCATGGTAACTACATGCATTTATAAACCTAGTCCTTAAACTCTCTATCATTGGTGAAGATATTTGTGTGCTACCACTAGCTAGCCATGATGACTTCGTTGATTATTGTGTCATGTGTGTTATTCGTGAAAATATTGGTGATGGACATTGTTTACTTTGTATAGCAAAATTTGTGTGTGCATAAAAAATTATTTGCATGAAAAGCTTGTGAGCAACTCTTTGAAACCCGAAAAAATCCATAGAAAGTTGTACCTACGCAGTATTGGATACATCAGGGTTAGTTTTAGTCTCGGTTTGATATTCCAATTGTTTGGAATTGAAAAGTTTTAGTCATTTAGGAAGATCAATCGCTTGGGTCTAACCTAAAAACTTGAGATTTTTTTAAAAAAAATTAAAATATGAGCACTATCGATTTGAAATATGGAAATGTAAACTAACTTACACATGAATATGTTAGATAAAAAAAAATAAAATTGAAGAGAAAATAGTAGCGTTTCAAAGATTGAATATCGCTAGGCTAATGATATTGGAAGACAAAATAATTTCCATAAGACTCCCAACAAAGTAGGTGGTTGTGTAGCTAGCCATTGATTAATATGTCTCGTAGGGTTGATAGAAAAAGGCCATCAAACTAGGATTCCCCACCCCCCCCCCCCTTCATGTTCGTTATGTAACTTAAAATTGATTGAACTTTGCCAACAAACAATAACTCGAAGACATAATAGAAACACAGGAAACATCTTCCACCGAAGTCTTCGTTGTCCGAATTCTGAGCTTGTACGTCTTCAAAATAAATTTGATTTGCAGAGATCTCTTGAACGATTGCAGGCTAGCTTGTGTTCGTGGAGTCCATACGACCAAGAGGTGCCATAGTTGTACGCGAAGACCATTTTTAGGACAGCTGCCTCTATGATTGGAGCGTGCTTGTAATGATTGAAATCATATCCTTTACAACAAAACATGAAGAACAACAAAAGGAAAACATAAATAAAGGTGGCACTTTTTATGTCAAAAGAGAAATTCAAGCGCTTGCATTTCCCCTTTTACTGCTGGGGCAATGTTTGCGGGTCATTGTACTATTATTTTTGTTGTTACTATTAATATTTTAAAAAAAAAAAGTTTTGAAAAACTAAGCATGATTAATTTTTTTTTATTTAAATAACATAGGTTGATAGTCTGTGTTACTGAGAACAACACAATCTCTAGATATGATTGTGCTGTTCCCAACAACGCAATAAAATAAATAAATTAATTAAAATATACATGTTGAGTTGTTAAAAACAGCACAACTTGTATATTTTTTGAAAAAAAAAATCTTTCACACAACAAGTTGAAAGATAATTAAATTCATAGGTTTCTCTCTCTCATTAATGATATGCAAAAATATAAACAAGTTAAGAGAAACTTATTACATATATGTTTATAAATCAAATAAATAAGAAAAACTACACACAAAAAAATTAGATATCTCAAACATACAATCTCACAAAACAATTATAATTTTAGATCTAATTATTATATCAAACTCGGATTTTATTAGATGATTTTATATAGACCCAGGTCTACATGAAAGTTAGTGAGTTATAGCCTGCCATGGTCTAAAAAACTCTTAAATTAAACCTAAAATTATTGTTTTTTTTTTCTGTTTTAATTAATTTTCTAATCAATCTCGGATTTTAATTACTTTTGCTATTTAGTTTTAATTTAAAAGCGTGCATCCTTGCCTTTTGTCCTTGAAGTCTCATTAAAAGGACATTCTTGGCTTTTTAGTGTTAGTTATTTTCATAAACAAACATCGTGAGGTCTGTACAATCCTTTTTTTATTATTTTTTTTAATTTTTGCAATCCCAGAAAAACCCTCAAACTAGACCAAGAAGTTTTTATTTTTATTATTTTAATAATTTTTCTGATTAATTTGGAATTTTAATTACTTTTATACTTAACTTTAATTCAAAAGTGCAAACCATGCCTTTTCTTTGTTGAAGTCTCGTTAGAATAACTTTTCTCATGGCAATGATTATCTTGGCTGTCTAGTGGTGGTCATTTTAATTAACAAGCATTGCAAGGTCTGTGCGGTTTTCTTTTCAAATTCTTACCTCTATTTTTTTAACCTCTGTTTGGTTAGTTTAATTTTAATTTTAATTTTAAATTTAAACTAGATTGAGTCTCAATTCATCAAATTTATTTTCAACACTGTTTTATTTTTTTAATTTGCATTATCGAGATGGGCACGCAATTAGATAAGACGTTTTAAACCTGAAATCAAGAGTAAATATATTAGCCCTCCATAAAATTAACACTTTTACTGTCTGTTAATAATTGAACATCACTATTTTGGGCTAATTTGTCAGCTTATTGGTTTTTATATTTTAAAAATATTTTTTAAAAAAATTAAATTTATTTTATTTTATTTTTTACTTGAAATTAATATTTTTGATATTTTTAAATATTTTAATGTGTTGATATCAAAAATAATTTTTAAAAATAAAAAATATTATTTTAATATATTTTTAAATAAAACAACTTTAAAAAATAATTATTATTACACTTTAAACACGTAAAAAAAAAAACAAGAATAGCTTTATGCATATTAAGAACATTTTCTTCCCAACACAAAAACGAGATGGGACATGTACATGGATACATTAATCTGTTCCCGTACATATATATGTTTCGATTTTGGTCCCTCTTTAAGTATATGTTTTTAACAATTGAGTTTTTAAAAATACGTGAATTTTACAATGCCATAAAATTTTCTGATGAAATTCAATACACACATTAGTCTATCAATCTTTATATAATAAATATTGTTATTCTAGAATTATATAAGAAAAAATTATATTTTTATTTATGAAGAATTCTTGAGCCACCCAAATTTAATGAAAGCAAAATTCTTTTTCGGAGCTATGTTGTGAGTCGGGCTATCTTTTTTTTTATTAATGTAAAATAAATATTCAAAAGTGTTGTTAATATGTTTCCAGCACCAAGAAAAATCATAATTCTTGTCCTACCCTTTCAAGAGCGCGACATCGCGGTAACCCTTCCTGGAAGCGGGGAATGATGTGGGGGTCTTTGTTTTGTAAAAAAAAAAAGAAGTCGCCACCTACTAATTATAGTTATTAGGAAAACCGAACTGGTCTTTAGAGATTCTAAGGCAAGGGACTGGTTGCATAAATGGAAGGTTTTAGTACTCCTAGTACACCCTACCTAAGGTAAGCTACTTGGTGTTTGGTTTGCATTATAACTGCTATGGTATTGGTGTTCTCTAATCCCATCAGTTTTTTAGGATAGGTTTACTATGATGAATAAATTTGGGCTCAAAATCTAAAAGATAGAACCCTTGGCCAATATGGATCATATCCTTAGATATATCTATAGAGTGATGGGGAGAACCAATACAGATCTCTTGAAATCTTTATTTGATTCAAACTAAATTTACCACTTGTGAGTTAATAGACGACTAAGATAGAAATCCAAGGAGATTCAGGATGCTTGAAAGCTTACTTTTCACTTGGTATTTCGAGTGTTCTCGACTTGTAAATCGCAAGGAGAAAGAGAAGAAAAAAAATTAAAGTCTAAGGAAATTCATAGCACTTTAAAAACCTATATTTTTACTTTAGCATTTCATACTTTCGCGGCTCGTAAACCGTGAAATAAAAAATTAAAATGTCCCTAATTATAATTGAGGCTTCTTTCAAGGATGTACAATTAAATTGTTCAAAATAATATTTTGGGCATAAATCTGCCCTTATGTTAAAAAATGAACAAGTTGTATTACTCTCAACAATATTTTGGACATTTACCTTTCATAGGTTTCTTTGCCCTTATATTATCAAGGGATCATGACTTATTATTCATAGAAAAATATTTTGGATATTAACTACTTGGGGTTTCTTTATCCAAATATTAACAGTGAATAACAGATGAGTTCTTAAAAAATAAGATTTTTATATTTTTGGAATGTTGGCCAACACCCTTTGAAATTTACAAACATGTTGTAAAATTCAAAATACAAGAAAATAATTTTTGTGTTTAAGAAATCCATGTTAAAACACATTTTCTTTTAAACTTTGAATTTTTGTTTTTTTTAAAGAGGAATGTTCAAAATATTTTAGGGTATTGGCCGTATGCATGAAAACATTTTTTTTTTTTGCTTTTTCAGATATATATATATATATATATATATATATATATATGTGTGTGTGTGTGTGTGTGTGTGTGTGTGTGTGTGTGTGGGCGCGCACGCACCATTTCGTTGAAAATCGGGTATTTTAATACTAGATTTGTATTTTTATAATATAAAAATATAGACCTTAAAATAAATATGCCGAGAAAACCACAAATCTCTCTCTCTCTCTCTCTCTCTCTCTCTCTGTTTTTTTTGGGTCATGTCCAACTCGGCCCATGTGGCTGGGCTGGACCCAGTAGGCCTAATAGGGTCCCTTGCCCAAGCCAGTGACCCGACTTGGCAAACAAGAGGCATACGTGAGTTTCCTCACGTGTGCATGCTCAGTTTTTGTTAAAGTGAATTATAATTCACTTGAACAGTAAAAAAACAAGTGAAAATGCATGCACAGAGATGAGGAGAACAAACCTGGAGGTGGAAACGAAGGGACAAAGGCGATGTTGAAGGCGTGCTTGCTGGTCTGTCAGCGCTTTCGTCTGTTTTAGCTCTTCCCCTCTATTCTATGTTGACGTCCGTCTCCGAGTTTTATCTCTATATCTTCGTCCCTCTCTATCTCTACTGGTTTTTCGGTCTCTCTCCTCCCTGTTATCTTTTGTCTTTTTTTTTTGTATTCTTTTGTGCCTCCTCCATGTCTGTGTGTTTTTCTGTTCTTCACTTTGTATCCATTTTCTTTTGCGTCCATCCCTCTCTGTTTCTTTTTTCTCTTCTTCTCCTGTTTTTTTTAGCTCCCCTGTTCTCTGTGTTTTTTTTCTCTCCTCTCTCTTTCTTTTCTTTTCTCTTCCCCCTCTCAAGGTAAGAAGAGAAGACTTATATATAGCATGTACACGGCTTTATTTAGGAAAAGACTCATTACACTAGTTTAGGATATAATCTTGGATGATTTACAATCAAATAAAACAAATTAGGAAACTAAAATATTACGTGATTCCTATTCTGTAATTCCAGTAATTATTCTTCACGTTAACACACTCATCCCAGCTGTTTGTGTTAGGGATAAAGTCCCAGCCATTAGATGATGGTGAGGCTCCTCTCTGCGTCTTCTTTCATAGTTGGCACAATGAGGTACACAACTGTTTCCCTTGTGAAATCGTGATTGGCAGCTAAAAACATTACGTGAAAGGGGGGCTGTCTTGTACACCAGGTTGCAGAGGATGCAGGGACGAGAGAATTAGCTGGAAACAATTGCAGTTGCAGATGGGGAGGTATTGTTCTCAAAATGCAAATGAACAGTGCTATGTTAATTATATTTCCATGATGGGGATGTATGGTTTGTGTCAAGACCAAGGGTTGCACGGTGTCGTCTTGTTTGAAAACGAGAGCAAAAGGTGAGTTATGTCTAAGAGAGGGATGAAATCGTTTTGTTTTTGAACTGAAAGGCAAAAACAAATAAAGAAACAACAATGTAATCCAGCGTGGCTAATTTTCCTTTTTTGATCTAATCCCTGTTCTTCAATTCCTTCAAATCCGATAAAATTTCTTTTAATTTCATCTTCAATCAACTCCTTATTTTAGCACCTTTTCAATTCAGTCTTTGGTCCAAAAAAAGTCCTTCAAATTGGCCTGCAATTGGTGTTCAAACTTTAAGCATCTTGCAATTGTGTCCCTGCAAACTCGTGCCAAAATCCTTCTCGCAGTAGGATTCTCTACTTTCACACTAGATATTCAAACGGGAATATCTTGAGCTTCTAATATCAAAATCAGGTGATTCAAAAACCCAAATTCATCTACACGTATAGGACTACAACTTTCATGAAGGATTCAAAGTCAGATAAAATCATTTTGAAGAACAGAATATGGTTGTAATCTAGTTGGTAAAAATAGGTCTCCTAATCTAATTCGAAAACTGACAATTTCGAGCATCCCAATATGACTGAGAGTCTGACATAATAACAGTGATCTTAGGACCTAATAAAGGTGCAAATCAATTATTTAACATGTCATGAATAAAATAATATAGCTGGGATGATCAGATATTGCACGAACCAAGTCAGAATCAAGGTCGAAGTTGAAACAGAGTTGGTTTACAACAAATTGTGACAACAACAGAATCAGTTTTCAGTACAAATTCTAAGGGATTTATCTAACCTTAAAAGACTAGATAAAGAAGGAACGAATTTAGCATCATTAAGACTCCTAATTAGCCTAAGAATCCTGGCGATTTTGGCAGCAAAGGGGAAGGATGAAGAGAGCAAAAGATAGCTGAAACAGGGTTTGAAAAACGTTTCTTTCTTCTCTATTTTTTTGTCAATTTTCCAACAACCATAAACTAAACTCCTGCATTTGGTTCAAGAGGGATACACACCATCTCCAGCACGTGGGGCCCAAAAATGGATAATTTAATTTTCTTGATTAAATGTGTGCATGAGCTTTGATTTTTTTTTTTAGATTATAGCCACCACCAAGGTTACAGGGAGACCAAGTAATTCATTTTTTGACATAAAAAAGCTTGATTTTCAATCTATTTTCACCTAAAACAACTAAAAAGCGCTTTAATAACTTAAAAAACTAATCCAATTGGTTCAAAAATACAAAATCAAATCGAAAATAAAAAAAACCTCTCTTAACCTTGGTCTAGTTTTTCAGGCGATATGGAAGGCCAAAAAGACCTCATTGGTATTTCGATCATTGAGAGGAACAATTTGACACCAAGTTTGCCATTTTTTCCAACTAAATCGGGCAAACTGACCTCTTTCTCTTTTATTTTTTATTTTTTATTACTCTTTCTCTCTCTCTCTCTCTCTCTCTTTCTCTCTCATTTCTTAAGCCCAGAAACTAAAACACGAAGAAAATAAAGTCCAGGACCAAAATATAAAAACCTTAAAAAAAGGTAAAAAGAAATAAATTGAAAAACAAATATTAGGGACTAAATATGCTAAAAATGTACCTAAACAATAGTAAAAAATAGAAGGGACAGAGACAGAGAAGACACAAATATGTTTGGTTGAAGAGACAGATGTAGAGACATAAAAATAAATCTGTCTCTATGACAGTTTTGGAGTGAATTCTTGTTCCAAAATATGAGGCACAAAGGAGACATGTCTCTAGAGATAATATCTATTATTTTTTATTCCTAAAATATCATTGTAAAAAACCCTTAATTGCAAAATTTTCCAACTAAGACAAGTAAGAATAAAAATGATTATTATCATAGTTTAAAAACTCAACTCGGGGGGTCAATCTAGAGTAAAGCCCGAGTCAGTAATCAATACCTGGGTCACGGATCAGGTTGACCCAAGTTAACGTAAGAATAAAAATAATTATTATAATAGTTTTAAAACCCGATTCAGGGATCGATTTGGGGCAAGGTCTGGGTCACAAATGAGATTGACTATTGACTCGGGTTAACATAAGAATAAAAATAATTATTATCATAATTTTAAAACCCGAGTTGAAGTCGACCTAGGGTAAGGCCTGATCACGTGTTAGGAGGATCAACCCGAGTTGACCCATGTCAACATAAAATAAAAGGGGTTGTTATCATAGTTTTAAAACTTGATTTTATAGTCAACCCGGGGTAAGGCCTCGGCCATGGATCAGGTGGGTCAATTCGGATTGACTAGGATCAATGTAAGGATAAAAGTTGTTATTATCGTAATTTTAAAACTAACTTGGTGATCAACCAGGTCAAGACCCAGGTCACAGGTTGAAAGGATTTTAATTATATTTAATCAAGAAAATTAAATTTGATTTTTCCAAATCAAGCATCGATTTAATGTCAGAATCTTTTAAATATTGTGAAAAACCCTTAAGGAAGTTAGTTAAAACAAATAATCAATTCTAACCTTAGATTAACTAAATGTGGAATGATCACATTGAAAAAAAAATAATAAAAGGGTTTTAAAAAAGAGAAAACATTATGCGAATCCATAATGTTTCCTTTAAGAAGGAACAATATTTTAATAAGCCCTTTTAGTTTTTTTAATATATATAGAATGGAAAAAAAAGGACATATTTATTGTTCATCCTATACCTATTCCAATACCATAGCTAGTTAAAATTACAAAGGAATTTAAAAGATGTGGGGAAAACGCTTTAGCTATTCTCACACAACACTGTTTTCATTTTGTTTTGGTATTTGAAGTATTTTCTACCAAACTTTCAATTTCATCATTCTACATCGTATTGATTAGAAATTGAGCTTGAAATTTTATTTTTATTTGCTTTATATGAGGTTATTGTGGTGTCAAAAAACATCATGATATTAAGTAGATGATTGGTTTTACAAAATAAAATTTAGTTTTATTGTTTATAAAAAACTAAAACTAAAAGGACCAAATTTGATATTGAGGCAAGACTGAAGATTTTTTTTAATTCTTCATGCGACACGTTTTTAAAATTTTGGCCTCTAGGACTTTTTTGTTTTCATTTTTGGTCTTCTTAGTTTAAAGATTTATGTTTTGATTCAAAATATTATTTTAGTCATTGGGTTTGAGAGAGGAGAGAGGATCACTGAAAAACAACGAAAAGGAGATAAAGTTGTCGGTTGTTCACATTCTGACAATAAAAAAGTCTATCTTAATATTAATGATTCCATTTATAAAAGTATCCGCCTCATTTTGCTAGAAAGGTAGTTGTGGGTTTAAGAGTTTTGTTTTGGTTGATTTTTGGTTTTTTCCTGCTTAATGATTGTTTTGAAGTTAGATATGGATTTATTGGATTTTTTTAGGTCATTTTTAAGTAGAAAACAAGTTGAAAATGAGTATTTTAGGTCCAAAAGATCAGAGCCAGGATTTTTTAGCTAATTGAGATGGCTAGAAAAAAAGCGAGTGAATAATACATCGTCTACTTTTTAAAAAAAATAAAAATAGACAAATGATTTGTTGTCCGTCCATTTTAAGAAAGAAAAAAAATTGCCCAAGCATGTGGGCCTAGCCTTACACGCCTCTATGTTTGGCCTTCTTTTTAATGGGTAAGGTGTGCTAGCCCGCCTAGGGCCATACACGTGACCTTTTTTGGCATTTATGTTTTTTTTTCTTCACTTTTAATTATAATTCATGAAAATTAATTAACAAAAAATTTGTTGGGTACATTATTTTATTAAATATTTTTTTTGAATGAAATTATAGTACTTTTTTTTATAACATTAGCGAACACTTTTTTTTTGTACAATGGCTTTCCTTTGCATGCTATTTTTATAAATTTCATTCAATGGCTTTCCTTTACGTGCTATTTTTATTATCATATAACTAAATAAAAAATAGATTTAAAAAAACAAATTTATTAAAACCAATAAGGTCGATGACCTAGGTTAATCTATTTCAACTCAAAACATCATTGTCTATATATATATATATATATATATATATATATATATATATATATATATATATATATATATATATATATATATGAAAACAAATGGTTAAAATGACATCGTCTTGATTTTTTAGTCAAACCAGGTTTTGAATGGCTCGTGTTTAGACCCTTTATGTCGATCAAGTCACGTCATGTCAACTTTCATCTAATTTAATTTGAAACCAAATTCAAGCAAATGTCTAATCAAAAGATTTATTGGTTGACATGCAAGGACGATTCAGGTTTGGTTACATTATCTAAACAGTTCCGCATGACAATGCATAAATAGTGTGTTATTCTTATATTTGTTTTTAACACATTCACGCCAAAATTATCATAATTTTATTTTTTATTATAATTAAAACTTGATTTTATGATTATGATTAGATGAGATAAAAAGGTTTTAATTAGAAAGACGACTTTCTTATTCCTATTTCAAATCATGCAAGTTTTTTTATATTTGTTTTGATTGCTTTTGATTTATGTTAAGTAAAGAACATAGAGTAAAAAAGTTACATTTCTTTTTAAAACAAACATTATGAAAAAAAAAAGAATTATACTAGCAATTCAATTTGTTTCAATGGAATTTAAATTATTACTCTTCTTATAAAAAACAATACTTTTGATATAATTAAATAAAACAATTTTAATGAACTTCCCATAATACAAGATTACATATCTTAATTTACATTCATCTCCTAGTTTCCTGATTTAATCTTTAGTTAGCATTAACAATTCTTTTTAATATTTATTAACACATATAATTATTATTTTATTTTATTAAATAAACATAACAAGTATTCAATTCATAATTAATTCCTTTTTAGTGCTAAAAAATGCATTGACAAAGCTTACACATTCTCCTTTTGTATTAGATTTTTTTTTTATTTAACCAGAGAGAAACATGGGTAAACTAACTAGTTGTATCTAAAATTTCTTCTCTCCATGGTTATCTACCTTTTTGGAGTGTGACAATGAAATCTTTTAAATAATTCTGGGCTATTGCAATGAAACATCCTAATGGAAATGTTCTATATTCCTAAAATTTAAATTTATAAAAAAACAAATAAAAAGGTCCATCATAAACTTTTCGAGGCATGTTTTGGTGAGTGAGGATAAGCACTGAAAACAAACAACTTTTTATAATGCATGTTACATTTTCATAAGTGTTAGACAAGTAATGATCATCTTTTTGCATACCACTCTCTCTCCCCCTCTCTCTAAATTATAGGCAATCATCTTTTAGGTATGTAGAAATGTTTTGGGAAAAAATACGTTCAAGTTTGACAATTTCTAATCTCTTAAGATCATGTCAATATAGAGCATTTTGTACTACCACTTCTCGTAAATTTTGAAGCGTAACCCTTATCTTATTCGTGTCCCACTCATCTATCACTTATATACGAGTCCTTTTGTAAAAGTAAACTGTATAAAAGGCCTCTTAACTATTAATCTACTTTCATGAAGAAAGTTTTTTTTTGTGATGATGAGGAATTTGGACCACATGTGTAACTGAAATTGAAACAAAAATCATGAACTCGATTGATGTTTCAAATTATCAAGGCAAATGGTGTTTTGTTTTTTCTTTAATGCCACATTATTTCAAATAAGATAGCCCCAATTTTATAAACAAAAGACTGAATTTTATGTTAATTGCATGTTCAAATAAGGATTCACTTTCTTTGAAGAAATTTGAAGTAAAAGGGATAACTTCGGATATGATAGCTACATGCCATAAATTGCGCTTTAATCTCCTCTAACTCATCATACGACCACCGATTGACAATTTGCTATTTTCTCTCATGTGAGAATTTCACTTTGCAATTCAATCAATCATGTTGTTTACCAAAAACTCAATAAGATATCATAAATTAAGAATGAGTACCTTTTTTACAAATTTAAACCTTTCAACATCTAGTTAATTGACTTCAAAGGTTGAAGGTGAAGTGGTTGGGTAGTAGCTAATTAGCTCCTGTAAAACAAGTCCTATGTGTAGTATAAAGGACCCTTGAATGTGTATGTTAACATATTCATAAAAGGAATGTAGCTTTAAAGGTTGTGTGTTATATGTTGCAGAAGTAATGAATAAGGATGATAAATGCAGGAGATGTAGAGCAAGATAAAGTATTTTGTATGTGTGTGTGTGAGAGAGAGTTAATGAGCTTAAAACTTTATTTGATGATTAATTTATGTTTATATATCCATGTATCACTTTAACTTGTATGAAGTGAAGGAACATAAATTATAAAAATAAACTATGCAGTTTAGTATACGAGTAATTATATAAGATGATAGCCTTTAAGGGTGGATGGTGACACGTTGAAAGTAGAAAAAGCATCTTGATAGGACAAATTCTTTATTGGTTTAGTGATGATAAGGAGGTCACATTAGCATTAAATGCTAAGTACCTATGAAATAAAGGGTTGATGAGCACGAGTTGGCCTAGTGGTTGGGTTTAGCTTAAGACCTTGAGTCTAACCATTTATCAATGAAAGTTGGGTTCAAGTACCATTATCCCAATCCATTATTAGAAGAGTGGGTTCCTAAGGTCTAACCCCAAGCCTTATGATTATGAAGCTTTTTTTTAGATAATAGGTCCCTATAAGTTCTAAGTACAAGCCCAAGCCCACACTTAGAAGAGGTAGGTTTAGACAATCTATACCAAACCCATATCCTTTGAGTTCAGGTCTGTTTGGGCCTATGCCTATTAATAGTCCCCTTAGTTTTTAAGAATCATGTGACTTAAAAACTTAGATTACATTTGGGCTACATATTCAAGGGTCATATTATTTTCTTGTACCATCATGACTACAAGTGGGAAGAGAAATGACTTTTTGTGTACATGAAAGGAAGGTATGCATGGGAAAGAGGTGAAAATCTACCTATTTTGAAATTTTAAATTTTAAACTAAAAAAGCGACACCATGTGTATAGATCAATGGAGCCTTGATTAATGAAAGGAGGCCTATATAAAATCTATGAAAACCTTCCTTTATTATAAATTCATATTTCAAAAGACTTTTTTTTTTTGTCTCCTCTGGTGTTAGAGGTTTTCTAGCTAAGACCTTTATTGTTTAGGCCCTAGACCTCGATAAAACACAATCTAGGTTAGTATTGTTCGATGTAAACAAATTATAAGGTGTGATTTGGAGACCGAAGATCATTGGAATACAGCTCTAATGAGGTCTCTAATTTATAAAAAAAAATGAATCTGAATAGGCTAACAAATGGATTTAAAGAGTCAACCAGTAGGGCGATCCTAGGAAGAGATGGATTAAAACCTTGGAGGCTCAGACCAAAAGAAAGAGATAAGGTTAGGCAAGATAAGATTAGAACAAGATAAGAGGGGCCATCTAGGTTCAAGCTCAATAATATTAGAGATAAAGGTAGGGGACCTTTATGGAGACTAGGGGACACCCTTCAGGGGACAATTAGATAGTCTAGGGATTATTTAAAGGACATTGAACCTAGCACATCCACTTTAATTCAAGTTGCATATGTTAATTCTTGATTAGGGATATGATACATAACAAAAATTCCCTTTTGCATAGAAAGTGTTAGCAAACAGACTGAAGGGGACTCATATAGATTGGTTAAAGATAACAATATGTATTTGCATGTTTTATGTATAAGTATGAGTTATTTCTTATTGGCTTAGTTATCCATTATAATATATGTGCAAGCTAGTTATACCAGAATAGAGAGGTAATCTTTGCCTCTTTAGAGAAGTATATAAGGCACCTTAGAGAGGATTCATCCCTTGAATATTTTAGTGTTGTTACTAATTGATGGGATATACCAAAGGGGACCTAGTTTTACACATTCTCTCATAGGTTTAAGAGTTCCATGGAAGAGATTTTCTAAGGAAAAACTATTCATGTAAACGAGTGGAGTGGAGAATGGCGTGTGGTGAAGTGTAAAAGGACTATTTTTCAGCTAGGGCCCATGAGATATGAAGGTGTGCCATAATCTAGAGGACCGTATAAGGTTTGTATAATTCTAGATTGAGTCTAAATAATGTAGATAAGCTCTTATAAGAGTTTTGCAATAGTGTACAGACCAACACAACATCAATCTCCTAGCCAAGAAGTACTCCCTGGAGGATATTATATGTGGGGTAAATAGGAAACTTTACTTTAGATTTGTGTTTGTTTTATACTATAATGTATCCATTTTTTTTTTATTTGGGCATATTTGTTTTTCTATGGATGTAGGTGGTCTTAGATTTAGTAGATTAGTGAAGAGACATGTTATAAAAAAAAAAGACACAATATATCATTAATAAATTAATAATCTTGATTAAATAATATTTGTGGTTGGTTCTAACTTGGGACCAATATGGTAAATTTATAAGATATTACATTTTGAAAAAAAAAAAAAAACATGTCCCACTTAATATATAAATTAATAATCTTCTTATACGTCAAAACTATATATATAAATGACTCAATTAGGAGGCCTTTATAAAATATGATTTCAATGTTTTTTATTTTTTAAAAAAATTGATGTCTTTTTTGACTTCATCTTTAACTTTTCTTAGTGAATTAAGAAGTGATGGTGTGGTGTTCTTTTATTGTAAAGAAAATTATGCAAATGATTGTTGTTTTGAATGCATCTTTGTGCCAGATAAACTCCAGTACAAAACTCAAGTTTTCAACTTCATCTTCTTTGTCATTTCCTATAATGTTCTTAATAATTTGTTCTTCTTTCAACAACTCTGAATTTGCCTCGTTTTCTCTTAGGTAGTTCAAAATGTATGAGCTTCAATTGTATTATTATACTTTAACTTTGGCGGATTTCCCAGCTACACTACAATATCTCGCTCCTTATACAAGAGCAGCTCTTGCTGAATATTTTATATACCGTGAACGGCACACTTTAATTATTTATGATGATCTTTCCAAACAAGCGTAAGCTTTTCACCAAATGTCTCTTTTATTACGAAGACCGCCTGGACATGAAGCTTATCCATGAGGTGTTTTTTATTTGCATTCACACCTTTTGGAAAGAGCCGTTAAACCAAGTTCTTCTTTAGGTGAAGGAAGTATGACTGCTTTACCAATAGTTGAGACCCAATCCAGAGACGTTTCGGCTTATATTCCTTAACATACAATTGTTGAACTCCTTTATCATTTGAATGTTGATCCAAATTCTCTAAAGTTTCTTTATCCATACATCTAATTTTATAATATCAAAAATAATTTATAATTGTACTTTCTTGAACATTTGTTGTCTAACTTGAGATTGTAAAATTTATTGCATCTAAAACATTTATCGTCTCTAGATTTAGGATTCTAATTTCATAACCCTCCAAAACATTTTATAAAATCAATGACGTTAATGTATTTTAAAAGCTCGTATGACGTATATGTTGTGTTGGGTGGCTAGAAAAACAATTTAATATTTTTCAAACCCTCAATAGTTTATAGATGAGTGGGAAAATTATCGATAAGAAAGAGAACTTTTCTACCATCTAATTTTCTATCAAGTTTTTGAATATATTTATGGGAATAAAGTCCCATTCATCTATGCTTAATTATTAGCATGATACTTGTAACTTATACTACTGAATTCCATATTCTTGAAAAATAGTGGCTTAACATACTTACCAATAAACCATAAAAGAATTTTCTCAGAACTATTCTTATTTCCCAAATTCCTCATCTAAGTCGACTTCTTAGTCCTTATAGGAAATCGATGCTCAACTCTATGAGGAATAGGTTAAGGAAACCCAAGTGATGAAGTAGGAAAGGCAAGCTCGTCAATTAGAAAGAAGCTCGATCCACAAGTCTCTAAGAGAAGCTTGATTTAACATATGAATTTTAATAGAGATGCTTTTATATAAGCCTCATAAAAGAGGAGGTATGCATATGGTAGGGGTACTTTATGTTTCTCTATATTAGCGAGGAAGGATCTAACTCTACATCATCCTTTTATTATAGCTATTCTTATTAGGACTACTATAATGTATAGGAACACAACGCTTTCACCCCCAACAAACATCTTTAAAAATGGTGGGCACTCTAGCCTTAACACCCAATTCTAAGAGGCAATATTAAGGCACATTATTTCTACTTAGTTGGAGTGGACTGAAAAGTAAAAGCATGCCTTAAAAGTCTTATTTGGGAATAACCTTTCTACATTTAAGGAATATGTGATGCCATTTATTGATATGTATGGGCAAATATCATAGATCCCTGGAGATTTGAAGCAAATGAGTGGAGAAAGTCTCTCCCACCATTTAAGACACATTATACAAATGAGCTTCTATATGAGTGTTTTTACTTTTTTTTGTTATTTTTCTCTAAACTTTGGTCTCTTATAATGTTGTTTATATAGGCCTTTCATATACAGATGCTTATAGCCAAAAGTTAAAAGGTCAAACATGAATAGATGGCTTGAACATTGACAATGGCTAGGGAGAATTATTAGGCTCTTCAAGCAATGATGGAGGTACAAATGTATATAGAGAACCCATTTTATGACTACTAAGAGGTTTACCGCAAAGTCTTATAGGAAAAAAAACACTTAGGCTTTGCATTTTGATATTGTTAGAAATGTTATTAAGAGGGTCCACTAGAAGCTTTTTGCCAATTATAGGAAGATTAAGAAGCTGGTCTTAAACCTGGTAAGGACATGAGTGATGTTGATCAAGCTTGGGTTAATTATTCCTAGTTGAGGCTTTAAAAGATAATCCTAAAGGTTTCCAAGTCATGTTCAAAAGGACATTCACTATAAAAGTCAATTTAGTGGACAAGTTAATAATGTTAATGAGAGATGTTAACTTCCTTAACCTGTCAAAAAGTACTAAAATAAACTTCATATAGGTCATCCACCTAGATGTGATTCCTAAATCTAGATATATTTTTTCAAAGAATGTTGTACTTGATATTAGTATTTGGGAAAGAAAACTAATAATAAGGAGTTTTTAGGATCGTTGAGCTAAGGGAGCAAGGTTGGACTAAGAAGGGGCATATACCTAGTGTTGTTGGAAGAAGTGATTCTAACTTAGAGGATAAAGACTGATGTAGTTCTTATTATTTTATTTATAGTATTTTGCTAACTTTCACCCTATTTTTGTAGGGTTTATCTAGTTTTTATGTTGGACATTTTCTCAAGTTAGGCTTTATGACTGACTTTTATATAATATGAGTTTTCCTTTAAAGAGATGGAAAATCATTCTATGCATTATAGCATTAAGCATTCAGATTCAAAGTCTTTTTGTGTGTTTTAGCAAGGGATCTAAAGTCCCCGTACTTAAAAATAATTCTTAGATCTGAATGAAGAGTTTATATGAATAGAAAGTTTATCTAAAAAGGATTTTACCGAAATGGTTTTTTGCTTGAATGAAGTGTGTTTGAATGGAGAGTTTACCCTAACCCGAATAGAAAGTTTACATAAATAGGAATTTTTTTAAATGGAGAGTTTAACCTAACTCGAATGGCAAGTTTACTTGTTTTTACCTAATTTAAGTGTATATCTTTTAATTAAAAAAATTTCTAAGTTTGTGTTGTCATCTAGTTTGAGCAAGATAGCCCTTAATGTTTTTATGGAGAATGGAGGATGCCCTGTATTATTGAGTACTCATTTTTTTTAGCCTAAATGGGAATGATTTGTATTCATGCAAGCTTATATCCATGTAAACCTACTTTTTATCCTAGAAATAGAAGACTAAATAAAGACATAGATATTTTTCATGGAGACATCTTTTATTAAGAGTAATAGAGAGACAATCTTATGGAGAAAACATAATGGTAAGTGATTTGAATAGAGCATAAAATCACTACTTATTATATTCATAGAGTACAAAATATTCTTCATTGATAATACATTTTTAAATGATTTGAATGTCATGCATGAAGAAAATTCTTCTCTTTCATGTCTTAAAGATGATAATTGTTGGGCTTGATAACTTTTATGACTTTGTATTGCCCATCCTATTTTAAAGTTTGTTTGACCATTCCTTTTGAATTGTTTATTGCTTCTAATTTTTTTAACACCAAGCACCTCCCTTTGAACTATCTATTTTTTTACCCTGGTATTATGATGTTAGAATATTCTATGTCTAAATGATAAATGCATCATTTCTCATCAAGGCAATTAGTTCAGTACCATAGGTGAGGATAAATGGTGTTTCTCTTATAAATAACTCTTATGTCATTCTATAAGATTACAAAATCTTATAGAGAAGATTGACCTATTCCCTCTTTGCTTCTTGTATTTTCATTTTAAGCTTGTTTAGGAGGACCTTGTTTGTGATTTTTACTTACCTCTTTGGTTTAGGGATTGGATATAAAGGAGAACATATAGTCTATATGAAACGTTTAACAATGTTTCCTTTTTTTTTAAGGGCTTTGGAGAGTCTAAATAAATAAATTATAATCTTTTATATGAATGAGATAACTTTGTTGATGATTATCTCAGTTATGGTTGTTTGAATAGATAAATTATATTTTTTTATATGAATAAAATAACTTTGTTGATGGTTATCTCGTTATGGCTTCAACCTTTACCTATTCAATAAAGCATTTGGCTGTCATCAAAACAAACTATTTTTTTTCTTAAAGCCTTAGAAAATAGACCCAAGATGTTCATCCCTCATCAAGGGAAAGATCAAAGTGATGCAATGGCAATCATCTAAGCATATGGTTGGTAAGGAGATAAAAGCCATTGAAAAGAGAAACTCATTAACACCAAAATTGATCTTTTCATAGTTGAAATGTGGTCAAACAATTATTTTCTCTCTCCTCCTCTATTTTCTAACAACATTATCTCTCCTCTCAAATATCAAAAGATTGAAACGTAAAATAAATTAAGTTTAGGACTGAAAACTTAAATTTTAAAAAAATGGGACCAAAAGTAAATAAAAAAATCAGGGACCAAATTGTTCTTTTTCTAAACCTTATGAATCGTTAAAAAAGAAATAATTTTTTTAAATAAAATTTAGTCCATGTTGTTTAAGTTATTTAGAATTGATAAAATTTAATTTAATTTTGTACAATATAGCATTAATTTAATGCGGAGACATTTTCTAACATCAGAAACACAATGTATAATGACAGAAGAATCATATTTTAAGGTTTAAAATTTTGTTAATGTAATATGAAAATATAAAATTGAATAAAAAAAGATTAAGTAGCAAAATGAATAATTGTTAAATAACCATAAAAAAAAAAAGAAAGGACCAACCCTGGTGCTCTGTAGCTCCGTAAAAATATTAGAAAAACCTCCTTTTATACCTAAAATGCCTTTAATATTAAGGAAGTTATTCAAAATTATTAAGGGTATTTTGGATTAAAAGGGGTTTCTTGTAATATTCACTTAAACTTGAAGGCATTTTTTGTAATATTTTCAAACTTTTGGGCGATCACTGTAATTTCATGATACTTTAGGGAGGTTTTTATAATTTACCCTTTTTAAATTAAAGATTTTAAATATCAAATGAGAAAAATATAAACCTTACATTAATATAATAATAATAATAATAATAATAATAATAATAATAATAATAAAAGAAAGAAAGGAGAGGGTTTTATTGTACCGTTCCTCACATAATACTATTTACTATAATAATATTTTCTTCTTCCTCCTTTGGTTCTCTTTTTATCTAATCTATTTTTTTTTTCAATTTCAATTTTATTCTTCAATATTAGGTTTATTGGGGATTGAGCTTCATAGTTTTTTTTTTCAATTTAAGTTTTATGAAGTTTTTCTAGACTCATGACCCAAACTGCGAGTTTGACGGGTAAACTCGATTGACTCAAGTTTTTTTTCTCTTTTCTTAATTAACTCTTTTGTCAATTTCATCTTTCAAAATTTGGTTGATTGAAATTAAGCTTCGTGATTTATTTTGGACTGCTTTCTATGAGGTTATTCTCATCTCATGACTTGGATCATGAGTTTATTGAGTTAACTCTAATTGACCCAAGTTATTTTTTGTATCTTTTTTTTTAATCGATATTTTTTCAATTTCATCTTTGAATATTAGGTTGAATGAGAATTGAACTTCATAATTTGTTTTTTATTTGGTGATCATATTCTCATGACCCGGGTCGCGGATTTGACGAGTTAACCTGGGTTGACTCAGGTTTTTTTGGGTCTTTTTTAATTGATTTTTTTTAGTTCCATACTTCAACATTCGGTTAATTGAAAATCGAGTTTCGTAATTTATTTTGATTTTTTTCTATAGGAATATCATGATCTCATGACTTAGTTGTAGATTAACATATTAACCCTAGTTGACCGAATCGATCCAATTTGTTGTTCATTTAATGTTTATGAAACAAATCTCATCTTAAATATTTATTTTGAGTCAAACTATATTTTTAACAGTTATTTGAGTTGTCTTTGTACCCACCAAGGTGACTGAGTCATATCGGGTCAATTCCTACACAGTTTAAAAAACAAATCTACTAGAAAAAATATTAGCAATGCCAACATTTTTTTTTTACATTAAAAAAATGACCTGACTCACAGCGTAAAGCGGGCCAATTATCATAAATAGCAAATATCTTTTAAACTTAT
Organism: Populus x sibirica; assembly: GCA_019202695.1. Lineage (NCBI taxonomy): Eukaryota > Viridiplantae > Streptophyta > Magnoliopsida > Malpighiales > Salicaceae > Populus > Populus x sibirica. The sequence goes on from JAGMVL010001159.1 coordinate 2,911,715, forward strand.
ATGCAGTTAAATATTATATATTATTTTCTTAAGTTTTAGTTTTCAGTGTAAGTATATATTATCTCTGCCAAAGTTTGTTATTTTTATAATTAATTATAAATTTTTGTGAAATAGTATATGTCATTACAATGACTTTTATGATTAGTTTATTCTGAATATAAATTTCTAGTGAAATATATATATATATATATATATATATATATATATATATATATATATATAAAGGATGCTTTGAATGAGGAACTATCAAAATATAACTATTATTAAAAAAAACTATAAAAAAAGGTCTTTTCCAATTTATTTATTGTTTATATGATTAGTGAAACTATTGCGGCTTCCTTTCTGTTTTTTCCATTTTTTTTATTTCATCTTCTAAATTTTTTTTATTGAATCATTTTATAGACTCTAATTAGATGAGATTAAGTTTGAAATTGTGGTAAAAATATCAAAATAAAAGATATAATACTGAAATGTACAATACAAAGAAAAAACATAACTAATCCTAAAATCATGATAATTTTCTAAAAATTCATTTTGTTTGTTTTTTAGTATCTAAGTTTGGGAGAGGAAAGAGAAAGTCGCAAAAAAAATGACAGAGAGAGATAGTTGTCATTATTCCGACAACCAAAATGGCAAAGCTTGGTGTCAAAGGGTTCCATTTAATGAAAATAGTTCGATTATGGTGGTTTTTTTGTTATCATCTTGCCAAAAAAATAGATCATGCATTTGATAGTTTTGTGGTTTCAAGTTATTTTTGTGAATTTTAACCAATGCTTTTTCTATTTGAATGTTATAAGTAAGTTTATCAAAGTTTCTAAAATATATTTTAGGTGTTTGCGTGTGAAAAGTTGGTTGAAAATGGTTTTTATTTGAAAAGTTGAAACCTGACTTTTTGAAAGTTTTATCGGCCACCTAAATTTGTGAGCAAGTGACCCCACAAGTTAATTTTAAAAAGGGACCGACAATAAAAAAGGAATTATCGTCTACTACTCCAAACGACATGTTGTTTATTTTAAATTATTTAAAAAAAAAAGAATTGACAATATGTTATCCAACCCTTATTGGTATACATATAAGCTTAAGTGCATGAGCCTTAGTTTCAAGGTCTAAACGCGTTTGGGTTCAAGTAGTTGGCCAAGTACAAGTACCTAGTCTCTCTCTCTCCTCTTTTTTTTTTATATTATTTTTTGTTAAATTTTTAATTATTACCCTCCCTTTTTGTATGTATTTTATAGTTTACATTATTGTTTTTCAATTTAAATTAATATCCCTTCTCTTATATTTTTTTAAAAAAATTTTGTTTGTTTTTTTAAATGGTATTTATTTTTTTAATTATTCTTATTTAAAAGAGATTATTTTTATTTTTATTTTTTAGATATAAAATAAGATTAAAAAATATACATAAATAAAAGAAAGTGGGTGTTAAATATTTGCATACTCATTTGTTTTTTGCAAGAAATATTGTCTTGACACTTTTAATATTTAATTAGCATTATCAACTCTTTCAGAGTTGATCAATTAAACTATTTTTAAATTTTATTTTATTAAACACAAATAGTATCCTTTTATTTTTTAATTAAAAAAATAAAATACAATAAAATATATTTATAACATTGATACATTCCTATACTAAAATTAACTTGAAATCCTACCTGAATTTTAAAGCTAATTTTAACTAAACCAATGTAGAAATGTTTTTCAATGAAAATCACACAATCATATTTAATGGATAAACAACTTCTTTAAACCATTTTTGCTAATAAGTTTGTAGCATAATCAATGCAACCTCGCTCCCTTATTGTTAAAAGGTTTTGGATTTGAGTCTCATATATATAATTAAAAAAAATCACTTATAAAACATAGAGAAAGTCTAGCTGATGAGTACAAGAGGCAGGTTAACAGATAAAACATATAAACGTTAGTTTCAAAGGATAAAAAAACATTATAGCTTAAAAGACTTTTAACTTTTAAGACTTCTATGCTCAATCCAAAAATATGATTTAAAGCTCCATGTGTAAAGATGCTCATGAAGTAGGTGTAGGCCTTCATAAGCTTAAGAGTCCACTATAAAGTTCCATTTCTTTATCCGGTTTGATTAGTAGCTCATGTCTAGATTGTCTTTATTTTATGATTTTATCATTTTAATTTATCTATTTTTTTATTTTCATCAATATTTAAGAATGTTATATTTTATGCTTATTTTATAGTCAGATTTAGTTGTTATTCAATTAGACATAATTATTTGATTAGCTATATAGTCTTCTTGCTATCAGTTATAATTAAAAAAAATTCAAAACTTGTGAGTTTTTTTTCCAAAACATGGTAGATTGAAATAATATTTTGATGTTTTGCCCTTCCACCACAAATTATTAAGCCAGCCTCGAATAGGGGGTAAAATGATTATTTTTTAATGATTAAAAAATCATTTATGAATTAGATAGGGCAAGAAGATCTTAACATTTTTTCTTTAGCATAATAAAAATACTTAATCATCTTTAAAAACAAGAAATTATAAGCCTAGATCTAGGGTTTCTATCATCTTTTTCTTTTTTATTAAGCAGTAAAATTACTCATTTAACCTTAAAAGAAAAGATTTTTATAGCTTATGCTAGGGGCCTTTGCGTCCTTTTGCATTAGTTTTTTTTGTAAGATATTATTAAAAAAAAACTAGCTAGCACATGAGATGTTATGTGGTGGTCAAGCAATGGCTTCCAGGACAACATTCGAATCATCCCGGCTTCACCTCTGTCCTAGTATGACGAGTGTTCCAAAAAGATCTCTAGTTTGACGCGTGCGGTCCTTTCTTGTTTTTCTTTTTTCCCTCTCGCCTTCTTGATTTCCACACTAACCCTACAAAATTTAAAAGCAACTCTTCAATTTGTTATTCTTTTACATTTGATTTCTATTCTTTTTAGTACCATTTGTTTTATTTGAGATGATTTATGAAATTGAATTATTTTTTTTCAGTTTCACCCCATTCAATTTTTTTATCTTTCAAATTTGGTCCCCATTCTTTTAATTGATATTTATTTTATTTTAGATAACTTTTAAAAGTTTTTATATTTTTGTAATTTTATCCTCCTTAAGTTTTCTTTCCTACCAATTTGATCCTTATTTTTTTTTATTGCTATTTGATTTTTTTTATCTGTCTTATTAATGTTTTTCTTCAATTTAGTCCTTCATCATTTAGTTTTTATATCAGATTTGGTTCTCATTCTTTTAATTACCATTTATTTTTATCTATTTTTTCTAATTTAGTTTTTTCTTCAATTTCATCCCTTATCATTTGATTCTGAATTATTTTTATGTCAAATTTGATCTCTATTTTTTTAATTGCTATTTATTTTGTTTATTCCTTGTTTTTTCAATTTTATCCCTTGGCATTTCGTGGTAAGAATTCTACTTTGTTATTATTTAAGGTTTTCCTTCTTTGACGTTGATCCCAAGGTCATGATAAGGATCTTGAGTTTCGGATATTAATATAGGTTGACTTTAGTCTTTTTAAGTTCTTTTTAAATTTGATATTTTTTAATTTTATCCTTCAATGTTTGATTTATTAGGAATTGGTCTTCGTGTATTTTTTTTTTTACTTTTCTATCTACAAGGTTATCCCAATCCTATATTCATGGTTGTAGGGTTAGCGGGTTAACCCAAATTGATTTAGATCTTTTTTTTTAATTGTTTTTTTTTCAATTCCACGCTTCGACATTTGATTGTTTGATAATTAAGTTTTATTATTTTATTCAACCTGCATTCAACAAAGTTACTCTAGTATCATGATCAGGTCACGGATTCGGCATACTAACTAAGATGAGTTTTTTTGTCTTCTTTTTGTTGCTAATTTTTTTATTTGTTTATTTATTTTTGTTGTATTTATATTATACGAGCTTATTAAACTCAGTTAAATTAATAACTGGGATCTTATTTATTTAGTTAATTTGCTTTTTAAAAAACCGCTTGTATCATCTGAACAATTCTTTTACAATTAAAAAACACCGGCCACCAGGTTTGGAGCTAAAGGAGGTTGGCCTAACTAAGAGAAGAAGTCAATATTAACCATCGGAATAATCCAAATCAAGAGGTGCTAAAGGAGGTCGTTGTCAGAAACGTAGAAAGATAATAAATCCACCCTTGACAAGTGCTTTAGTGTGGGGATAATGATTATTATATGTACCAGAAGGCTATTAATATGGGTAAAGCTTTTGCAGTTGAAAGATTGCCAGCCCCACAAATTATCTCATATCAACTACACTATTAATAAAAAAAATTATTTGATTTGATAATTGATGTTGTATTCGTGACAGTTACGAGCCACATTAATTAAACAAAAAACAATTAATTCTAGGAAAGTTACTTTACAGCAGTACTTAAAATATTATTTAAAATAACAACTTTTTTTTAGCTATTAAATTAGAGATTTGTCATTTTATCTTTTTTACAATAAAATTAGTAATTTAATTTTATAATAAAAAATTATAATGTCTATTATTAAAATGTGTTTTCGTCTTTTAATTTTTTTTAAAATATTATAATTATTTTGATGTTCTTGAAGACAAAATCAACATAATTCTCTTATAATAGTTTGATTTTTATTTTATTTTACATTGGTTTTATTGTAAATTTTAAAGTTACTTAGAGGTATTATTGTAATTGATATATATTAAATATTATTTAATAAAAAAATTGTTGAAGCATGCGGACAATCCATGTGTTGTTCATATAGCAAGTGTGGGGTTATCGACCACCAAACACCACCTTATAATGCAACGTTTGAAAGGTCTCGGCATCCCCTGATGAAATTGGGTGGCGCATGCCCCTAACACATATCGAGTTTCATCCTGACAACTATTTTCTCTTTCTTTCTCTCTCTCCCCACTTCAAATTTAGCGTTGGCCCCTTTAAAAAAACAAACAAGCCCCTGCAATTTATTTTTCCTTCATATTTGGTTTCTGTCTTTTTATTACTATTTTTTTAGTTTTGAATAATCTATAAAATTACAAATATTTTTCAATTTAACCCTTACAATTTTTTAATTTAAAAATAATTTATCAAATTGTAAATGTTTTTCAATTCCACCACCCTATAATTTTTTAATCTTCGAATTTGATTTTCATTTTTTTTATTGCTATTTGTTTTGTTTGGGACCATTTCTAAAATTGATTTTTTTATATATGATTTCATCCCCATTGGGTTTTTTTCTATCAAAATTTCTCCCCATTCTTTTTGTTGTTAATTTTTTTTTCTTTTGCAAGTTTTTTTATTGATATTTTTTCACTATTTCATCCTTTAAAATTAAATTACTTAGGAATTATTTCATAATTGAACCCGGATCCAAGATTTCATAGGTTGCAAGTTTTAGAGATTGAATCAGGTTTAGAAGATTCGCTCAAGTTTGCTCAATTGTTTCTCTTTTTTTTAAGCTAATGTTTTCTCTTTTTTTTTTTGTTTTGCTTTGTTATTTTTCATAGTTTACCTTTTATGGGTTAGTCCCGGGTTCATAGGATCACCGGTTTCAAAAGTTAACGTGAGTTGTTTTTTTTTTTTTTAAAAAAAATTGATTTATTTCAATTTCATTATTCAAACTTTTTTCTCCTGATTTTATTTCAATTTCATATTCTCTGCTATAAAAATAAGGATTCCGTATGTGCACCTAAATTTCTATATCTATTATTTTTATTATTTTCACCGCCAAATAATGACCTTCGTTTTCTATTTAAGAAAAAAAAATCTAATAAACATGTTTTCTTAATTTCACAAAAATGTCTTTCTAGGATAACAAAAAAACTAGAGATTGAGATTAAAAAATTATTTTCTAAAGGTAAACTCAACCATAAAGTTTTTCCCTAAAAAAAAAGTACAAGGATAATTCTTACTGGATGCTTTAATTTGATTTTTGATAGAGATTGCTAATATAATGTTGATTCAAAATACCTATGTATCAAGAACTAGAATAAATTGTGTGAAGATTATGTCAATTATGCATTAGCGGCCATGAAAGAGAAGACATAATCCAAAACTTCTAAGTGGAGGATTGTTAATTGGAAGGGGAAGATCGTCAAGTCTTGATCTTATGTAACCATTTTTAATAGGAGATTTTGGAAGGAGCATATCAAATTAGAGGCATGGACACTAACGACTAAAGCAAATTATTATTTAATACTTTAAATGGTGCTATTTCTCCACACACAAAACACTTTGGATTACAATAGTAATCCATAATTTTTTTTTTCTTTTTATTTTTGCATTTTTTCATTTTTTTCCCCAACTTTTCCTCTTTTTTTCTTCTTTTTTTTCCAAAATTACTTTCCTTTTTTTTCCAACTTTCCTTTTTTTTTCCTTTTTTTTTCCATTTATTTTTTTAAAATTATCTTTGTTGATTTCATTTTTTAAATATTGAGCTGGTTAAAAATTCTGCTTTGTAATTTTTTTCTTTAAAATACTTTGGATTGCTACGGTGTTTTCCCACATAGTTTTTCTATTTTATTTTTTTATTTTTCAAAATTATATTGTTGATTTTTTTTTATATTGAGATGATTGAGAATTTAGTTTTGTAATTTTTTTTCTTTAAAACATTGTTTAATTGCTATAGTGTTTCTCCGTATGGTTTTTTTTTTATATAATTTTCTTCGAAATTATCTTTTTTTATTTTATTTTTTAATATTGAACTGATTAAAAATTACAGTTACAATATGTGAGGAAAGCACTGTAATTTTCCTCGCAAATTACTGTGGATTGCTACAATGTTTTTTCTCATATGGTTTTTTTTCTGTTTTGTTATGTTTTTCCCTAAAATTATCTTTGTCAATTTTATTTTTTAAATATTAAGTTGGTTAAGAATTGCAATTACAAGTAAATACAAGTTTTTCCTCACAAAACACTATGGATTGATACAGTTTTTCCTCACATGATTTTTTTCCAGTTTCTTTTGTGTTTTCCTTTTTTTTAATAGTTTTTCCCAAAATTATCTTCGTCGAATTTTTTTTTTTAATATTTAGTTGGTTAGAATTTAACTTTGTAATAAAACTTAATCATGTGGGGAAAGCATTGTAGCTTTCCTCACAAAACATTGTTGAAAATTACAATTACAAGTCATTACAAATAAGGTTAAATAATGTGGGGAAGCACTGTAGCTTTCATCACAAAACACTATGAATTGCTACAGTGTTTCCAACTTGATTTTTTTTTTCCTAAAATTGTCTCTGTCGATTTGATTTTTTTAATATTGAGCTGATTAAGAATTTAGCTTTATAATTTTTTTTTCTTTAAAACACTGTGAATTATTGCAGTGTTTTCCCATATGATTTTTTTATTATTTTTTCCAAAATTATCTTTGTCCATTTTTTTTAATATTAAGTTGGTTAAGAATTATTATTATAATAAAGCTAAATCATATGGGGAAAACGTTGTAGTTTTTCTCACAAAACATTATGGATTACTACAGTATTTCTCTAAATGATTTTTTATTTTATTTTATTGGGGAAAGCACTGTAGTTTTCCTCACAAAACATTGTCAATTGCTACAATGTTTTTCCCCATGCGTTTTTTTCCTTCCAAAATTATCTTTGTTGGTTTTTTTTTTAATATTAAGTTAGTAGAGAATTTAGCTTTGTAATTTTTTTTGCTTTTTATTAATAGAAAAGATAAATCATGTGGTGAAAGCACTGTATCTTTTCTCCCAAAACACTGTGGATTGCTACAAATCATTTTGTTCAGTCTCTAAGTTTTGATCACCAACACAACTTTTTTTTCCGTCATGAAATGTTAGCTCCATCATACATTTAGTTTCTATTACTTATCTATCGCTGATTCACAATTATAACACTATTAAATATATTTGTTTTATAAGCCCGCGGCGCGCGGGCATGCATCTCGTATGGTAGAAAAGAAAGCGAAGCAGGTTTAAAATATCTCAAAAATCAATGAAACTATTAATAGTTGGTTTTGAGAAGATTGTGCTATAAGTGCTTATAGATGCTTACCGGTGTGTATTCTACATAATAATTGAGGCTTTGTTTGTTTGCTAGAAAGTAGTTTTTTTTTTAAAAAATAGTTTTCTTGGAAAGTGAATTCCTGAAAAGTGAATTATTTTTCGATGTTTGGTAGTGTTATGAAAAATAAACTGGAAAATATTTTCTAATATTTGGTAATGTTATGGAAAATGAATTGGAAAATAATTTGATGAATTAATTTTTTTTTCAATTTTATCTAATATATATAAAATATTAAATATAAATATTTAATCACTTACAATAAAAGAATGAAATCTAAAAAGTATAATGATGAATTTTTTATTATTATATCCTATATTCATATATAGCTTATTTTATAAAATATAACTATATATGTCATATAATATTATAGAGATATAACCTTGTGAAATATTTCTTAAGTAAAAGCTATTAATATTTTTTTTCAATTTTAAAAGCTTAAAATATGTTTTTTTTTCATATGAAGAAAGCCAAATTAGTTTATGGTATTAAGTAAGAGTTAGATATTTGGGTTTTTTTGGTATGAAGATTTTTTTAAAAGATAAATAAATACAAAAATATTTTGATGGGTTTTTTGGATAAAGATTGTTTTTTTTTATGAGTATGGGCAATTATCCCTTTAATATCCCTTTAATATATATCAAATAAGCATTAAGAAATTAATATAAATATCTTACATCAAACATAGTCATGCATAAATATTAAGTTTTGATGTCATACACATACATATTAGTTCAAATTAATAAACATAAAAATGCTAGATCAAATTAAACAAGTAAACATACTTGTCAAATAACAAACATATATTTTCTTATAATAGTAAAATTATCTTATCAAACAGGCCTGTAGTAGTGTTGGTTTACAAAATTCTGAACCCAAATTTTCCTTAAATTAGCATTTTTTGCCATAAATGTTTTTGCCAACATTTTATTTTGAACCAAGTGATCAAATGCATCCCCAAGAGTGATCTCATCAAAGCCTTCAATTTTCATCACTTCTGTATATAGCTCATTAACATCAAGTTGATTTTTGCTGAGGCTTTGAATTACAAATGCTACATCTTCAATCTTTTTAGACAACTTTTCAACACCATCATCTTCATACATGCAATTTCTCTTTCTATGTTGCCTCTTTTTGTGCACTAGAGGAAGATGTCTCTTTTCCTTTAGAAGTTTCTTCATATTCCCCTTCATTTTCAATTGAAATTGATTGCTCTTCAGTGTTCTCTTCCAAGTTGACATCAACATATGATTTGGTATAATTTCCGGTTGCCGTATCTTTTCCAACAACAATTGTCATTGCCTCGTACATATCAAGTTTTTTGTTGAGATACTTGTCATGATTGAGATGTACCTGTTCATAAAGTTTAGAATGTACAATTTTTTTAGTTCCTTGTATAACATTTTGGAAACAAAAGTAAATATAAAAATTACAAAGAGTATAATATTTATAATACCTTTACTTCTTCATCATATACATCTTTCGAAATTGTAATCATCTTCAAACAATCATCGCAACCAAAGCCACTTTTATTTTTAAGTTTGGTTATTATTCCCCATTTTTTTTTCACAGTTTTGAAATGATTGTCCACATGATTAGGCTCGCGTTGCACATTGAACTTTTGACTAATTTCTGAAGCCACCTTAATAAAAGATTCTGCTTTAAAGGTGGAAAAAGGTTTGTTTTCTTTAAGTGCCTCCTCAGCTAATATCTCAAGTAACATGTGAGACATCGACTTAGACCATGTGAAGTGCTTGCCCTTGCATTTTTCATTTTGTGTGGTACTCATTTCTACCAAAAAAATACAAATTTATACAAAATAAAATCATACAATATTTAGATTTAATAAATTTAATATAAAAACTACAATTAATATTTAAAAGAGAATACATAAAATACATAAGAAATTATAATAAAGTCAACAAGCAATCCAAATACATAACAAAGATAATACAAACTCAAGAAAGACATAATAAAAACAAACACATATAATTAACACTCAATTACTAGTTTCTTTGAGTGTTATAATCATTCCACATAGTTGATGCAATCATTTCTCTTTTTGTTATCCACTCTTATTCTCTTCCCTCTCCTCCCGTTGACTTAAGTTGATTGTTCGTCTAATTGGTTCACTTTCCGAACATATTTCTTCTATAAGAAAGTCATAAGGATCAACTCTCATTATGTGATTATAAATAATACAACATGCAAGCACAATATCTACTTATGTTTCATAAGACCAAAAAGATTTTCCATCAATTAATCTAAAACGGCCTTTCAAAATATCAAACCCTCGCTCAATAACATTTCTCAATGAAGAGCGTCGAAGATTAAATAGCTCCTTTTCATTTTCTGATGAATGTTCTGTAAACTCATTCAAGTGATATCAAACTCCACGAAAAGGAGAAATGATTTCATTTCGAATACCGTAACCAGCATCACCAAGATAATATTTCCCTACAAATTAAAAAAAAAAACCTATTACTATCTTTATCTAATTAGACATTTTATATGTTTATTTCATATCATAAATATTTTATTATATACCTTCTAGAATTTTTAGACCACTAGGTCTTGATAATGCATCACCTAAAACCCGTGAATCGTGTGCTTTTCCTTCCCAGCTAGCTAAAACATATATAAACTTCAAATCAAAAGTTATAGTTGCTAAAACATTTTGTGTTGTTTCTTATTTTCAACCTCGAGACTTTTCTTGACTCTCAACAGGAACATTTGCAGGAACATGGGTATCATCAATTGCTCCCACACAATCCTATATAAATATGAAAAAATAATTTATAACCTTTTCTTCTAGATGTAATTAATTAATGTATAAAAATATTGGTATTGTTCTCATACCTTAAAATAAGGATAGAATCTTCGATTATTCATTATCTTTGCGGGCACTATATCCCCTATGTCTTTAATAAGGTGTTTGTATAACTTAAGAACTACTTTTAAAACAATTCTAAAGTAACGATGGATAGGTTCATCAGACCTATAGTATATACCACTAATAAAACGAAATCTTTGGTTTTGGCCTACGATTTGTAAGAACACAATTACTTGCTCCCTAATAGACACATTTTGAGTTGATCGTAATAGGTCACGACTTGTGAGAACATCACATAAATTATATAAGACAACTGGTTTCATATGAATTTGTTCAACGCAATGTTTATCACCTCAATTCAAAATGTTATTAATATAGAATTCTCGTTGAGCAATTGCATTTATACGTGGTTCTCTTGGTATATAAATTCTATTTATTTCTTGTTCAATAAGAGCTACCCCTGTAGCTATCACAGTTACAGCTACTCTCATACATGCTGCATAAATAATCTTACTATCCATAACAAGAAAATGAAGTTAATAGATAACAAAACCTAAAAATTTAGGGAAATAAACATTAAAAAAACATATAAAATACTTACACAATCAATACAAAAAAATATGCTCAAAGAAGCTGACAATGTATAATAATTATGGCAATAATATCTGATTCTCTAAACAAATAAGGCCTTAAAGTATATTATTTTATAAATTCTCAAACCTTATATTTCACGGTCTGAACATATAATTTTATTGCAAAATTATATGTTCAGACCCTTTACGATTTTTCTACCAAACCATTTCAATTTTTATAACACTTAACTTGAACCCATGCTCAATATCATGTTGGTAAAACAACATAGCTTTCCTCCATCCTTGAAAAAACACTGAAACCAAATGACATGGCATGTTTCGTACCATGTTGTTTCTTGAAAAAAAACCCTAACACTCTCTTACCTCTTTAGTATTCCCCTTAACTTCCTCTCTCTATGCACAAAGAAGCAGGACAAAGATCAAAAGCAGAGGGGTAACGAAAATGAAGGAGTCTTTTTTTTAGAGGGGAGTGGATAGAGTGGCTGGATCCGGGGACGGGGAAATAGGAAAGTAGGGACTGCTTTTTGATAGGGGAGTTAAGAGGGTGTATGAGAGTCGATGAAAAAGGAGTTGTTTCTGAGACGAGGGTGAAGAGGGTTAACAGATTCAGTAACAATGAAAAGGGAGGACGTACAAGCCATTGAGAGCATACAAGAAAATAAACTTCACTTTATTTTAAGTTTGGGGATTTTGTTATCTGTATTAGAGTTTTTTTTCCCTTCATTCGGCTAGTGATATGGGTTCTCTGGAATTAACAAAACAGAGCATGGATTTTGTAGGTTTCATTCGGCTAGTGATGTGGGTTCTCTGGAATTAACAAAACAGAGCATGGGTTTGCTATGTTTTTTTTCATAAAAACCAAACAAAACAAAGCATGGATTTTGTGGGTTTCATTCGGCTAGTGATATGGGTTCTCTGGAATTAACAAAATAGAGCATGGATTTTGTTATCTGTATCATGTTTTGTTTGGTTACTGTGAAAAAAACAAAGCATAAAAAAAAACACAAAGAGTTTTGTTTGGTTTCTGTGAAAAAAACACGGCAAATTAAACAAGATCACAAGATTTTTGTCATAATTATAACTACAGATCTAAACAAAGAAGATGAAAACATAAGGCAAATAATAAAGAGATATTTGAGGAAAAAGAGTTACCTAAAATAAGAGGAATATGCTTCAATTGTTCCTAGTACAGAGATTTGAGAGAAAGAGAGATAGAGAGATAGAGATTTGTATTATGTATCGTGTTATGTTTTTTGTAAAGAAAGAAAAGTGTTTTCCTTAGGATAAGAAAAGGAAAACACTTTCCTGCCATAAAGGTTTAATTTTTCCTTTGACCGGAATTCATTTTCCTTTGACTAACTTTTCGTATGTTTACCAAACATAAGAAAGTAAGGAAAATAGTTTCCAGGAAAGTGTTTTCCTGGAAACAAACAAGGCATGAACAAAAAAAAATATGAAATAAGATACTAGGGTTCTAAAAAATACCTTAGAAAACAAAAAAATTACCTTTGTCAATTAAAGTTTCTTGGAATATCTCCTTCGTCTTAAGTTCATAAATACCTTCCTTAATCAATCATGTCCATCATTGAGCATAATTTTTCAACCATGATATAATTAGCTAAAATGTTTGACTGAATACTAGTCTTGGACATGGTTGATTTTTTTACCGTGACCAAATTAGTCTTAAACATGGTTGATTTCTTGTCTGTGATCAAATCAATCATGTTGCACTTGACATGAAAATGAGACCTATGAATTTAAAGGGAAATATTGAAAATAAAGTTGCCACCTAATTCTTAAAAAAACTAAGAATCATAAAATATATATTGATTCCAAAGATATAAGTACAAGGTTGATTATGTTTAAAAAAAGATAGACATCATTTTTACCACATCCTTTCGAACGAAACGTTACCTTAGCTATATATTTTTCTTAAATTTATTCTATGTATTCAATTAACTATCTAAATTATTTTCTAAGCTTTTTCACAAGTCATTTATCATTGATTGATGTTCGTCAAGTTAGAGTTGGACTTTGAACCAAAAATCTCGCAACTTGAAGATAATTTTTATTCGTATATATATAATTTTTAGTAAAAGATCATACTAAGCCTATGTTGGTCCCTGATATTAGGACACTCGTTAACTAGTCATTAGAAACCAAGCTTAAACCAAAACATTGTCAAATTAACAAAAACTTGATAGAAAAAAATCATCAATACATTTTCAAACTCATTTTAAGGTCAATGTTTTAAAAAAAAACTAAAAAATTACTGGGCAACAGCTTATGAAATTATTAAATCTAGAGATAAAATTATATTTTTACTATGCAAAAAAAACGAAAGTACTAGCATACTCTTAAATAATTTTTTTTAATGATTATTAGGCCAACTATAAAGACCAAAACTTACACTTTTTTATTCAATTCAAGGGTAAAATAATAATTTTACAATAGCAACTACAGTTAAAAACCCACAGTTTTTGTTAATACGTTATTCCTGGGCTTGTTTCCCCAGCTGGGGTTAACAAAACGGTGCGTTTTGAGTTAAATGGAGCCCCGAATCTTCCGGAAGCAAAAGCCAGCAACAAGGACAGTGATGATTAAAACCCTAATAAAGGACTTAAAACCCTTTCTAGTTTCTCCAGGTCGCAGCTAAAGAGGAGATTGCTTGCTTTGGCCTTCAATTCATCAGGAACAGAGAGAGATGGTGTGGTTTCAGTGCGAGGATTGTGGAGAGAACTTGAAGAAACCCAAGTTGCCTAATCACTTCAGAATGTGTTCTGCAACCAAGGTCTTCTCCATCTTCCCTTTTTTTTAAAAAAAAAAAAAATATTGGTCACAGATTAAAAACTCTGGTATGTTTGGAATGTTAAAATTGTGTAGCTATCTTGCATTGATTGTGGAGAGACATTTGGGAAGCAAAGCGTTCAGGGCCACACTCAGTGCATTACCGAGGCGGTAACGATGCTCATTTCTATCTTTAATATTTGATTTTTTTTCCTAATAATTTCTTAAGGGAGTTCTGAATTGCTATTTGTTTATTCTCAGGAGAAATATGGTCCAAAGGGTCAAGGGAAAGCTTCAAATGGCGCAACACCTAAATCCAACAAGGATGCAAAGCAAAAACCCGATGTTGATATCAATGTTGGGTTATCTGAACGCCCACCATGGTTTTGTAGGTATGTTCTTTTTAAAACTTTATTAACTTTCTTATGCATGTATGTTTGTGTTCTCCCATGATGTATGACCTTTTTGGATTCTGTCGGACTGATTATAAACTTGATTTTTTGCCATCTCCCAAGTCAAATTTTTAAATTTAAAAGTGGAAAATATTGTGGGACTTGCATTTCGGTCTTAAAATATATTTTAGTTTTCCAAGAAAATGCCAGAAATTGGTAAATTCATCATTCGCCAAACATCAAAGACAACATTGAGTTTTTTCTTGTGTAAAACAAGTAAAAGAAAGGTTAAATGATGTATGGGATCAAGATATTAGAGCTTCATGCCTTATCTTTTATCTGGAAATAATGTTTGTCAATCATATGTTTTTGAACAATTAGAATCTTCAAGCTGTGTTGTACAATGTGTTAATTAATTCTTGCAGGTGTTTTTTCATGATTAGGGCTGGTTTTAACTTTTAAATATCGTGTATTGCTGCTACTGCTCAGTCTTTTGAGTGATTGAGTTTTTCTAGCCTAGTCCGCACAAACTTTAGAAGTCTGTGTAGTTGGTTCTCCAAAACTGATCATAATTTCCAGATTCAGCTGGAACTGAATTGATTGATTAACACGTCGACTTGAAACTCTCACCCCTACAAAGTAATGAAGTACTAGACTTGTTTGAATGGAATTCTCTTGGATAGAAAGTTGTTAAGATGATTGTAAGAGGCAAGCCTGGATCCATGGCGGGGTTTGCATGCATAATCTAGTTCAATATTTAGTGGGGAACTAAATCTAAAGACAATAATTCAGTAGTGCTAAAAAATTATGTAACTTTCTGTTCTAATGAATATTGTTTGATCTCTCTTATGCATGCATAGGAAGTCAAAGAGTAGTTTTATTGCTTCCCTCTTAAGTGCTTGGTGTTATATCTCTTCTAGTGATTCCATCTAAGCCATCAACTTATGTGCAACACTGTAATTACAGTCTCTGCAATACCAAGGCTACCAGTAAGCAGGCTCTTCTTCTCCATGCTGATGGAAAGAAGCACTGGGGAAAGGCCCGGGCTTTTCAAGCTGCCAAGCAACAACCTAAACAGACAGAAGAATCTGCTCTTGATTCAAATGCTCCTACTAAGGTTGCATTGATTGAGAATAAACATGTAGAGGAGCAAAAATTGCAGGATACACCAAATGTTGACAGTGCAGATACCAACACAGAAATAGAGAACGGAAAGTTGCCTTCAAAAAGGAAGAGAAAGGTTGATGCATCTGGGAATGATGGCACTGGGAATAAGACAAAGGATGGTGCTGCAAATGAAGTGGGCAATGGTAAAAGTCAGGTTGAAAGAAAATCCGATGATGTTGAGACTCAGTTGAAGAAAGCTAAACACAATGCTCTTAAAGATGACAAGGCTACTAGCCCTAAGAAAGATGAAAATAAAAAGAATATAAAGTGGAGGAAGCTGGTAAAATCAGCCTTGAAATCTGTATGTATCCTTGATCATATTTTTCATTGCATTTCCAGTTCAATTGTATTTCAATTTGCTACCTCGTGTTGATCCGGCCAAATATATAAATTTTATCATACGTCATCAATTAAATTGCCACCTTCGAAGTAAACTTTAATGGCATGCATAAACATGACTGATACTGAATTGACTTACGTTTTGCTTTCTTTAATATCATCCTAATGCTGACATTTAAGATTTTGGTTTTTGATGCATGATGCAGAATGATGGAGTTCTGAAGATCAGGAAACTGAAAAAGCTTGTCCTGAAGTCCCTCCAAGAATCTGGCATTGCAAAAAATGAAACCGAACTCGATAATATACTTGAACAAAAGGTCAGCCTTTCAAAAGAATTTTACTTTATGCCACCTCTTCTATGCTTCCCCTTTCGCTTCTATTTCTAATTACTGCTGATTATTCTCCTTTGGGGGCTGTTGTAGATCAATTCGAGCTCCCGGTTTAGAGTTGACGACAAATATGTTCATCTAGCAGCTAAAGATTGAAATCAAGTTTTTGGGCCATGTAGAAGAGAATTCCTAGTGGACAACTGCGCCTATCAGGGCGATTTTCCTTTATAGAGTCCTTCAGCATTTGTTCATTAGCCTCCTATTCGATCAAGAATCATTTTGAGCCGTAGGTCCTCTCTGGACTACCATTTTAGAGGGCTTGATGCTTGCCCTATGATTTATACTTTTCCCTTCTATTGTGTGGCTTGCGCAGTGTTCATACAATTACTTTTCGTATTACATGTATGCCCACAAGGCTTGTATTGCTACCGAATGATTTATTTTTTGGAGAAGAAAATCTTATAGACGAACTTTTCTCATTAAGATCACCTATTCGTCTGCTTGTGTGAGAATATATTTCTTATGAATCTTCATACTGATTTTAATGTGTTAATATTAAAAATTAAAAAAAAATAAAAAATTATTTGCAAGTGAAAAGCTACACCATAATACTAAGCATTCTACTCCTGATGTGAATGATATGTTTTTAACTGATTTGGAGAGTTGGATTTAGTCCCGGTGTTAAATTGATTAAACGATGTGACTCGACATCAAATAAGAGAAAAACATGATACTGTTCTCAATTGTGAAGAAAACGAGTTCAGGCTGTTTATGGTATCAAATAATTACCCAAGAGTGTTCCCTTAATACCGTAAATACTTTATACAAGCATAAACGGTCTCTTTGTTATCTTCATCACCATAATCGGCCTCCCAAGGAGAGGCTCTAGATAACAGAACTGGCTAGTTTTGAGCCTCCCAAGGAGGGCAACATCAAAGTGCCAAGGAATTACGCTCCATTTAACGTTTTAAAGGAAATGGGCATGCACCATCAAGTAACAAACTTATTCCTTTTGAGGTATCATAAGATGTATTACATATAAACAAAGTATCCAATTTCACTGCTGTATTCATAAATTCACTAGTAAATTTCATGCTAATTGAGAATTTTCTCTGCTCGAGCCTTTACATTAGGCCAGCAGACGGGGAAAGAATGTTTTTAAGATTTTGTATATGTTTTAGTGTAGCCGAGAAGGTATCTCCATCTGTGAAGGATCTCGTATCAACATATTCTTTGTTGCTCTTCCGCTTTGACATGTTATCTACATTGCACATGCAAGAAATTTGAATCTGTTTTGTTTTGAAAATGTGAAGCCTAACAAACTTGGAAGCGGATTACCAGGCCTAAAATAGAGAAAAATAAGCTGCTATGACCATCAACACGACAGAAAACACCATTGCCTGCAACAAGGGATAGCATTAAAATCAAGGATCAAAATTGTGAAGACTTTCAACAAGGTGCAGTTTGTAGTGCCCATAAAAAAAGACTAAAAATGTTACTGTTTAACATATCAAGTCAGTGACAAAGGAAGACTGATGAGAATCTGATTATCATTATCATCCTAAAGCTATTCAGACTCAGACTCTTGTTGCTTCACTAACAACAGTATTTATTTTGATAGAGAGGGCGTGAGAGAGCTTACAGCAATTGCAGCAGCAGCAAGGCCTGCACGCTCCCTTGGATCCCTTCGATGGTAATTTCCAAAGTAAAGAAATGTACCATAATACCACATCAATGGGAACACAAATCCCAAAAGAAAACTGCAAAAAAAAAAAAAAAGAGATAACTATCAGAACATGAGAAATGGTAATGGGAGGGAGAAACACTAGTTTGAAGAATACTCACGAAAACCATCCTACCCCACAGCCAAAGCATGGAAGGGGCTTGTCATAAATCCCTTGAAAATCCTCAGGATCTCTAATAAGAGTATACTTTCCTTTTTCTCCATCTGCAGCATCTGTTGCTTGCCCTACCATCAGCAGATCAGAACGTCTCTCAGGAGTTTGGATAAGCAATTAATAGTGCAAACATCAATTGTTCGACATAAAATATAAATACAACTGGAAGATAATCCACCACATAAAGTAACATGATGAGATACATAATTAAATACAGTATACGAATCAAACACGCAAGAGTGCTATAAGAAAAAAACAAGAAGAAAATTGAAGACTATTTAAAAGAGACCAAATCAACAAGGAGGTAGAAAATGAAAATGCAGCAGGATTCAATAACCCTGATATAGTTTGAAGAGACGATGGCTCCTAAAAATAATTGATGTTTAGAAAAAGCGAGACTAGCACCTAATACAAAAGAAGTAAATCCCAAAAATATCAGAGTTCTTCAGATTCATAGCCCACGGACTTGCATCTCCAGAGAAAAGAAAAGGAAAAGAAAAGAAAAACAAAGGGCTGCTAATCCTCTGATTAATATCAACATACAGCCATGAGTATTAGCATAAAAGGAGAAAATTTTATCATTCTAGCTCAGTCACGTCTATAGATGGGAGGACAGAGACTTGATCATCAATGCATAAAGTAGGAAGCGTGACAGTAACCAGCAAAACATTGTCTATGCAATTTACATGATAAGATGTTATATTGTAAAAAAAGAAAAAGAACTCATGGAACATAAATCAAGTCTGAATAAGAACAGTACCCTTTGATGCTGTATAGTATCGAGCAGATGGCCTGAGGAGATCAATGTGCTTATCAGAGACAGATTTCACTAACTCAACGCCATTCCTGAAACCCTTTCTCTCCTCAATGGCAGCATCTGCAGCACCAGCAAGTTTGCACTTATGTCAAGAAGTGCCTGAGTTAATTCTACTTTAATTGGGTGTTGGCATTCAATAACCAAAATCCTCCTAGTAGAAAATTTACAGAATCAAAATAAATTCTAAGCATAATGTTCCTACAAACTTTTTGTTTCTTAGCACATTAACGCAAATGAGAAAAAAATAATGAAAAACACCCTTCTATACCTAAACTTTGTGCTATATTGATAAGGGATGATGCAATGTCATCATCCATCATGACAATCGGATCACTGTAAACTAAATTTCTTCATCTCATGCTGGCTTAAATAAGCAACCCAGTTGTGGTATAGTGGTTAATAAAAAAACAAACTAGTAATCCCAGATGGACTGTTCGCATTTTATGCCCCTCTCCCCTCGTTCTAGTAGATTACAAGCTGGAAAATTAAGAAAAACAAGCAATAAAGAAAGGGTGCCCAGTACTTGGATCCATGTGAGCTATGGCTGGGTATTGGAAGAGGCTGGATTTGTTCAATATGTATGTATTGACCTGCTTCAGAAATTAAAGAGAGGAAAGTTTCAAAGTTAATTCGGTACAGATAAAAAAAAAAAACACAGAAAGATGAAACAAACTACAGGTCATGATACAAAGAGAAAAGGAAAAGAGGGGTGGGTACTTGCCTGTGAAAAGAAAGCAGGAGCTGAATTGTGAGAATCTTGATTATTGTAGATAAAAAAAAATAAAAATTATATAGGAGGTGGAGATGCCAGAAAGTGTTGTAGAAGACAAGTAAAGGTCTTGTTTGGTATTTTCATTACTTAGCTGTTGAAGCTGACACAGATTGACTCTTCCTTTGTCCCTTCTTTTCTTTCTTTTCTTCCCCCCTTTTTTTTTTCGTTAATTATAAAACAAAACGCAAAATCAAGTCTGAATGGAGGAGCATCTCCAATGACTATTGTGCCCCTATCGTTGACCCACATTTTCTGTGGTTAAAGCTGTTTCTGGGAAACAATTGCAGTCGTGGTTGCCGGCAATGATTATTGATTAGAGTTGGTTGACACATTAGTTTATGTCAAGTTTCGCTTATTATGGAGAAATTTATTTATGGCTTCAGTTTAATCTTTTGATATTGTATTTTTTATAATTAGATTTTATAAATTATTTTTATTTTATTTTTATTAGGTTATTATGATCTAAAAAAATTCTAACTTTTAAATAGTGCTTGATTTTATAAAAAAAATTAATTTTATTGTTTGTAAAGGATTTAGAGTTGATGGATAAAAATTAAAAAAGAAGAATAATAGCAACCCTTTTTAAAAAAAAAAATAGTTAGAACACCTTTTATTCTTAAAAAGTGTCCAAAATCATTTTTAGTCCTTTTAGTTTCATAATTTTATGTTTTGGTATAGAATTTTATTTTATTAATATTTTAGTCTTTAAATTAAAAAGATGAGAGAAAATCATCAAAAAATAATAAATAAGAAAGACAGAAGTTGCTTGATGATTTTGATTATAACAATAGTTAAATTTGGTGTCAAAGTATTTCTATATATAAGATGAATGTAATTAGGGTGTTTTTGAAGTTTTATATTGCCAAAAAAAGTAAATTAGGGTTGAGGGAGGAGTTTTTTTCACTGAATTGAATTTTTTATTTTTTTTCTTTTATTGATTTTGGGTTTTTTAAAGTAAATTAGGGTTGAGGGAGGAGTTTTTTTCACTGAATTGATTTTTTTTATTTTATTGATTTTGGATTTTTTTTGGTTAGGAGATGGGTTGTTTAAGGTTATGATTTTTTTAGATAATAACATGTTAAAATCAAGTTTTTTAGGTAAAAAACTACCATCATGTTTCTTCGACAACCACTATGATGGTTAAAAATTGGATAGGTAAATGATGTTTCATCACAGTAAATAATACATCATTTATCTTTAAATTTGTTTTTTTTTTTAAAAAGGAGAGAGAATTAGTCGCCTACCTCTATACTAGGAAAAAAATAATGCTAAAGCCCTTTATGTGTGTGTGTATTATCTTATCTTCTCTTCTTTATTTTTTTTTTTTTTGCTTTGTAAACTTTAATTAAAATGGATTAGTTAAGTATATGTGTGTCATGCCTAGCTTGCTTGGGTGTTCAATTTTAACTAAAATAAATTAATTACAATTTTTTTGTTATATTTCTAAATTAAAAATTCATTCATTTTTTTATTTAATTTTCAAATAAAATTATAATATTTCTTTTATATTAGCGGGCCTTCTTTCTATATAGTCCTACATAAAAAAAATTTCTTTGAAGTTTATTAAATCACTTCCCTATGATTTTTTTTATTAATTAATTAAATAAAAAAATATTTTTCTAAAAAACTAAAGTTATTAAACCCAATAAGGTTCATTGGCCGTCATTCGAGATTGAATGTCTTGATTTATATATATCTTTTAATTTTTTGGTTAAATGTTTGGTTAACGTTGACAACTCTTTCTTATATTTATTATCATATATAATTTTTAATTTATTTAATTAAATATATATATTAGCTTTTCAATTCACCATTATAATTTTTTTAATGTAAAAAACATGTTAGAAATGCCAACACATTCATTTCTTTTGCGTTAAAGGACATGAATATTAATATAGTAATCAACTTCCATGGTTGATCGAGTTAATTATATTTTGATAAAGACCATCGAATCTTAATTGAGGAAATCTAACGAGTCAATTTTCTAAGAGGTCTTAATAATAATAAAAAAAAATCTTATGAGCACACTTCTTCTCATATAATTCTGATACATTTAAACAATTTAATTTTTCTCAATATTGATTTCAAAATTAGAACTTAAGAGATCAATAAATAAAATTATTTAATTAGTTCTTAAAAAAAATGATGACGTAGCCATTTCCTTTCAATATAATTTTTTTTTCCATTCGAGAACATGTTTATAAACATGGTCCCCTAAACTATTGATTGAAATGTAATTAATCCTTGAATAAATTATTCAATGCAATTGGTTCTTAAACAAATCAATTTTAATCCATTCTTTCTCTTCTTAAACATGTCTACGTGTGTTTTTAGCCGGTCAACAATCGAATGAAAAACTGATTTTAATTAATAAAAAGGTTGCTTAAATCTTGAATTTTTTTAATGACTAATTTACACTACATAATTTTCAACCTAAACAAGCTAGGAAACCTAAAAATAAAAACAAAGTAATAAAAATCTTAAATAAACTAGAAAAAATAAAATTATTAGTCTCAATATTAACACCATAAAGTAAAAGATTTTTCTAAACTAAATAGGAAATAATAATAATAATAACTAAAAAAAATAATATTTCTCTAAAAATCCTTCCACATCAGTCTCTCTGGGTTAAAGAGAACTCGTACTCGAGTTCAAATTGTAACTACCCGGATCTCGTGGCTATCCAATCAAAACTCTCTAACCCCTTATGTACTCATCCTTTCCATTAAAAACACCATATTTGTTAAAAACATACTTAATTTTCCTAACAATGAAATCAACTTTGATTTAGCAGAAGATTTATAAATCTGATTTACAACTTTTTTATGAAGTATATGAACATTAACTTTGTCACTGCCAACATAAATAGACCTTCAAAATTAAAAGGGAAAGTATGGAAAATGGAGTCTCACCTAGTTCTTAAGAAAACTATTATTGGTGGATAATATCGGGCCCTAAATCATGAGTCTCACAACTCAATAATTTCTTTTAGTTTTCCTTTTTGTTTTGTTAAAAACGTTGTGTTAGGCCTACATTGATCTTTAAAACTAGGAGACTCATCGATCTAACCGTTAAAACCCAAGTTTTAAAAAAGCATGTAGTTAACTTGACATAAACTCACCAACACATATTTTTTAAAGTTAAAAACATCATGTTAGGTCTACATCGGTTCCTAAAAATTATGAGACATGTTTTCTTAGCTATTTAAAAATCAAGCTTAGATTAAAACATGATGCAAACTTGATGAAATTTGTGAACACAATTTTTATTCTTGTTTAAAAAATAAATATTTACATGCACACACACATAAAAAGGTGACAACACAAATATACAAAATGATAACAATGTTATTTCAAATCCAATAAAAATAAAATAACAAATGCATGTGTGAGAAATTTCTAATTTCTAAAAATAAATTTTTTCACACATATAAGTAAAAACATGACAAAACAATTTTATAAAGTTCTAATACATTATTAAAAGCCATTAAAAATAAAATAAAACAAAAGGAACATAAAAAAAAATTTGAATGAGTGAAAAGTTGTTGATTTCTAAAAATAATTTTTTTTCAAACGAATGCATATGTAAAAAGGTGACATTAGAGTTTTATAAAATAAATCTAATACTATTTGAAAGTCTATACAAATAAAATAAAATTTTGGTGAATAGTAACCTCCATGCAAAAAACTAAGGTAAAAAAGAGAAAAAATGATGAAAAAAAATAGAGTTAGAGTTTTACCCTAAAACTTGTTCTACACGAGGAAGGAGCTATTTTGATGGATGATGGTGGCTAGTGATGGAAGTGATGGGGTTGGGTCACAGGTTGGTTCAGTTTTGGGTGGTTTTCTTGAGCTTTTTTTCTTTTTTCATGTTTTCTCTCTTTTCTCTCATTTTTCTTCTTTCTTTTTCTTTCTTTCTTCTTTTTTTTTTTTTCTCTTATGCTACTTTAGTAGCTCAGACCACCTCCATTTATAGCTGAAAAACTCCTTTTATTCTCTTTCTCTCTCTTGGTATTCTTCTCTCTCTAACTCAAGGTGTCTTTGTTTTTTTTTTTTTTGCTTCACCTATTTATTTATAGGCAAGGATGAAGGTTCTAAAGCTCTTCTTGGTGGTATGATTATGGTCATTAGTCTTTTTAGGTTAGAGCCTGTTTATTTTTGCATTTCAAAAGCGTTTTTGAAAAAAATTGAATTGAATTTTATTTTTTTTCTTTGCTTTAAATTAATATTTTTGTTGTTTTCATATCATTTTGATGTGCTAATACCAAAAATAATTTTAAAAAATAAATTATTTTGATGTATTTCCTAGCAAAAATACTTTGACAAACAACCGCTACCATATTCTCAAATACCTCCTTAATCTCAACCTTTCGTAGTAATTTTACACATTGGACGAGATGCTTAAGTTGCTCTTTTCACACTGATTTTTGCAGTGTTTCATAAGTTTAAAGCTTTATTTCTTGAGCTAGCCATATAGTAACATGCATATAAGGAGAGTGATGTGTTTATTGGGTTGAGTAGGAGGTATGGATGAGAGAAATGAAAGGCCACATCTAACCAAAACAATGAAGAAAAAAGCAAACAAATAAACATGTACAATAGCCTTGGGAAGAAGAAGGTATTATTTTGGTGTCATGCACCAAAACAACATCTTTTTAGCTTTTTGCTTTTTTTTTTCTTCTTGAGTGAAACGACACTATTTCATGTGAAACAAACTATTTCAATTAAAATGAAGTGTTTTGTTTCACTTCTCCTTTTTTTATTATTGTAAAACAATGTTGTTTTTAAGTAATGGGGAGTTTTTTTTTAATGGTCCCCTAAATTTGGTCCTCGAACCTTTAATTGTTTCTTTTTTAGCCATTCAATCCTTTTCTCTTTATTTCTTTCAATTTTGTTTTTTTATTACATTAAATATAGACCTTTAATATTGACACTATTTTCAATTTGGTCCTTGACTTCTAATTTACAATGTTCAACCAATTTCAACTATTTTCTTCAATTTCTTCTCTTTTTATCCCTAATTGTACTAAAATAGTCCCAATATTAATGTGTTTTTTAATTTAGTCCTTTGCTTTCTAGTTTTTAATTTTTAGCTAATTTCAACACGTTTCTTTCAATTTCTTCTGAATTTCACCCATGATTGCAATTTTTTTTAATTTTTTTTGCTTTTTTTTCTTTCTTTGATTTTTTTGAAATATGTTTTTCTTTTTTTACTAAAATATATTTTTGGATATTTGAGAGGGGTCAAATATTAAGTTATAGCAGTTTCCCCCTCTTTACAATGTTTATGGTACAAAATTGCTTTTTCTTAGGCTTTGTTTAGCAAGCTTGTAAAGAAAAGATTGGAGTCTTGCTAGACTCAAATTAGTGGCGCCCTACTGGGCTAAAAAAAAATACAAGAGCTTTGTTGGGCTAAAAATAATAAAGAACTTTGTTGGATTCAAATTTGTTAGAGCCTTACTAGGCTCAAAAAAAAAAAAATTGGACGATTCATACTGGGTTTAAAATAAAATAGAACCTTACTAGGTTTAAAATTTTTAGAGTATTGCTAGACTCAAATTCACTGGAACTTTGTTGGGCTAAAAAACAAAAACCCCAGGAATCTTGTTGGGCTTAAAATAAAAGGGAACCTTGTTAGGTTTAATTTTATTGGAGTCTTGTTGGATTTAAATTTGTTGGACACCTGTTGGGACCAAAAAGAAAAAAAGAATTTTCAAGAGCCTTGTTAGGTTCAAAATAAAAGAGAACCTTGTTGGGTTCAAACTCAAATTCATTGGAGCTTTGTTGGGCTTAAAAATAAAAAAAAATTACATGATGCTTTATTGGGTTCAAATTTGCTAGAGTCTTGTCGGACTCAAATTCGTTGAAGCCTTGTTGAATTCAAAATAAAAAGAACCTTATTGAATTTAAATTTATTAGAGTCTTGTTGAATTTAAATTTGCTAGAACCTTGCTAGGTTTAAAGAGAAAAAACAAATTACAAGAGCCTTGTTAGGCTCAAAGTAAAAGAAAACCTTGGTAGGTTTAAATTTTTTGATATGTTATGCCAATTATATACAAAAGAAATTAGGTGTTTACCTGTAAGAAATATACGCCTTCTTTTAGTTTCAACTCTTCCCTTGGTAATTACAAAAAAGAAAAAAAAACTAAAAGACATCAGTCTTTTATTGTGGCCTTAGACTCATAGCATTTTGGATTAGAATGGTGTTATGACATTTAAGCCTTTCTTCACAAAATTGAAAGATGTTGCTTTTAAGGGTGTTTTTGTATTTTCACGGGGATTCAATCGACATTGCTGAATTTATTAGGGGCAGTTTGATCTTCACATAAATTTTTGGCACAATATAATGGTTTTTTACCTTTAAAGCAAAATGACATGTACCTATAACTTGGGGGTATTTTTCACGTTTCAACTTTAATTGTATAGTGAATTCACGAACTTACTCCCTGAAGATAAAAAAAAGAAAAAAGAAACGGGTGTGCAAGGGCATTTATGTAATTTTCTTTTGATTTTTGGGTAATTATCGAATTGAGAGATGGGTTGTTGTGTCTTTTACCAGTTATATTATATTATTTAAATTATTAAATTGGAGGCGCGTGGGGGCACCAAAACAATTGTTGTAGTGTGTATGACCAAGATACGTGATCAAATGGTAGCTTTCAAGGCAAAAATGGAATCCTCTTAGTGGTGCCTACTTGACTAGGCGGCATGTGTTTCTTCTTCGCCTTTGGTTTGCGATCAATGGTCGTTGCTTTTTTTTTCTCTCTCATCCTAGGAAAGCATGTTGTCCATAAGAAAATTCAATACAACTCTTTAATTAATTTTGTCTTCAAATTTGATCCTTGATCATTTGATTCATATTTGTTTTATTTGAAATAATTTATAAAAAAAGATATTGTTTTCAATTTCATTCCCAGTGGATTTTTTTATCTTTGAAATTTGGTCTTTACACAATTCAATGCAGTCCTTTAGTTTTTTTTTTTTTTAGATTTCATCCATGATCTTTTGATTAACATTTTTCTTATTTAAAATAATTTATAAAATTAGATTTTTTTTAATTTCATCCCTTATGGATTTTTTTCATATGTTTAATTTGGTTCCCATTATTTTCATTTCTATTTATTGTATTTAAAATGGTTTTATAGAATTAGTTTGTTTTTTTCTTATTTCATTCTTCTTGGGTTTTTTTTCCCTGTTGAATTTTTAATTTTTATTTTATTTTATGATTTCATCGTGTAACATTAAATTTTTTGAGTGTTGACCTTCTTGATTGAGTACAAGTCTATAGCTTAACGGATTACGAGTTTGAGATATTAATATGGAGTTAGGAGTTTCATCCGAATTTGCTGAGTTTTTTTCATTCCTTTTTTTAATATGTTTTTTTTTTGTTTCATCATTCAATGTTTTTTTTCCACTTTTGATGGGACTTTTCTGACTTTTTAAGAGTAATACGAGTTACCTCGGTTTTTTTTTTTTTGTCTTTGCTAGATCTACCTCTTTTAAAAAGAAATTTCTTAAATTAGATTATTTCATCCTTCAACATTAAATTAATCTAGTATTGCCTCAATTTTTTCTTTTTTTGTGCTTTTTTTTAGATCTTGCTTTTTTAAAAATATATTTTTTAATGAAATTAGTTTATCTCACCCTTCAACATTAAATATATTTTACATTGAGCTTCTTAGTCGAGCCTAGGTATGAAATTTAATGGTTTGCGGTTTTGAGGGATTGACCTGTGTTTAGAAGATTCATTCAAATTTGCTAGGTTTCTTTCCCTTTTTTGGATCATTTTTTATCGGTTTCATCTTTAGATGTTTTCTTCTTCTTTTTTTCCCACTTCCTAAGAGATTTTCCATACGTTTTGAGAAAAAAAAACATGTGTTACCTAAATCTTTTTTTTTTCAGGCTTTGTCCAATTTTGTTTTTTTTTTATGAGGATTTTTACTTTTAAATTAAATATAAGCATCACATGTTTTTTGTGCTTTATTCCAATTTCTTTTGAAAACCGGGCTAGCCTAAGGGTGCAACACTAGTCCTTCATCTAAGCTTGGGTCATGAGTAAACCTGTCGGGTCGAGTATAACTTTAATTTTTATTTTTTATTTTTTTTTTCAAATTGAGTCCTCACTCTCTTGATTTTGATTTTTGTTTTGGATTTTTTTTGTGAAGTTGTGGCCTTAAGAATTTTTAATTTTACCCTTCAATTCAATATTTGATGATATTTGAGGTTTTGACCCTAAATGTTTTTATTTTTAATTTTTATTCCTCCTTTTTTCAAATTTTATTTTATTTTTTACTTTTTTTGTTCATTGTTTATTTTATTTCATCTTTCATTGTTTTGATTCTTGAAAATTGACGGTTGTTATTTTTTTAAAAAAAATTTGTATGATGTTGAGTAAATTTTTTTAAAAAAAATACGTTTACAACATTTAAACATTGTTTTTTTTTTTTTACACTTTAAAAAATTTGACGTCGCAGGGCAAGCTACCTAGTTATAACAAAAGTTAAATGATGTGAGGAAATCACTGTAAATCAAGAGACCTTTTACTATGGATTGTAATAGTAGTTTCACTTTCAATTTCTCATCTTTTTACGAGACGTTTCTTTGGCTTTTTGTTTTTTCCCCAACGAATAGGTGGCGCCCGCGCCATTAAGGAGGCGAGTGTGATGCTTATTGGTGGCCAAATCTGGCGATCCACTGTCTCACAAGATGCGTAGTCGTGCTCTCTTCCATATGGTCTGACGCATGTAGACAGATAATGGTTGGATTGTCGTTAGTGATCAATTGCTTGTGTTTTTTCTTTCTTTTCTCTCTTCTGAATTAAAGTACACAATTGTCTTCTTTGTTTGTTGTTTGTAAAGTCAGACATGGTTTCCAGACTCAAGCGCCTAGGCCTGGCAACCATGCCGATTCGCGCGCTTTGGTCTGCCATACCCGCACATAGGTCAAATATTTGGGGAAAAAATTTAAAATTTTTCAAAAGCATGATCGGACTGCAAAAATAAATACTGCCTCTTCAAGCAAGATTTTTCATTCATATGCATAGAACTTAACAGCAAACTTCTTTATTTATTTGTGCAATTTATTTTATAAATTTGTTATTTTCGGCGAGGAAAAAATGGAAAAGAATATTGAGTTCTAAGTGATTTATTTCAAGTCTTCAAAAATAAACTTCTTTTTTTTTTGTATGTATTGTGGATGAAAATATTAATTTTATGTT
The DNA here is from genome assembly GCA_019202695.1 of Populus x sibirica. Classification (NCBI taxonomy): domain Eukaryota; kingdom Viridiplantae; phylum Streptophyta; class Magnoliopsida; order Malpighiales; family Salicaceae; genus Populus; species Populus x sibirica. Next base: position 2,940,846 of record JAGMVL010001159.1, read on the forward strand.
TCTATCCAAGTGTTTGATAGTTTTTTTAAAGGGCCCATGCTTTTTTAAATTTGAGATATTGTTGTATGATCTAATTTTCAAAGTTTGTTATAAGGAGAGTTTATTCTACATTATAACTATTAGTATATATGGAAATTTGAAATATATGATCATAAAAGAAAACTTTTGAACTGATATATTATGTTGTAGGAAAAGAAAATATTGTATATGTAAAAGACTTATTGTCCTTTTAACTATTTTAATTTGTACAATTTTGTAAATGATTTCTTCACTAAAATTAGAGATTAATAAAAAAAATTGAGTGGATTTTAGGGATGCGTTTCGCAACCATGTATGGGTTTGACATTGTTGTCAGACCCAGACGCTTGGGTTTGGCATGACTACCAGACCCGCATCTGGGTCAAAAAATTTAATTTTTTTTAAAAACATGATTGGACTATAAAAAAAAATATTGTCTCATTCAAGCAGGATTTTTCATTCACATGCAGTAGAACTTAACTGCAAACTTTTTTTTTGGTTTGTGCAATTTATTTTATAAATTTGTTATATTTGACAATGAAATAATGAGAAAAAATATTGAATTCTAAGTGATTTATTTCAAGTCTTAAAAAAAAAAAACTTTTCTTTTTTGTATGCATTGTGGATAACAATATTAATTTTATGTTTCCATCCAAGTGTTGAATAATTTTTAAAGGGTTCATGTTTTTTTTTTTAAATTTGAAATGTTGTTACATGATCTAATTGTCACAGTTTGTTACAAGGAGAATTTATTCTACATTAACTTTTAGTATATATGAAAATTTGAAATATATGATCATAAGAGAAAACTTTTGAATTAATAATTATGTTATAGGAAAAGAAAATATTGTATATTTAAAAGACTTATTGTCCTTTTGATTATTTTAATTTGTGCAATTTTGTAGATGATTTCTTCAATAAAATTAGAGATTAATAAAAAGAATTGATTGAATTTTAAGGACGCGTGTAACAATAATATCAGACTTGCACCTAGGTCTGGCAACCACGCCAAACCTAAGCTATTTTGGTCTGGCAACCATGTTTGGGTTCGATATGGTTGCCAGACCCAAACACGGGTCTGGTATTGGTTGGGTTTGACATGGATGTCAAACCCAAGACATCTGGATTTGACTAACAAAGAGTTGAGTGGAGGTTTAAAAATTAACCTATTTTATTGGATTTAATGACACTATTAAAACATCTTCATACTCTTAATTTTTTTAAATTTTAAAAAAATTAATATTGACCCGTCGTGGACCATAGGCTAATATACTATTAATAACTAAATGCTCTCATATTTGCTAATATTACTACCATTGTATATGCTGATATATACGAAATGTAACATACTTTTTAAGTGTGTGTGTGTATGCCGACATGTATTTGTTTTTAATTCTATTTATTTAAAGGGGTGTTTTTGTTAACTTTATTAAAATTACTGGAACCAAAATCAAAAGGCTCGTACGTCCTTTTTTTATTATTATTTTTAATTAATTTCTCCACTTGTATTCTTTCTTTATTTATCTTTTTGGTGAAAATTCTTTCTATTTATATTCTGAGGTCTCTCTGGTTCTGTGTGGGCGTGTCGGGGGCAGAGCTGAAGATGGGTGATCATTCAGTAACTGTAACTGACAATAACAATCATCAAAGCACTGTAATAGAAATATATCCTCTGGGTAGTTATTACTTTGGATCCAAAGACCCTATTGCTTTCAGGGATGAGACTGTAGCTGACCGTGTCCAAAGAATGAAATCCAAGTACTCTCTCTCTGTTTTCTTTTCTTTTTTGTTCAATATAGTAGCTCTATTCTTTATTCAGTCCATTGATTTTGTACTAACTTGAGAATTGTATTTTTAATTAATTTATTTGTTTAAATTCAGCTTTAGTGCTCGTGGACTGAGGACTTGTGTGCAAGCTGTTATGCTGGTTGGTTCATTGCTTTCTTTCAATATCGTCTTTCTTTTAAATTCTTTATTCTCTATGTTTTTGTTTGATTGTCTCTTGAAGTTGTTTGAGGGCTTGCTGATTGAAAATTAGCACAGTAGTGTGTCTATTGCTAGTGTTTTATTTGCTGTTTTTGATTTAATCTTGAAAGAATTGATAGATAAAATCATGTGATGACCATAACGAATATCATGTAGTTTTTTCAAGTTTTAGCAAATTGATTAAAACAAGTAGGAACTTGGGAAGACGGGCATCTTGTAATACAGGATATGATAAGGTTTTCGCCACAGCTGCCATCGTGGTCAAGGCAACTGGATTTCCACACTTTGATTCACATCGTTTTGAAGGGTGCAGCACCAGTCCTTAACCCCCTTCCTTTCCTTTGCTTTATAAAGGAGAAATGAAGGTGTGCGATGTGGAGACTCTATGACAAAGCTTGGAATCCGCAATCTTTTCAATCCTGTGGCTAAGAGAACTTGGAATATGATAACATATTGAACAGAGGATTTTATTTTTGTTACATAAGGTTGAGCTGTTCAAAACGTCTCCCTCTAGCGTTTAAGAAACCTCAGAAACTAGCCTTTGATAATATGTTAAAATGAACAGTTTTAATGTTTCAACTGTACAATTACGGAATCTTAGCATTTGATAATACACTATACTAAATGGTTTATATGGTTGTTAAATCAGGTTGAGTTGTTCAAACATCCCCATCTTTTGCTAATGCAAGTAAGAAATGCTTTCTTTAAGCTACCTGGTGGTCGATTAAGACCAGGTGAATCAGGTAAATCTTAAACTGTAATTAAGCAATTCTATGAACTGAAATTAGGAAGGTAAATCGCTCTTGAACCAAGGGGTATGCTTCTAAGGAATTATTGAAGTATGTGTTTTTGGACTTTTCAGATATTGATGGATTGCAACGTAAGCTATCAAGAATGCTTTCTGTGAATGAAGATGAAACTGATCACTGGGAGGTAATCAAAATTGTGTTTAGTTGTGGTATTACCCTTGCATGTTCTGGGAGGTTACGGATTATCAATGTTTTAGGTGGGAGATTGCCTTGGAATGTGGTGGAGGTCTGACTTTGAAACCTTGTTGTATCCGTACTTGTCCCCTAATCTCAAAGTGCCTAAGGTAAGTACACTGAAACTGTTCCCTCAAAGTTCTGGTTTCTTAAGGTCATTTATTATACTTGTTTCATTATTCAGGAATGCACGAAACTCTACCTTGTAAAGTTACCAGCCAGTCGAAAGTTCATTGTACCAAAGAACCTTAAACTGCTTGCAGTTCCGTTATGCCAAGTTCATGAAAATCATAAGGTATAACTAGCTATTTACGAGGAACGACAAACATCAATGGTGTTTGGATGTCCGTAGAGATTAAATCAGTGCTCAAATTTTTATTTTACAGAAGATTTATTTGGCTTTATTACGTTGTCAAATGCATTTAAGTAGTCCTTCCTTGAGAGATGAAGTTTGGGGGATATTGATGGGCTGCTGTCTTTCCCTTCAGTCTTGCTGATTGTAGTCTCATATTCATATTGCATCACTAACTTGTTTCTCCAATAGCTATCGGATTGTTCCTAAATCCTAACTGATTCAATTGCCTTGGACATCTCTTTGTTAAAATTTCCTAAAGGTGGTTTTCATTTCTAATGCCCACCAATTATAATATTTTGTAGACATATGGACCAGTAATATCAGGAGTTCCGCAGTTGCTATCAAAATTCTCCTTCAACATCAACTATTGAAGAAGGCTTGGTCACTGTGTTGCGGATGCTATGGGTTAAGTATAGAGAAAATAGTATAATGTTTACCTGGAAATAATTTTTGTCCCAGGATATGTACTTTTAGTGAAATCTTGAACGGATGTGTTGTTTTTACCATACATTTTACAAGCTGTAGCTGTTGATGCTTTGTAATGAAAACATATCAAGTTTTTGTGTTACGGTATTGTTTGGATGTTCAATGCACATAATATAGTTCAATTCAAAGTTTTTATTTATTAATTTGCCATTGTTTGGAATTCGTGATAGTACATCCAAACTGAGTTTAGCAAAGAACCAAAAGGCATTAATAATGTAAAACTGAAGAAAGATGTTACCTTTATACATATTATGCCATTCCATGAAATATGTATTTTGAATGTTTATTTCACTAGATTTTCATTATTTAAGGCTCATAAATAAACAAAATTTAAGGCTCATAAATAAACAAAATTTTAATCCAAGCATGAAATCTTTGAAAAGAAGAAATTATTAACTTGTTTCCTTTACTTGATGTTTGTGAATCCTGAACTTCGCAATGTTGGCATCCCATAATGATCATCTCTGCTCAGACTGGCAACTATAGTTTTTTCAGGTCGTTACAGGTTCTTTGGAGGCGTTCAGGTCAATGTTTTTTTTCTTGTGATAATTGCTGAGGAAGCAAGCTTCCTTTAACTTGCTGCTGTCTTCTAGTTTTTTCTAATTATTTGAGCTTGGTGAGGAAGCTAGCTTCTGTCATCATACATAAAGCTTATAGGCTGGTACTGTCACTATGTTCCTGTCCGTGTTGCTGTCAGACTCATTTATTCCGGCCAACTACAGCTAATTTTCATGTTGGATGAATATTTTATTGTTGCCGCTTCATGCGTTAGACGTAAGACTGGAGTTAGGTTTGGCTATTTCCATCAGCTAGCTTCAACTTTTAGTTTGATCCTTTAAAAACAGAGTTACTGGCAAAATCTGTGTTGAGTGACAATGGTGAAGCAGTTGGCTTATCTCCTGGTTGTAGCAAGTTATTCTGCTGCACTAATCTAACCTTTATCCACCCATACCAAACACTTCGCCAATCATACCAAGGCTATATGGAAAGGGTTTGAGTTGGCCCCCATATTTCAAAGTTGTAAACACCATGCCCTGCAAAGATATTGCACTTGGTGGGCTCTGAAATATTGAATGGAGGGAGAGGTTCCCATTTCTAATACCTGTGACATGTCTGTCCATTGCAGAACACAGGCCACGGTTTAAAAAAGAGAGAAACAAAAAAGCTTCTGGTTTTAATTGGGTCGTGACAACTAGAGAGATGACAGGCAAATCATGAATCTATGGGCGACTGTTGATTGAGAACACAATTGATCAGTTTTTTTTTTGATGCATGCATGCATGCTTAAACAGAAGAAATTGAAGTAGAGAAAATATAGTCTTTTTATGCTGATTTTCTTACTGGGAGGCATTTGGTTTTGTGTTTCTTGTGGGGTTTTCCTCCTTGAAGTAGGCAGTGGTATCTGAAGCCATTTTGTTCTACCTGGATTTATTTATTTATTTTATTAACCCATTCAACAATTTTTATCTACCAGGCAATGCAAATTGGAGAGAGCTACAAAACTGGATAATGTGTTCTATCAACGAGCAAGGCAAATGGTGCATGCGCTAGCTACCCTCCCTAATATTGCTCTAAATTGTGATCTGTGAATCATATGCTCACTTGTCCAGCAATAAACACAGGGTGATCGCAATATTATTTCCCTGTAAGTAAGCTAGTTTTGGTCAACATGCTCTTAAGAAGAATGTTCTTAACTATGTTTTAGAGCCCGTTTGGTAATAATTACTTTTTAAATTATTTTTTATTTAGAAATAAATCCAAATAATATTTTTTTTTATATTTTACAAAAACGATGGAAACAAGTTTAAATCCCTAGGAAGCTAGATGTTACGTGCTTCACTCAATGCATGCGTGCAACGCATACATGGTAGAGGTGCACTGAACGTGGGTGCAGACGGGGGCACAATTAATTGCATTTCAGTTATTTTCATTGCAGACGTGGGCATTGGACGTGGGCACAGATTAATTGCATTTCAGTTACTTTCATTCAATAATACAGAGGATGAGGCCACATCTTGTTTCAGTTGAAAAGCGGTTCCTATTCTCCAGCGACAGTTCTATTCTGCAGCAAATTATCCCTAGTCCTTTGTATTAAGTTGCTTTATTTCTGCTGGTTGTAATGGCTATTAATATAGCCGGTTGAATTCAATAAAGGATTATCATATTGTCCAAAACTCTACTCCTTGTCTTTCTCTTCTCTCTGTTTCAAAAATTCTGAACTAAACTCATCATTTGGTATCAGAGCCGTTTCGGTCTATGGACACCCGTGGGAAAACTAATGTTGAATTTCGCAACGAAGTCAATGAGACTTTGGTTAGGCACGAGACCAACTTTGATCAACTCAATGCAGCCTTACAAACTATTCTCACTGAATTATAGGCCATTCGTACCACCCAACGTACGCAAGCCGTTTCTCCTGACATCAACCCATTTGTACAGGAATCTTCTTCCCATCGAGCAACCGGCTCCCCTTCTGTTGCTAGTTTTGATCACCCACATCCACCACAACTCAAGCTGCATTTCCCAAAGTTTAACGGAGAAGACCCAATTGGTTGGCTTTATAGAGCTGAGCAATACTTTGAATTTCAGAACATTAGAGTTGCACAACGCGTACAGTTAGCTGCATTCCACCTGGAAGGCATTGCATTACAATGGTTTCATTGGCTAACAAAGTTTCGTGGGCCACTCACTTGGGATGAACTTACACAGGCCATCTCACTTAGATTCGGTCCAACCGAATATGAAAATCCTTCAGAAGCTTTGACCCGATTGAAACAAACATCAACTGTTGTTGTTTACCAGGAAGCCTTTGAAAGACTCTCCCATAAAGTTGATGGCCTCCCCGAAACATTCCTAATTGGTTGTTTTATTGCAGGATTACGAGATGAAATTCGATTAGATGTCAAGATTAAACAATCTAAAACCTTGGCAGGCACAATTGGAGTGGCACGACTGGTGGAAGAGCGTAACCAAATGCAGCGCAAACCTTTTTCGAATAATCGTTTACTGCCAGTAACGACATTTCAGAGAGGGCACTCCAATCCTTCTCCTGAGATTCTAGGCTCGTCTCCTAATCAACGAGCAAGTATTGGATCCCCAACTACCCCGTTCTGAAGAATTACAAATCAGGAAGCTAGGGAACGACGAGGGAAGGGACTTTGCTATTAATGTGATGAGAAGTACTCTATAGGCCATCGTTGTGAACGGCCACAATTGTTCATGATAGAGGACTTTCTCTGTGATGAGAACTCTGAGGAAGACCAGCTGGAGGCAAAGTTTATAGAGGTGACACCTGAGATTTCCTTCCATGCTATTGCTGGTGCTGAACATCCCCAAACAATTCGGGTCTTGGGAAAACTACAGAACAAAAGTTTGATGGTGTTGATAGACGAGGGCAGCACTTACAATTTCATTGACCAAGCCATTGCAACTCGGTTTGGCCTATCGATCGTCAGAGACAGGAAACTTCAGGTGGTGGTTGCTAATCAGGAACGTGTAAAATGGGCAGGCCGTTGCCAAGGAATTAGGTTATCCATCCAGGGAATTACCATCACGGCTGATTATTATGTTCTGCCTGTGGCAGCCTGTCAGGTAGTTCTGGAGGTGCAATGGTTGGAGACCCTGGGACTAGTGTAGACAGACTACAAACAGCTCACTATGACCTTCAGAATCGACGGAGTCAAGCATACTTTGCAGGGTCTTGGACGGGAGGCTGAAGCGTCTAGCATTGAGGTTCTGCACAATAAGAAGTGTTCGGGTCTGCAGGGGATGGGGTTCTTCTTTCAAATTCAACCACTTAAAAACACGCTTTCAACAAATACATACCCTCCAGCAATCAAATGCCTCTTGGAGGAGTTTGCAGAGGTCTTCACCCCTAACCCCAGTCTTCCTCCTCAACGCCACCATGACTATAAGATTCCACTCCAGCCTAGCACAGGTCCAGTAAGTGTGCACCCTTACAGATATCCATACCATCAGAAGACAGAGATTGAACACATGGTGAAGGAGCTTTTAGAATCTGGACTCATACGACCAAGCAATAGCCCTTTTTCCTTACCAATTTTGTTGGTGAAAAAAACCGATGGCACTTGGCGATTTTGCATTGACTACCGGGCTCTCAACAAGATCACCATAAAAGATAAGTATCCTATACCAGTGATTGATGAGTTACTAGACGAGCTCCATGGAGCTAAGTTCTTTTCGAAATTGGATTTACGGTCGGGCTATCACCAAATTTATGTGAAGAAGGATGATATTTCGAAGATAGCATTTCGAACTCACGAGGGACACTATGAGTTCATTGTCATGCCTTTCGGGTTAACTAATGCCCCAACAACTTTCCAAAGCCTCATGAACGACCTTTTTTGACCCTACCTTCGGCAATTTATTTTGGTATTCTTCAATGACATCCTAGTGTATTCCAAGTCATGGGAAGATCACTTAATTCACTTACAACTTGTCCTTAGGATTTTAGCTTCTAACCAGTTGTTTGCCAAAGAGTCCAAATGTCATTTTGGAGTTCAACAGGTTAAGTATTTGGGGCATTCTATCAACAAAGATGGCGTATCTGTGGACCCCGATAAAATACAAGCAGTGGTGGCTTGGCCCACACCCACTACAACCATGGAAGTTCGAGGATTCCTAGGCTTAGCCGGATATTACAGGAAATTCATTCGTCACTTCGGCAGCATGACAGCTCCTATGACCAAACTCTTGACTAAAGAAAAGTTCCATTGGACTGACGAAATAGAGGCAGCATTCAATCAACTCAAGCAGGCCCTTACAACTTCACCCACCTTATACCTTCTGAATTTTTCTCAGCCCTTTGTAGTTGAATGTGATGCCAATGGGTTGGGAATAGGTGCCGTCCTTACTCAAAACAGCTACCCCGTGGCTTATTTTAGTGTAGCCCTTAAAGGAACGTCCCTCACCCTTTCTACATATGAAAAGGAGATGCTAGCTATTGTCAAAGCAATCCGGAAATGGCGTCATTACCTACTTGGGAAACCATTTATTGTGCGTACAGACCATAAAAGCCTCAAGTACTTGCTGGAGCAGCGCATTACCACTCCTGCCCAGACACAGTGGCTTCCCAAGCTTCTGGGATACGATTACACTATTGAGTATAAGAAGGGGGTTGAGAATCAGGTTGCAGACTCTTTATCATGTATAGGAGAGGTGCACTTCCTCTCCATTTCAGTCCCCCATGCAGATTGGTGGCCCCAACTACAAATGGAGGTGAAACAGGATCCCTTTTATGCTTCGTTTACCAGCAAGAATACCTCCCAACCGATGACTCTACGTGATGGGGTTTGGTTCCACAATGATAGAGTTTTTCTAAGTCCCACCTCCTCCTTGATTCCGTTGATTCTAGCTGACAGTCACTCATCCCCTGTGGGGGGACATTTCGGGTTTCATAAGACCCTTTCCCGAATCAACCACAGCTTCTTTTGGCTAAAGCTGCGACAGACAGTGAAGGACTACCTGCAAATGTGTGCGGTCTGCAAACAATGTAAATCAGATTGCATAAAACTTGCGGGGTTGCTTCAGCCCCTGCCTATTCCCACTCGAATCTGGACAAATATTTAGCTGACAGTCACTCATCCCCTGTAGGGGGACATTTCGGGTTTCATAAGACCCTTTCTCGAATCAGCCACAACTTTTTTTAGCCAAAGCTACGACAAACAGTGAAGGACTACCTGCAAATATGTGCGGTCTGCCAACAATGCAAATCAGATTGCATGAAACCTGTGGGGTTGCTTCAGCCCCTGCCTATTCCCACTCGAATCTGGACAGATATTTCAATCGATTTCATTGAAGGCCTTCCCATTTCAAACGGTCATTCTGTCATTATGGTAGTGGTAGATCGTCTCTCCAAGTATGCTCATTTTATTCCCCTGAAGCATCCCTTTACAGCTGCTTCGGTTGCTAAGATATTTGTGGAAAATGTGGTTCGTTTACATGGTATCCCCACCTCCATTGTGAGCGACAGAGATGAGGTCTTCATTAGCTCCTTCTGGCAGACCCTCTTTCACCTACAAGGGACACAGTTATGTATGAGTTCCAGCTATCATCCCCAGACCGATGGACAGACAGGTCGTTAATCACGTCCTGGAGCAATACCTCCACTGCTTTGTCGGCCTGCAACCAAAGACATGGATGGACTGGATACCTTAGGCAGAGTTTAGCTACAATACATCGACCCATTCATCAACCAAAATCACTCCCTTTGAGGCTGTCTATGGAATTCCACCTCCACACCCGCTCACCTATGTTCCAGGGACTGCCAAAGTTCAAGCTGTTGAGGAATACCTCCAAGACCGAGACTCCCTCTACGTGATCTTCGTAGAAATCTTCATCTTGCTCAAGAGAGAATGACGAGCCATGCTAATCAGCGGAGGCGAGAGGTCTCATTTGAGGTCGGTGATTATGTATACTTGAAGTTACAATCTTATCGTCAGACTACAGTTGCATTCAGAAGTTCTATAAAGCTCTCCCCTCGGTTCTATGGACCATTCCAGATACTGAGCAAAGTTGGTCTCGTGGCATACCGGCTGGACCTCCCCAAAGACTGCCAAATTCATAATGTTTTCCATGTCAGTTTGTTACGGAAACATTTGGGATCAATCACGCCTCTATCATCCCAACTTCCTCCTCTCGCAGACGATTCTTTCTTCTTCCTCAACCTGCTTCCATATTGGCCAGGCGTGAAATTCAGAAGGGCAAATATCATCCCAAAGCAGAAGTGTTCGTGAAATGGGTGGGTGCATCAGATGAAGATGCCACTTGGGAAAATGAGTGGCGGTTTTTTAAGTCCTACCCCCATTTTCATCCTTGAGGACAAGGACAGTTTGAGTGGGCAGGATTGTTACGTGCTTCACTCAATGCATGCATGCAACGCATGCATGGCAGAGGTGCACTGAATGTGGGTGCATACGGGGGCACAATTAATTGCATTTCAGTTATTTTCATTGCAGACGTGGGCATTGGACATGGGCACAGATTAATTGCATTTCAGTTATTTTCATTGTAGACATGGGCAGACGGGGGCACAGTTAATTGCATTTCAGTTATTTTCATTGCAGACGTGGGCATTGGAAGTGGGCACAAATTAATTGCATTTCAGTTACTTTCATTCAATAATACAGAGGATGAGGCCACGTCTTGTTTCAGTTGAAAAGCGGTTTCTATTCTCCAACGGCAGTTCTATTCTGCAGCAAATTATCCCTAATCCTTTGTATTAAGTTGCTTTACTTCTATTGGTTGTAATGGCTATTAGTATAGCCGGTTGAATTCAATAAAGGATTACCATATTGTCCAGAACTCTACTCCTTGTCTTTCTCTTCTCTTTGTTTCAAAAATTCTGAACTAAACTCATCACTAGAGTAACCTCTTATCTCTGTGTTAATGGCCAATTCAGTATTCATGGTGATATGTCCTTCCTATTCTGCGAACTATTAACTATTAATGCAAACCTCAATTATGCTCAACTGAGAAACCAAAACCATTATAGAAAAAAGAATAAACTCTTTCCAAGAAATGATGAGAAGAAGAAGAAGAAGAAGAAGAAAAAGCATGCGGACCCATATGCTGCTAGCTTTGATTTCTAAGGAAAGTGGAAGGGTCCCTATCAAGCCAGTCAACAAGGGCTGCGGTGGTAGCAGCAGCAAAAGATTAGAAACGTCTGTTTCCATCATCGTATCCGCTAACCTCCATTGGCTTGGTTTTTAGCGAGTTCAAGAATAAGGATTCAGCGAGGTCAGTTACCTTGAATGGTAAATAATAGGTTATTTATTATTATTATTATTATTAAAAAAACATTTTTATTTATGGTTTTAAAATATATGTTTTGATTAAAATTGTTTGTATGCAAAATAAATAAAAATTAAGTCTAAAACATATTATTTTATTTTCTATAAAACTAAAATTTATAAACAAAATTATATATGTGAGATCCAGCGTAAAAAACAAGCTATTTAATTAATTAACTAATTTTTTTTATGGTTTAGTAAAAATAGAAATTATTACAGTATCAAACAAATATTCTTACAATGTTGCAAGGAAAAGAAAAATTAAAAAAAAAATTAAATTTTTTTATAGGGATATATAGAATGAGGAAGGTCATTTATTTTTATTTCATGGAAAAAACTAGCAGGTGAGTAAAATTTGTGTCGATAGTCATTTCCTTTTCTATTAAAATAGAAGCTAAAAGATATTAGATATTCGTTGTTTATCAAAAAAAAATTTAATGCAGATTGGAATATTAAAATGATTATTTTACCTTTTAAAAAAATTAACATAGCTTGAATTAGAGGTAATAACATTTTCTTCAGGGGATCTATTGGATATTATTGAATTATTTAGAGACAAATTGGTATGTGTATATTTTTTTCATAATATAACTTTATTACTTTTAAAAGCAAAAATATATATAATTTTTGTCCAAGTTTTTTCTTGTCATTTTGAATTTTTGTTTTTACATAGTAAAATAGTGTAAATACCCCTAAAAACAAAAAAAAATTAGCTTTTCAAAAAGAGTTTTTTCATCTTTATATTTTTTTAGATAGTAAAATGATACAATTACCTTTAAGGTCAATAAATTCTAAGGCTAGTATACAAGGGGTTTATTTTTTATTTTTTTATCTTTTTCTTAATTTTTTTTTGTTATATTCAGGTTCACATAGAGGGTGTTTGGTAATTTAACAAATATAAATATAATTAAAAAAATTGTTGATATGTTGGAATCTTTATAGTGACCACTCTATAATACAGGCAGCTTATGTGGCCAACAAGCCTCCGGTTAGCATCGATGACCTTTTTATTTTTTCATTCTTTTCTCTCTCTTCCTTGATTTTTGCTCTTGATCCTTTAAAATTTCAAGGCAGCATTTCAATTGTTTTCTCCTCCAGATTTGATCCATGTTTTTTGTTACTATTTATTTTCTATAAAATAATTTATTAAATTGAGGTTCTTTTTTCAATTTCATTTTCCTTTAATTTTTTTCATATATTAGATTTGATCCATATCTTTTTTTTATTCTTATTTGGTTTATTTAAGATAATTTTTAAAATCAAATAGTTTTTTGTGATTTTATCCTCCTACAGTTTTTTTCCTATCAGATTTGATCCTTATTATTTTGATTGTTACTTTTTTTTGCTTTGGTAGATTTTTTAAATTGATATTTTTTTTGTTTCATTCTTTAATATTTAAATTAGTCGGGAATTGAGTTTCTTGGTTAAATCTATATCTAGGATTTCATAGTTCGTGAATTTAGAAAATTAATCAAGATTTAGGAGATTCGTTCGAGTTTGATTTTTTTTAAGCTCATATTTTTCAGTTTTATCCTTCAACATTTATTTAATTACATATTGAGTTTTGTTATTTTTTAATTTTTTTTATTGGATTTCTCGAGCATGCATAGGGATAGCCAGATTAACATTCTCGAGCAAGTATAGCCATAAAGATAATATTTATACAACAAGTATTTCTAAGAATGCACAACCTAAACAAGTATTTCTAAGAATGCACAACCTAATAACCAACCTCAAAAAAAAAAAAAAAAAAAAAAAAAAAATGCACAACCTAGCGCACACCACACCATCTTCTCTCACCAATAACCAACCTCTCTCGGACCAACTTTTCCATTAATAGTCATTCCAAATCGACCTGAATAGATAATAGAGGCACTCCTTATCATATACAAATTTAATATTATTATGATGGTGTTATAGTGTTATTCTCACTCCGTAAATTGTTAATCTCTCTTCATATTTATTACAAGTTTTATTAATAAATTATATAATTATAGTATTTTATTAAGATAGAATCAGATTTTATTGAGATTTTTTAATTATTAAAATTAAAAATGAATTCAAATTTTAATTAATTTATTATATTTTCTGAAATACATGTTTTATTGGCTGATAATATTTGGAAAAATAAAATAAATTCTTTAATAAAAAAATATAAAAATCACAAAATAAAGACCTTCTATTAATCAAATTTCTTAGTTTTAAATGTAATTAAACATTTTAATATTATCACTTGTAAGAAATATTTAAAGGTATCTTGTTCAATTTAAGCAAGAAAAGTAAATTACGGAGTTAGATTAACCAACTATGAAACGACAATGCTATCATTTTTTTTGTTAAATTAATAAAGTTTTTGGACATTGTTGAAAGTTTATTTGTTATTATGTTAATGAATAATTTTTAAAATATTTTTTATTTTAAAATGTAATAAAATAATATTTTTTTATTTTAAAAAATTATTTTTGATATTATGACGAAGTAAAAATTAAAAAATATATATATTTTAAAATATAAAAAAATAAAAAATTTAAATATTTTTTAAAAGGAGGGGGTAGCTGGAGTGGAAAAGTAAACGGGGAAAAAAAAAGGAAAGGTTCAGCGTCTTCCGGGTCTCTGTAATGGTCATTGAGTAGTACTGCCTGCACTACCCATAAGAATTATTACTCCTTTCCATTTCATGCCACTTCAACAGATTTACTTATTTATGCAGCATCCACAGCCACAGCCACAGCCCACCTTTTGATTTTGATTTTCCTCAGAGACTAGCAAATGAAGAAGGGAGGCTTAAACCCTAATGTCAAGCTCAAGCTCTCTCTCCCTCCTCCTAATGAAGTTTCCTTCGCTAAGTTCCTGTAAAAATCTACCTCCCTCTCTCATCCTATAAGCCCATGTCATGATTCTTAATTTCTGGTAATGATTGCAGAACCCAAAGCGGTACGTTTAGAGATGGTGATCTGCTTGTCAATCGAGACGGTGTTCGGATTGTCTCTCAAATCGATACCCAGCCTGTAAGATTAACTTTTCTCATATTCTCAATTTCTTTATTATTACATCCGTGCCTCATCATTATCAATGATTATGCTAGTAATTGATCCCTCTCGTATTTATTTGCACTTGGTTTTTTATGATTTTCTTTTTTTAAAGAGTTGTTGTCTGACTGTTTTCAGCCACCACCTATAACGCCCACAGACAACCAATTGAGTTTAGCGGATATAGACATGGTTAAGGTCATCGGGAAGGGAAGTAGTGGAATTGTGCAGTTGGTGCAACACAAATGGACAAGCCAGTTTTTTGCCTTGAAGGTATCATCATATCATTCACCGCTTACCGTGCTCTCACTCGCTTTTTTTTTTTTTAACTACAATTTCCGTCTTGGTCTGTAAGTATGGTATCAGATCAGTTAATGCCTGAAGCTGCTGTGCTGCCCGATTAAATTATTTTGAGACATGCTGCATGGGTTTTTCCACTGGTTTCTGACTTCTCAAAATGACTTGCTCACTAACATTTTTAAACCTTGAGTTGGATAAGGAATACCTAGTCTTCCGCCATTGGTGCACCAGATTCCTTATTTGCCTTTTGCCATAGTTTAATTTTATCAACCCATTTCCACTCAAACTAGATTTTTGAGATTTAAGTTTTGAGAATGGAAACCTCCTTTTCATTCATGTCTTCTAGTTTGCTAAAAATAGAGCAATAACATGGTGCTTCTACTAGCCCTTCAGTCCTTTATTTTCTGATATTTTGAGTTGAACTTGGGCTTAAACTCTTGGAGGAATAGGTCTCTCACAGTTATTTTGAATAATGCTTTTACATCATATGTAAAGTGGTTTCAACTGAAAATTGCTCTTATAAACTCTACCGAGATTACTCCCTGGTATTCTGGGAGGGACGCTTATCATCTTTTGGTTTCTGTTTGGTTATTAATCGGTTTATTTGTTGTCCACTGAACGTGTATGCCTAGTCCTTTTCATGTCCAGTCCTAAGTAGTAAAGATTTGGCATTCTTGTTCCATTTCAGGTTATCCAAATGAATATCGAAGAGTCTGCACGCAAGGCCATTACTCAGGAACTGAAAATTAATCAGTCATCACAATGTCCTTATGTTGTCATGTGCTACCAGTCTTTTTATGATAACGGTGCCATTTCAATTATCTTAGAGTACATGGATGGTGGATCTCTAGCAGATTTTCTGAAAAGTGTTAAAAAAATTTCAGAACCATATCTTGCTGCCATCTTTAAGCAGGTTAAAACATGGAAAATCATTTCACCCCTTGTTCTATTTACTTATAGCAGATACCAATTTCTTTATCATCCAACTTGTTTATCTGTTGTCCCATAAATGCAGGTGCTCAAGGGTTTGTTGTATCTTCATCATGAAAAACACATCATCCACCGGGATTTAAAACCTTCTAATTTGTTGATTAATCATAGAGGAGAAGTCAAGATTACAGACTTTGGAGTGAGTGCAATCATGCAAAGCACGTCTGGACAGGCTAATACTTTTGTTGGCACATACAACTATATGTCTGTAAGTAATTTCATTATACATAAGATATTAATGCTGGATTTTCTCTCTTTTACAACAGCATTTCCACTTTCTCAGGCAACCATTATGCAGCCTGTATCTTGAATTTGTAAGATTTTCATGTGCGATTATTTTGTAGCCTGAGAGAATTAGTGGGGGACGATATGACTATAAAAGTGACATTTGGAGCTTGGGCTTGGTATTGCTGGAGTGTGCAACCGGCGAATTCTCAATTACCCCTCCTGTGCCGAATGAAGGCTGGACTAATGTCTATGAACTTATGGTAGCCATTGTTGATCAACCTCCACCTTCTGCACCACCAGACCAATTTTCTCCAGAGTTTTGTTCATTTATATCTGCATGGTAAAGATAAGTCATGCTTGAAGTTTCTTAATGCACCTTCTAATACTCATATAGCACCAAACCTTTCATATTTTTTTTCCCCATATAAATTTATTTGTTTCTGAGGATGTTCATTTGCAGTTGAATTAAGATCAAGAAAAAAAAAAAGGAAGTCATGAAGTATATTTTTATCCATGTCCAATGTTTTTCCATTTATTTCCAGTCTTTTTCTTCATTTTTGAAATATCATCGGATGAGTACTCATTTTCCCTGATCTATGGCATGCTCCACATAATTTGAAGTCCCATTTAGGGCTGCAAGCTGGTTTTTTTTTTAATGGGAATTTAATGCTCTGGTTTTTACCCATTTTCAATACCTCTGTAGTAACTTTGACCCAGATAATCTTGTGAAGTTACTGATTTTCATTCCTTGGTTCTTGTTTTCTTTCCTCTTCTTTTGTCTCCAGTGTGCAGAAAGATCCAAAGGATAGACAGTCAGCACATGAACTGATGGTATTTGAAGTCCCATGATTGTTCTTCTGGGTGGGGCAATTAGCTGCCCACCAAGTATTAATGGCACTTCATGTCCGCTCTCTAACACTCTTTTCTCATCTCTATCAGTATGGATTGCTATTAATACTCGGCAGAGTGCTAATAACCACCCCCCCCCCCCCCCCCCCCCCTCTTTGTAGCCATGTTTATGCTATGAGTGGACACTTACAGATCTGACTTTTTTTTCCCTTTCTAATTTCAATACCAGGAACACCCATTCATGAACATGTATGAGGACCAGCATGTGGATCTCTCGTCATACTTTACAAATGCCGGTTCTCTTGCAACCCTTTGAAACTTGTGGTAAGTCTAAGTTTTCCATTTATGTCCTTGCTGAAATCATTAGTTCAAGTTTCTTTGTATGGAGTTCATGTGAAGATGTAGTTGCATAATCCAGGTCTTATAATCATATAAAAGTTAAGCCTGTTTGTCTATTTGACTAATGCATTTACCGTGTGAAACATAATTCTCATGAGAATTCATGTTCTTGAACTTAGGCTATTGTGCTTGACAAAGTTCTGTTTTACAAGCAGATACCCTATGATTGCGATCTTGAAGGCCTGAAGAAAGATTCTTAAATGTCATCGTGCGGCTTAAAATAAATCAACTTGCTGCAATTACAATTTCCAGGGCTGAGGTTTTCAAAGCATTTGCAATTCACAAAACATCCCAGGGTCATAATATTTAGTGTATGCCATGCACTAATCATGGAATAGAGAGCGTATGGTTTCAAGGAAGCTTCTTGTTTGTGAGAGATATCATTGGAATATGGTTTCCTGTATAACTTACCGAAATGATTTTTTTTTATTTTATTATTATTGTTTTAGTTGTATGTCGAGTGTTGCAAATGCATCAAACTCCTATGTGAAAGGTGTCAATATATGGCTGTGTGTGACTTTGAGCTTGCAAACTATGAGGAACTCACGAGTCCTTTTGACCATTTGATGGCTCATCTGTCTACGTTTTTGAGTAGTCACGAGCTGGTTTTCCCTGACAGAATCGTAATTGGACAATTCGAAGAGTTGCTCACTTGTGATCATATCCGCTACATGAGAATACTTCTCTGTATAGGTTTATCACGGGAGACACTGAATTTGCTGATCAAGAAAATTTGAAGAAACTAGTTTGAGCTCTATAGCCTTGCAACTAGACCTCTGAGCGAGCATTTAAAATAGAATACATCTTTATTCTATTTCTCAAGAAAGAAAAAAACAATTTTAAAAAAAACATAAAATTCCCGAAAGGACTAAATTATTAAGAAATTAAAATATAGGGGCTAAATAAGTAGTTTTAAAACTGAGGATTAATTAATTAGTTTTGTTCAACCACACGTACTAACTTATAATTTACTCCACTTATCTTTGTTATGGACTAACACTGGCATCTTTCCTTTTTCGTATGATTTTCACGTATATCGGTCTACAAGGTTTATTTGGTATCGTTTCGGTTTTTTTTTTTTTTTTTTTATGTTCAGATTTTTGAAAACAAAACTAGAAAAGATTTTTTTATTGTAATAAAAAGTTCAAACCAACAACTACAGTCACAATATTTGAAAACCACTAGATTTTGAGAGA
This sequence comes from Populus x sibirica, assembly GCA_019202695.1. Taxonomy (NCBI): domain Eukaryota; kingdom Viridiplantae; phylum Streptophyta; class Magnoliopsida; order Malpighiales; family Salicaceae; genus Populus; species Populus x sibirica. The sequence continues at coordinate 2,959,476 of JAGMVL010001159.1, forward strand.
TTTTGACAATCAATTGTTGGTGTTTTACATTTTCAAAAACAAAACATAAAATATAAAATAGGTCCTAAATATGTGTCGGGATATAACTATTTAATTTTTAAAAACCAAAAGTGATGGTGTATGAAAAATATGGGGAAAAAAAAATCCTAGTTAGAGTCAAGCTCGAATGGCTAGACACCCTAGTTTAATATTCTTCGAACCCAACAGGTTGACCGTAATATTTTTAGGTCTCAACTTGGTATCTCTATCCTAGGCACACCTTAATGTATTTTTTTTTAATTTCGAGAAGTTAGAGCAGCGCCATGCACCTCCCTCCCGCTAACACATACTCTATGCACCAATAAACCACCCAATAGTGTTCTTGACACCAACCAAATTCTCTGTACAAAGCATAAGCACAATCGCCCGTGTGCAGCTCATCTTCTCTTTCAATGACACGATGAAGCACCATAACTAATGGCGAGCACCAACTTCTCCACCAATAGAACAGCAAACAACAACTCACTTGAAACTCCATTCTCCTTAAGGTAAGCTGACTTGAACTGCCTATGATCACTAGATAAAACATTGATGTTCAAGCCATTGATGCTCATTCAAGGGCTTCAAACCAGTTTATTCAATCACACATACTCCCTACTATCTTCATTCCATTTCTCTTTTCAGTACATTATTTCTCCTCCTACATGTACTAACTTAAACCTTAAAAGGTCTCTTATTTCGACATGAGATTTGTTTTTGTAGGAACAATCAAGTCTAAAACAAAGCCTACATCCAAACCCACACACTTCAGCCCAAGACATAGCCATGGAAAGCCTAATCAAATTCTAAAGGTCTTACAACTTCATCGATAACGCTGTTTGTGGGGAATAAAAAAAGCTAGTTCATTCTCGTTCATACCTAGCACTAAACATTTCTTTCCATGATTGATGACTTAGACACTGCAAGACGCAAGATGGTAACTAACCTCTTAACCACAAGGACACTAGCTCTTCCAAATCTCCAAGTACTCTCCCACCAAGTTAGTGTGCTTAATAGCTTCACACTTTTTCTCGTACTCAATGGGAAACACAACGCCTAGCACCATGAGGGAATATGTTATAACAACATGCAAGTTAGTAGGCATGAGAACATTTATACTCTAACCCTATTAAGTCACGCCAAACACTCTTGAACAAGTCCTGGCTATAAAAGTGGTTGTTGTCATCAACTTATTCTAAATCTTTACTTGTGTGCTTTCTATAAAAAAGGACCCAAATACGAGACGAGACTAGTAACTATATGAGTTTTTAAGAACGAACACCACCACCACCAAGTGGAAGATTCTGCACTTTATCATCAAGTGATACATGATAATATCTACAAAGATTGCGTCTTTGTCAATGCTAACTTAGACAACTACAATAGTCTTAAAAACCCAAGAAAGCACATATAGAACATGAAAAGCATCTTAGAGCTTGTAATGCAAAAAATGATGATATATGTAAAATCTTCTTAACAACATTTTGTGGATCTGCTCAGATGTGATATCACAACCTTAAGCCTGGCAACATCTTTGTCCTTTATGATCTCTACGATTAAACTTAACTCTTGTTTTAGCATGAATGTAGCAGTCAAACATTGGGTTTACATGAAATAAAATATATTTTGATTGGTTCACAAAGAATTTTATGTGACTATAACATCAATACCATTCTTTTATTAATTTGTTGTAGAAAAAAGTATTACTTTATATAAAACTTGGTTATTTATTTATAAAATTGCAATAGAAAAAATAGTAATATTTCCATTAATTATGGCTAAAAAACTCAAAAAAATAATGAAGGAAATTGCAGAAATCATATATTCTAACTAAAAAAATAATTTTACATGCCTAACAAAAAAAAAAAAAAAAAGCAAACCCTTTGCTAAACTTATTTTTATGTTTTTCTTTTCCTAGAAATGGAATTATGAAGTCCAAGTGACCTTTTCATTAAAGAATTTTTTTTTGTTTATCTTAGATGAAAGTTTTGTTTTGTTTTTGTTGTGGTTAAAAGAAAGAAATTTAAACATCAACCTAAAAAATAAATAAAAATTAAACCAATAAAATTCATATACGATATAAAACTTAAGAGATATATATTGAAATAAATCTTGAGTTTTAAAATTTTTATGAACCCAAAGGGGAGATCACATTTTTTAGATATATACCAATCATATTTTTAATATTATCTTCTTACAATTGATCCTCAAGCAAAAAACAACTAGTAAAAAAATTTTAATTTTCTTCGATTATATTAATTTTTGCTGTCATTAGTATTTAATATTATAATTATTGTTTTCTTTAGAAGAATAGTATAACTTTCTAAATAGAGCAATCAGATATTAACTTGAATTTATTTGGTTTAATGATAGTAGAAGTATATGTGGTATTGATTTTTTTATATATATAAAAAAATCTTCTTGCTTTTAATTTAAACAATTAAATCCTTATGTTTTAATCCTTTAGACAACATAAATCTCTCAATCTATAATCAATCCAGTTTTTTTTTATTAATTTTGATTTGAATAAATTACATAATATAATATCTATAACACTTTGCATCTCTATTTTTATGAAATTATAAATTACATCCTCAATACTAGGAATTAAGGATTATATCACTAGAATTATAAAAATACTAAATTACCCCTATATGATCACAATTTCTCACTTGCTCTCTGTAATATCCCACATCAACGGGTGAGGACTTGGGGGAGGGCCTTATATGAACATGCTCACCTTGACTAGTAAGACACCTTTTGAGGCTATGCGTGGTTGCCAAGAAAAAATTCGTGAGGCCCGTGGGCCAAAGGGGACAATATCTTGCTAGTGGGGTGGGGTGTTATATTTGGTATCAGAGCCCGGCTCACTGGCTGTCTGATAGTGTCGACGGGGTCGTTAGGCTCCTTAAAGGGGGTGAATCGTAATATCCCACATTGGCAGGTGAGGACTTGGGGGAGGGCTTTATATGAGTATGCTCACCTTGACTAGTAAGAAGCGTTTTGGGGCCATGCGTGACTGTCAAGAACAAATCCGTGAGGTTCGTAGACCAAAATGAACAATATCTTGCTAGTGGGGTGGGGTGTTACACTCTCATTCTCTCCTCTGCCTTATGATATTGTTTTTGTATAGAGAAATTAAATTCAAAGTTAAACCGTTCAACCAAATTCTACCATTTTTTTTTCTTCTAAGAAGAATCTTTCTCTATATGATTTTCCCTTTTAATCTTTGCTTTGTTAAGGACAATCTAGTGATGTTTAGGTTATACTAATTGTATTTATATGTAATACTAGTCGAGTGTCTAAATCCTTTCAACTTGTTGTTGATGACTACTCAATTTTTCTCTCACTTCTTAATGATATTGCTTTGACATGTTTCTTAGGATTGGTAATAATGTTACTTGGCAAAGTTTCTTGTGTCCTTCATGTAAGAATGTTTGAAAGCTGACTAATTTGAGCTTCAAGGTTATGAACCAAAACTGAATTGTTTTGGATCGTTAAATCTATCATTTACATTTATTGCATAAACATTTTCTTAATTGTCGGCTTCTTTTCTTTTTGTGGAGAGTTTTAAGGTGGTTTAACTGCTCCTTGATTATTACTCCATGAAAATTTAGGTTGATTTCACTATTCATGATTAAATATTTGGGGTTATTTCACCATTTAGGATTATGCTCGAATAAGGATTGTTTTGGTGTTGAAAATTGGACAAAGAATTTGATTGAGAAAAAGGCTTCTCAACTTGGCAATTGATACTTGAAAGATTTCATGCATAATAATCATGCACAACATTAGTTTGAATAGCATTAACATTCATCTTACATAGTTATTTAGATAAAATTGTTACTTGTGCTACCAATTTGGTAATAGAATCAAGTTTAAGAAATTTAGCTGCCTTTCTTTGAATTGATCTCTTAGAAGGCCATTGATAGTTGTTGGATTCAAATTCTTCCAAAACTTCATAAGTTGTTTTATGAGTTTTACTCATCAAAGCTCCTACAACTACTACTACATCAACCATGTACCTATTTGTAGCTCCTAAACTATTATAGAATGTTTAGACTTGAAGTCATGATGAAAGTTCATAATGTGAACACTTTATTAATAAATCCTTATATCTCTCATATGCTTCATACAAAGATTCATTCTTAAATTGAGTAAATATGATAATATCATTCTTTGGCTATGCTGTCTAGGATGGAGGAAAATACTTTCCTAAATTTTTTTGTGCTAACTCCTACCAAGTAGTAATGACACCAACTGGTAGAGAATTTAGTCATGCCTTCGCTTTTTCTTTAAATGAATAAGGAAAACTCTCAACCGAATAACATCATTTGTCACTCTATTGTGCTTGAAGGTGTTAGAAATCTTTAGAAAATTTGTGATATGAACATTAGGGTCCTCCTACGATGGCCCCCAAACTAAACAGTTTATTATATCATTTGAATTATCACCAGCTTAATCTTAAAATTATTGGCTTGTATAGTCAACCTTATTATGTTAAATGCAAACCCATTAACCAAATAGTACCTCAAAGCTCTATCTACCTCTTTGTTCCACTGCTCCGCCACAGTAATGGAAGATGTGATGATTTCTTGCCTCTTTTTATTGATCTCACACAAAGTTCTTTAAATTTTAGGATCAAAAAATGCAGGCTCTAATGGTTTATAACGGGGTATACACTTATAAATCTTGAAATAAAAAGAAAAGAAAAATTGAGATTTAACTAAAGCAATATTTAATAATAATAATAATAATAATAATAAGTAACAATCTAGTTAGTATCAATATCAATAACAAATAATTAATTCTTGATAAGGACACAATAAACTTGGTGTGATAATAACTACAAGTGAACAAAATCCCAATAAATAGTGAAGTTTTTATAAATAAAAGAGTGTCGAACCCACAAAGAGTAATTATATTGTTGAGTATTGAAATTTACCAAATTAATTACTATTTAGAAAAGAAATTGAAATTTAATATAATTAACCACCTAAATTAAACTAAAATGTTTGACTAAAGTAAATTAAAAGAAATAGAGAATAAAACTTAAGGTTATAGGGATAATAAAAATAAATCTAGAAATTTTAATTTCACCTAGTTAATCCTACATAATTTATTATTTCTTGTTATAAATTTCAAATCCTCAAGTTGATGATTAAAAGATATTTTAATTATTCAATTTTTTCTCTCAAATAATATTAAAAATATCTCCACCTAATAATTCAACATATCTTTATGTACATTAAATTATTTGAAGATTCATTAAGTTCTTTGCATTTTTCCACAATGTCATAACATTAAAAATATCTCCACCTAATAATTCAACATATCTTTATGTACATTAAATTATTTGAAGATTCATTAAGTTCTTTGCATTTTTCCACAATGTCACTAATCACAGTAAAATATCTCTATCTTTTGATCAACTAATGGTGTTTAATCCTGAAAGTTTTAATCATAAACTACCTTTCAACACTTAACATGAAAGAAATTGAAAATAAAATAACTTGGAATTTAAATTGTGTAATCAAAACTAGACTATATCAAAGCTCTATAAAAATAACTTTAGTTCATAACGAATATAAAATAAATCATGTTTTTATTAGAATACAGTAAACAAAAATTAAAGAGAAAATGAAATTGTTTTGCTTGGAATCGATTGACGAAGCACTCAGTGTCTAGTTTCTCTTGGTTCTTTTTTCTTCTCCTTCTCTTATTTTAATGGTAAAAAAATATATCTCATTTGTTATTTGCTCTGGTCATGGTTTTTTCCCTTAATCTCCTCCTTTTTCTTTGGTCCAAAATCTCTCCTTATTTGTTTCTTGATTTTCCTTCCAAAACTGGCAAATTTTAAGTTGACTTCAAGCCCTATTTTAGCTATCAAAAAGACTTATTTTAAGAAAGTCATAAATATAAAAGTTGTAAACATTCCTCTTAGCGTTGTTCTAACACCAAGAGAGCATGATGTGGATATCTATAGAGAAAGTTATGTCTAAATGTGTTTCTAAAATTTCTAGTAAGAAAATTTTCTATTCTTATAATAGGAAATTTCACTTTCCTTCTTCTCTTCTTTCCCAAAACATGTACACAATCTCTTCAGGGTAAATTTTTTCCATTTTCCCACTTACTTATAGGTGAAAATTTTATGTGACTTGAAGGCAAAGCAAACCAAGATCAACCATTGAATTTCAAGAATGAATATAAACCATTCATTTGATAACTTGAAGACAAAACAAAGAAAAATTGACCCTTAGATTAGGAGAATTGATTGTAGACTATTTGATTAGAAAAATGAGTTACTTGGTGAGAGGGTTTTCAATTTTCAAATTGATCATCTTCCTTCTACAATTACAATTAGATCATTAAAAATAAAAATACATTTTCTTTTTATTTTAGATTCTTTGGAAAAGATGCCAAAAACAACGCAAATACATCAAAAATATATTTTTGGGTTTTTGTTGTTTTTTTTTTTTGCTATTTTTTCAAAAAAAAATTTAAAAACAAGGTAAAAAAATTGGATTGCAATAGATGCTCCTTTTTTATAGCACTTATGAAGCAAAATCTCAACAAGGTTTTGCATCGTGAGCTTGTAAAGAAAAGTGTTTGCCTAACTTGTTGGGTGATCCACCCATCCAAAAAAGAAAATGGTCTCATTATCATGAATGACATGTCCCCGTTTTGAAATTCAATAAACCGGTATATTGTCACGGGTGACCTACTCATTTTAAAATTAAAACATTGATCTATTTTTATAAGCGACCTTCCCATTCAAATTTAAACACTGATCTATTTTCACGAACGACCTGCTAATTCAAAAACTTATATATTTTCACGAGTGACCTGCCCCTTTTGACATTCAAAGATTTATCTATTTTCATGGGCAACGTGTCCATTTTTAAATTCCAAAAAGAACTTCAGCAAGTGTCTATGCTTTCCTGAAATTGGTCTATTTTCAAGGGCGACTTGCCCTTTTGGGATTCTAAAAGGAAATTCAACAAGCGTCCATACTTCCTTGAAATTGGTCTATTTTCACGGGCAACCGACCCAGTTGAAAATAAAAAAACTGATTTATTTTCATGGGTGACCTATCCATTTAAAATTCAAAAATTTTAGTCTATTTTTACGGGTGACCTACCATTTTCAAATTCCAAAAAGAATTCTAGCAAGCATTCATGCTTCCTTGAAATTGGTCTATTTTCACGGGTGACCTGTCCATTCAAATTCAAACACTAGCCTATTTTCACGGGCGACCTGCTCATTAAAAAACTGGTCTATTTTCACAAGCAACTTGCCCCTTTTGACATTCAAAGATTGACCTATTTTCATGGGTGACCTACCCTTTTTTAAATTGCAAAAAGAACTTCAGCAAGCATCCATGCTTCCCTAAAATTAGTTTATTTTCACGAGCGACCTACCCATTTTAAAATTCAAAAACTGGTCTATTTTCAAGGGTGCTTTAGCAAACGTTCATGCTTCATGAAATTGGTCTACTTTCATGGACAACTTGCCTATTTTGAAATTAAAAAATTGATATATTTTCACAAACGATCTACCCTTTTTAAATTCCAAAAAGAACTTCAGCAGGAGTCCATGCTTCCTTGAAATTGGCCTATTTTCATGGGCGACCTACCTTTTAAAATTCCAAAAAGAACTTCAATAATCATGCATGCTTCCTTGAAATTGGTTTATTTTCATGGGCGACCTGTCCATTTTAAAATTCAAAAATTGATCTATTTTCATAGGTGACCTGCCCTTTTTAAATTCCAAAAAGAACTTCAGTAAGCGTTCATGTTTCCCTGAAATTAATCTATTTTCACGGATGATTTGCTCATTTTGAAATTAAAAAACTGGTTTATTTTCACGGGCAACTTGCCCTTTTAAAATTCAAAAAAGAACTTCAACAAGCATTCATGATTCCCTGAAATTGGTCTATTTCTATGGGTAACCTACCCTTAATTCCAAAAAAACTTCAGCAAACGTCCATGCTTCCCTAAAGTGATCTATTTTCACGAGAGACTTGTCCATTTTGAAATTAAAAAACTGGTCTATTTTAACCGGAGACCTGCTCTTTTTAAATTCTAAAAGGAACTTCAGCAAGCGTTCATGCTCCCCTGATATTGGTCTATTTTCACGGGTGACCTGCCCATTTTGAAATTAAAAAACTAGTCTATTTTCACAGGTGTCCTATCCTTTTTAAATTCTAAAAACAACTTCACCAAGCATTCATCCTTCCCTGAAATTGATCTATCTTTACGGGCGATCTGTCCATTTTGAAATTCAAAAACTGATCTATTTTTACGAACGACCTGCACTTTTACAATTCAAACTAGGATCTGGGTATTTAGTCATCTCCTAGAGAGTTGCTTGGTGGAACACCGTTCTTGACATATCATTGATTTTTCTTAAAATCGTTAGCCAATACTTATGGATGAAAGACTTGTTAAGTGCTTTGCGTAGTCAGTTTGTAAAGACAAACAAAATGGTCTTCCAAAACTAATCTTCTCAAAGCTTCTAGTTCGAATGACCTAAAATTCTATCTTCACAACAATCCCATTCAACTATGATCAAACTGTTTATAGCTTGGTTAACCTAAAATCTCAATCTGGCGATTCCTTTTAACCAGAACCAAAATATTATCTTTAGCTTGGTCAACCTAAAATCTCAATCTAGAGACCCTTTTTAACCAGAACCTTAGTCTGTCTTCAACTTGGTCAACTTGAGATTCCATTTGGCTATTCCCTTTAACCAGAACCAAACTCTTTGTCTGCAGTTTGATTAACCTGAAATCCTAATATGGTGATTCTTTTTTAACCAGAATCAAAATCTTTGTCTACTAGGAGAACTGTATTCTCACAGCTATTCTCCTGTATAACTGTCTTTTTTTTCCAACTTATTTGACCTCAAATCTTGAATCTCAGCGACCGCCTTCAACTAGAACTTTCTAAGGGTATCTTTAATTATTTTGATTAAATCCGAAACATTTTGATTGTAGAATTGAAAATTGAGATTGCTGATGGTAGGGTTCCCAAAACTTAAATGCTTGATGGTAGGCTTTTTCTTGTTCTTCCGGGTTTGAAATTTCTTCTTTTCTTGAGAATTTCCTAATAGTAGGGTTTTTTTCACTTTTCTTCCTGATTGCAATGTTTAAAAACTAGGATTCCTGATGGTAAGGTGCTTTTTTTTTCTTCTTGATAATAGGGTTTGATCAAGTTCTTTTTGAACTTTCCTAGTGACTCCTTATTACAGGGTTGACTTGTAGACTTTTCTTGATAACAGGGTTAACTAGATTTCTTGATGACATGGTTGAATTTCTTGGTGCTTCTTGATTGTAAGGTCGACCTATTCTTCCTAATAGCAGGGTTGAATTGATATTTCCCGATCATAGGGTTTGAAATTGGTGCTTCTTGGTTGCAGGGTAAAACAGATACTTCTTGATCATAGGGTTGGAAAACTTAGTGTTTCCTGATTATAGGGTCGACCTATCCTCCTTGATGGCAGGGTGAACTGATATTTACTGATCACGGGGTTTGAACATGGTGCTTCTTGATTGTAGGGTTGACCTGATATTTCCTTGCTATCATGGCTTAAGGATTTTTTCTTTTTCAACTCAAATTCATCAAAATCTTGCTTGATTTCATCGAGGATTTTTTTATGAAAAAATCATAAACATTTATGCAATTCTTTGGGGTTACATGACATGCATGTATCCTTACTAGGTTTGAAATATAGCCCCCCCTCTATGATGTTCCATCATCATAGGGTGCCTTTATTTACTATCCAAAGTCTTCTCAGTTTTTCTGATTCACCAGCTCATTCGAGTCTACTGTATGTCAATCCTCCACTCAAATGTAAATGCAGTACCTATCGTCGTTGTCCACTATTATTATTGCTCTCATTGTTTATCAAGTCTGATCATGCCCCAAGTGTGGTTTTGCTTCATTCATCATAAAGGAGATTAATAAATCTTTAACTTTTTAGATTCTTCTAAAATTGCCCTCTAATCAGTTGTGTGCAGTTTGCCAACAATCATCTAGTGTCAACCTCATCTTAGATTGTCAATCAGCCACAATGTTACCTTCATTTGAACCATACTCTTCAAGTATATGTTATCATCAACCTTTATAGAACTATTAAGTCATTTAGACAAACAACAAAGCCTTATCGTTGTATGCTCAATGTTCTTCTTAATGAATTCCTCTCAGACCGTCTAACCAGATCATGAAAAGAAATGTATTGTCATCATCAAAGATATTCCCTTTTATCACCCACATTCATATGGTGAGATGCAACTTGAATCAACGGGCTTCAAAGTAGATTGTCCCTCAGTCAGTCTTGGAGACGTGTATTTATTTAAATACACCCATGCGATCATATCTTTCTAGTGTCATAATTATACTTTAGAGGGTAAACCAAGATTTTAGACATGAAAATGCCCCTTAAATGCATTGTTACTCTCAACTGTTGTTGGAGTTCATTAAATCATAAATTGTCTTTGAGCAACATTGCTCTAAGTTAATCTGATCATGCTTATTCTTTTGTCTATCATCAAGAGGTTTTTGTCATTGCCATGACTTTGATGCATTTCACTGATTCATCATTTGATTTTTCCTGCCAGCTAATCTGAATATTGTTTGTTTTCATTCCCAAGGTCCATTATATTGCCCTTAAGTGCTCAACTTTTCAAGGATGATCAAGAAGTGTTGATGATTTTTTTTTGTTCAAGAATTTTCTCTTGTTCTGGAATTAACTCGCATATTTTAAAGATCATGTCTATTTCAAGTCTAATTGTTGAAATGAAATCAAAGAGATGTTAGTTTTTAAAAGTATTTTTGAAAATCAAGCTTCTTTGGTCAAAGACGCAACACACACCACTCAATACATGCAAACCTTTGCTTATTTTGTATTTTGAAAACATAAATTGACCCAATGTAAGATTAAAATAGTTTTCCTATAGTTTTGTGTCAATTTTAATCTCTAATTTTGGATATGTCATTAAAATAGGTACATGACGATGTGACTTTCTGTGGATTTCAACAACAAGAGGTTTTGAGTAAAGACTCGAGGTTTTGTTGAAATTTTATCTCTTTTGACCATCCATTTTATCAACATGCTTAATAACCAGTAACTTAGTTCATAAAGCCACAACTCTTATGAAAGCTCTTCAAGTTTTGAGAGCGTCATTTATCAGTTCAAATCACTTACTTGATTACAAATGACTTCTAAAAGCACGTAATGCAAGCTATGGTTCATGACTATGAAAGAAAAGTAAATTCACAAGCCCAGAAGTGTTTGAGGCTTTCAAAGACCTAAGATCACCATTAACTATTCATTAACTTTCTTTCTCTTGCTATATTTGTAGAAGAAAGTGACATGCCATATATTTCATCAATAAATCTTGTTTCGTAAACCTAGACAGGAAACTCCATCATAATGACATATAATCATGCCTCACTCTTAATAGGATTTTTGATCAGTCAAAAACTTTCAATGTTATCAATCAAGGTCAAACATTGGATTATCACGATGCCACTTTTTTCATTATCAATCTCAAACTTAAAGAGAATGTTAAAGCTTATTGCCCATCATTTATCTCCTAATACTTATTTACCTCAAATTTCAATTCAAATAATAGGTCAAGGTTCTCTGTCAATCATTAGCCCGTCATTTTCTCATTTCTATTTCACTATCTTTGTAAAAGAATGACATATAACCATGACACACATTCTATGTTCACCTAAAAGATCAATATTCTCTTAATAGAGACCATAAAGCAAATCCAACTTTTCCTTTAATGGATACCCAATCTAAGCATTTGAAGACACTAAAGGCTTTATTATAGATACCAAAAAAACATGTTCATAGTTCAGTATCTTTTTTTTTTACTTTTGCCCTCGACATCAACTTTTGGTATTTGTTATGCCCTTCCTCAATTAAAAACCTTTTTTTTCCCTTCTAGACTCGATAAGAATTTTCCTACCTTTAACCTTGACTTGCCTTTAAGTTCGGGCAATTTTTACTTTTTGGTTTTCACACGGCCTTCCTCAAAGTTTTCTTGGATGCCCTCAGTCTAAGGCTTTTTCACTTTTAGCCCTTTCTCAATCGTTGGGCTATCATTCTTAGCATTTCCTTTACCATTGATTCTACTATTGTCTTCATCTTTTTTACCAAAAATCCCTTATTTGCCCCCAGTATGGGATGTGATCCATGTTAGGGTTTTTTTAAAAAGAAATATTCCATCGGGCTCAAAATGATATTGCAAAGGGTATATATTTCAAGAATTGTGAAAGGAATAAACAAAGATGACCTTTTCTCATTTCAAGCAAGGTTGATTAAAACCGATAAATTTTGACCTCATCCAGTGTAATGATTTAGACTTGTAAGGAATCATGATTCACAAGTCTATAACTAATGAATTCACTGCATGTCATTATGCATACTACTAAAATTTAGCTGCGTGATGTGTGGTTCAAATTTGTATGTGAGATCAAAATTTATTTGATCACCTAATATCGTTTGTCATGTCATTTAAACAAACATTGAATCATTTCTGCAATCAAAACACTTTTAATCTTTCAAGATTAACTAGCCTTAATCTCGCATGTTGGAGTTTGATCAAAATATTTTGTCAAAATAAAATGCTAAACATCTTTTGATTTCAAAACAACAAAAAGTAAAAGAAAAGACATATTTCATTAAAAGAACGAGGTGTGATCACATAACAAAAGTGTTAAATAACAAAATTTTGTAACAAAATCATTGACAATGCGACACCCTAATCAGCTTCTCTAGCAATTATTTGTATCTTGTCATCGTTTATCGATCTTTGTTATGCTCATGATGATCTAGTGATAATATGATCGACGACACCATCCTTCACAAACTCAACTTGCCTCTTATTCACCATCTTTCGAACCTGATTCTTGAAGTTCTTACAACTATTCACATCTCATCTAGATTATTCCACCTAGGGAATGGTGCCTTAAGGCAATTTTTCTTGAGGGTATGACAATTCCAATGTTGTGTCCAACTGTGCTCTTTCCTCAGCAAGAAAGGTGAAATGAAATGGGAGGCATCCATGGAGTAAACCTTTCCCTAATTGCAACACATCAATGCTTTCAGTCTTGAAGTTAAAGAATGTCATGTCAGGAAAATATTCTCTTATCAGTACAATATCAGCATTGTAAAAGGCCAAAGGATTTACATGGGATTCTTTCCTTATTAAAACCCCTATGTTTATTGAATGCATTTTATTCCATTGTTTTATGTTGTAATCATCAATGATCCATACTTCCATGAAATCGTTCTCCCTATTAATACAAGTTATGATAAGTTTTCCTTCTTATTCTGCAAGCACAATATCTTTGTTATCATTGCGCTCGTAGACTGGTGGAGGAAGTAGAAACAAGCAATAGCTCTTCCTTTTCACATCAAATACAAATATATTTCTCTTCCAAGTAAGCCAATGAAGTGAACAATTGATGAATACTTTTGTCATACAATAAAGGGACTCATCTTGTGGCAACTTTACTTCATCCAATAGCTTTCATCTCCAAATCTTTAAGTCAAACAACTCAACTCTAATGCAATGATACAAATAGAATTTTTTGTCATGCGAGCGAAACTTGGGCCTTGAGAATCTCACGATCTTGTAGTGTAAAGGTTTTGATCTTTCAAGCATCATGCCAAATTCCATAGTATCATATCATATCTTCAGACTTGGCATCTTCTGCCATTGTTTGGTAGTAAGGTTACACACATAATAACATGGCCTATTATGTGTGTGACATGGTAAAACCCCTTGATTAATCAATGTCACAATCTCCACATGGTCAGAAATGAAATCAAATGATATTTCTGGATGGGACTTTGGAGTGTCAATTGAAATAAAGGAAAATGATATTCATTTTTTTTTATCATGTTTTGTATAAAGAACCTAGAGACAATGTTGGTTCTTTAGCTATGTAACTTCGTGAAAGTGGATTTATATGTGAACTTGTTGTCCTCCTTGGATAGAAGCCTAAATTCCCCATAGTCTTCATTGATGAATGTGTCAAAACTTCATAGATGACATCCTAGCATCGGTCACAAGCTGAGTTCATGGTAAAGTAGAGGCTCTTATTACCGTCTTGTAGAAAACCATAAGCGATGTTTTTTTCAAATTTTCTATTTATGTTAAGAAAGTTTAGTTATTTTATAATTAAATTATACTAGATTTGTTATTATTTATTATGTATTTTAGCTAAACTATTTATTTATTTACCATAGAATTTTATTTTTTATTTTTATACTTTATTTTATTTTTTTCCCTTAATTAAGAAGGAAACAATTATGGATTTATTAATGAAACTTGATTCATTTTTTTTTATTATAGGCATGGTTTTTCAATTTATATTTTTTTTATGAAATTATAATTTTATGCGCTCTTAATTTTACAATTTTTACATAATATTTATTTTTATTTTTAAATTTTTTCTACAAGTTCTAAAAATAAAATAAAGCAATCATCTAAGAAAACAATAAAAAAGAAAAAAATCAAGCATAATTAATAAAAAAAAATCAACAAGTCTTTTTTTCAATCTTTTTTTTTAATCTTTTGAAATAAAGTAAATAACAAAATTTGAAAAATAATCTTTAGGTATAAATAAATTAAAAGTTTGCAAAAAGTTTAAAAATCTTTTTTGTTTTTTTTTTTAATTTTTAATCTATTTTTCTTTTTTCTTGGAATAGAAAGTTAATACATGTCCTCCCTCTCTCTTTTGAAGTCAAAAGTGATTAAAAATTGAGTTGATTATTGACAAATGGACCCTTGTTGTCTAATTGACAACCATTAAAATCCAACTGTTCAAATTGAAATCCAAAGGATATTTTTGTTAAAAATAATACACCTATAATGTCAATAAACCAAATTTACTTGTAAGGCTTGAATATGAAGAAAAAAGAACATACAAGTGAGTATTATTAATGTCTGGAAATTGAGATAAATTAACAAAAAAAAACACAAAATTTAGTAGTTTTTCTAGGTCAACCCTCCGAGTTCCATTTTTTTTATTTTTAACAATTATATAAAAAAGTATAAAAACTTACAAAGAAATTTAGTTCGCAATTAAAGTGTGTAATAAAAATTTGACGTTAAATTTAAATTTTTAAAGTTATTTAGATTGTGATGGAAAAAAAAAGTAATTTTAGTGTAACATGAGATCATCATTATTTCTAAAAAAAGTTGTATATTATTTTTAACAAAATCATATAACATCATAATTTTAAAAACAATATTCTTTGATATGATAGAGTTTTAATATATTTCTAAAAAAAAATATTAGTAATAAATAATCAAATTTAATATATTGTAAAAAGTAGGTATTTGTTCTTTTCGCTTTTTGTCGGATAAATATATTTGAAGAACATAGATTAGGAAATTAAATGATATAGAAGTCATTAATTAGATTAGAAAAAATAAATAAATGCTAAGTAGTCTCTCAACATATTAGTACTTCTCATTTAAGGAGGAGAAACAGCTCAAACATGCAACGCACGAACTGTAAGAACTGGTTAGGGAAAAGGAAAAGAGAAGAAGAAACTATGGTGTTCAAATGGATAGAATTGAAGCTGAGATATTCAAAAAAATAAGTTTATAAAAAAAAAAAATTGATACTAAATATGCATTCTCCTTTTCCAATCCGAAATCAAATTTCTCAGAACACCGACACACAGCCACAGTGAAATGTAGACAGCTGCCGCTGAATTAACCAACGAAGCTGGTGTAGAAATAAAACCTTTGTAATAGGAGCGGCAGTGTCCTGATTGCATCTATTTTTGGGTTGTTTTAAGATAAAAGAGCCTGCAAAAAGAGAGGGTTAATTTGTACACTTCCAGTCATTGAACATGTAGATCCTCCATGCACAGTTTACAGGGGAGAAATAATGCTATAAACAAGAACCACATGCATTAAAACCCACATCAAATGCTACTCTCTCCAAACCTTGAAATTCGAAAGCAAGTTTAGTCTAAATAAGAAAACATATTGTAGCTCAATTGATCAGATCTTAGGTTTGCTCTCTAGAAGTTACTAGTTCAAGTTCGACAAATCTCAGGGTCACTGGAGGCTTATACGATCATTAACTTCAGAGCCCGTGGGATTCGTCGAGGTGTGCGCAAGCTGGCTCAGACACCCACGTTAATTAAAAAAAAAAAAACATTTTGTCAACAGGGTGATGCCAGATTTTCTTGAATTAACACACCTGTAATCAGCACAAATGGATGGCATTCAAAAGCCCTCCTCCTCCAGAAGGGGACTAGGACCAGTCAAGCTTATGATGCCTTTTTATGGCTCATCTAACTGGTCCTGCTAGTAAAACCATTATCCATAGTTATTGATCAATCAGGTTTTGTAGTGATACAGAGAAACCATAGCCAATTCTGGCAGAAGTATTGTTGACTTACAAGAATTAGAGAGAGAGAGGCACCAACCTGGACATCTGAAGTCCAAAGTGCTGTCCTTGTACGATTCTTCTCCCAAAGTGTAGATCTAGCTTGGCAATGGCTTTCTCAAATGCCTGCACAAAAACATAGAAAGGAAAACTGAAAGGATCTTGTAACATATATTCGTGAATACTATGACTATATAACCTTAAGCAACTCTGGTTGGCATATAAAAAAAAAGTAAGAGGACCTTGGTCATTTCTAAAAGACAACGGAAGAGAAATGGTAAACAGCTGAAACCAAACATTGAGACAGGCATTGATGGTGAAGAAATGCTAGGAACACTTCAGTAACTAATTTGAGTTTCAGTTAAGCATTGTGTCTCTGTACACGAGCAAGGACAAATAGTGCAGCAAACCACATCATTAAGCCTGGGCAATTTAAACTACTTCGAAAGGTTTCCTTTAGTCTTAAACCTTTTAAGTTTATCCATGCATCAATGAACACTCTGATATAGTCTTTTAGATTTTGAGGAGCATTTGCCCATTCAGAACTTCCAGTTCAGTTTTTTTATGCACGGTAACAAATGCTGAGATGAGAAACAAACATCATGAAGACATTCCTTACAATAACTTATTCTACTATCAACTATATCTTGATTTGGCTTTAAAGGACAGCCAATCAATAGCTAAATCTGTTAGATCAACATATAAACAACCAGTGACGGATAATAGGTTTGCCTTGGTCAAGTAAACTGAAGGGTGAATTTATTTGGATGTGAAAGAGGGCACCTAGCATTGCATTCCAGGCACGAATAAATCTGCAAAGAAAATTCATGCCAGACCTCTGATTGTAGCAACATACCCTGCAAATATCAAGGTCATCCATTTTAAAAGGGCCAATGGGGAGAAACACAATTCAACGATTATTAATTAGGGTCATTTCTTGGTCTAATGGTAAAAGCATTGACCTGTCAGGTTTCAGCACAATTTCCATATCTCTGTAAACAGATAAAATCTGCCAACATGAATTCTATTGAAAGAACAAAACAAAGATGGGTGAGGAAAACTCTTACCATGAACTGCCCTTATAGATTACATTTAATGGGAACCTGTAAACGAATCAAAAGGCAAATATATCAAAGAGAAGACAAAACTTTATTGTCCTTGGATCTTTTCTTGAGACTTGTCAGGGACTAACTCTCAAAGAAGTTACTGCATCTAATAAAGTCAGTATTATCATAACTTTGACAGTAACGATATCTATTAAGAATCAGAAACTAAGTAGACAAGAAGAGATCTCTGAGAATGTCTGCAAGATATAAATCACTGAGCAAAAAGCTGATTTTATTAGAAATATAAAATGTATGTACAGGAGGCATTGTTCTCTGATTTGTAAAAGCTACAGCCAGGATACAGTGTTTGCTAACATGTAAATTATAGGACAAACTAGCTTGTACCTTGAACAAAAGATCTTTATGGCGAAGGTACCAACTTAATACAGGAACAAAATCCAAAGCATCCAAAAGGTTCACTTGAAAATCTTGTGAAGTCTACAAAAGAATCTATATAACCTAATTGTGGACCGGTGGCCGAATGACCATCCATATAACTGGTCATTTTTTGACAACAGTGATTATGTGTTGTTTGTCAATAGTATAATGAACAAGACTATACAGAGAAAGACTTCAAACCATCATATTTAGATCTGAAAGGTCATCCATTGGAATTTCAAGGCCCATGAAATCAATGTCACCATGCTCTTGTAATCCATCATCATCAATGTTCAGCCATGAACCCAGATCCTGCCCTTGGCTGTCATCTAATACATCTATTCCTGGCAGCTGCAGGTTGGACAAATCAATAGCATCATCCAACACATCCAAGCCAAACCTATCCTTTTCCTTTGCTTTGCTATTACTGTTGTTTTCACTTGACTTTGCCTCGGAAGGCAAAGTTGTTTTAGGTTGCTCCGATATCTTGCCAACAAGGCCATTCACAGAAACAGACAGTTGAGTTGTTTTTTGCTTGGGCTTCGTTTTAGTTTTCCGCTCCCCCTTTTGATTAGATAATGTTGGTCGACCAATTTTATTAGATCCGTTTCTAGATAAAACCTCTCTGTTGTGCCCCTTTCCTTCCCTGTCTCTCTCACTCCTCTTCCCTTTTGTACTGCTCGATAGCGAACCTCCTATTCCTGATGGAGCACTTGATGGGCTACCAACAACATCATCAAGCAACAACTCCCTCTTCTTCATCCTGTTTGACCACATATCTTCCTTACCAGTAATTTGTTCCGATAAGCGATTAACAGGTGGAAGCAGATCAGAAGGATTTGAGATGTGGCTATCCCCATTCTGACCCAAATGTAAAGTTCGAGGACTTGGCTGTGAACCCATGGAAGCTGCAGAAAACAAAAATAACAGTCCAAAATTGTTCCATGTGACTGGAAAACACAAATACAAAGGGTAAAACAAAACATCACAGACAACAAGAACCCATAAAAAAGAGATTTAAAGAAAACACATCCACACATGAATGAATTCCAGAAGCAAATTCTGAGACATCAGAAAAAATACCTGAAACTCTGGCTTCCAAAGAGCGGGTTGAGGTATTGCCATACAACTTTGCAGATTCACCATCAGTAGGAGTATCCACTGATTGTGCACCATTTAGGCGGGCAGTCCCAGAAAGGAACATATCCCTAAAGGAGGGCTCACTGAAGCAGCTGTTTCCTGTAACTTCAAATTTATGACATCGCTCTAAAGTTCGTTTAACAAATGCTAAGGCAGCTTGCTTGGCCATTTTGCTACTGGAACTCTTCCCACCAGTGGGATTAGGACCCCCAACAAGTCTATTAAATAATGCTGTGTTAGCTAACCATCAAATATATATCCAGAAGTTTTTAAACAATAACCTACCAGCCACCAGCATGATAAACAGTAAATGAAACAAGCTTCAAAAGGGAGAAAAAAAAATGGGTTGCTGTTTCCCAAGCAACTACCAAACACCAGTTAAGAATAGTCTACAAAGTAACAAAATGGCTGGACTCCAGGATGAAAATTGCATGTACACACGCTAATTCAACTCACCCCTCAGTGATGTCCACAGAGGGAGGGGGGAGAGCTGAAGTAGCTAACTAGCAAACCAGAAAAGTACAAGTGTTTAATCAAGGATTTTATAATTAAAATCATGTCCTGAAAACTACATATTTCAATTGTTTTTCTTCTGTTCATGTACTCTGATGACACCATTAGTGACATTTACACCATTCACACCTTCAGACTTCAGAGCAATGCTGACTTGCTGCATTTCTCCAAATTATATCCTCCTACTTGGGTCATGAGAAAAGTTGGCAAAAGGCCATTCATTTCATGCTTTGGGCAGACCTACATTGCCTCTCTATTAAACAACCTTTCACTGGGTTTCATCAAATCTTCCTGGAACAGGCATACCATATCAAGACAATTTGGACATGTGTTTCTCTAATTCTATCCTCCTACTTGGACAATGAGACGATTTGGTGAAAAGAACTCATTCCATGCTTCGAGCATTCCCATATTATCTCTACTGAACAGCCAGTCACTGGATTTGGTCAAACATTTTGCTAAGGCATGCTATATGAAAAGAACTTGACTGATGCAGGAGGTTGATTTCTCTTCCCACACTACGTCATTGACACTATTGTAGATTACTCTTATTTACAATGACAGCATGAGGATGAACAGGTGTGGTATTTAAGGCAATTATCATGCCCTGTGATGATCAAGAAAAAGTAGTTTCTGAAAAAGTAACATGATTAGATTATGTTCGTTGCATTTGGAATTCTAGAAACTTTTTGACGATTCACAAGGATTTTACCTTGGGGCCAAATGGGTTTCTATTTAATGAACATCGAGTCTAAATTTATTTTTGCTTAGGAAGCCTTTGCAGGATTTTCATCTGAATGCAATTTTCTACCTCTTGCTCAGATTGCCTTTTCAGATTTGAGTCTAATGGGTTATTGTTTCTTCACAACAATTTTTTTTTTAACCCATCCAGTTTGGTGGGCGATGAAAAGTGAGAAGTATCCATATCCATGAAATTCAATTCTTCCTTGCACTACATGGATGTTGATCAAAGGGACCAACCCATTTTTTGGGGCAGTAAAGACCACTGACCAAAACAGAGGCCAGCATCATGAAGGAAAAAAAAAAGGTAGATTTTTGGCCAAGGACCAAGACCACACATATATGGACATTGTTATTTATGAGTAGCGATCACTCACAGCACTCGGTAATTATAGCTTTATAAGCTAACCAACTAAATAATAATACTTCGTGAGTTTGTGAAAATAAGCTGCTGCAAATCCTACAAGGGTGACAATTACTTACAGCAAATTTCCAAATAAGCTACCCAAAAATCACACATAAATAATGCAATATGAGTCACCAGAAAATACAAAGTATGCCTCTCATTTACTCTATCTATCACTTCTATCGATCCATAATAGCCCATTCTAGCCCATTTTCACCAAAGCATATTTGCAGTACAACCCTGAACAAGTTGCAAAAAGTATTGTTCCTAGTTTAAGAGGCCAGTTCAGATGTATTGGGCATCATAGCCCTTTGGTCCCCAGTCTCATTATACCAATATATTCATACCCAAACATGAAAAGAAATGTGAATGTATGAAGTATAGGAAAGGAGAATAAAGTGTGAAAATTACCATGTACTTTTCATAAGCCATTGTGACGAGTTTGTCATGAGCACGTTGTTCAAATTCCCTATACAGTCATGTAGTATCATGAGTACATTGTGAGAGTTCAAGTGAAAAGGCAAAAACACACTTGGATTTATAGCAAGAATAAATTCTTTACTTTTCTTGGAGTTCTTTCATTTCTGAGGCATGTTTCAACAGCTTGTCTAATAAACCTTTCTTCCTTGAAACCTATCATAATAACAAACAAAACCATGAGATGACCTCCTTTAAAGAATGAATTCATTGCAGGATGGAAAGTTCAACAGTATGTTTCAATGCAAGCAATAGATTCATATTTCAACTTCCTACTAAAAATGAAAAGTTAAAAAATTCACCATTCTGTAGAATATTGAAAAACAATCATATGACATCAAAAAGACAGGAAAAAGTGGAAAACAAAAGAGAAACATAAGTCTTGCTTGACTTAATATAAGAGATGTACATAATATAAATACATATACAGAGAGTGAGAGGGAAAGAGAATTAAAGGATAATTGATTGAAGTCATTAGCTATTAAGGCTTTTACAGTAAAATCAGAAGTACCTGCCCATGTTGATTCTCCTCTAATTTGCTGATGTGCCCACAGATTCCTTCATCATCCATCGGCATGTCAGGCTGTTTAAGGAAGATTATGTAATAAATGGCATACATTAACAGATCTTAGTGCTGTTGCAATAACATTACATATGACATTCGAAGGCAATCCCAGAAACCATTGAGCCAAATCCCCCCGTGCTCCCACCTCCCCACAACTGAGAGAAAAGAAACTTTAAAAAGGGGGCAGAAAGAAGAAAGGGAAAAGGAAAATAAGCTCCAAAAAAACGTTTCATTTAAATCCTGACTAAAGAATCAAACATCTGAAGCCATTATGCTGCTGAAATTAGACGATCCAACACATTACCCAGCCTCATGGTCCAAAGACAAATCAAATGCAGGAAAAGAATGATGAAACAGTGAAAAGAATAACGTTAATGTGGAAATAAACTTACCATTGATTCAGGAAAAATTCCCAGACTAAGAACCTCCAAACGAAGTTTTTCTTCTATCTTCATATTATCATATTGAAATTTGGAACAGGCCATCCCTGATACCAATGCATGGTCTGAAAGGACACCATTTATGGTATTTCTGAAGTTTGAGTCAATACCCATGTTTGGGATGCCTGAAATATCATTATCTGTCTCATCGTGGTCTGGCTGCCCACTCACCTTGCAACCACTAAATGCAACATGTCCAGAAAACTGAAAATTATCTAGGTGATTCACACAATTTGATTCCAACTCCTCATGTAGCTCGAAATCAGTTCCATATGCATCAAATTCCAGGTCTGCATTTCCAAGGGTACAATCTTCCTCTGAGGTCAGGGCTGCCAAGAGTAGCTGAGAAAGGGGAATTTCTCTATCTACGGGCATTAACTGATCTGGAAGAAGTTCTGAAGTCCTAGTTTCAGCAGCAAGCTCAAGCTCAACCTCCCTATCATGTTCAAATAACCCATACCCATTAGGGACAGTACTGTAGTTGTTTGCATCAGAATGGACTGGTGTTGCTGACGGTGCAGTAAACACAATACTTCCCTGAAAAATGAATCATATGGTTAAGGAAATTAATATAACTCGTAGTTTTGACAGGATTTTATTTGATAAAAAGAGGCCATCACTGGCACAAAATAATATAGGGTAATACTTCACCATAATATTCAATAATCAATGATTATAACTTTGAGCATTAGAAAGGCATTAGTGCTGCTTGTAACATTCTATATAGAGTACGGATGCTCCACAGAGATATTACAGATAGGTAGAACCCTAAAAGAACTAGCACATATATATCTATGAATATGTTTGGTGAATATAAAAGAGAAGGAAAACTAGTTTTTCTAGAAAGAAATATATTATAATCCGTTATGTAGTTAAAAGTATCAATTTATCAAATATACATGTGAACATTGTCTAATGTGCAAAATAAATTAGATTCTAGCAAATTTAACAGATTGAAAGCATCAATACACTACTGCACAACATCCATTCCATGTTCAAAATCAAGAAACATAAATCTGAGTTCATTACCATTTTAATATCAATCAATCTTCCAAATTGTTGGTTAGGAGATGCAAAAAAAATTTATTTACTCCTCGTCTCAATCAAGATGAATGAAACCTTCATGAAAGAATACAGAAGTTTACTAAAAAGAGATTCCAAGAGTCAAGACTTCATACATGGTACTGCTGTAGGTGGAGAAGTATTTGTGAATGGCTGATAATGGTTCAATTTCAAAGATATAAACCATTTGTTATTGATTAGCAACAAGAGCTTAAATCAATATGTGTAATTTTATCAATGGGCTTGTCATCTCCCTTAATGAAGAATTCTTCTTTCTCTAACTACATGCTGCTTCTGCTGAACTAAATGAATGAATCTTGCTGAAAACAAGAATATAATTCCATCTAATAGGAAAACATTAAAATGATAGAAAATAGAAAGAAAGAAGTCCTCTACCATTAGCAACAATAGTCTAAACATTTTTGCAACAAATATCCACGAGTAATACTGCTTGATATGGACACAACCACTGAAATTTGATAAATATAGAAGTCTATCAACAATTTTGGACACACACACACACTAAAATTAAATGAAGGTCAAACAGGACTCACTTAGCTGTATGATTAAGCCTATTAATACATTGAATGATCATGGCTAAGATTATAAAATGCTGCTAAGTGGAGGTGGAACAATTTTAATGCATCCTACATAAACTAAATTGAAAAACAAAAGGCTTTACCTGTTGTTTCAAGTGAGCAATGTCTACATCAGATATAAAACCAAAGAATGTCTCCATTTGCCTCCAAAATGAGCTCAAAAAGGCTAGGTCTGCAGTGACAATCAAATCAATTAACCAACAAAGACAGAATTCAAGCAATAAAAGGAACAAAAATTTTCAGTGACAAGTACCAGGATTAATGACAGCACTTGCAGCAGCCAATAGCTCTTCATGCCCATCTTCTGAACCAACTAGAAAAACCAAAACCAAAAGTAAATGGATGGAAAAGAAGAGAAATGGAAAGAAAACATTTAGGGTATCAGAAAATTATCTGAGGGACTTTGAAGTAAAGTACCAAGAAAATCTGCTGTTGCATTGACTGTTGTATTCTTTTGGCGTGTATAAGCCTTACGATCAGAGAGTTTTCTGGTTGGAGGACGGCCTGTCTTGCTGCACAAAAATATTTCTTGAAAATATGAGTTTCCAATCTGACATGCAGCAATGCTAGATAAAATGAAGACATTTGATGGATAACTAGAAAATTTGATGCAGAATGTTGACCTTTCATTTTTATCAAAACCAAGTCTGGCACTTCTAAGCTGTTTTGCTGTTCCAACCTTGCCCAGTTTCTCAACTGCTGTTGGCACAAGAGACCTTGTTGAAGTAAAACCCCTCCCAGTCCTCCCTTGCCTGCGAACACCATCTCCAATATCTTCACCTGAAACCAGCTTGTTCTTTCTTGATGGAAGGCCCAAAGGTGATATCTTTTGAACATTCTGCCCAGCTTTCTCATCTATCTCATCAGACTTTCTGCTCTTATCTTTAGATTTAACCTCTGTAGCCCCTGATTCTTCACTTTCTGATAAAACAGCTGACGATAAAGTGTCACCTTTTAATTTAACTTGCTGAGGAGAATTGCCGCTCAAGCGCCTGGCAAATCCCAACCCAATTTCATTACCTGAAACATCAGATACACTATCCAAAGTGGGACTTTCATCATTGTTAACAATTGGAACCAAATTTGTTCTTCTAGCTGTTCGATAGATCTTCTGTGGCCTCTGACCAGCCCAGTGAGCAACAGGGGGAGACGAAGACCGAGCAGATGCTGTGCGTTTGCGGTTGTTAGCTCCAACAGCAGGTGGCTTGTTCGTACAATGAGAGAGCTCCCAATCATTGGGAGCAGTTGCTCTATGGACAACTGGGGACAATTTGGGCATAATGCCTGAACCTGATCGGGGAGCCCGAATGGACGGATTCATTTTTGCACTGGAAGTGGGACTAGCAGAATTAAAATCATCCCGAACAGCCCTGAGCATTGTAGAGAAACAAAGGATAGTGAATCCATGCACAGCCTGATCAAACATATTAACGGTGCAAAAGAAGGGCTTGATAAAGAAAAAGAAAGTTTCCTATAAAATATTCGAGGAAAAAACAATTCAAAGAACAAGAGATTTTCCATTTATCCAAAGAGAAAATTCCAATATGATAAGGAAAGAAACAGAGCTAAATGAATGGAATATAAATAACAACAAAGGTAATGGAATACAACAAACAACAACAGTTATGGAATATAAATAACAACAAAGGTATGTGAATGAATGTGTTAAGGATGCAGTGCATACTTGGTAACAGCTCTGATATTCACCCTTTCCTTATCTGAACCAAGAGGGCGTTCTCTCCTATCATTTAGAAGAGAACTGTTCTCCAGGTCAGTCCTAGGGGCCATCGATCGCACACTCAAGCCTGTTGGTTGTGAGATACCATCTATTTTTCCAACTCCAACAGCACCATTAGAAACTCCAGGCCTATAGAGAAATACAAGTTAATCTTGCCTCACAAACTGGAGATTGCAGGATGTAAAGCAATTACCAAAAGTATATAACCGAATAAATCTTCCTCTAAAGTTAAATTAAGCTGAAAACAAAAACAGAGAAAGGATTCTAACAATAATTTAGAATAACTGAATTTACTTCTGATTATTGTTTCAGTGAAAGCAAAATCATTTTGACCATCATGAGGCCAAAATCTGGACCAAAATCCTTTCACCATTCCCAGAACTAGTGATGGGTTTTGATCTTAGCAAAGAGTTGCAAGAACTTCACAAATCTTTACAGCTAGTCAAGCACATCATATACTAACCACATAATCGTTATAGCAATCCTCAATGACAACTACTTCCACAACTGAAACAAAAGGAAAATTGTATTATTGCAAAAAAAATCTTGATGTGAAATTTGAGATAACCAGTATATTACATCTCTACAAAATGTGTTTTTTATCTCCTTCATAAATAGGCATTCAAGGCTGTAACTGTGCATCTCAGGAAGGTACGTGTAACCAAATGTGCTTTGAATTTTATTGCTGTTAACCGAGTTGTTTTTCTTCACTAATTCCTTGAAGCTAGCCCATATAAGAAAAATACAGCACAGGAAAACATCATATATAGGAGTGATAATCACAGAAATTAAAAGAAACAACTACATTTTACCATAACGGTGTGTCATTTTTCTCCCCCTTTTTTTTAATTAACACACCCTTGGCCCACAACAAGTAGTGTAAATGCATAAAACTGATGTTGGTCCCACAAAAATTCTAGACCGTAGACTCAACCATAAATGGAAAGAGGATGATAATGAAAAGGAAAGAAACAACAGCGGCATAAAATAAAGATAGCATTATAATATCATGTGACAAACAATAGAAAACTGCATGAGTGTTTGATACAAATCCTCCTATTGGAGTACAGCAACCACAAGGCTCAAAAACAATAATTAGGAGATAACAGAGGTAGCGTAAGGAACTCAACAATTATGGAAAAATGATAACTAAACGAAATGGTAAAACATAATGGGGTACGTTCACGGGTGCTATTGTAGTCATCGCATGCAGGTCGAGAAATAGATCACTTTCAGAAGGCATACCTGAACCCATGGGAATCAATATTCAATCTTGAACGAGCATCAGTACCAGGTCTTTGCAGCGCTCCCTGTTTTGATTCCCGATAGCCATCTGAGGGTTTAGTTGACACCATGTTTGAAGCAACATCTGGCTTTATCCCAGAACGCTTCTTCTTCATTTTTGTCTTTTCCCAACCATCAACACCAGTTGATAAACTTCGATCCTCACCTTGAACAGCACCACTATTTGCAAGCCTTAGCATTTCCCTGTCTCTGTCAACAGTACCAGATGGCCTGACCAGAGCATTACCCTGCACATCCATCTTAATTAGTCAGAGCTTATGAGGTGATCTATCTTAAGGAAACTAAGACACGGGAAAGTTCATGACATTTGGAAAACCTGGAAGGCACCACTAGCATTACAAATAGGCATTGTAAACCAAGGCGCCACAAAAAATAAAAGAAGGAAGTCTTATACTTTAGTTGTAAATAACAGGGGTGGAATTTAAACAACATAGTACCATCCTGTCCTACTTCAAAGGAGAAGAAGAAAAAGAAGGGGTTCGAATCCAGTGAGATTCTGGAAGGCAAAGGAAAAAAATAAAAAGGCAAATTAGCTAAAACAGGCAGGCTTCCATGTAATATTGTGGGAGATATCAAAACAGGGTCAAATGTATTACTACTAATTTACAAATGCAACCCAGAAAAGGTGATGATGTCTAATCAATAACCAACATGACAAATCATCCTGAACTTTACAAGTTAATTAAATAAAACAATCATGAACGGGTAATAAAGGAAGTTGCATACCCGCACATCCACCAAAGAAGTTCGTGTGCGCTTGTTTGGAACAATATTTTTGGTCCGTTCTTCTGACTTTTGCTGTTCAAGTTCAAAACCACTGGTGGCAGAATGATTTTGAATTCCCATTTTACCCAGGCTTGGAACAAGGACCGACCGATCGCTTGATACTGAAGCATTAGGCCTATCATTAGAATAACCTTCTAATCTAGACCTCTTCCTTGACGGTATGGTTGGGAAGAGCTTGTTGAATGCAGACAAGGCTTCAGTGAAAATCTTCATACGTTCCCTATTTATTTAATAGAACTTAATTAAACTAGTGAAAGGTACTATGTAAAATGCAAAATATTCAAAGAACTACCTGCCCTTGATAGAGCTTCCACGCAGACCATCTCTTACTCGCTTGATTTCTTCAGGTGAGGGAGACAATACCACCTTGCCTTTCGAAGAACCAGAAGAGTCATCTGCTGAAATTCCAAGAGCAGCATTCATGTGTCGCTTAAAGTCCCCTTGACGACTAGATTTATGGTCTGCAGCCACCACCTTTGGATCAAAACGCATGCATTGGAAGAAGTTCAACACGTCTCCCTGCGCTACCACAGGACTACTTCGAGCCGTGTTCGGGACAGAAGATAGGATTGGATTCTCCATACTCTCACGAAAGCTACTCGATCTGTCCATCTGAGCAGCTAAGTGGGATCCACGATGGCCACTAGAGTATATCGGCCTATCCGGGCTATCAGAAGACATATCGAACTTACTAGATGTTGCCATTGCATCAGATTCCTAGCAAACTCTGTGTTATAAACCCAATAGATACAATAATGCATGAAAAAGTAGTAGTATTGTAGCACATAGAGGCAAATTGGAGTTCAAACGACAATAAAGGATGATACACCTGCAAAGGACACAAATCAAAGGATAAGAACTGAAATCCAAGTTCACTTATAATATGATTTACAATGACAACTTGAACTAAAAGTCCCAACATGATCAGTGATAGTTTTAAATTGCAGAATATTAGGAGAACGAAACCAAGCTGAGATAATTAGGAGCATTGCACCATGCTGAGATTCATAATTCCACTCAATTACAAGTTCCTCAATTTAGTATATTCTTTCCAAGGTTTACAGGCATCAGCATTATGAGATTGTTACTTCTTAAAGACCATTTTTTTGAAAGGAAAAGTCTGACATAAAAACATTAATACCAATGAAACAAATGGCAAATGATGTTATATAAGTGATTTACTTGCCATATAAATGATTCATAAAATCATTGCATTAATAGTTATTAGTGTTTTTTAGTATAAGTTTTCTTTTTGTGTAATCTTACTCTTTCTAATTGCAGAAAAACAATGATAAAATTAGAAATTTGGGATGATGGCTTAATTTTTCCTTAAGGTTAGTCTCCCATTTATCCATACATCCCTAATTAAGTCAAATTATTCATTGATGTAATCATATGGATTCCAATAGTCTTTCTGGCAAACTTTTTCCACCAAAACTAACAGATTTCAGACACGAGACTTGAATATAATCTCTAATTAAATTTTTAATGATAAAATTACAATGGCTAATATAATCTGCACTTCTAATAGGACCAACAAAAAAATCAAACTAAAAGAAATGGGAAAAAAGAAGAAGAGAGAGACTGGTAAGTAGCCTTGGTCTTGAAGATTGCAGCCTCAATAAATTACGCTTATTTCTCCACCAGTTCACCATCACGACACCATCAATTTAAGTGTAAATCAGTCAGACAAATAACACTGAGAATCTGTACTAGGTTTAGACTACACGAGACCACAAGAAAAAGGGGCATGAGAGACAGGTTTTGAAGGAGTACTAAACCAAAACTGTCAGGAATTTAATTCGGATTCCAACTTGATAGTAATATTTGGTATAAAACTGCAATAATAAAAGTACTAATTCTACTTCTACTTGACATAATAATAAATCCTCAAACTCATGGCATTATTATTATTATTATTATTATTATTATTATTATCAAGAATAAAATACTCCTGCTAATAACATAACTTGAGAGAGTGAAAATTCAAACCATATTGCATACCTCCAAATCCTTAATGGAATCACTCGAAGCAGCTGTGCTTTACAATAAGACAATCATCGGCACAATTTTTTAACAAAAGACTATGTTCCATCTCATGATAAAATCAAACCACCCTTTCCCTCAGATCTCCTCCTTGTCTTATATGATCAGTAGACTTCACCGGATGAATTTTAACCAAGTTACTGCAATTGCAAATACAAATCCAGTTGACCGGATCTATCGACCGGCACCGATGAGGAAGAATCACGACCAAATATTATTGACCTGTTTGTCAACTCTGAGGTCGTCCCTGTTGCTTTGCTCACTCTTCAGCAAACAGTGCTAGCTATAAATGATACACTCTTTAGCTCACTCTTCTATTTGATCGGAGATGTTGGAAAATTCGGGAAATCGGAGTAGAAGTAGTAGGATTTTAGGGTTAGGGTTAGGGTTAGGAGATGAATTCGGTCTAGAAGGAGGGTTGATTTCTTAATTTCTTCGAGTTATTGTTTTCTTTTTTTTTTAAGTTTCATTTATCAAAAATTGAATGATTTTCTGTCATGTGATGAGCACATGATTGGATTAGCTATAGACAGCGTTGGTAAGCTAAGAGTAATTCCATTTTTGTCATTCACTAAAGAAGTTTTTTATTATAGGGATTGAACTGTGTGCCTGGACGGATACAAAACTTTTACACACAACAATTTTACGGGATAATCTAATGGTAGTTTTTTTTATTCTAATTTAAAAAATAAAAGTTCTGAAAAATTTTTGTGATTTTAAAAGGGTAGATTTAAACATAAGTTAAGTCGTTAGTTTTCTAATTTTTCTTTTAAATAAACACAATTAATTATCATTACTTTTTTTATTTGATTGTTAGAGATGATTTTTTATTTTATTTTTTCATCATACAAACCTAAATCTTTTAAAATATAAGTGAAATACACTTATCATAAATTCTTATATAAGATCATATAACTATCTATATGAATCTTCTTCTCTTTCTAACTTTGTCAATCATACCATCTTAAACAACATTTCTATATATTAGCTTTAAAATAATAAGTCATTTCTCATTCTTTAAATGTTAATTATTGGGTTAATTCAATTTTATTTTTCTTCTTTTGTTTGTTAATCCACAAAATGCTAAGTCCTTGACATACAGAAGGATTGATATTGCCTTAATGAAAGATAACATGTGAGGTACTAAATGTCCAAGCATAGATTGAGCTTATTGTAAATAAGATGGTTGGGTTATATAATTGGCTTAAGAATATCTATATACTTGTGGGATAGGTGAGACTTTTTATACGATTATGTCCAAATTGGATTGAGTTTGTTGTGGTGTCTGTTGTATGGACATGTGATACTTAAGATGTGTTTAAGAACTTCCAAACACTTCTATTAGAGTGCTTGTTATTGAAATATATCCAAGGGCATGCTCTCTAGGAAATTGACCAAAAAGAGTTGTTGATCAACTCTACCTGAGATTGTTATCAATGCAATTTTTATTCTTATTTGAAAATAAATATTTTCTACATATATGTATAGGTAAAAAGGTGAAAATATAGTTTTACAAAATGAAGCTAATGCTATTGTGAAGCTAGTAAAAGTAAAAGCAAATAAAAAAAATGCATCAATTAAAAATTATCAATTTTAAAAATGATTTTTTTTCCACACACATCCTAATTAAAAAGGTGAAAACATAGTTTTGTGAAATGAATATAATGCTATTGTAAAGTTGTTATAAATAAGATAAAACCAAAATAAAACAAAAAAAATCAAGTGAATAGTAACCTGTATGTAAGAACCTAAGGTTAAAAAAAAGAGCAAAGAACTAGGGTCTTACCTTAGGGCTAGTGCTATAAGAGGGAGGAGCTACTATGGTGTTTAATAGTGATAGAGCTGGCAGTTGGTTTGGTTTTGGTTGGTTTTTTCTCTATTCAAGTTTTTTTTTACTTTCTCTCTTCTTCTTTTCTCCCCTCTATTACTTTCTAACTCAAATAACTCTCATTCTTAGCTCAAAACTCTTTTGTTTCTTCTTTTTTTTTTGTATTTTCTCTTTCTAACTTGAATCCCTTTGTTTTTTTTTTCTTTGGATCTCTATTTATGGGCAATGATGAAGGTTCTGAAACCTTTTTTGGTGGTATGATCATGGACATCGATCCCTTTGGATTAATGCCAACCTTTCACCATAATTGCCACTTTTGTCGAAGCATGCTTGAATTGCCCTTTTCGCACTAGTTTTCTTACAGCATTTAGGTAGCTTTTGTGGTTGTGGTTTTAAATAAATAAGTTTTAAAAAAGTGTGGTTAGGTGTGGTTAGTTGGATTTAGATATGTGTTTGGTAAAAATTGTGGTTGAGGTTTATGTATAGCAAAAAATATGTATAAAATAAAAACCAGTTGTGTTTGGAAGTGTGGTTGTGGTTGCTTTTCAAAGTGCTTTTTACTTAGAAATGCATCAAAAAAAAATTTTTATTTTTTAAAAATTATTTTTGATATCAACGCATCAAAATAATCTGAAAACACAAAAAAATATTAATTTGAAGTGAAGAAAAAAATAAAAAAATTTAAGTTTTTTCAAAAGCGCTTTCAAAATACAAAAACAAACAGGGTTTTACGAAACTCAGTTAAAAAAGTATATAAAAACTGCTTCACAAAAACCGTGTTTCAAACTTAATTTTTTAGTGGGTCCCGCAGTACAAAATACAGTTTGGTTTGTTATCAAACACTTTACCGCGTTTGTTGCACTGCAAACGAAAAAGCGGTTGCAAAACAAACGCAACCTTAAGAGGATCAAAACTATGTTTCTTGGGCTTAACATATAGTACACATGCATGTGAGACGAGCGATGTGTTTCTTGGCATTTATAAGAGGCGTGAGAGAGAGAAGAAAAAGGCCAAAGATCCAATTAAAGCTATGAAGAAAAGGAAAAGAAAACAAAATTACACAATAGCCATAGAAAGAAGAAGGCACTATTTGGGGCCATGTATGAGCAAAACAACAATCTTGGGCTGTTATTCTTTTTTATTAAAGGAACAACGTCATTTTTCCCAAAAACATGTCATCTCATTTAATTTTTTTTTAAATGATGTTATTTTAGGTTTAAAATGAAAGTTTTGAATTCTCAAATAAGTCTTTCAATTTCTATGTCGTTTTCATTTTAGTCCTTATTTTTTCAATTATCTGATTTTTGGCCAATTTCAACCATTTTCTTAATAGTTCTTTCAATATTTTCCATGATTGCATTTAAAATAGTCTTTCAATATTGATGTCTTTTTCCAAATTAATCATTGGCTTTCTAATTTTTAGTCAATTATAGCTTTTTTTCCTCAACTTCTTCTCAATTTCATACCTGATTATATTTAAAATGACTCCTAAACTTCTCTTCCTTTTCAAATTCAATGCTTGGTTTTCTAGTAAGCCAATTTCAATCATTTTCTCATTTGTTTCTTCACATTTTCATTTCTAATTGCAATTTTTTTAATTTTCTCTTTTTTAATACACTTATTTATTTATTTAAGATATATATATGAGGTATAAAAAATTAGATTACGATAATAACCTACTAATTAATAGTTTGATTCGATCAAAATTAGAAGCAATGAATAGCCTTGAGCCAACAACCTTAACTTTTAACATTGATATGAAATACATATTATAACCATTTATATCAAGGTATATAGTTAGCTAATGTGTTGAGTGAAAAGGAGACAATGGTGGCATGACGAATCAAACATCAAAATACAAGTAACCCCAACATAGTCACATACCTAAATCAAGAGGTTTCAAACAAACATCTTTGGGCCTAGAGTTCCCTCATATATATCTTCCTTAACTTCTTCATTACAAGTCCCCAAGTACTGCTTCAAGATTGACCCAAGAATCCTCTCTTAAAGTTTTATATCATTTGAGTAGAACTGAGAATAATATTCTTAAAGCTATTTTAACCACTCTTAAAGACAAAGTCCTTTCCTAAAAATTAATTTTAATTCGTCATCTCTTTCTAAATAAGAAAAACAGTATCCTAAAATTAGGAAACAATTAATTCCAATAACTCTTAATTTTTCTATGTTAGAACCTTTTCTTCCTAATTTTCTCCTTTTTTTTCCTTTTAAAATTCCTCCCTTCCCCTCCCCTCGTTTCTTTTCTTTTTTATTTTAATTTCTATTTTACTTCTCTTTTTCTTTCTAACTCACTGGCTTTTCTTTCTTCTTCTTTTTTTCAATCTTTTCTAATGCTTTTTCTGTAGAGAGAAAGAAACCTAAAAGGCCCCATTTCTTGACTCATTGTTGTGCCATTTATAAACCACATACAATAAGCTAGGACCTTGTTTTATGGCCAAATTCTTACCCTCTATTCATTTTCTATAAATTTGAATCCTCTATTACCCTTTTACTTTAAAGTCAACTAACATCCTTCTACTCATTATATGTGTAGGGATGGAATCTAGTAGGGAATTATGTTTGGTTTCTTAGATGGTTGGGGTATAATATTCAGGTCTGATTTGGCAGGATTGCACAAGACCTGTTGGTTTAAGGAGTAGTGTGGCAGACCATGTTAAGGGCAGCGTTTACGAGAGAAACGATAGTTTGTTCTGGTTTTGGTTGGACAGGGCACGAGTGAAGGGAAGGGGAGAAAGAGAGAGAGAGAGTCATTTTAGGGCTCTAAAAAGACAACGCCATTTTTGTTTCCTTCGTTATTTTCTTTCTAGGTTGGGCTTGGCTAGTCTTTGCATAGGATTAGTTTTATGTTGAGTATCATGTAAGGCAATTTTATCATTCATAATCAGTCAGACTAGTGAATTGACGAAGGTGTGGGTTGCCTGCTTTGGCCGGATGATCAATGTTAAACTATATAAAATAAAAATAGTGAATATGTACTTGTATTGAGTTGTTTTGATATAATAATATTAGTGGTGAACGCGTGCCACCGCATCCCTACAGGTCCGACGCTCAATTCCTAAGTTTGATGTCTTTTTTTTTTTAGAAGTTCTGATTCATATTTATATGCAAATTGATAGAAACAAATACTCTCACGTGAAAAACTCATACCTCACATAATTTATTAAAAAAATAATTATAATGTGGTGTTAAAAGTCATTGTCTCATGGTCATTTTTAAATAATTTATGTTAGGCATGAGTTTTTCACTTGAGGGTATCTTTGACAATTTAGATAAGAATATCTAATAAAAGAATAAATCAAAGAATAATATTGTATTTATTAATAAATTCACAACAATTAGACTTGTACGGATAGATTGGAGGATGGGTGTAAAATATAAACATGTGTTGAGCTAATTTCCTTTAGTTTAACTTTTGAATTTCCGACAATTATAAAAAAAAATTAAATTTTTTTTTCAAGATTTTAGCTATTTTGATTTTTTTAAAATCTTTTTTTTTTGGAAAAATACCAACGTCCATCCATATGGTATAAGTTAATAGAAATTGGAATTGATACTTGATGGAGTAGCTACATTTAAAAAAAATAATAATAATATAGAGATCAAATAAATTTGAAAAAGAGGGGGCATATTATGAAAATTGTCAAAAGTAGTAAGACGAAACTTGTGAACAATCCAATATGTAAGGGAAACCTATCAAGATGCCTTCATATTTTGCACTACTAGTTAGGTGGTCAACGCTACGCTGCGGACTCATCTTTTATTATCATAAAAATTAAAGAACCAAGAGAATTGGGGCCTGCAACAGGCCCAAGAGAATTAGGTCCTGATGCATGACCAAAATCTCTTGGGTCAGACGTCTGGGCCCAAGGCTCATGGGTTAAGCGTCTGGACTCAAGGCTCATGGGTCCTGTCGCGGGACCCATTAGACTTGGGTCGTGACCAAAAAACCATTAACCTTGGTTCGAGACGCCGGACCCAAGAGATTTGAGTCCTAGCGTGGAAATAAGAGAATTGGGTCCTGTCGCAGGATCCATTAACCTTTGGTCGTGGAGGCATGACCTGACACGATCAAAAGATTGATATCTTCTCCCAAGTGCAGGAGTGTCGAAGTAATAAATAATCTGATAAGACCGGGGTCGAACCACATGGAGGTTAACTGTATAAATTACAAATAAAGAAATAGATAATAATAGAAAAGGAGTTGAAGAGAGCTTTGAGAAGTGATATTGATGTAAGGATTTAAATAAATATAAAACAATTATCAAGGTTAGAGGATCCACTAATGGTATTTCAAATAAGTATAGTATAAACTCTTTTTATTACTCAAATGGAAACCACACACAAAAGAGGTTCCAATCGAATTATAAAATGTTAACATGATTACATTAGTTATCTTATTTGAATAATGCTAATACTTGTAAATGTTGTCAGGTATTCATGATGTTAATTTATGTTAACAATAAATCAAGTTCCTTTCATAACATAGGTGTCGGTTATACCATACAATTGGTTATGAAAGGATCAAGTATTTATTGTACCAAGGGTTATACAATATAAATCTAGATTAACCATTTAACAAACAAAGTATTAAGAGTGAATAAGATAACACATACAAAACATGTTAGTATCAAACATTAAAGTTCATGTTGAGTTTACATTATACTTATTCTTACACCATTAGTGTAACCTTTTCACCTTGACATAATAAACTTAACTAAACATAATGAAAGAGAGAAACATAAATAAACAAGATGAGAATATGATTTTATAAGTATAGTAAAGGAAATGAAAGGCATAAATAAGAGATTAATGAAAGCAAAACTTAAACATTACAAAAATATAAAGAAAGAGAGCAAGAACATGATCTTGATATGAAAACCAAGATGCCTAAATGCATGGCAAATGCCTTCTTTTATAAGTCAAAATTTGGAACTATTGATTTGATGACTAATTGTTGAGTGGGTGACCATATCTTAACTTGGTGACAATCTTTATCTTTTTGTCTGAACAAAACGTCATTGCTAACATCAGAATTTGAACAGATAGTCTTCATGAAAGTTCTGGGAAATTATCTCAGCTTTCCAACAAAATAAGAATCAGTGCATTTGGACTTCTAGAACTTGAGATATGGGCTGAATCTTTGAACAGTGTCTGGGCTGCAGAACAGATTTCGACCTCTCCGTTGTTGCTACCATTTGAACTAAAAAATGACACTTTTAAATCTTGGACTCTCATGAAAGTTTTAGGCCTATGTCTTAGCTTTCCATACATATAAACCAGACCTAAATCTAAGTTCTACAACTCCAGTTATGATCCATTAACCGAATGGTGTTCCAGTTTGGACTGAACCAACATCTCTTTTCTAAGCTTAGGCTTATCTTTATCTTCTCAATTTCAGTAGTTAAACTCATCAATCAATCATTTGATTTATGTGATATGCCTGCATTTAAGATGAATATTTACCATAAATTAAAGGTATCTTATATTATTAGACATGTTATTATAAAACATGCTCTAGTTAAGGAGTTATTGATACTTCAAGTGCAAAATGATGATATAAAACCTTAAAAAAAATGCACTTTTAAGTACTAATCACACCCCCTAACCAGTTTATTACTAGTCCCTAATAATCAAAGCGTTAAAATAGAAAAACAATTTGCAAGTTCCACAAATCAAGACATTTATCATTCAACTTCCATTAATCTATCCAAATAAACAAACTCTTATTAAATTTATATATTTGATTCATACTTCTTAAACAAGATATTAATAAACTTTTCTTTTGTGCTCAATTTATATAATTGTTTTTTTAAATTTATGGTTTTTTTAATAACAATAATAATAATAATTCTTAATTTTACCCTTCAAATTAAATCTATTATTGTTTTTTAATATTAATAATATTTTCTACAAATTTATTAATTATTATATGAGTAATATTAATTATAATAAAAAATGGTATTTTTTATATTAATTATAATTAAAATAATAAAATTTATAATACAAATAATAATATTTTTAATATAAATACTTTTAATTATAATAAAAATAATAATATTTAGAATACAAATAACAATATTTTTAATATAAATACTTTTAATAATAATAAAAATAATAATATTTAGAATACAAATAACAATATTTATCATATTAATAATAATATTAAACTTGTCTGGCCTAAGTTTTTATAGCAATAGTTTTTTTAAAAAATATTAACGATAACAATAACAATAATAATAATAATTGATATTATATTTTTTTCATTTTTCTTCTCTGCAGGGTATGCAGACTCAGCTGCACGGGTGTGCCACCCTGAGGGGTCTATATACCACAAGTGTGGGTCTAAAGACACCTCAAAGTGCGGGCATGACCTTAGCAACTTGGATCTGCGCTCCTACCACTCCCAAGCAACTTGAGTCAGGCGCGCCTTTCCACGCCCGAGTTTCTTGGGTCTAGAAGGATATGCGAGACCTAAGTTAATAATAGCAATAATAATAATAATAATAATAATAATAATAATAATAATAATAATAATTGTTATTATTGATTTTCACCTTCAAATCAAATCTATGTTCTTTTCGATAGTAATACAATTTATTTTAAATTTAATAATATTTATGATATTAATAACATATATTAAACTTGTATGGCCTAAATGTTTATAGCTTTCAACCCCTTCAAATAAAACTTATTGTTTTTCTTCTATAGTAATAATATTTTTCTTCGAAAGTAATGATAATAATAATAATAATAATAATAATAATAATAATAATAATTATTATTATTATTATTATTATTATTATTATTATTATTTTATCCTTCAAATCAAATCTATGGTTGTTTTTTGAAATTAAAGATATAGTTTTTGAAATTTCTTAATTATGATATTAATAATGTTAATATAATTAAAATAATAGAATTTATAAACAAATAATAATATTTTTAATATTAACAATATTAATTATGATAAAAATAACAACATTTCTAAGACAAATAATAATATTTTTAATATTAATAAAAATAAAAATAAAAATAATTATAATACAAACAATAATATTAATTATAATACAAATAATAATATTTTTAATATTAATAATATTAATTATAACAAAAAAACAATATTTATATACAAATAATAATATTTTTAATATTAATAATAAGTTCCACTTACCCAAGTTTAAGTGTGTCTAACTACAACATCAAACCCAAGAGCTTTGGGCCCCTCTAAAGTGGCAGACCCAAGAGTTGTGGATCTGGCTTAACGCAGGATACATTAGACTTGGGTTAGGACAGTCAACCCATTAGCCTTGGATCCTGATGTGAACCCATTTATCTTGGGTCCAGAAGTCTGACACAAATGTCTTGGGCTAGGTGGGGACCCATGAGTCTTGGGTCCGGACGCAAGACCCCTTCTCTTAGATCCTAATGGTGGACCCAAAAGAATTGGGTCCCGAAAAAGGACCCATTAGGTTTGGTTAAGTGGCCGGACCCACGAGAATTGGGTCCTGACGCCGGCCCTATTATGTTGGAGTCCTGCGTATTAAGTCCTGAAGGAGGACCCATTAACCTTTGGTCCGAGGCAGGCCCCTAGCAAATTTGGTCTGGACAATGGCCCATTATGGTTGGGTCCTGAAGCAGGACCCAACAAACATTGGGTCTTAAAACAGGACCCATTAGCCTTGACACTAGGCAGGACCCAAGCGAATTGGGTCCTGACTCATTACTGCAACCCCCAAGTGATTTGGATCCGCGCTTCTGTCACACCCAAGCAAGTTAGATGAGGTGCCTCTTCCAGCCCCAATTTTTTTAGGTCTGGAAGATATGCCTGACCCAAGTTAATAGTAGTAGTAGTAGTAGTAGTAATAATAATTGATTTTACTCTTAAAATCAAATCTATGTTTTTTTTTCATAGTAATAATATTAATTTTAATTTTAATAATATTAATGAATTTAATAATATTTATAAAATTAATAATAATATTTAACTTGTATGTCCAAGTTCTTATATTTTTCAATCTTTAAAAAAAATTATGTTTTTCGTCGATGGTAGTAATAATTGTTTTTTTATATAAATCTAGTAATGATAATAACAATATAATAATAATTCTTAATTTTACCCCTCAAATCAAATCAATTATTGGTTTTCAATATTAATAATATTTTCTACAAATTTATTAATTATTATATGAATAATATTTATTATAATATTTATAATAAAAATAATTGTATTTTTAATATTAATTATAATAAAAATCATAATATTTATATCAAAAATAATAATATTTTTAATACTAATACTTTTAATTATAATAAACATAATAATATTTAGAATACAAATAATAAGATTTATCATATTAATAATAGTATTGAACTTGTTTGACCAAAATTTTTGTAGTAATAATTTAAAAAAAAACATTATTAACGATGATGATGATGATGATGATGATGATAATAATAATAATAATAATAATTGATATTATATTTTTTTTTTAATTTTTTTTCTTTGCAGGGTCTGCAGACCCTGTTGTCCAAGTCTGTAGACCTAAGGCGCGAGTCAGAAGAGACCCCGGCGGCCGGGTCCGCACTCGAGTGCGTTCGCAAAGTCAAGTGCGCTCGGCCGCAGACCCCAGGCACGCGGGTCTGCAAACCCGCTCGCCTGGGTCTGCCCCAACGCATGGGTCTGCAGACCCATGCGCGCAGGCCTATAGACCCGCTTGTTGAGTCTTTAGCGAGGCGTATGGGTTTACCTAACGCCTAGGTTACGACAGCCCCAACGTCAGGTGTCTGCAGCACGGTATTGTCTGCGAGGCTCGCTGGCTTGCCCCAGCGCCATGTGTCTACTGCCTAGGCTGGTGCTAGGCGCGCATGTCTGACCCTAACGTCCTGGATTGAAGCTGAGCGCTAGGTGTCTATAACTTGGGTCGTGCAACCCCACCAAAATCCGAACTGACCATTTTCTCCCCAACCAAAAAGACAACCCCACTTCCCTGCAGTCTTTGCAACTCTTTGTGGCAAGGGCGGTCATGCCATTACGCCTCCCCAACCCACAATACTTTTAGCAAAGAGCAAACCCAAACAGTGCAATCCATAGTGAAAGCACTCACAGTCTACAATAATTCACCCTACAATACCGAACAGTGCAATCCATAATGAAAGCATTTCTAGTCCACAATAATTCAGTCTACAGTAAAACACTAATCCCTTTTAGTTATAGTTAATTTCTCAAACATGCTTTTTATTAAAAAAAAATTTAATCAAATTGTAACCTTAAGTTAGTTTCTATTCTCTAGTATACCTTTTTATTAACTAATTTTGTTAAAATCAACGGTTATGTGAATAACATCCGAGTAATTTTAATATGAATTGATAAAGATATATATATTAAATGATAAAATGATAAATTTTATACATGTTTAAGTACTTTAGTCCAATATTGAGATATGTATATATCATAATATATTAAAAAAATCTAAATATTCTATAAATATATCTATATAATATAAATATATATTTTGGGTTAGGTTCAGGTTGGTTTTAGATCGAGTTTAACAATATTCGTATCATATCCATTATCTATCGGCTAAGATAATTATAAAAAAAATATCCACTTATTTGGGATGGGTTAGGTCGATATCCATTGAATTCAAATTAAATTATCTTTCATAATAAAAACTGACTTGTATGGTATTTTATATTGAAACTATTATTTATTATACATGTAATCGTTAATTTTAACTTTAAGATAAGAGGATGTATCATAGAATTTTAAAAACAAATACTACAATTGATTGTTTTTTTTTGGAAAGTGTGATTGATAAATAGTGCAATATATAATAAGAGTATATTAATAGCTTCGTAGTGGTTGAGCCATGGAAGGATTTAACACCATCTTTAATAGGTATTAATGAAAGGACCAACTAAATTAATTAACATAAACCTATAATATGATTGAACTGTGTTTGAGTTTAATTGGTATTTATATAGAATATGTTAATTTAGTAATGAGTCTTATGGTTAATTGAGGAAGAAGAGAACTATGAAAATTGAAGAAAATGTGTGAATTTGGTGTTTTCAAACAATATTAAAGATGTTTGGAATTAATTGAAAGATGCTAGATGGTTTTCTTGAATTTTTCTAAGTATAGCCAAAATTTAATAATTGTAAAGATGGAGAATTCAGAAATTTGGCTTGATTATGTAATATTCTGGAATGTAAGGGTCTCCCTCTTACCTTTTTAATTATTTAAAATGCTTTTGTAATTGTTAGTTTGCAATGAAACTTACAAGTGTTGTGTGTAATTGTTATCTTGAACGAGCATCGGTACCAGGTCTTTACAGCGCTCCCTGTTTTGATTCCCGATAGCCGTCTGAGGGTTTAGATGACACCATGTTGGAAGCAACATCAGGCTTTATCCCAGAACGCTTCTTCTTCATTCTTGTCTTTTCCCAACCATCAACACCAGTTGACAAACTTCGATCCTCACCTTGAACAGCACCACTATTTGCAAGCCTTAGCATTTCCCTGTCTCTGTCAACAGTACCAGATGGCCTGGCCAGAGCATTACCCTGCACATCCATCTTTATTAGTCAGAGCTTATGAGGTGATCTATCTTAAGGAAACTAAGACACGGGAAAGTTCACGACATTTGGAAAACCTGGAAGGCACCACTAGCATTACAAATAGGCATTGTAAACCAAGGCGCCACAAAAAATAAAAGAAGGAAGTCTTATACTTCAGTTGTAAATAACAGGTGGTATTTAAACAACATAGTACCATCCCGTCCTACTTCAAAGGAGAAGAAGAAGAAGGGGTTCGAATCCAGTGAGATTCTGGAAGGCAAAGGAAAAAAATAAAAAGGCAAATTAGCTAAAACAGGCAGGCTTCCATGTAATATTGTGGGAGATATCAAAACAGGGTCAAATGTATTACTACTAATTTACAAATGCAACCCAGAAAAGGTGATGATGTCTAATCAATAACCAACATGACAAATCATACTGAACTTTACAAGTTAATTAAATAAAACAATCATGAACGGGTAATAAAAGGAAGTTGCATACCCGCACATCCACCAAAGAAGTTCGTGTGCGCTTGTTTGGAACAATATTTTTGGTCCGTTCTTCTGACTTTTGCTGTTCAAGTTCAAAACCACTGGTGGCAGAATGATTTTGAATTCCCATTTTACCCAGGCTTGGAACAAGGACCGACCGATCGCTTGATACTGAAGCATTAGGCCTGTCATTAGAATAACCTTCTAATCTAGACCTCTTCTTTGACGGTATGGTTGGGAAGAGCTTGTTGAATGCAGACAAGGCTTCAGTGAAAATCTTCACACGTTCCCTATTTATTTAATAGAACTTAATTAAACTAGTGAAAGGTACTATGTAAAATGCAAAATATTCAAAGAACCACCTGCCCTTGGCAGAGCTTCCACGCAGACCATCTCTTACTCGCTTGAATTCTTCGGGTGAGGGAGACAATACTACCTTGCCTTTCGAAGAACCAGAAGAGTCATCTGCTGAAATTCCAAGAGCAGCATTCATATGTCGCTTAAAGTCCCCTTGACGACTAGATTTATGGTCTGCAGCCACCACCTTTGGATCAAAACGCATGCATTGGAAGAAGTTCACCACGTCTCCCTGCGCTACCACAGCACTACTTCGAGCCATGTTCGGGACAGAAGTTAGGATTGGATTCTCCATAGTCTCACTGAGAAATAACACTGAGAATCTGTTCTTGGTTTAGGCTATACGAGACCACAAGTAAAAGGGGCATGAGAGACAGGTTTTGAAGGAGTAATAAACCAAAACTGTCAGGAATTTAATTCGGATTCCAACTTGATAGTAATAGTAATATTTGGTATAAAAATGCAATAATAAAAGTATTAATTCTACTTCTACTTTACATAATAATAAATCTTCCAATTCAACTAATCAAATTCTAAATTTGTTTTTTATATATTATCAGTTAAAGTTCCACAAATCTCAAAACTACAAAAGACTTTCAGAGCATCTCCAACGCATGAGGCAAATAAAGAGGTAAATGCTAAATATTGTACTTTAGCTTTTATTCTTTCAGCTTTTTCATTCCAACGCAGCACCCAAACAAATAGCCATTTTGGCTATTTGTTTGCTGGCCAGCCATTTCCACATTTCACTGTAGAAATGGCCAAAATAAATAATTGTTGGCCAACGGCTATTTTTATAGCCGTTGGCCAACAATTCTTTTTTTTTTCTTTAAATGCAGGAGAAATTTTCTTTAAATACAAGAGGAAAGAACTTGTAGTTTTAAAATTTTGTATTATGCCTCACCCTTCTCTCAAATTTAGAAAAACAAGAATCAATTATTTTCCTGTTAATTAATAACATCGGTTGTGTTAATTAGCTGAAATTAAAAGGTATGCTTGCTTAAAAGCTTTTTCTATTTTCTCTTTTATATCTCTTGATTTTTTAGATCTTTTGTTGTTAATTTAATAATTATGATGATTTTTATTTCTTTATTATTTTATGTTTTTAATATGGGTTAAGGAAGACAATTTTTATTTATGTTGTTATCTTTGATAAAATTAAGAGGAATTAATAATGGTAGTTGATATTGATAAAAAGATAGAGTGACATATTTAAAATTTATTTTTGATTGTCTGTTTTAATTTGAGATCAATTATATTTTGTTTTGTTGAAAATGCAATTAAACCAAGTATATCAATTCTCT
Source organism: Populus x sibirica (assembly GCA_019202695.1). Lineage (NCBI taxonomy): Eukaryota > Viridiplantae > Streptophyta > Magnoliopsida > Malpighiales > Salicaceae > Populus > Populus x sibirica. The sequence continues at coordinate 3,003,786 of JAGMVL010001159.1, forward strand.
TTTAGTTCCAAAAAATGGTCAAATTGTTATGTTAGAACAAGTAGGAGGCAATGCTTATTATTAATTCGCACGGATGAAAACTACAAAATTGCTAGACATTGAATGCGAGCTTCTTTTACACTCTCTTATAAGGTTTTAAGTTGAGTTTTTTTTTTTAATGTAGATGGATTCAAATTTTCCAAGCTCTTTTACCAACTTTCTTATGAGTGAATCAGAAGATATTCTCTCTCAACCAAGTGATTCTAATCAATTAATTGATGACTTAACATACTCGAATTTAAATGTCCATTCGACAAAAAAATCACAAAGAAGTAAAAATTTCTCACCAGAGGAGGATTGTTTACTTGTCTCTGCATGGCTAAATACAAGCAAGGATTCAATTACGAAGTTGAACAACAAACAAAACAGGTTCCGGGCTCGCGTACATGCTTACTTTGTAGAGAATGGAGGAAACTTGAATAATCGTTCTCAAAAAAACATCTCAAGTAGATGGCAAGAAATAAATAGAGAAGTCGGTAAATTTGTTGGATTTGTTACTCAAATTGAAAATCGTCAGCAAAGTAGAATGACCGAAGAATCAAGGGTAATGTTAATATTCATTTCTATGTTAAATTGTTTAACACATATTTTAAAATTATTTAATTTATTTAATTTATTTATTTTTTTACCAGATTAATTATGCTCGGCAAATGTATGCTTCTTGCGTTGGCAAACGATTTCAACTAAAACATTGTTGGGTTATCTTAAGAAAAGAACCCAAATGGCAATTTGAGCGTGCAAGTCAACATCAAAGGTCAAACAAGAAACAAAAAAGTCATGTCAATGCAAGTCCGACTTCATCAACTCCATCTACCCCTGATTCTGTTAGTTTAGGAGAAGATAGTGAACCATTGATTTATCAAGATAGACCAATCGGTCAGAAGGCTGCAAAGGAACGACTTAAACGTAGACAAGGAAAAGATAAAGTTGGGGAGGTATCTGTAATGAATCTCTTACAACAATTCAAGGATACTCTAGTTGAAATTGAGGATCAGAAGAAACAAGACAGGAAAATTATGTTAGAGCAACAAGCCATGATGATTCAACAAAGTCAAGAGAAACAAGAATTGGACAAGGATTGAGAAAGAAGAACAAATTATGAAAATGGATATTTCTAATTTGGATCAAATTTCTGCAGCATATTTTCAAAATAGAAAGTTAGAAATTATGCAAAAGAGGGGTTTTAATTTTTAATTAACTTTGATTGATTTATTGTAATGTAATGTATTTTTAATTAAATATGTAGAAAATTCTTGGTTATTTTAAATATATTGTTATGAAATTGATATCAATTCATAATACTTTTTTGAAGTTCCTCTAACACTTAACAATAATAAGTAGGATTAATTAACTTAAAAGATAACAACCATAATGAAAAACATAAAACATAAAAAACTTGAAAATTATGAAGTTCAAATATAAAGATTCTACTCGTTGCCATATTGTTCCCACAAATGTTCAATCAAATCTTTTTGTAGTTGAGAGCTAATTGCTCTATCCCTCATTCGATCATGAGTTTGAAGAAAATCATGTAGTTTTGGTATTTCACCATGTGACACTGATATAAAGGAATTGACTTCATGTTCATGGTCAAATCCAAGGTTTATTGCTCCTTTATCCTCAATAATCATATTATGCATTATTATGCAAGCTTTCATAATATATGCAAGCGTTTCTTCATCCTAGTATCGAACAGGTCCACGTACAATTGCAAAACGAGATTGGAGCACCCCAAATGCCCGCTTCACGTCTTTTCTTGCAGACTCTTGCTTGCTTGCAAAATATTTTCTCTTTGCTCCTAATGGTCTTGGGATTGTCTTAACAAAGGTTGACCAATTAGGATAAATCTCATCTGCTAAATAGTATCCCATTGTATATTCATGCCCATTAATTGTATAATTGAGGGGACGCGACTGCAGCAAGTGCAGCAAAGATAGGTGACCGATCAAGAACATTAATATCATTTAATGATCCAGGCATTCCAAAAAAGGCATGCCATATCCAAAGATCTTGTGAAGCCACCACCTCTAGAATTATAGTTGGTTCACGACAATGACTAGTATACATCCCATGCCATGCAATTTGACATTTCTCCCACTTCCAATGCATACAGTCAATGCTCCCTAACATCCCTGGAAATCCACGCTGCTCTCCAATTGATAATAATTGACAAATATCGGCCTCGTTTGGTGCCCTTAGATACCAATCACCAAAAACTTCTACGATTGCTTTGACGAAAGCTCTAAGACTTTCTATCGCAGTGGTTTCTCCAATTCGAAGATATTCATCAGTAAGATCTGCAGGAATACCATATGCAAGTATTCTGTGAGCTGCGAGTTACCTTTTGAAGGCAAGATAAACCAAGAACACCAAGAGCATCTGTCCTTTGTTTGAAATATGGATTATGAGCTTCCACTACATTTACGATCCGAAGAAAAAGACGATGACTCATCCTAAATCTTCTTCGAAATTGACTTTCAGTGAATTTAGGATTTTCTGCAAAATAATCATTATATAACCTTAACTCACCGTCCTTTCTATTACGATTAACAATATTGTGACCAGGAATAGAGCCACGATACCCTGTTCTCCGCCTTTAATTATTCGATTCTTCTTCAGTAACCACAGCAGTAACAACTTAAAAAGCGAACACAGAAGTGTCATCATCAAAATCAAAAGCATCATAAAAATTAAAATTAGAATGATTCATGATGAATTTTAATGAAATATGTTTTTGATTGGAGAGAAAAAAATGGAATGATGAGAAAAAATGTTAAGGTATATGAGAATATTTATAGATGGATTATTTTTTCAAATTTTGAAATCTTTAGAATGTTGACAGTTATTTTTTTAAAATTTGAAATTTAAAAATTTAAAATGTTGGCGGTCATTTTTTCAAAATTTAAAATGGTGGTGGTCATTTTTTCAAAGCATGAATTTTTTTAAAAAAAATTTGAAAATCAAAATTTAAAATATTGGCGGTTTTTTTCAAAGTTTAAATTTGAATTTACTTTTAAAAAAATTAAATTTTTAATAGTAACATATAAAGTTGAAAATTAAAAATATTCATATAAATAAATTTTAAGTTTAATTTTAAATTATATCTTTTAACTTTCATATTATTTCATAAATTTTATATTACTTTTATAAATTACTCATATTAATTATATAATTAATAACATCATCATTATATTATATATAAAATATCTAAATTAGTTATATAATTATATTAAAATTAATTTAACATGAAATATATTAAAATATAAATGGCTTTTCTAAATAGCTGTTTATCATTGTAATGCACATAATCAAAAAAGCTATATTTACACTATTGAAAAAACCATTTTATCAACTTGATTCTTCAATTTAGCTTTTTGGGTTGGAGATGCTCTCATAATCATTAATTTTAGAACTCGTAATTAAAAAACAATTTAACACGAATAACCATATTAATAAAAAAAAATCCACAAACTCATGGCATTATTATTATCATTATTATCAAGAATAAAACACTCCTGCTAATAACATAGCTTGAGAGAGTGAAAATTCAAACCATATTGCATACCTCCAAATCCTTAATGGAATCACTCAAAGCAGCTGTGCTTTACAATAAGACAACCATCTGCACAATTTTTTAACAAAAGACTATGTTCCGTCTCATGATAAAATCAAACCACCCTTTCCCTCAGATCTCCTCCTTGTCTTATATGATCAATAGACTTCACCGGATGAATTTCAAGCAAGTTACTGCAATTGCAAATACAAATCCAGTTGACCGGATCTATCGACAGGCACCGATGAGGAAGAATCACGACCAAATATTATTGACCTGTTTGTCAACTCTGAGATCGTCCCTGTTGCTTTGCTCACTCTTCAGCAAACAGCGCTAGCTATAAATGATACACTCTTTAGCTCACTCTTCTATTTGATCGGAGATGTTGGAAATTTCAGGAAATCGGAGTAGAAGTAGTAGGATTTTAGGGTTAGGGTTAGGAGATGAATTCGGTCCAGAAGGAGGGTTGATTTCTTAATTTCTTCGAGTTATTGTTTTCTTTTCTTAAAAGTTTCATTTATAAAAAATTGAATGATTTTCTGTCCTGTGATGAGCACATGATTGGATTAGCTATAGACAGCGTTGGTACACCTGTTTATTTGCTGAAAAGTATTTTTTTTTTAATTACTTTTTTTTAAAAAATAAATTATGAAAAAATGAATTCCGTGAAAATAAATTATTTTTTGATGTTTGGTAGTGTAATGAAAAATAAGTTGGAAAACATTTTCCAGTGTTTGGTTATGTCATGGAAAATGAGCTGGAAAATAACTTATTAATGTTTTATTTTTTTCAAGTTTATTAAAATAATGAGGAACAAATCTTACAAAATAAAAAGTTGAATAAAAATGAAATTAAAAAAAAATATAATTTCATAAATTATCTCAAATAAAATAAATATTAATCAAAATAATAGAGATCAAATCTAAAAATAAAAAAATTGAAAAATGAAAAAAATTAAAATAATAATAATTAACATTTCATAAATTATTTCAAATAAAATAAGTAACAATCAAAAGAATGAGGACCAAATTTGATAGATAAAAAATTTCAATTAAAAAATAATAAGGGAAAAGTAAATAACAATTATAAAAATAAAGACCAAAATTAATATAAAAATTAAATTATAAGGGATGAAATTGAAAACAAATATTCAAAACAAAATATATATAGCAATCAAAAGTTTGAGGATCAAATTTGATATAATCAGCAAATAATATGACATTTCTAAATTTTTCACAACTTCCGAAAAGTGTTTTCCGTCCAAAATAAAAGGAAACCACTTTCCTGGAAACCAAGCCAAATTTTCCTTTGATTAGAAAGTGTTTTCCGTTGACCAACTTTTCTAATGGCAAACAAACACAGGAAAGTTTGGAAAGTGGTTTTCCGGAAACCAGTTTTCGGGAAACAAACATAGCTTAAGAGTAATTCCATTTTTGTCATTCACTAAAAAAGTTTTTTATTATAAGGATTAGCTATAGACAACGTTGGTTAGCACATGATTTTTTTTTTTTACATCATATAAACCTAAATTTTTTAAAATATAAGGGAAATACACTTATCATAAATTCTTATATAAGATCATATAACTATCTATTAGAGTGCTTGTTATTGAGAACTTCCGAACTCTTCTACTAGAGTGCTTGTTATTGAAGTATATCTAAAGACATGCTCTTTAAGAAACTGACCAAAAAAAGTTTTTGATCGACTCTACCTGAGCTCGTTCTGCATTTGTTTGAGCTAATCAGTCATGGCCTACATGGTCTTATTGACTAAAAGTGTATTTATTTTTTAGGTAACTTTTGTGGTTGTGGTTTGAAAAAAGTAAGTTTTAAAAAAATATGGTTAGCTGTGGTTAATTGGATTTAGATACGTGTTTGGTAAAAATTGTGGTTGAAGTTTATGTGTAGCGAAAAACATGTATAAAATATTTGGTGTAATTGTGTTTGGAAGTGTGGTTGCGATTGCTTTTCAAAGTGCTTTTTACTTGGAAATGTATTAAAATAACATTTTTTATTTTAAAAAAATTAATTTTGATATCAGCGCATCAAAATGATCTGAAAACACCAAAAATATATTAATTTGAAGCAAAGAAAAAAATAAATTTTTTTTAATTTTTTTAAAAGTGCTTTTAAAACGCAAAAACAAACAGGGTTCCAGAATTTTTACAAAACGTAGTTAAAAAAGCATGAAAAAACTGCTGCACAAAAACTGCGTTTCAAACTCAATTTTTTAGTGGGTCCCGCAACATAAAACGCAGTTTGGTTTGTTACCAAACACTTTGCGGCGTTTGTTTCATCGCAAATGTAAAAGTTAGCAGAAAACAAATGCAGCTTAACACAATATTATTATGGTAAGTACTTTTAGTTGTACTTTCTATTTCTAGTCAGATAACCCTTAAACCAACATTAGATAGATTTAAGTTCTAATAAAGGAACATACCTTCAAAATGATCTATTATTGGCTAATTAGAGTTTGACCAAACTACATGTGACCAGCTAATCATCTCATTTAAAACTAAAAAGAGATAATCATGAGGTTTTGTTAAAGACATCAAAACACAAATGTAACCATCAATAATTGATAGAGACAATAACACTGGGAAAAATGATATCATTGTGGAATGCATAGAGACACTATGGTTATGTCCAGGAATAATTCTTTATTGATGTGAGGGAGTTAGATAATAAAAAGCCATCATATAGCACTCATGGTGGAGGCTACTCCATTGGCTTTGTGTTTGTGGGTTTTTAGACTCCTTGGATCGTAGGAATAGCCTCTATTAGTTGCTTAGATTAACTCATCACCAAGCACTATAATCATGTTTTTACTAGTTTAGTTTTGGCGTGATTGCTAATCTATTATTATTTTAACAAAGTAATCCCACTAGGTGAGCCCATTTGTTGATTAATAAATGGATTCTTTGATTAATATGTTACCTATTATTCATTTTTTTTTCTTGCAATAAAGAGAAGCTCACTTAAATACTTAATCCTAAATGGAGACATGTAACAACCTCGTAAATCAAACAAAGTGTGAAATTCTTAACTTAATTTAACAAGCTAAGAGGTAAAGGTGTGTAATATCAAAATTCTACAAACTAAGTAAAAAAAAAAGTATAAGCAATAAAGATAAAAAAAAAGTTATAAAGGAAGCTTTAAATTGCATAAGTAAAAGGAAATGATAAATTATACATGGGGTTGACTCTTATTTTTTAATGCTAGACTACTTATTTATAATATTATAGAAATCGAGTTTCACATAAATTATATATCCTCATCCTATAAAAACTGTGTATGAAAGGTATGGATTTTATAACCTAAAACCTATTACAAATTCATATTTTCTATTTACGCACCCCTCCTGATAGTTATATGTGTTAAAACTCTAATTATAATACAACATTCACCAGTATTAAATGCTAAAGACTCATGTTCTAAATATGATTTCATTATTGATCATTAACTTGATCCCTCATCTTCTTGGTTGATTATCAATTTTAGCTCTCTTCAGTAGTATGTTAAAAAAATACAAAGTGAAAAACTATTCTTCTTGATCAAATGATACTTGATTGTTTATTTTTTATATAAATAGCGACATATGAGAAATGAACGATAAATACCTTTTTTTCAACTACCTATCAATAACCCAATTACCTCAAAAAATCTTCCTCCTACAACATGTTTTCTACTTGACTGAGTTCAATGCTAAATAACCAAAAATCTCAATCATAACATAGTAGACCCATATAAAATGTATAGAACAAAAAGAAAAGAAAATATATGAGTCAAAATTGTAACTAAACTAGAAATTATGTGAAAAATATCAAATCTAGTAAGGCATATACTAGATATGAGATTATTTAAAAAGAAAAGATGAGAAAGAAAAAAAAAGAAATAATGTCTCTATTATGAAAAATCATCAATATCAACTTATAGGTTTAAAGTGAAAGAAAATGTCGTCAAATGAAAGAGAAAACTAATGGGATATTTTTTTAAATGCTTTTAAATAGAAGTGCTTCTACTTGCTTCATTTGTTAGCTCAATCTCATTTCATTCAACAAAACCATTATAAAAAATATAATTAAATTTGAATTCATAATAAAATTAGAATTCATCTTAAATCAACAAAAATAAACTCATTATTAAAGAAAAACCCTAAAATTTTAATCAATTGTAATTAAAAAATAAAAATAAAGATAATATATAGAATCTACAATACAAATAAGCTAGATATGATACTTAAGTTGAAAGGTTGTTATAAATTTGACATGTTCAGTGATGTGTTAAAAATGTGGTGTTTTGTTAAATATTAGTGACCATGATGGTGTTCTCTTGATAGAATTTTGTGATTCTATATGCTTACAAGTATCCTTTTTCAAAGTTCATTGATCTTAATGAAGTGCTATCAAACTATTCAACTTTTCATATTGGTAAAATCCTTGTAAAGTTTGTTGAAAGTTGTAAAATCATATGATAATAGGTGTAATGCAATGAACAAAGACTTGTTAATCAATATATTAAAGGAAATAAGTGGGAATCATGGTATCAATAAAAGAATTGATGAAAAAAATAATTAGTGTTATGTTATTTGTAAAGTTAATAAGGTAATCAATTAAAATGAATATTCATATAACGAAAATCTTATTTTATATTTCTATGTGCTCTATATGTGTTTTCCATCCCTTTAAAGTATCTTGATATCGTGTTCAAATCTTTGATGATTATTTTATTTTGGGATTAAAAATATAAAACTAGTTAATTTGATAAAATAAATTATTATATGTATATTAAACCAACAATGATATATATAAAATGTGAAAATAATGAAATGGAAGGTTGAATATCTAGTTAAGGGAATGTGATTATGTGTATTCTTCAAGGTTTTGTCATGTTATTATTTTACATTTAAATTGTATACCATTATTATATGCTGATGCAACTAGAAAAGGTTAAGGCTGAGGTTGCCTTCCTGATAAAAAAAATACCTCTAAATTTCATGTACATGACAATAAAAAAGATAAAATTGCATTAAAATTCTGGGGCATTACATTGCTCTTACTAATGCTTTTTTACTCATTTCTCCATCAATATAATAAACAACTATTCTACTAGCGATGTCACCTTTCAGGTGATGAAATTTGATTTTTTTAAAAAATAAATATCATATTCTTTTGATTTTCATATGTAAATATTATTTGATAATTTTTTCAATGTGTTAATTGAGTGTGAGTGGCCTTCAGGCCTATTTTAAACATAACTATAGAAATTGGATCAAAGCCTATTTTACCATTTATTATCATTTTAGGCCCAACACCCATATTCTAAAAATGAGAATTGAGCTTTATTATAAGACCCAAATTCTAAATCACTGTCTTAGGTTCTTGTAATACTTTACCATAAATCTAAATATATCAATATAGGCAAATTCTTAGAAGCACAATGGTACATTTTATATATATATATATAAAAAACACAAAGCTTATCTTAGGTAAAATGCTTTAGGGTAACTTTTGTCTTTCATTTGAAATAACAAACTTTTTACCTAAGAATATCTAAAAGACTACATATGGTTAAAAAAATTAGATGATGACTCTTTTTTCATATTTTAATCATATCAATCCTAATCAATTTGTATAGATCTCTCCTATGATAGAATGACGACTCTACTAAATAAATGAGTGATAGGTTTTGTTTGTTTGAATTATATGCTTGTTATGCTATGTATTTTTATATGATTGTCTATATTGCATGATTTATTTAATTTAATATTGTTTTTATGTTCTTGTCATTTTTGTATTTTTTATTCTTCATTTATTTTGTATATCATACGTAGATGGATTAGATATGAATTTATGCCCTTACACCCACTACACGATACCTTCTTATGCATGCATCTTGCCTTAGATTAGTATAAGGAATTATTGGTGGCCCAATCCTGGACTAGAACTTATAAAACTCGAGACTTATTGAATGTTTATGATTGGTAGCCAATGAGATTTCCTGATCTATTCTCTTCACACCTTGTTGACATCAAGTTAACTTTTTAAGGTTTGTTTACCTGAGCAATAAGGAGCTTTTCAATACCAATAAAATAGAAAGCCTACCCACACATAATGGCTAGAAATCATAACTTGATATTTGATTATGACATTTTAGAAATGGATGATAAGACAACCAAGACCATAAAATATATCCAACAATAATTTCTACAAGAGTGAATCATTATAACTATAAAAGAGGAATTGTTCAAGTTAAGGATTTATTGGTAGATTACCTAATTTGAAGTAAATACTTTTTGTCAACGAAGTTGATAGACTCTACATATGTTAGGAAGCTGATCATCCATGACAAACATGAATTTTAAAAAATAAAAATTTAGCAGAAGTGTTAAAAATATCCTTCCGAAAAATAGTCATCATAGCTATGATGCAATTTTAGGATCCATAATATAGTTGTTCTACCTTTAAAATATTTAACATAGTATTCACCATTAAATAATTTCATAAGTTATTACAAATACATGAACCTTGTATACCATATATTGTCATCATCGGTATGATAAAGTCATACAAAAGATTTTAAAGCTTTTGAATATTGATGAAAAGATGGGTAGAGTAAAAGAGAAAGCTGGTGATAAAAGCTGACATTGGAGTGTATGGGATGATTTTTCAACAAAAAGTTGAATACTAAGACAACATTACTAGCAAGATCTGGATATTGGCAAGAAGTATTTTTAGGCTAGTATTATTTCCCTAAACTCAACCAATGTGTTTACCAAGGTTGAGAGTATTCAAGTTAATATGGCTACAGTAATCTTAATAGAAACTATCCTAAATCTAAATCATTATTGGAAAATAGGTAAACGGTCAATGGTCAATGTGTTGTTATATGCACCATTTGTAGATATTAAGGTTATTATAATATTATTAATTTCAATATTCAATATAAACTAAAGTAAACAAATAATATTTAATTTTTTTAAAAATATATAAGTTTGACAACACTACATATTAAGGGTAATTTTTTTTATATCTTGTTCATTATAACCAAATAGGATACAAAGATAGTCACACTTTGTCTTGTACATCACTACCAAACACAATTATATCTCTATTTTTTGTCTTGTCTCATCTGTCTCCACTGCTTCTATTTTTTTTTGTTCCAGTACAATAACTAAACGCTATCTAATTAATAGAATGATATGATGATAAATGATATTAAGTAAATAAATAAATAAAAATAGCAAAGGGTCCTTTAAACTTTTTTTTATGTAGATGTAAATGAGAAAGCATTAACCTTATAGTGTGTCATTTAGTGTTGCGAAACTCGGTGACAGAGCCAAGATATAAAGTTTAGGAGAGTTAAATGACTTGAGCCATTATCAGTAATCCACATTCATGGTTTGATTTATAAAGTCTATGATTGATAGTAGGCTTCCCATATTAGAAAATTGAGATCCAAGCGTATTTAACACGGTTTTATTTTATTACATGATGTGTTACTGTAACATCCTCAAATTATAAAGTCATGAAATCTCAAACATTTCTTTATGATTGTCAAGTATTGAATAATATGTCTAAGATTATGGATTTTTTATTTGAAAACCTTTGTGTTGTAAAAATCAAATAGAAGATGTGTAGTATGTAATGGATATATATATATATATATATATATATATATATATATATATATATATATATGTTAGTATGGCTAAATCATTTCAGAATTATAAGATAAGTTTGTAATATAAAGTAGTAGAATACATTAGATGTTTTAAGACAATATGACTCTTAATCTTATTTTTTAAAATTTGAGGATGTTACAGTCACATTTATAAATGTTAAGAAAAACAATTAGGGCCAAAATTTGTGCAAAAGAGCACATAATTTCTTAAAAAAGAATATAAACATCTTATTATATTTATTTTTGCAATATATTTCATATAATCTATGGAGTATCAGCTATAATAAATAAATAAAAATATATGACAATATATTAACATATTAATTATTATTTTAGATTTGATTACTATTTTAAATTAAATTATTAATAAAAAAATTAATTAAATTAATAATACCAGAGAAAAATTTATACAGTGATTTCAATTTTATACATATTACTATCTCATTTATATATTGTTTTTTCTCAATGTCACTTCACATTATCTAAATAGAAAAATAAATGGTTTAATTATATTTTTTTTCCTCATATAAATGATTTCAATATACATTAATAAAAAAAATAGGTAAATTCATTTATTGGATCACATGAGGAACCACTCATCGTCATTAAAGGCCTTTTATTGCATAAAAAAATAATGGGGCTAATTTAAATTTTTTAAAGGATATAATTAAATAATCTATATCTTTGGGAGTAGCCCACATGCTCCTCCCATCTTTATGGAGCTCCGCCTCTCAAAGATCTGCACTAACTTTTCAGGTGAAATGAAAGAGAAATCAATTTTAAGTTCTAAACTATTTGATCCAGTACAATCACATTTAGCATCAAGCACAATGAATCTCCTTATTAAATGGAGATGCTAAATGGAAAGATATATATAAAAGGAGATTTTAGCATCTTCATTTTATCTTTTCAATATTTATTTTATATTTTATATGTTCGAAGAGAATTGCTAAACAAAATGTTATTTATCATTTCTCTTGCAAAAAGTTGTTCTTACATATCTTGCAAAAATATTAAAACATTATTCATTGTAATAACTTTTTTTATAAGTTTTTTTTTCCTTTGATTTTTTCTTAAATCTATTTTTTTATGAGATTATCATGGTCTCATGACCTATGTAATTGGTTTGGCGAGTTCACCCGAGTTGACTAGAGTCATTGTTTTATTGTCCAAGTTGTTTTTAGATCTGTCAAGTCAACCAGACTGTATCGAGTTGTTAAAATAGTTATATATTAAAATACAATTGACTTTTCTAAATGGCGCTTCACCATATGAATGTATATAATAAACAAAAAAACCATATTTATACTATTAAAAAAGTTGTATTATGAATATGGCTCTTCTAAAGCTCTTAGTTGTCAAGTAAAATTAAGTCTACTTCACTTATAAGTAGAAGTGTAGAGGTGTAAAGAGAATTGGCTTGTGCCAAACGGATTCGTATTTGTCATGCCAATTTATTGTGTGATATTGGTCCATTTTCTATTGCATCCTTGACCCAATGCAGACCACTCTAACTCATGTCCCAAGGGTTGGTGTCATGACATGTTGGTTCATTTTAATTATTTCTCAAATATTTATCAGTCATTCTTCATTTACTAATTGAATATTAGAAAAAAAATGTAAATATAAATAATTTTGATTAGAACCATAATGGTTATGTTGAAGCAAGCCCATCATGGGTTCAATTATCTAGGAAGCAAGAGTGAAATGGAGGTGTGACTAAATTACGAGGGCATTCAAATATATCCTGACAAAAAAGAAATAAAGATGAGCTCATTTATTTTTTGATGCTTAAAAATAGTCTAAATTGAAAAATATTCAACATAATAATTTTATAACTTTATGTACTCGAGTAGGAGTTTCAATTCTGCACATTCATGTTACCTATTGGTTTTGTAGAAAAAAAAAGTGTGGAGCTTTTTAAAGTGGATAAATTATATAGCCCAATTTATTTCCTAATTGATATTAACCTGCAAACCTTTTTTCGCCTGTTCTGTAACAAAAATTTAGAATATGGGATGAAAGATGTCAAAGGGCCTTTGATAAAATAAAGAAATATATATAGAGTGCACCTTTTTTAATATCAATTTGTCATAAAGACCATTAATCATGTATTTGACTAGAACAGAAGTTGTTATGGGTTATGTCCTCGTTTAGAATTATGATTCAAAAAGGACAGAGCAAGCCAATTATTACTTAATTAAGAAGTTTATTAATTTTAAATCTCGACATATTTTCCCAAAATATCTACTATACAACTTGGTTGATATCTAAAATAGATCCAATTAAATATGTTTTTTATAATCCCTATGTGCCTAACAAAATTGTATGATGGCAAGTTATGTTGACATAATTTACATGATTAGAAAGTTAGTTAAAGGTATTATTATAGCCATCATTTGGCACACAATGTGGTTGGGGATTATAAGCATTTGCTATTTGAATTCCCGGGTGAAGACATTATGATGGTTAAAAATAAAGAAGTTGGGTAGGAATATATGGACTCTATATTTCAATAGAGTAGTAAATGTATCTGGTAAAAGTGCGGGTGTTGTGCTCATTTCACCAATTGAGGAGTACAATCTTGTTGCAATTAGATAATAGTTTGAATGCACTATCAATATAGCAGAATATAGAACATGTATTTATGTGCTCGAGGCCTTTTTAGAAAGGAAAGTTGAAAAGTTTTATGTATATGAAGATTCCTTATTAATAATTTACCAGATGAAAAAAGAGTTATTAATAAAAGATGAGAAATTAAAGCCATATTAAAAGTACTTTATCATACTAACATACCTGTTTGAAAAAATTAAATTCAATCAACCAAGTAGAGATAAGAATCGGTTTGTAGATACACTAGCTATATTAAAATAAACAACTTAAATCAACTATGGTGAACAAGTGAATCCTATATGTATTAAGATTAAGAATGACCATGTTTACTGTTGTTTGGTCAAAGAGGAGACAAATGGGAAGCCATGGTACCATAATATCAAGTAGTTTATTATAAGTCATGAATGTCCATCTAATGCAAATAAAATGGACAAAAAGTCTTTGAGGAGATTGACAATGAACTACTTTTTAGATGGAGAGCCATTATACAAGAAATAATTAGACAAAACTCTGCTAACATGTTTAGATAAAAGGGAATAAGAAAACTATATAAGTGTATGAAGGGGTTTTTGCTACACATGTTAATGGGCTTATGATAACATGAAAAATAACAAACAAGTGAATACTTATGGACCATAATAGAAAATTATAGCAATGATTACGTGAGGAAATGTTAAAAATGTTTACTAATAAGATAAAGGCATTGTCTGTTTCTCTCCATAATATAATAACATCTTGGCCATTTGCAATATGGGGAATTAATATGATATGCTTAATTAATCCCAAAACAAGTGACGAACATTGATTCATATTGGTAGCAATTGATTGTTTTACAAAATGGATTGAAGTTTCTTTTTATGTCTATGTTACTTAAAAAGTGGTTCAAATATTTATTGAAAATAACATCATCTGTCAATACAGTTTGTTAAAGGTAATAGTAACTGACAATGCCTAGAATTTTAATGGAAAGTGATTCAATATTTATGCCAACAATGAAAGATCAAACATCTTAATTCCTCACCTTATTAATAAAGATGAATGAAGTAGTAGAGATAACAAATAAAAATATAAAGAAGATTGTATAAAAAATGATCATGACATGAAATGCTTTCATATGCATTATATGGTTATCAAACTAGTGTAAGAACATCTACAAGATTAACTCCTTACTCTCAAGTGTATGAAATGGAGGTGGTGATGCCTCTTAAAGTAAAAATACCTCATCTAAAGGAATTAAAAGAAGTAGAGTCAGAATGGGCTAGGCTCTGGTATGAATAGTAAAACTTGTTAGAGAGAAAAGGTTAACTGCAATATGTCATGACAATTGTATTTGAAAAGAACGGCCAAGACTTGTGACACGGAAGTATACATGCGAGAGTTTTATGATGTATATTTGATACTAAAACAAATTACTCAATTCCTAAGTAGGACCGAAATCAATCAATGCCTAACTATGAGGGTCCTTATGTAGTCAAGAAAACATTTTAAGAATGAGCCCTTATTTTATCAAATATAAATGGAAGAGAATTATCGAAGCATGTTAATTCAGATGCTATAAAGAAATATTATACATAAATTTATACTTTCTTCAACCATTGTAATTAAAAATTTTAAATTTGGACAAATCTTATTCAAAATGTTTATTTTGTGATTGTTTGTCTTTTTTTTTGTTTGACACAACTATTACATTGACTCCTTACTTTGCAATTGTATTTCTATAAAATAAATCATGTTCTTTGGTCTATTGTATGACTAATATTGATATTAATTGCATAAACTTAAAGAGAAAGTGCAAAAAAAATAAAATGATGGGCTTTATTTATAGATTTAATAGGCAACGAGATACATAAAGGAAAATAAAGATATGATAAATGCCTAACAAGGAAAGGTATAAAAAGGAATTGTGGAAAGGTTTTAAAAGACTAAAATATGGAATGAGATATAATCAGGAAATGAGAGTTAGATGGGTTGATCAAAGGAAATTGAATCATGAAAGGTAATCTCGGGGGAAATCTAAAGGAAAATGAAGCTTCAACATAAAAATCACCAACAATGTCAAAGTCAAAACATTAGGGGCTTAGAACTAGAATGTTTACTCAGAAACTGAATTCAAGCAAATAAGTGAGCCTAACATTGTAATCAGTTGTGTGAACTGAAACAAAGGTTTAAGATGACATGGGGAAGTTCACATATTTTTATCGAGGACTCATTTAGAATTCATAATGAAGTTAGTCACCTTTCAAGTTGACCTATTTAGATTTCATATTAAGGTTGGTCAACTCTTGAGTTGACCTATTTAAGTTTCATATTAAAGTTAGTCGCCTCTTGAGTTGACTCATTTAGATTTGATGTTGAGGTCGGTTACTTTTCGAATGCATCCATTTAAGTTTTATGTTGAGGTTGATCACCTCTCAAGTTAACTCATTTTTAAATTGCATGCCGTGGTTGACCACCTCTCGAGTTAACCCATTTAAGTTTCATGTATATAACATCATTTTCTCAATATTTTCTTAACATTTCTTTCCTTATCAAGTAAAAATATACATAGTTTTTCACAAACTTTACAATACAAAGTCAAAGAAAAATATATTTTACAATATCTTTGCACTTAAGCATTGTAAAACAGGGACAACTATGATAACTTGTTTTGACTACTTATTTTTTCAAAAAAATAGGGAGTGAAATAATAAGCAATGAAAGAAAAAATGATCAAAATAAACATGAAAGTTTAGTCCCTTCGTCAATCAACTGTAGGATAAAGAGATAGAGAGATAAGAAGATAATAAGATAGGAGGATAAAGAGAGATGAAAAGATAGGCAAATAATAGGCTATAAATAAACCATATAGTCAAAGGAAAATTATTTAAAAACT
Source organism: Populus x sibirica (assembly GCA_019202695.1). Taxonomy (NCBI): domain Eukaryota; kingdom Viridiplantae; phylum Streptophyta; class Magnoliopsida; order Malpighiales; family Salicaceae; genus Populus; species Populus x sibirica. The sequence continues at coordinate 3,020,545 of JAGMVL010001159.1, forward strand.
AGATAGGAGAAAACAAAGAGCAAAAAAATTCATCAAGAGATTAAAAAAAAAAGAGTAGAAAAAAGTTAAACATAATAATAATAATAAAAACACTTTGTCAAAAACCAAAACCAGTTGCCACCCTTTTCTCCCTCACACTACTGGAATCAATCAACTTAGCCATAACCTCACAACTCTAAACAACCCGTATATGCCCCACAATCCCACACACATATCATTGTCCCTCCTCTCTCATGAAAATAGTTATTATTACAAATTCATTGTTATTTTCTCTATCTTTGCTAGCCAATGTTATCACAAACCTATTGTCCTTTTCTCCCTATCTCCAACAACCATCGAACCACTATCACAAACCAGCTAACCCTTCCTTCACATCTCCTAGCCATGTTTTTTGACCAGTTTCTAGCCGCAACTTGAAATCACAGCCCTCAATCACCCCAAAATCAAAATCAAATTTGCTAAAAAACCTAGCAGAAATCACACCAAGAAACCAACCTAAACCAACCCCAAAATAACCCAGAAAAGAAAGTAATCATAAAATCCAAAAAAATTGATCTTTTCTATGTCTCCCAGCCACGCTTTTTACATGTTTGGCACCGCACAAAATCACATATACCACCGAACCTAGGAGTATCAACATTGCCCAATTTTCTAGTTGATTACAATAGCTCTTGAAGGTCAATTTTAAACCCCAAACAAAAATTTTTTATTTTAAGTGTTAGGGTTAGTGTCATTGCAGTGGTATAAAATCATTGAAGAATTATTTTTAAGATGTGATAAGGCGAAATCAAAACCACATAATAGGGTTGGGAAGACAAGTTGCAAAAAGGTATAATGGTTTGGTTTTGCAAGTGAGTGTTTTTTTTTTTTGTATGGATGTGTTTAATTTACGTGTGGATTTCAACAATTTTTCTTAAAAAAATATATATGGTAGGTCATGTATAAAAAAAGCTTATTTTTTAATAAAAATAATAAAGTGGTAGTATGATTATTAAATGCGTCATATCATTCAGATATTGATATTTTTTTTCATATAATAAAAATATTTTTTATATATAGTTTTTCTATATGATTGTATATATATTGATATCTAGGAATCAATCTAGGGATAATATGATTCTTAAACAGTCCAGATTACTCGAAAGTTAAAAAGTATAAAATATGATTGATACACTTTATTTTCAATATATATATATATATGTATATACACACACACACACACACACACACACACGCTTTATTTTCATTTTTTATGTTATGTAGGAATCAAACGGTTAATTGAACGATTCCTTTTACAACACCCTTTTAATTCACTTTTTCACCAATACAATAAACCACTATTTTCCTGGCGGAGTCATTTCTGAGGCGATCACATTTTTTTTTAAAAAAAAACATATCATATTCTTTTGATTTTCATTTGTAAATATTATTTGATTGTTACTTAATTTTTTTTTCAATGTTTAAATATTTATTTATAAGGTTTTTAGGTTTTGATACACATTATTCTCAATCATTATAAGTTGATTTTGGTTAGGTCAAAATGACCCCATGAAAACCTATTAAGTGTTGATAGTTGTCTTTAAGCTCATTTTAAACATGCCTAGAGAAATTAGGACAAAACCCAATTAATCATGCAATATCCTTTTAAGTCCAATACTTGTATTCTAAAAGTAATAAATCATTAGTTGCTCGTGTTTCGAGACAAATCATACCAAATCTTTTCTAGATGTTTTTTTTAAATATGAGTTTAGAAAAAAAATGATTTCTTTGGTGAATGCTAAGTTGTGAGTCATTTTTTTTTCTAACCTAAAAGAAATATTAAAATAAATAGAGATGATGATATAATAAATGATATATTTTTTAAAATAAATACTAATTAATTAATTAATTTAATTAAAAAAATATTTAAAAAGAAGCTAAATCCAACAAATAACAAAATATAAAAGACCCGAAAATGCCAAAATGATGGGGGGAAAAAAGGAGAAAAAAAAACAATAAATGAACTTGGACAAATCTCTTAAACTTAGGTTCTTCCTTCAAATTCACAACCTATTAAATTTTAAATACGAGGTCAATCAAGAAACTCAATCTAATATTAAAGCATGAAATAAAAAAATTAATTTAAAAAATTTTTAAGGTAAAAAAATAGTAATTAAAAAAATAAAAATAAAACATCATATGTAAATATATCAAAGGATAATGAAATTATAAAAAAAATCAATTGTAAAATAATTCAAAATAATAATAAATAACAATAAAAAAAATAAAAATTAAATTTGAAATGAAAAACAAATAAGGAATGACATCAAAAGGTAAATTTAATTCATTAAACTGATTCAAATAAAAAAATAATAATGATTAAAATAGCAAAAACCAAATCCCATAAGAAAGAATTAGATCACAAGCATCACATGGAAAGGAAAGGCAGCCCCACCTTTGTGAACAAAATAACATTAAGAAAACCATCTAGGTGGTAGCACAGTGGTAAGAGCTTGGGACTAAGGGGTTTGCTCCCTCTTAGGTCTCGAGGTTCGAACCCCGTGGTTGCTCATATGATGGCCACTGGAGGCTTACATGGTCGTTAACTTCGGGGCCCGTGGGATTAGTCGAGGTACGCGCAAGCCGGCTGCCCGACACCCACGATAATCTAAAAAAAAAAAAATAACATTAAGAAAGATGATTTTTACCCATCATAAGCCACCACAAGTCCTATTCACAAACACATCAACTTCTTTTCTATTATTATTATTAATCAAATTATGAAATCACCCTTGTAACATAATTATATATATAAAAATCAAAATAAAAATATGCCCCCAAGACCCAGCCTAAAACTTTTTAATTCCTTTGACAATAAAATAGTTATAATGTGAATGTCAAGAAAATTTTAAAAAAACCCTGATCCAAAGTTTTTTTTTTTAAATAGTAACTTTATTATTAAAAAAATTATGAAAAGATTGAGATGTCCAAAATCATTATTCTAAAATGACAAACAAACCTAGCAAAAAAACTATTTTACCCCTGAAAAAAAGCATTGCTTGACTTTCTTTAAAAGGACAATTCCAGTAAATAAAAAAGCAAGTGTAAAGTGCTTTTCCCACACCGAAGAGGTTCTTTTAACACACGTTATTCTCTCTATGCTTAATTGAACGGCTGATTATCAACTGGAAAGCTTAAAGTCTCCACGAATTGATCAAGGCTCTGCATAGGAACATGGAAAGGGGAAGAGAAAAAGGAAGCTTAGCTCATCCTAGCCGATGAGTAGTAGAAACCTTGAAAACTAGCACCGCGAAAATGAAGGAAAGGATAGATAGCCTATTGAATCCATAAATCACCCAAAATGATTAATGATGTAAACATCATAGTCCATAACTCATTGATCACCAAAACTCTCAACTAAATTAACAGTTAGACATCTCATCATAAGCAGCCAATCCTGCTTAGCATAATTATAACTGGTTCAAAATGACGAACTCAGACATCAACACCAGAAGCAAGTAGCATGAACAAGGACCCAAAACCCTGCACCAGCGACATCGGCGTTCAGATAGAGCAATGAACCAAAATTAACAATGACAAATCAGAAGGTGGAGGGAGTAACAAACACAACATATCATACCAGAAAGAAAGAGGCCAATGCTCCTGTAGTAAGCTCCTTGGCCAAACTGCGGTTTCTCCTAGAAGAGGTCGCTTCGTAGCTGCATAAACCACGCTTGTATAACATCAGAAACGAGATGGCACATATTTGCACACAAACAGATCTTTTCATAGTTCATCAACAACAACAACAACAACATGTTCAAACAAAACAGCAGATCTTGTCATAAATTCATCAACAGCAACATGTTCAAATAAAATACTCTTTGTTCTAAAATAGAAAACAAGAAAACAAAATGCCTGCTACATAGCATGTTAATCTTCATTATAACAGTATGTTAAGTATTTACGAGGACCGACCGAGGATGTTTGTAATGATTAGTCTGCAGCAAATTCTGGTGAAGTGATAATATCTCATGGAAAACCTAAATAGAAGATTAAAACTTGAGGAGCAAATCAAATTAGATTAAAATCACAAATCATTTTGACTGGTAATTGATTTTTTTTTTTTTAGCAAATTACATTACATGTAGATCTGATCTAGTGGAGGAAACGAACAACAATAATTCATTTCAGCATAGCTTAACTTACATGAAGAAGGAAGCAGAGACCATAAGGCCGATGGCCAGCATGAAGATTGCTAGGGTTGGGTACCATGTCACCGGGACTGGACTCGTTATTGCTGCTACCTTCGAACCCTTCAATTCAATAAGCAAAAGAAAAAAAAAACAGAAGAAGAAAAGGAACTATGTAAATCAATTCAATTCTCGACTATTAAAATAAAAAATTAATAGCAATTGATCTTTTACCATTGATTTGTATCAGCTAACGTTTGTTTTGTGAGATCTTTTTAATCTCGTTGCTGACTTGACGACACACCCAGACAGATCTGCTCTGCTCTGTCCTGTTCTGCTTTAATTTTACATGTTCTGGGGATGATAAAAGTATAAAACTAAAAGTAGTAATAAAGGGTGGGACTGCGGACCTCGATTTTGGGCCGATATTTAGTTGGGCTTTAACCTTTTCTTTTAGTAGCGCTGGCCTTGGACAGTTGGACGTGATTAGTAAGGCGCCGTTTGGAATGTTTAATGAAATTAATTTAAAATTAATTTTTTTATATTTTTTTAAATCGTTTTAATATGTTAATATTAAAATAATTTAAAAAAATAAAAAAAAATTATTTTAATATATTTTCAAGCGAAAAGCATTTTAAAAAACAACTTCTACCATACTTCCAAACACCTCTTTAAAAGAAAAGATTAGAGGAACAAGGAAAGAATATTTTTATTTCATATAATCTTGTAAATATAATCATATATCAACATCATCTTAACAATGCTTCTATTTATAGTCATAAGAAGATGTAGAGTTCAAATGAGCTGGGAGATGATGAATGAATATGAAGATGAAGAGATGAAATAATGCAAATAAACATCTATGATTTCATAACACTCCCATTTGGATGTCTTTTATACAGTCTTACACATTATAATATGTCTAATTAAAAACCTTACCAGGAAAAAACCTAATGAGAAAAAAAAACTTGGTAAAAGAAAAAGAGTACAATGTATATTAATCTCTCCTCATGAATGTATCACCTTAAGTCTGTAAGCTATTGCATCTCAATATTGCATCACAATCTTTCAAACATTATAGTTAGTAATACTTTAGTGAACAAATTTGCTAGATTATCTTTCAAGCAAATTTGCTTAATATCAATATCACCACAGCTATCAAGGTCATGTGTGAATTTTTTTTTATGAGAGGTTCTTTGTTTTATCTTCTTTGATGTATCCTCCCTTTAATTGAGTTATGCATGTAATATTGTCTTTATACAGTATGGTTGGCGTTTGTCTACTGGAGGATAAACCGCATGTTCGACGAATATATTGAGTCATTGATCTCATCCATATATATTCTCAACTTGCATCATAGATTTCAAATATTTCAGCATGAATAGATAAAGTGACAACTAATGTTTGATTTGTAAATCTCCATGTTATGGAATTAGTGCCACGTGTAAAGAGATAATCTATTTGAGATCAAACTTTACGTGAATCATATAAATATCCTACATTATCATACCTAACTAATTCATGATTCTCATTATTTGAATAAAATAAGCCAACATCCATAGTTCCTCATTGGTGATGAAAAATATGTTTAACTTCATTTCAATGTCTCCGGGTAGGAGAAGAACTTTATCTTCCTGCAAATTCATAAAGAATATTATATTAGGTCGTGAATTATTAGTAAGATATATTAGCGCACCAATTGTACTAAGGTACAAGACTAAGCAATTCTTCGTTATCCTCTTAAGGCCTAAAAGAGTTTTTTTTTTCATATCAAGTGATCGAAGAACCATTGGGGTACTCAATGTATATGCTTTATCCATATAAAATCTTTTAAGAATCTTCTCTGTATAAGTTGATTGATGAATGGGAATTTATTTACTAAATGCTCGATCTACAGGCTGAGATAAAATTTTGTTTTCATCTCAAACTTTTTCTTTAAATAATTTATTGTCTTTGATATCTCTCCAAGTTTTCGAATAATATTTAAATCATCAATATACACAGCAATAATAGTGAAATCATATTCTGACTTATTTTTTATAAAAATAAATGGGCATATAGGATCATTATTATACCTTTTAAAAAATATTCATTAAGATGATTATACCACATGTGTCCTAATTGCTTTAATCATTATAAGCTTCAGACATTTTAAATTCTCCAGAGATTTTCATATAAACATCTTTATCAATTGACCCATATAAATAGGTTGTAAATACATACACCAGACACATATCTAAATTTCATGAGTTGTTAGGCTAATGAGATACCGATGTAATTACATATACTATATGTTTTATCATAATCAATGCCAAGTCTTTGGTTAAAACCCTTGTGCCATTAGTCGTGCCTTACATCTTATGATTTTATTTTTTTCATTTTGTTTTCGTACAAATACTCATTTATATCCAACTGGCTTTAAACCTTCAGGTGTTTGGACTACAGGTCCAAAAACTATATATTTTGCAAGTGAATTTAATTCTGTCTGGAATGCTTTTTTCTATTTTGGCCAATTATTTCTACGCCGACATTTTTTAATAGATTTAAGCCTAAGGTCATCGTTTTCACTAATGATATCAAGTGATGTATTATATAAAAGAAATGTTGTCAACAACTACCTCATTTTGGTTTTATAGAGACATAACTTATTAAGATCTTTTTATTCTTACTATTTTTAAGTACTTGAACCTATTCTGGAGTTTTATGATTAGTTATGTTTATATCCTTATGAATGTTTGTATCCTTAATAATGCCAACTTGATTGTTTGCTCCTTTTCTTTTCCAGGGATTTTTTTTTCTTTTGAACCGATTGGTCTACCACGCTTCTAATGTGCTTTAGATTCATTTGCTATAATTTATCGGATTGTCTTATTGGGACTTCAATCCAAGTTAGAACATTTACAACTAGTATATAAGATTTGGTTATTCTTTTTAAGTTAGTGAATGCATTCAGTAGTTGATTTGCTATGTTTTGCAAGTGAAATATCTTCTGAACATTTTTTTTCATATTGTTTTATAGGAGGATTAAAATTCAATAATGATAATGCATTTCATGTAATATCTTTATCTAACTATTTAATTCCTCCCCTTAATGCTATAAATATAGTCTCATCAAAATGATTGTCGGAAAATCATGTCGTAAATGAATTACTTGTTAAGGGTTCAAGATATTTAATTATCAATAGGGAATCAAACCCAATATATATTATCATCCTCCTTTGAGGACTCATCTTTGTATGTTATAATAGATAAATTGGAACATATATTGCATAATCAAATATTCTTATATGGAAAATGTTTAGTTCATGACCAAAAACCAATTATAAGTGGGAGAATTTATGAAAAGATGTTGGCCTAATAGGTATAAATGCTGTTACATATAAAATAACATGTCCCCAAATAGAGACAGAGTTTTGTTCTCATGAGTAATGACTTTGAAATTAACTGGAGACATTTAATAAATGATTTAGCAAGACTATTATGAGTATGAACATGGATGACAAGATGTTCAATGTTTATCCTAAGTGACATGCAAAAATCATTAAATATTTGAGATGTGAATTCACCAGCATTGTTAAGACGATTTGTATTGATTATATGATCTGGAAATTATGCTCATAATCTAATAATTTGAGCAAGTAATCTTGTAAATGCTAGGTTGCGAGTTGATAATAAACACATATGTGACAATCTTTTAGATGTATATATTAAAACCATAAAATATCTAAATGGTTCACATGGTAGGAGAATGACCTTACAAAAATCACCTTAAATACATTATAAAAATCTTAGGGATTCAATCTTAACTTTAACCGGTGATGGTCTAATAACCAATTCACCTTTAGAACAAGCAACACACGAGAATTCTTTAAATTAAAGAATCTTTTGGTTCTTCAATGGATGCCACGAGGATTCTCAATAGTTCATCGCATCATTATTGATCTATGATGACCCAACTGGTCATGCCAAATAATAAAATTATTTATTTTATTGAACTTTTGGTTCATTATTACATTGACTTTAATTGTATTAATACTTGTATAGTACAAATTTGAAGATAAAATGAGTGTTTTTTTTTCAATATTTGTTTTTTCATAAAGACATTTGATATGACATAAAGATATTTTATACCATTGTCATTAATAGTCTCAATATGATACTCATTACGACATATATCCTTAAAACTTAGCAAATTTCTACTTGATTTGGTAGAGAACAAAACATTATCAATTATAAATCGTGTTCTTGATGCGATCCAAGCAATATCAAAAAATTTGTTAGAGATTTTAGTTGGTTTAGTGATAAGACTATTTTTAATAAAAAATAATTGATATTCATGTTATCTTTTATTTGTTGAGTGATTCTCATACTAAGTTCTTGATTGAACCTGCAAACTCTTCGAAGGATCGATAAACTTTGTTATAATTTTATACTATTCGTTTGTGTTTCTTTATATGAGTAGAGTGGGGGTGATCATTACATATAACTTTAGTTCTTTAAGACAGGTTCTTGTTGGGTCAAGTTGCAAACCATTCAAATATGATTTTAGCGTATCTTGGGAGGTGTCCGCATTAGTTCTCTTAGGAAACATTATATTGGCTCTTTTAGAGCCTTCAATCAAGTTTGTTAAACTTGATATTGTATTCATTTTTTTTTCGTCACTCTCAAATTTAAAAAATATTGCTTATGTTTGAGAATGGTGTGCGTTGTTGCACTATATGCTGAGTATATATATTCACCACTAGGGGTGAGCAAAAAAACCAAAAAACTGATTAAACTAAAAAACTAGAAAAAAATAACCAAAAAAACTGAACCGTGAAAAAAAACCAATTGAACCGATTAAAATTTTTAAAAAACCGATCAGTTCGGTTTGGTTTCGGTTTTATAAGTCTGAAATAAAAAAAATCGAATCAAACCCAAACCGGAAAAAACCGAGCCAAATCGAGCCAAGCTGGAAAAATCGAGCCAAACCAGTTTGAACCGATTTTTGTTCTAAAAAAACCAAACCGAACCAAAACCGATCGGTTTGAACCGGTTTTGGTTTTTTTTAATTTGGTTTGGTTACTTTTTTTTATAAAAACCGAACCGGACCGAAAATGATCACCCCTATTCACCACTGATATTGAACTCATTTACAGTATGATGTAAGTCCATGTTTTCTTCATAAAAAAGAATAAATACATAATAAGTTCATAAAAAAACATGGTTTTTAAAGTTGCATATGACAATTATTATAACACAATCCTTTATATTAAATAAGTCAAATGAAAGGAACAAACCAAAATACATTGAAATAAACTAGCATAAAAGACACACACACCTAAAAGATTAATGGAATTTTAAATTCTGATACTCTTATATTTAACTAATTAATTATTAATTTTTATATTAGTTTAGCTAATACAATTAGTCTCCAAGTTTCTTAGACGACTATCAAATTTCCTTCTTCCATATATTCATTTTCTTTATCAATTTTCTAAGTAATCTATTTTTGTGACATTTATTCAAAGAAAAAAAATAAATAATTGAAAAGATAAAATTCATTGTTTATTTTAGGCACCGATGTACCTCATGCATCAGGTCTTGCACCCCCTTCATATATGGTCATCCTGCAGTAATGTCCCCTGAAATACCATAATCAATACTATCAATATTCTCATAAACACAATTAAGAATCCTATTTGGCCCTCCTCAAAAATTTCCAATAAGTAATTTCATTCATATTCACATTTCTTTTATATATATATATATAACACTTCACTATTTCTAAAGCTTTCTTATAACATGTCTTTTATAGCCAATTCATACACAATTATAAATCATATTATAACCCTCCTAAACCTTATTTGGTCAAACCCATCACCTACGTGGGCATGGTTTATTTGTTTTTAGAAAAATACTAAACACACCATTATATTATATAATCCAACAATCTTATCTTCCTAAGATCCCACAAACCAATAATTTTCCAACATCACATTATCCAAAATTTATAATTATAAAATCAACTATTCTTTTCGTAACAATTACCATCTCTCTCTTATACTACCAAAATAATTTGTAATTTATAGAGTTCATTACCCATTATCCAAAATTTTCTCCCAAATCCTACCCTAGGCCAACCTTAAAGGCCTTTCCCTAATTTTTTAGTATCCAATTTTAACCTAATTCAATCATCGTTAGCTCAATTAAACCCATAAGAATCATCAGTATTATCAAAAATTCAAACAAAATTCCCTACTCCTACTTTTTCTCTCCAGTCGAACATGTATCCTTGGAAGAGAATGGATTTTCCTTCAAATTTGTACAATTTTTTCATTTACCCAATCTTTATTCATGCCTTTAAACTTGATTCTAACAAAAATATCCTTACAATTATCACAACCACAAAAATCCATTTTCTCCATAATACTCAAACATCAATTTAAACCTTAATATGCTAAGTTTTCAAAACCAAATACAATAAAGGTTGTTCTTACCTTCTTTTAAGTCTCTATAATACTCTTATTTTAGTTTGGGAGTTTACATGTTGCCCTATGTAAAAATCTCTTCTTTTAAGTAAGAATTTCTTTGCCTTCTCTTTTAGTGACATGTTGACGATGATGTTAGTAGCTTTTTTGTATAAAGAAAGATTAACTCCTCATAACTAGGGTGAAATCCTTCACTTCATAGTGACCTAAGTGATGCCCAGCTACTAGTGTTACATCTTCCACTTCTTCTAGACTCTAAAAATATATTATGTTTAGACCAAACTGGTTGGTGGTGTAGAACATAGGTAAGGGTATACACTATATAAATCCTTATTCTCTAACTATAAAATAAGGGTTATAGAGCTCACATGAGTAACAATTATTCCTTTGTAAAAGATTTATTATCAACCCAAAATGTAGAATGCGTTGTTTGATTAAGAACAATAGTTATTCATTATTACTTTTCAAGCAAGCCAATAATAGTTGAAATTAATCACCAACAAGTGAAGTAAGCTAAGATCAACCATTGACCAGGAGATCAAAGTTCATAATAGTGATCAATGATTAAGTTTTGTGTAGAACATAATTATTTAGCAATTAAATTAATGGATGTTACAGTATAATAAAAACATATACAACTACGAGGAATGTTCTGTGCAAACAAGAAATATAAAGTGTACTAGGATTAAGATTATGTAGTTCTTATTTTCATTAAACAATTTTTATAGAATAAAAATTTTATGTTTATGTAAATTTTATCTCTATAATATTACAAGTCATCCACCAACAACTGGAAATGATGTTTTGCTCTGTATGCATAATTTATTCACAAGCTTTCTGCAATGTTTTCGCCTCTTTTCTTTATTGCAATTTACAGCTTTTATTTATCACTTTTCCTGACAACTTTCTTAATCTTTATCGCTTTTTCTTAAGCTATGATATTGGCGTTACCTTTTTTTTCTTTTAACTTCTTAAAATCAAGTTAAAATCCCTACAATCTTTGACTTGCAAGACTGTACTCGGTCTTGCTCGAAATAAAGTTCCTGATTATAATTATAATTTCTTCTCATTGAAGGAGAATCAACAAGAATTGATCTACTAAAATCTTGTCGAATAAAAAAATCCCAAAAAGGGATCACAACCTTTATAAAAGTGAGAATTAAACTTCAGTATATTTCAGTCACAAAAAGGCCAATGGCTCTCCGTACAATACCTATAAGCTGGAGTCCACGACACAACTGAGGGCCATTCCCGCTTCCTAGACTATCAAAAAAACACAAAACCAGAGTGAAGGCTTAAACTGCCACAAGAGAAGGCATATGCTATTAGTCTGCCAACCTGGGCAGTCAAAACCACAGTATAATCTGTCATTTTTTACATAGATCCAAAACCTTTAAAATTGATTACAACTATTTTACCAACTTCCCCACAATCGGTTTAGCACAAGTCATTCCAATATTTCCTACAAATTTATAAACGTTTTACACTATGTTATGGCAAGCTTCGTTAACAGTGCATGTTTGGGCCGTGCCTGACTAAAAAATAAGGAGGCAGACCCACCGCCTTCACAACAGGGACATTGCATCCATTATGCCAGATGGTTTCCACGTAAGGAATTGGACAGCTCTTCACTGTGACAGGCATCTACTGATGAGGAAAGAGTCAGTGCGTGTAAGTCACCAATTGAGTCCTTAGATGAGTAGTCCACTGCAGAATCACCTGATGGAAATCAACATTTAGAAAAGTATGAAGCACTGTTCTTTAGAAAAGTATAAACAATTGCTTAATATTTGAATTGGATTTATTACTGTGACAAGAATCGGTGGATGCCTGCCTCGGTAATGAGCTTCTCTTCACATCTGCAAGAGTTTAACAGATAAAGAAAACTTCTTAATTGACCGTCACATAAGAAACTATTGCAAAAGCAGGTCCATCAAAACTACAAACAAAATAATGCAGGCTGCAATCATTTTTCCCTTCGAATTCCGCTTGCAGTTGAAGCCACAAGAAAGGAAAGCACTTAGGTAGAGTTGGGTTATTATCTTGAGACAGGAGAGACAAAGATAGCAAGGACATGTCTCCCTATACTTCACTTCTTGTTTTGAAAGTATAGAAATTCACTTCAAAACCACTCAAAGATATATTTATTTTATATCTTTGTCTCTATGTCTTCAATGTTTTTGTCTCTCCTATATGTCTCCTGTCATCAGACACTAACCAAATGCAACCTCAAAGAACTAGTTGTGATTGGGGCCACCCAATTAGCAAAATCATGTGCATCTATAAATTGAGTAAAGATGGATACAACTTCTTTCCATTTACATTCGGAAGTAGCTTAGTGTGGATACAAACAATGATTGTATTTGCATGACGTTTATAAGCATGACTATCTACATGAACATGAGAATCCTGACATCACAAACAAACATACAATGTCATAAGAATCTTTTGCTGATAGCATATTACATCTAACAATTGAACAAGGATTATGCAAAATTCTCATACCAAAAGAATGATGTAGCCCTTTCACAGCATCAAAGTTCTTGTACGTGTAACCAACAAAACTAAGATCTTGAGGATTCAACATTGTCTGCCAAAAAGGATGTAGGAAATGAATAACATGCCTTGATAAACCACAAACACTAAGAAGCATTTCACTAGTTAGAGCGTAATCAAATTAGGTTAGCTTTGTGATTTGAAGATGACCAGATGCAAGTTGATGACAATAAAGACTTGATGTAGAACCAATTGAGGAACACAGAAATAACACATACCCAATAGAAAAAATATTTATCTAAAAACTCAATATATTTGATCATTCAATATTCAAAGCATCATAACATAACTAGAATGTCTAACTAGGGTGCGGTGCACATTTTATAGGAACCAAACCAAATTGAAACAAGAAAATTAAATTCTAATCGTAGCAAGAAAATTGAAAAAAATTAAAGACTTGCTCCCAATAAGAATAGGAAAACCTACGAAATGAAATAAATTAGGTTCCTATTTTAACAACTAAAAACTAAATACTAACATTCCTAAATAGTACCAACTACCAAGAATCCAGAAAAATCATAGTTTTCTAAAAAAATCATATTCTACTTTCCAAAACAATATTACATGATCCACCTCCTAACATCATGAGCCAAACTAACAGAATTTTTACATATCACTAAATTTGTCCTAGTCATTTTGTGATGGATGCATTATTAATTATTTCATTTCATAATTATAAATGTGCTATTAAATGTGAAAAAATTTGCACTCCAAATATGATTTACTAACTAGATGATTTGAACAAATTTAATTATTTGTAATAGTTCTATTGGTTTGGTCCATGATCTTAGGTGATGGACTAGGTCCATGTATTAATTTATCATAATTTCCAATTTAGTTGTTCTTCATCCACATCAAGACTAGCATGAGATACCAAATTCTTGAGGGATGTACCAAATTGGAGCAGGTGGATTGAAACTTCACTCAATAATCTCAATGTAATTGTGTTTTACACCATAAGTCCATAATATAATGTCATCTATGTATAGTCAATTACATTATATTCCTCAGAGAATAATTTTCACTCATATTGATTGCATGTAAGCGTAATATACATGATTGGAAGGAACAAAAAATCTACAAACTTTAAAAATGTAAAGGGTAAGCCTTAAAAGTAGAAAAAAACCATAAGAAAGTGAAAAACATCAATCCATATCCCAACATTCCAGTCTCTGAAAACAAGCGAGCTTAGACTCCTCTAAAACAGTAAATTCATAAGCATCAAAGTGCCTCGCTATGCAAATCTATGTTTAAAGTCCAAATTTTATAAAAAATAAAAAATAAAAAAAATCAAACCCCAAATTGCATTAGAAACCCCACAAAACAACTTTACCTTACCTCTAAACTTTTCATCACACTATGGCTTGTTTCCATCCTTTCCATTATACAGATTAATTTAATCATTTTAGCCCTCGCTTTATTCATACTTGCATCTCATCCCTAAGAATACTCCAGACATAAAACCCAATGACCATTCACTATCGGTTAAGACAGACATGTTTGCGATGTTTCATTAGGCTTATCTATGATGAACTACTTTGACTTAAACAGCAGAAATTTATGATTGACAAGTACCTTCCTCATGGGTCCGGATCCTCTTCTTGTTGATGGGGGTTCAACCTATCTCAAAAAAGAATTTCTGTCAAAAATACACTTCTACAAAGGTATTGTACCACAAACACAGATAACCAAATGAAAATGTCAAGGGAAATCTCTTGAAATGAAAAGGAAATAAGCATTAAAGTTTACAAATGAGGTAAACAAAGAAGGCCTGACATTCATGAGCAAAAGTGCTTAGTTGAGGTGCACAAATAGAAAATTCTCGAGTACCAAGCACAAGCAGTGAGAACACAGAGTGAAGTTTCATTCTATCCTCTCGAGTTAGATCATCCATCAAATCCACAGTTGACATCTATATAGAATTTAAATTCATGTGTTATGGAGCCTTAAAATTTGAATTCACATCAAAACTCATGGAGCTCACACAACGTTAGAACTCCATATTAATTTTCATGTAAGAACAAGCATATCCTGCTGTCAGTTATCAATTTGGAAGCTCAAGACCCAGTTGCTATAAATAAGAAATGAAGAGGGTAATATTGAATCCTTCTTCAGTGACTAAAATGGAACCAAGTGTTAGACTACAGGGGCAAACTAGCTTATTGGTTTTTATTTTTTATTTTTTGAGTTATGCATCCTCCCTGCCAATACCAACCCGCTTCCTCACCAGAATCTCAAAGAAGATAGACTCTAAGTCCACAACTTTACTAAGAAAGCTAGCTCAGCACACCACCTTTATCATATGAAGTTCATAAAATAAAGAAAATGAGATAATTCAGATAAGAGTCTAATGTAGCAACATCGATAGTCCTCACTAAAAGTGGAAAAGAGCCATATGCAACAACTCACCTCATCAAATTTCATAAAATTTTGTGTATCAAGCTCCCCATTGACCTCTGGTTTAAAGGCTGCCTCCATTTCATAAAGTTTGTCCCATACAATATCTTTGAACCAAGGATGAGCCTGATAATAATCAGTGTTAGTAGATGCCAGGAAGAACAATGATGTTACAGTCAAACTAAAAAAAAAAAAACAGAGAGAATATAAGTATTCATGTCGGAATAAATACAAAAGTATACTTTAATTTGGTCCGCCCCCAGAGTACCAAGCCTATGATCAACGTCACAAAGCAATCTACAGATCAGATCCTTCGCTTCAGGTGTCAGCCTTGCCTCCTCTGGGAATATTAAGTGATTTCTCCAATGCACAATCTGCAATACATTAGTTATCATCTCAGCGAGTTAAAGTGACTCGTAATAATACTAGATAAACACGAAAACTAGAGGGAAACGATAGATATCTATACGACAGTATTCTTAAGTAACTACATGGTACATAAACAACAAACAAGAGGCTTGAGTACTATAACAGTTCTTCATATTAGTACTATGTCAAGAACATGTTGCTTCTTCCCCAGCAGTAACAACAGAAGTGACATTATCCTAAGATGTCCAGGTCCCAATGCGATGTAATTAAAGCAGTCCCTGTGAACTACAGATCACAATGAAATGCTATCATGAACAGCCAGGCCAACCAAATGATATCATAAATACATAGTGGTTTATCAATTTCCAGTGAAAAATCAAAAGCTTCTTTAGTAGAGTCTCTTGAAAGAATAGTAATACAGCAAAGAATGTTGTACATCTCACAATGAGAAAGAGGGACAACATTTAGGTATATGGGATAGAAATGGAAAAGGTAGAACAAAAATAGCTTAGGTTAAGTTATAAGAAAGAAGTTAATTTCTAAAAATTGCCTGAAAAAAAGGGAGATTTAAGCTTAGTTAATTCTAGTTGAGTTCACAATACTTCAATAGGAAACACAAGATTTCATTCTTTGGATGATGAATTAAAAAACAAAGTGGCGCATATGCAAAATCCAAGTATATATTATAACACAACATCACAGAGACACCAAACTGAACGATGATATGATAATGGAGTGCATATCATGAAGCATTGTCGACACAAGGTTTCATTTTTTTTCTTGAAATCAACAAGTTGATGTTAAATTAAAAAAACAGTGCATGTATAAGCAAAATGTAAGTGCATGTTATAACACAACATCACACACATTGATACCAAAATGAAAATAATATGATGATGAAGAGTATCTCTCATAATATCAAAATAGATCTGCATAACATTAAAGCTAACCAGGTGTCGTGGTTCAACTGAAAGAGAAGAAATCAAACAAATGAAAATAACAACCAGACCTTTCTGCAAGTTGTTACTGGATCATCAGAATAAAATGGAG
Source organism: Populus x sibirica (assembly GCA_019202695.1). Lineage (NCBI taxonomy): Eukaryota > Viridiplantae > Streptophyta > Magnoliopsida > Malpighiales > Salicaceae > Populus > Populus x sibirica. The sequence goes on from JAGMVL010001159.1 coordinate 3,037,559, forward strand.
GATAACCAACTAGCATCTCGTACATTATTGCACCAAGAGACCACCTGTAAGAAAGAAAAATAGGTATTCATTTTCACTTAAATAATCATGTATTTCGATGATGGCATGATGGTACAGGTTTTGCATCATAAAGCCCTTATGACATGTTGTGGAAGAAAAAAAAACATACCAATTGTAGTGAAAGAATAGTTCTTAATTGGGGCGACAATGATCCGAATTTCTGAATGATGCAAAAAATTTTACCAATAGCAAAAAGCTTACGCAATTCAGAGGAAAAAGAGTACTAGAATTTCAGAAAAATATTCAATCATCAAATGTTGAGTCCACTCCTAATTTGAAGTGCTTACATCAATCAAATTGAACAAAAGCTAATTCCCTATAAAATATCTCAGGAGCCCTAAATAAAATAAGAATTGTTAGATGATCCAGTTCTTCTAGTATGAAAGGATAAATAATTTAGTTATCTTTTTCTATGAACTAGGATCCTATGTTATAAAGTTAGGCAAGTGGAAGAACTGGTTTATCAAAAAAGAAAAGAAAGTCCGATAAAAGATATTGCATAGTTAGAAATGGAGAGAAATTGTGATGAAGAAATAATAGTATGGTATTGATGGCAGTGGATGGTCTCAGACTAGCAGTGGGCAGTGGCATTCATGGTTTTGGCAACAATAGCAATAATGCCAAAGTTGTCGCAGTTGTGATGGTAGCATGAGAGGCCAGGAAAACTCATGGTGTCGGTGTTATTGGTGGTGTTGATATCAGAGTGATGATGTGATGTTAAAATTGCAATGGTGATGTTGAAGGCACAGTGATGGCAGTGGTGATGGTGGATGATGTTAATGATGGCTCAGTGGTTGTGGTGATAATGGCAGCATCATGTTGGTCATAGGCAACAACCACAGCAGTAATCAAGACATGTCATCCATGGTTATAGAGTAATTAGTCATGTTTCCATGTTTTTCATTTTTTTCCTTTTCTGAATGAAATTTGTTGAAAAAACATGAAAAGAAAAATGCTTTAGATGATTTATTCCAATGCTTAGCTACAACTGTAAACATAAACAAAAATGCAATCAAATATTTTGCAAGTTCCAAGAGAAAGTAAAATTCATCCTTATTTACTTACCAGTCACACTCAATGCCATATCCTTTCTTCAACAGCACTTCTGGAGCAATGTAATCTGGTGTGCCGACTGTGGAATAGGCCTGCAATTCAAACAAAGTGAAGAAAGAACCTCAGAAATAAGACCTCTATATGATAGAAATTCTAGGATGGATAAACTAATGATGATGAGAAGATGAAAAGTAAATAACATTATTGTCGTGTAGCATCAAAAAGATAAACTGCTGAATCACCCCTGTAATATGGCAGGATGGGATTACACCCTTTTTAATTTTGAAAGGTGCATCTACACCTTTGACCTCGTATTTTTGTTCTTAACATTGGTCCTAAGCAAGAATTCATTTTCAAAGGAAGAAAAAGATGCAACCCTCGCACATATAAATACAAATAAAATTGCATAATGCACATATGCACACACATTTAGAGCATAAAATCCTAATCCTAAAGCTTAAAGCATCTAAAAAATCCAAACTAGAAAGAAGAAAAGGATGTTAGACAAGGCAGATTTTGTTGCTAAATTATGTAATGTCACTATAATTCCTTCTGCAAAAATTTGTGAATGTGTTCATCAGAGACACCCTGGAATCAAATTGAAGACATAAGGAATGACATAGTTGTAATATCTGAAAACGATGATTTAATTGAATACCAATTTTCTCCTGTTTATCTGCCAGTGTTGTAGTTGTTCAAGGGGACTTTTCCAGCGCCTTCCACCAGCTTCTGGAAAGTGTCCATCAGCATCCATGGATTCCTTCAAATTTTCATCATCGAGTGCTTCATTTTCATTTATAGCTGATAAATTTGTGCAGTCAAGAGGCTTGCAAAGACCAAAATCAGAGAGCTTCATATGACCATTTTTGTCTAACAATAGATTGTCAGGTTTGATATCTCTGAAAAAAATATACATATGGCTGTCATTGAGAAAGCCGGGGCAAAAGATTATCTTAGAAATAAAGATAAAGCAATTTATGATACTTCAGTTCCTCTTATGTTTCTGAAAATGTTATTTCAGGTGAATACCGACCTGTGAATGTAGTTGTGTTTATGAATAGATTCTATAGCAAGAACACTTTGGGAAATGTAAAATCTAGCCATGGTTTCAGTCAAAGTCTCTTCTCTTATCAACAAAGTCATGATGTCACCTCCAGGCAGATATTCCATGATCAGGTATAAGTATTCAGCATCTTGAAAAGAATAGTATAGTTTCACAATACAGTGACTTGCAACTTCTGCAAGCAAATTCCTTTCAGCTTTGACATGCTCGACCTGTGCCATACAAACACAGTTAGCAAGCATATGAGACATACAAGAAAATTGATAGGAACTAAATACAAGTTAAAATGTGTTTCTTTAGATGGAATTACAATTTAAAGACAGACTGTACTTGCTACAGTAAGGACCCACTATTGCTTGTTGCAGTTATTGTTTGCAAAAGTATGTGGAGGAATTTGTTTTCTACAAAAAGTGTGTTAAGCTAAAAATTTCAGTTTATCTCTGTTCAGCTTAAAATGCAATTAAAACAACCGTTGAAGTGTAATGACAAATACAGAATAAGTCCTTTCTAACTTAATTTTAATGAAAAAAAAATAATTAGTTTTATTTTTAGTATTTTGTTAGATGTCCATATACCTATAGTTACTTTTTGGTAGAATATATTACTTTTCCAATGACCAGTAGCTGAATTGGCATCCTACACTATCCATTTCCTTTGCAGCTCCGGTTCAGCATCCCTCATGACAAAGAATATGATATCCAACTTATATTTCAATAACATATGCGTCAATTTTTTAGTTTTTCAGAAAATTTGTAATCATATGAAAAAATGATGAATAGATGTAAATTCAATGACTAGAGAGCAACTGTTAATGTTATTGGATTCATGGTTTACAAGGATGAAATTGGATAAAATGAAAGTTAATGGGGGGAACTTGCCCTTGCAATGGGAGCATAGATTGTAGTGTGATTGGAGAAAGTGGGATTTCATATGGTTCGGCAAATCACAGTTTTTGAGTAAGATTATATTCAGGAAAAGGTGATGTTTTGAATATAAGCATATAATTCAATATGAAATATGAAGCCTTTGGAACAGAAAATGTAGTTTGGCTCCATAACCATGATGGGTCCTATGAATCTGCTTAAAAAGTGTATGATTCTAGTTTCCACATTCAAATCCTAGGAGACTAGCTTATTGACACATCACTAACTACAGAGGCTTCACAGATCCTCTTTGGAAATTGAAAGTGATAACAGATCACATGAGGTGCCTAAAGCATCAACATTCAGCAAACCACATTATCTTAATTGAACAGTTATGCCAGTGCATAGATACTGACAAATGGAATGAGATTTTCTCATTAATGTCTTCAAAAAAATCACAAGAAAGAAGATAAGCCTGAAATGAAACTACACAACTGTCTCAATCATAATTCCAAAATGAATGCATGAAAAAGTTCACCAGATACCTTGTCAGAATCAACATCCGGTAAATGATGCACCTGAGGTGTAGCAAAGATGATAAAAACTTGGTTTCATATTAACAACAACCTTAGCTAATCCTCTGTTTCCCCTCGAATTTTTTTTACGTCCAATCTATGGACCTATTATGTACTAGCAGTCCACCTTATCTGAAAAGTTCTTTTGACCATGACCTGTCTCTCGTTATTATTAACTTGGTAAATTATGAAGCACGAGATGTTACAGAACAACTGACAGAGTCAAGCATGGAGGCATCACCAATACCGTAACCCAGGTATCCAGTAAATACAGAACAAATAAATTAAAGAGTAAAATCATAAAATTTAAGTGCATCTTTTAGAAAGAGTTAAACATTCTATAGTTTCAATCTCACCTGCCCCCTACTAAGCATTTCTGACTTCTTCAACTTTTTCATAGCATAGATGTCGCCTGACTTCTTCTCCCTGCATAACCTAACCTGGAAAACAATAAAATATAAGCACTTTAATAGTCTACCACTTAAATATAGAAGCCTCAGAATGTACAAGAAATAAAATAAATCCAGGAAGTGTGATTTTATAACTAAATGTACCCTGGAAAAGCATGTTATACTCAGTATCAGCCAACAACAGTATTTTGAATGTCTAGAAAAAAATATTAAAGGGGGGGATGTAGAGAACAAATTATTGAAGATGAGAAAAAATATCAAAGAAGAATGACTACATGAAACTGCACGGGATTTAATAAAAAAAATATATCATCTCATTTAAAAAAGCCTGACTAGAGCCATCAACACCATTTAATGGCTTTGCCACTATTACCACCACAACACTTTTAATGTTGCCTTTTCATCTCAGTTTTTTTTAGTGATCTCTGAGACCTTATCTACAAGTAGACCAGTCTTTGGGAGAAATCAAATTTCAATATAAGGAAAATATGTGCCCTATGTTTTTAGAGAATATAATCGTTTTATGACAAGATTTTAAGTTTATAATGGTGAGAGATTGTCATCTGTTAGTTGCCAGGTACAACAATACTTCTCATGTAGGTACTAAAAAGCTGAGTGCTGCTCAGCCCTCCACTTCAAAATGTAAAAGCCAAGACCTTACTGTTGGGCTACTTAGTGGGATATGCAGATCAAAGTTCACAGTTTCCAAACAATGAAAGTATAATAAATAACATTGACGATCATCGAAAGGAAGCCTCCATCCAAACTTATACAGTAAGTGCATACATCTAACCTCTCCAAATGCCCCTCTGCCTATTATTGTCAAAAGGTCAAAATCATCAACACAAATCTTGTGCCTTTTAAGTCGCATATACTGTGTTTCCTTGTGCTCTAAATCCTTCAGTATGTTAATTTGTTCCTCTTCAGAAACTTGGGAAGATGCCAACTGCTTTTTCAGCTCTAAGCGCCTGCAATCAATAATATCATGTTAGAAACGAATGTATCCAGATCAATAACCCGAACCTACAATTATTACCTCTTCTTTAAGAAATTAAATTCACCTGGACGAAGACAATAACTCTTTACATGAAAAAAAAGAAGGAAAAAAAAGCATACAGAAGTTGAAGAAAAACAAAAATGCATACAAAATGATACAGTTAGTGCACGGACTTGCCTGCGTCTGAATGTGCTAGAATGATTATTAAACAAGGAGCCAAATGCCAAGTATCCATGGAAGACCGATCAATGTTGATGGAAAACACAATATATATGACCCATGTACATCTCGTGAGAGGATTATGCTCATGAAAAGGCAATGGAAATTCACAATATCTACCACATTTAAATGGCAATCCAAATACCAGAACCTAAGCATTCAGAAATGGAGGAAATAGTGAAGGTTAATCCCATAGATTTATAGAGGACAAAATTGAAATAAATTTTCTTTTTCCATCCTTCGAATTTGCTGCCCAATTTATCAATTTTAAAGTTGTTATTGTTCTTTCACGCAGAGAAAAATTAGCAATATAATAATAAAACTAGTAACTTCTAAATTAAAACATCATTAGAATGGAAAAGGAAAAGAAAATCCTAAACGGGATCGATCCTCCAAGGAAATTATTTAAACTAAAATGAAACCTTTCTTTGCGTTGCTGGATGTGTTTCATCTGAGCCTTGTAATGATTCTCAATGAAGATCTTTGCAGCAGCTACCCTCTCCAAGGTCAAGCTCGACCCCACCTGATCCCCACCTTCCTCTTCCTCCTCCTCCTCTTCTTCCTCCTTCGCTTTGTTAAGACGATCATCCTCCTCCATTTGTGTAATGATGATGAGGATGGCCCCTTCTCTGTCTCTCTTAGATATGCTCTTTTCTCTCCAAAATTTATGCCTTTTGTTTGGTTTTTGTGAATTTTGATGATTGTGACAACGAAGCAAAGCTGACTCAGTTTTCTTACATGTTTGCCACCGGGGAACTAACTCATCAGACCACCTCAAACAAAAACAAGAACTGCAACACGTGGAGGATCCGACTTACGGGAATGGTTCTGGACCCACCCTAACTGACGACATGCTGCGCTTGTTTTTCTTTGTTTTTAAGGAAAATTGTACTATGCCTTTGTTTTATAGGTGATCTCAATGCCTTTGCCTCTCTCTGAATGAAAACTTGGCAAAATTTCTTCTTCTTCTTTTCTTTTATGGTCCAATGCTACGTATTTTCGGCCATAACACAAGAGTATTTCCTAAAATGAAATTTTTTTCTAATATTCATTTTACTCCCCAATACTTTTGAAAATTCTAATTTATCCCTAAGTTTTATTTTTATGACAAGAAAGTCCTTCTCTTGGACTTTTTTGGTCCTCGTATACTACGGTTAAAATAATTTAGACCCTAAATTAATTTATTTTCAATAAAATCCCTATATGTGACTTAATGAGCAGGGTGTGGGTTAAATGGCTTTAAATAGGTATATCCATTTTAAAAATAACTTTTTTGTTTCCTATAATATTATATCTCTATTTTCAAAATCTTTTTTTTATTCCCTTTCTTTTTCTCATTTATTTTCGTAGTTATAAACTTAAAAAATCAAGATGAAAATTAAAAAATAAAATAAGATAAGGAAAAAAGATTTTCATGATAGATATATGATATTTTAAAAACAAAAAGTTATTGAAGATTTTATTAAGGAAATTTAAATGTCTCTTATTTACCTTTCTTTAATTCACAAATCTGTTATCTTATGCTTTCCCGAAGAAAAAATAAATTGATAAAGAAAGCATAAATTTATTGGATTATTGGACTATTTATGGTTTACCTAACTAAAATTATATTTCAAAATAATAAGATGAAAAATAATTCCTTAAGAGCTTGATGATTATGAAATAAGTTTTCACTTACGAGATAATAGTTTATAAGAATATTTTTTTAATTATAAAATTCGTACAATTCTTGAATTTATAAAACCTACTTTTAATCATTTTTTATTCTTGTAAATTTAGAGTAAATAGTAAGGAAAATAAGTATTGTTAAAAAATAAAAATAAGGATTTTAAGGGAAAAAACTAATGGTATGTGTCTTTTTTATATATAAAGAAAATTAGCATACAAAATCATTTAAATAATTGAATATATATATATATATATATATATATAAACCTTTGTTTTCTTTATGCTGACTATATGGAAGAAAAGATTATCAAAAGAAAAGGACTTCATCCGAAGAAAAGAATTTGTTTTAGAATAATAAATAAACGAGGGAATTTGTTTCACGAGGCGTGGGGGTAAATTATGCAAGTGGAAACATGTTCAATGGAATAAAATTCTCTCTCTTATGTCTTTTCCTCACATACACTTGCCTGGACTTCAATAATACAAATATGAATTTTACAATTAAGAAACCCGCTCGCAGTATTTGTTGTTCTTCTTCTTCTTATTATTGTTGTTGTTACGAGGCGCGTGTAGGACATTGAATGATAATAGATCTGCCTCTTGAATGGTGTTGAAAATGTTTTTTTTTGGTATAATCATAAAATTATGATTATAAGATTTAGGAGTCGTTACCTAATATTAAAGTTATTAGAAAATTTATGATCTGCGAGAGTCTGGATAAGAAATTAGTTGTGTAAAGGGAGGATGCATCATCTTCAATGCACCCTACCTGAGGTAAGTTGCATTGTTGTTTAATTGTTTTTCTATGTCAAGTTTTTATTTGTTGGTCTCATCTAAGGTTTAAGGTAGATCTTCTTTTGTGAGGAAGTCTCTATCTTATCGGGTTAAATCATGACTATTATAAGGTCTAAATTTTACTTATTCAGAGAAGTCCCTCTCGGAGGTCACATTTATTTTCTAAATATAACTAATTCCTAACATTCCGAACAGAATAATTGTTATGGTTTTTTTTTTTTGTGTTTTGATCAAACTCTAATAGATAATAATAAATTGGTTATGATATCTATTTTACATTTTAAAACATGAGAAATATGTCATTTTGGTTTTCTTATAAAAATATGCTTGGAAAACCTTTAGGATTCGGTCATATGCATGAAAAAAAATATTTTTTTAAGAGGAAATTAATTTTCTTGAATTTTTTTAATTTTCAATTTTTTTAAGAAAAGTTTTGGAGAAAACCAGGTATTTTAATACATGATTTGTATTTTATAGTGTAAATAGACAGCTTGATATTATGTAAAATTAGTAGAAAAACATGCGAGAAAATCACAAATTTTTTATAGGACTTTTGAAAAACAAAATTTGGTTTATTTTTTAATTTTTTTATTATTATATAATAATATTATTATTATTATATTATTAAATATAAATTGGGCTAAAAACGGGTCTAGCTCAACTCAGTCATATAGGGCTAACTAGCAGCCCAACATACCTTTTTTTTTTGGGGGGGTTGGTGGACTGGACCTGGCTTAACTATATAGGCCGGGCTTAAACGGGTCCATCCCACAACCCACATGGTTGTTGACCCAGCCTAGCAGCCATGTTAATTATTTCGCTTTTATTTTGCATGCAAAACAATGGTTTTGCAAAATAGGGAGGAAAGGAAGGCTACCTAGTGTAGGGGGTGGCTAGCTTGAAGTGATTAGGAAGGTTGACATGTTGTTAGTGGTGGTGTTGGTGGCGAAGGCGCGGCAAAAAAAGAGGAAAAAGATTGGCCAAAAGAGGAGAAAAAAACTAAGGGGAAAAAGGCTGATTTTTTTCCAGCTTTGACCTCAGATTTCTTAATGCTCAATCATGAAATCCACCCTTATTTATAGGGGATGAAAGAGAGACATGTTTTCTTTACTAGTGTCAAATCTTGGTCGTTGATTCGAACCAAAAGAATCCCAACAGTTAGTTCAAAGTTGATATCATAGCCTGAAAAAATTTACTGCTAAAGATTGATCGAGTTAGCTAATTTGGAGTGCAGCTGCAGTGGCTATAGGGACAATTAGCTGGCGAAACCTATCTGAAGTGTAATATAATGTTAGGTCATCATGGTGATGTATGGTTTGTTCGACTTGGTTAAGAGATGAAGCATTAAATGCACCTAAAAAGTAGTCACCAGGCAGTTTTTTCGAGCGAAAAGGTTGGGGAAATGAACAGTAACCAGACAACGCGTCATCTGGTCCTTTTTTTCCTAACTGTTCAAAAACAGCATCGTGTTGGACCTTAAATTAAGAATTTTAGCCAAAGTTCAATTTGATCATTCAGCTTTTGATTTCTTTCAATGTCACCCCTAATTGACCTCAAATTTTTTATTTAATGTAATTTTACCCCTGCCGAATTTCAATATCAGCCCCGAATCTCAGTGCCTTTTTCATATTAGTCCTTAATCTTAAATTTATACAATTTGACATTCGATTGACCAATAAACTTTTAATTTTCTTTAATTTCACCTCTGATTTCAATAATTGGATCTCCAAAGTTCAGTGCTTTTTCCAAAATGATCATTGGTTGTGAATTTCTTCAATTTAATCCCTAATTGACTCTAAAACTTTGATTTTCTTGCACTTTTACCCTTGATTTAAACCAATTGACTTTGTAAAAAATAAATTTGGTCTTCTAAAATTGCAATATTCTCAACCAAGCTCAAATTAGGCTCCTAAACTTAAATTTTCACCAATTAAGCCTCTTATAAAATTAATTTGATCCATTTCTAATTAAATTCTTCAATTGGGTTCAAATTAATTCTTAAATATAATTAAACTTTAATTTGACCCATGATTAAATCAAATTGGCCTATTAAAAATATAATTATGTCCTTATGTTTAATTTTTATGCAGATTCGTTCAAAAATAATTTAATTTGACCTTGAACTTGCATTATCTTTTCAGTTTTTGGTATAATGAAGTATAATTAGGCTTCCAATTTTGTTTAAAATTGTAGCTTGATTTTATGTATATCTGAAATCCTTCATCAACCAACTTTTTTCACATCGTCAGTTTTCTTTTTATTATCATTATTTTTATTTATTTTAAAAGAAAAAAAAATAAATTTTAAGGAATAACTCAAAAATAAGTCATGACAATTATTATTATTATTATTATTATTATTATTTCAGTCACGTACTACCATTATCATTTATCAAGTAAACGAGAGGAATTTACGAATTTCGATGACTAATTTAGATGCATGAGAATGTACTTGTCAACGGATTCAACATCATGCATGTTTCTTTTATACGGTATTCTTGGAACAATTTGTTTGTCAATTAATATGGTTTTAATGATATACTCTGCGGATTAATCTAGTGCATTCGAAAAATTTTAATAAATTTGCTAGGGGTACTAAACTCAAAATTTAAATCTAAAAAAAACAAAGGAGATGATACTGTTTGCTTGCTAATTTTTCACAAAAATAAATTAGGCTAGGGTTTTTTTTATCCAGAAATTCTTTTTTTTTTAACATGTTTTCATTTAGAAACATCTAATAAATATCCTTATTATATCAATAAACTAATCTTTCAAATTAAAAACCCTTGAATCATTCCAAAAATACAAAATTAAAAGATGAAAAAAAAATTCTCTCAACCCAATCTATTTTTTTTTTAGCAATATGAAGGTCTAAAAAACACATGAAAGGAACTCATCTATTCAAATAGAACTTGTTGACACTAAGATCATTATTTTTTATTGTCAAAATATGGCTAACTAAAACCTTTCTCTCTCCTGCATTATTTTCCAGTGTGTTCTTCTCTTTTCTAATAAATCTGGGGACTAAAAATAAACTTTTTAACAAAAAAAATCTAAAAATTAAAGTGAATAAATTGAAAGATAAAGGAAAATAGGTGGACTGAAAACTTTTTTTAACGAATTAAAGATTGGCAAGCGTTTTCTTCATGTTTTACACCATGGTCCTCTCTCTTTTAAATTTATATTTCTATCACAATCTTAAGCTTTATCTAATAGAATTAGGTCATAAAATGATTCAATTAAAAAAACATTAATAAAAAAAAAAACCTAATGAAAAAATAAATTAAGGAGCAACTTCACATAGTGACATTACCCTAGTTCTTTTAGTGTATTAATTACACTATGAACTAAAATAAGATGGAGTTTTATTATTTCTTTCACTTTTCATGTAGACCCATATGTATTGTGGACTAATACTTTTAATTGGTCACTTTTTATTTTTAATTATTCATTATGCGTGGAAAAATACACTTTGTTTCCTTAATTGTTTAACTTTTTTTTTCATTTTTTACCCATTTATTTTGGGGGTTAAACTTTTAAAACATAAACTTTATTTTTTTACGTTTTAATCCTTGGAATTTAAAAGCAGAAAGAAAGTCATTAAAAAACAACATATAAAAGAGAAAGTGATCAGTTGCAACTTTCCAACGATAAAAAAAAGTTGATTTTGATATTGATGGGTTCCTCTTTGATGAGAAGAGAGTTGTTGAGGTGTTTTTGAGCTTCCATCTCGCCAAAAAAGTTAGGTTGGGGTTAAGAAAAAAAATTGAGCTTAATTTTATGTTTTTGGACTAATTTAGAGGTGTTTTAGGATTGTAAATTAGTTTATTAAGCTTCTTATAATGTTTATTTGGTGTTGTATATGAAAATACATTAAAAATAGTTTTTTTAAGTCCTAAAACTCCAGCCCGACTTTCTAGCCACTTCTCTAATGGGAAAAAATAGAACTAGTAAATGATGTGTTGTCTATTTTATTTAAAAATAAATAAAAAGAAGGAAGACTTGTTGTTTGCCCTTTAACATAAAAAAATAATAATAAAGGAGACGTGTCGTGCACACTTAGCCTTATAGAGCCGCACGTGCAAGGCCTTTCTCTATTAGAATAGGCACGCAAGCCAGTCTTTTAGGTCTAAGCACCTAGACTTTTCTATGTTTTTTTTTAATGTTTTTATTAAATGCACCATAACTAAAATACTAGCATGATATTTAATTTTTTGTTTAATTTGGCATAGTTCTTAAATGATGTAATGGGTTTTTATGGGACTGTTACTTATTCCTTTTCATTTATTATAAGCATAATATGCACACACAAAAAAGTTTGTGACTACAAAATTTTTGTTTCTTTTATTCTTTTAATATATTTTTGACATGTTTTTATAACATTAATTAATTTTTTTTTGCCTTCAATCACATAAAAAAATATTGAGGTGTTTTTTTTTTATTCTTAAAACTTGCTTTTGAGATTACAACAAGTTTTTATGTAAAAAATAGTGCTTCTAATTAAAAAAAAATGCTTTTGTTGAACAATAAATAGATGTATTAATAAGAATATGAAGTTTATCATTTTTTTTCTCTTTATTTCAAATGATTGAAAATTTTGATAAACTTTTATTTTAATTGGTGTTGCCTTTTATTCAAAAAATATATTGCTAATAAAATACAATGTCATTGTTTTTAAGAAGATCAAGGCTCTTTTTTTTATGGTATTATAGATTTATTTATGAATAATTATGTCGAGTCAATTAAGTCATACCAGGTTAACTTCATATAATTTAATTTAAAACTCGACTAGATCTAAAAGCTAAATTGACAAATTATCATGTTGACCTGTCAAGATAAGCTAGATTTAATAATACCATCAAAACGTTTTCCATAACAACACTCATGACAACTAAGTAGTGTTACTAACTAAATTGTATACAAGTACTAAAAGAAGGTATAAGTTGTCAAGGATGACAACTCTCAAAATATTATTTAGAATTCTTATTGAAATATGATAGTTTGATATTATTTTCATCCTGTAATCTCTCTATAAATATAAGGGCCATGTAGAAGGTTAAATAATTGAGTATTTAGTATTTTCAACAATTAGTATCAAAGCTTTTCAACACTTCAGTAGAAAAAATATTAATGTACAAACACCAATTATGTAATTAAGTCCAGAAGATGTCTAACAAAATGGAGCCTACTTTTTAGTCCCAATTATCTTTTTAATAAATATGTCATTGGTTTTTAAAAATGCAATATTATATAGATACTCAATCCATTAAGTTATGAAGAAATCTCTCTCACAAGTCACCATGGGTTCGCACAATCACTTGCTTTTTTTATTGTTTAATTTTTTTGATTTAGTCCTTTGACACTATGTTTATTAAAGACTGAGCTTCGTATTTTATTTCAATTTGATTTCTATAAGATTATTGCAATCTTAAAAAACATTCTCAACTTTGATTGGTGCTTAAATTTGCAAAAAAAATATAAAAATTGACTTCATTGTTTGCAAGAGATTTAAAGTTAGGGGACTGAAATTAAAAAAGAAGAAAATTGGCATCCCTTTTAAAAAAAATATGTTGGCACCTCTAGTTGTAAGATTTGTTTAAAAACCCTTTTCGGTTTTTTTAGTTTGACAATGATACATTTTAATCTAAAATTTTATTTTATTTATATTTCAGTCTCTAAGTTTGAGAAAAGAAAAGGAGAGAGTCGCTAAATAATATTAGAGGAGGGAAAAAATGATCGGTTTGTCAGATTTTGTTAATAAAATTAATGAAACTTGGTGTCAAAGTATAATCTTGATAAGAGAAATATGGTTGGGGTGTTTTGGAGTTCCATGTTACAAAAAAAGTTAGAACTAAATTGGAGGAGGTTTTTTTTTCCCTTAGTTAATTTTGTATTTTTTCCCCACCAATTTTGATTTTTTTTAGGGTCGGGGATTGATTTTTTTGAGGTTATAAGGGTATTTTTAGATGAATGGGTTAAAAATTAATTTTTTTAATAAACAATTGTATTGTCTAATTTTCTAGTTACCTCTACAATGATAAAGAACTGAGCAGGCAGACAAAGAATCATCTGCCTTGATTTTTTTTCCAAAAGACTTTAGGTCGTTGGCTTTTTTGTTAGGATTAAATAAATAAATAAAAGGTCAGACATGTATCCATAACCTTTTTATTTTTTACTAGGTCGGGCTTGCTAGGCCACCTAAGCTCAATTGCTTGCCCCCTTTTTAACCTTTATCGTTTTTCTTTTTTCTTTTTTCTTTTTTTTTGGTTTAAACTTAGATTAATTAAATATATGTGTGGCATACTTGACTTGATGAGTATTCAGATTTAATTGAAATTGAAATTACTTTAAAATGTTTTGTGATATTTTTTTAATAAAATAGTTTAATTTTTTGTTATGTTTTTGAATAAGATTATGAAATTTTCTAGTATTATCTAATGTTTTTTTATGCAAACTTACGTAATTTTTTTTAATTTTATTCAATTACTTTCCTAATGATTTAATTAAATAAAAAATTAATTTTAAAAAATAAAGTTATTAAACCATAAATCCACAGACCATGATAAGAGATTAGACATCTTAATTTATATATAAACATCTCAGATTTCTAATTTAGTTAAATATATGATACCTAAATTATTTAATTAAATATATGATTCCTATATATCAACTTTTTAATTTATAATTATATTTTTTTATATTAAAATAACTACACATTTATCTTTTTTCTCCAAATAACTTTTGATCCAAACTGTAATGAATAACAAGTCAAAGTCAAATAACTAGTTGTAATAATATAATTCATGTTTTATTTAATTAAACATATATATCAATTTTTTAATTCACAATTATATTTTTTTTATATTAAAATAACTGCACATTTATCTTTTTCCTCAAAATAACTTTTGATCCAAACTGTAATGAATAACAAGTCAAATAACTAGTTTTAATAATATAGACTCTTCAGCGCGCAAAAAAAAAAAAAAAAAAAGAATCATGAAATTTTTCGTCTATAGGAATTTTGGTCGAATTTTCTGATCTATCGAAGCACAAGTAATTTTTCCTTCAACTTACTATCGACAATAACTACATCTAATTCAGCTGCACAATTTTGTTGTTATTTCAATATGATGGAAAGCAAAGCAACAAGGGAAGCTTTGAAATCTTGTAGTTTTTGTTGTGTAAACATATAATTCAATTATCTTTAGGGCACTTGCATACACGTGATCTCCACTCCTGTATGGCTGAACGTAAAGTGTGGTTTGGAGTTAAGATAGAATGCTGGAACCTCAGCTTTGTCACTGGTGATATATTGTGTCTATCAAGCCAAGCCTTGATTGCTCTGTGCTCATACGTGAAACCATCAGCAGCAATGTATGGATCATCCATTAAGTCCTGCATTAAGCAAGATCCGTTCACGAAGAGAAACAAATGAGACGCATACTATTATAGAACACTTTCATAATTGAATGTGTACGACTTCTTACCTGAAGAATTGGACAGAAGTAGTGGCTTGGTGCATAAATATTGCCTCTTTCCACCTCAACACTAGCAGCTGCAACATCAACAAGTCTTCTGAGAACTGGCAGAACTTCTGCATCAAGATCTGGTCTGTCCCTGCACCTGAGGCTAGAGCACTTCAGCGCAATTTTTGCCAGTTCCTCCGTCTCCGCAAGTGGCCAATCTTTAACTGACTTATCTAAAATGTCAGTAAATGAGCCATTCATGATAGCATTTTCAACAGTTAATATAAGTCCACCGGGAGGGCGAGCTGTTAACACTTGGAGAACTGTAACTCCAAAAGCATATAAATCTGATTTGGGTCGGACAGTCCCAGTTCTCTGATACTCAGGATCCATGTAGTTGAGAGTACCGGCAAGAATAGAATCTCGGTACTCCGTCATGTTGTCTGGCACAACATCTGAAATGAGTTTAGCCAGCCCAACATCTCCAATTTTGCTCACATAATTTCTGTCTAACAAGATATTACCCGGTTTAAGATCCCTATGGACAATAGGATCTGGCTTTGAGTTGTGCAAGAATGCAAGCCCACAGGCTACTTCAAAAACTATACGGAACCGAACAAACCATGGAAGAGATTGTTTTCCATTTCGGTGGAAAATACTCTCCTCCAGGCTTCCATTTTCCAAGTATTCATAGGCCAGGCAACCATTATCAGGGCAGGCTCCAACTAGCAGAACCAGGTGTGGGTGGTGCAACTGCGTTAGAACTTCAACCTACAAAGAACCAGTGGAAAACAATGTTTATGCCATGATTGCAGCAACAATTTGAGACCTGGTGAAATATTCACCACCAGCAATAATTCACATTTTGGCATTTGATTGGAAGTGCCATGCCCAATGAAAGCAAAGACACCTAAAGATGTCTCCCCCTCCAAAATTGTAGGGGGGAAATCTTCGAAAGTTCATCTAATATGGTATTCATGACAAATTCATAAACAAAGTCTTTGTATAGGACCAAAATTATGCAAATAATTTGGGATTGTGAGCAAAGTGAATATTTTGAATTCCTGTGCAAGTTCCAGAACAAATCTATAAAGGCAGTTATTCTTCAAAATGAATATTTTCCATTTCTGCAGCAGAAGCTAGCTACAAAAATTGTATTGGAAGAAGCCAGAAACCAAATTGAAAACCCATTGAAAAAGAAGTCATAAAAACTATAATGTTACCTCTCTCAAGAACTCCTGTTTTTTGTTAACTGCATCAGGACAGAAAACCTTAACAGCTACCGGGGTATGATCAAGATTGCATTTGTAAACTTTTCCATAACTTCCTTCACCAATAACATTGCTGTCAGAGAAGAAACCTGTTGCTAGCTCTATCTCATCCTTAGTGTACCTTTTATACCTTCTGTCATTCGAGAAGACTGCATCTACAATTTTCTGTTTCTCTAAGGACTCATTGAGGGCATTACGCTCTGCTATCTGTCTTCCATTAGCTTCTTTAGCAAGCAAATCTTTTGCTTCCTCAACCTCCTCTATGGCTTGCAAATACCTTGCTTTCTCTTCAGCAGCAATTCTCTTCAAAGTTTCTTCTCTTTCTAAGGCAGCATTCACTTTATTTTCCTCCTCAAGGCACTCCAAAGAAAGTAATTGGACCTACAAAAAGAAACATTAACAGAGGTCCTGGAGATAAAGCTATAACTTCCTTTCAGAAGCCATTCCTCGCATTTTTCCTCCCCCACCACATTTTTATTTAATTAGAAGAATTTGTGAGCATAAAATTCAGAATTCTAAAATTGATGCCATATGTATATTTACATAGAGTTTATTCTTGAATATCATCAAAGAAAAAAAAATTACAGTGAAAGATTAACTTTCCTTTCCCTTTAATGCTTTTTCATTCAAGTATCATGAAGGGGAAACAAAGAACAAGAAAATCCACCGCACATTAAAAAGTCAGTTATGTAGGAAGAAATATAAAGTTGCATGCAATGATCAGAATAACCTTGTTCTGAGTATGAACAAGCTCTTCACAAGCTCTTTTGTACATCATAATGGTGTTTTGTAATTCTAGCTGTAGCTGTTCTACTTCAGCCTGCACATGATTGCAAAAGAAAAAAATTTCAAATAAAAATGCTCGAACATGAACCTTTTCACTTGGATATATTTCTGCAAAGGAACATGTGACATTAATAAAGAAAGCAAGTCACCTGGTCAGATTCTCTAGAAGCTAGGGAATTGCAGCTTCCCACATCCAGAGTCATAGACAGACCCATATGCGGATCTAGGTGACTGAGGTTTGTCACTGACGATGATTCAAAGGTTCCTTCAACTTTGGAATCTACCGAAGAAGAATAACGCTCAGAAATTTGTCTATTTACGTGGCCAGAACTTTTCTTATAATCAGCGAGTAAATACCAGTGCCTAGAGGTAGTCTCTGGGGGGGGGGGGGGGCGCTCAGCAAAAGTACCTAATGACTACAAGCACAGCTGTGACTTACCGATAGAGGCTGAGCTAGTAGCTGATATTGAGATGATTTTCCGTCTAGATACAACATGAACATTACACGTTTCAGGAGCACACTTTAGCACGGTTGTGGGTACCCCTGGTCCCTTTAGCTTCCTAAGAGAAGGTGATGGGATTAACGGAAGCAGAGGTGACAGATTTGTTTATGATATAATTCAAATCAAACAGTAAAGTCTGGAAAAGAAATTGAAAGTTGACACAAACAATTATCATATACAAAACACAAGGTCAAGATATATAATAAGGTTCATGAAATAACTGGCAACATTTAAAAAAAAAATATGCAGCAGCTAGATGCAATGCAAAAACAAGAAAATAAACATACCTCAAAAAGCAATTTGAAGAACAAGACCCCAATACTAAACTATCAATCCCAGACTCACGCACGTATCTTAAAAGCCCAGTTGCAGGATTGTCGTCCTCTATCACCACAGTTTCCACCTGAAAAGCATTACTATTCAATACCCAAAAAAAAATTCAAAAACAAAGAAAAAATCAAAACCCATTTCACCTTCTCCACTCTACTTTTGCATAACTTCTTAAATGGTAAAAAGATATCATCTTCTAATTTCATTTTCATTTCATCTAAGTACAGTGCCACCACATTCTCGTCAAGCTCCTCAATTACTATACCATCTCCTCCACCTGTGATAACATCCAATTCAGTACAGCACAATACAGTACCTCAAGCTTTGATTTTGCTGCAACAAGCAAAGGAAATCATAAGAGATTCATTCTTACATGGACTGGGTATACAAGTGATCCGAGGCACGATGTGGACTAAAGTCAAACGCTTCGCCTTCGCCGATAAATTCTCCGCCGCCCATCGAACAGCCCGTCTGCTTCCTCTTCCTCCAACGCCATCGCTTCCCGTCACGGCGACCGCCACGACCGTCATGGAGAAATATTTTGTGCCTTTTGCATTCAAAGACTGGAGAGTTGACTAGACAACGCCGGGCTTTAATCAGAGTCTTTATTTATCTTTCCTTTTCCTTTCGTGAAACGACAGAACTGAAATAAATATATACCACTTTATTCATTATTATTTTTTAAATTTTTGTTTGAAAATTTTTATTTTTTAAAATTTATTTTTAATATTAGTAAATTAAAATATAATAAAATTATATAAAAAAAAAATTTAAATTGAAGAAAATTTTAAAAACGTTTTTTTGAACATATATAAATAGTATGTTTGTTTTTATATTTTCATGTTTTACCTGATGTGTATTTGAATGTTTTGTTTTGATGTTTAATAAATAACAATTTTATAATATATAGGTTTGACTTTTTATTAAACAATAAATTGAGAGATAAAACATTAAAACTCCCATAAAAAAGAAAGAGAATCTTTTTTTCCATAAAAGCATATAAAAATTCAATTTGATCCCTCAAGTTTTATTTATTTTTTTATATTTTATATAAAAAATAATGATTTTGGTGTTTATTTTCAAGAAGAGAATTCTATGAAGATGGTTTCTATCTTTAATTATATTAAAAAAAACATAGATCAAAACTTGTAAAAAAAATTATTTGATTTAATTATAAGTTTTTAAGTTGATTATAATGTGTTTTTAGGTTATAAATGGGTTTTTAAATGTACACATAATTAATTTTTTTTCAAGTTTTTATGTTAAAAAACATTAAAAATTAAGTTTTTAAAATCTAAAAACTTAAACTCTTATTTAGCAACTAAAAAGAGTTGTAAATGGATGAAACATTATCCACCTAGGGAATAATACATTGTCTATTCACCTTGTAAATAAAAAACAATTTCAAGGATTGTTTGCCTTTCTTTTAATGTTCTTTTAATGTTCTTTTAATTTTAATTTTTTTTCATTTTACAAATAAAGTTTTTTTAAAAATAAATTTATAAAATGATGTTTAAATAACTATAGATTATGATATTATTTTCAAAAAATATTAGCATTTCTTATGGTAATATTGACAATTTCTTTCTGAATAATTATATATAAACCTAATATATATAAGTTTTCAAAATATTCAACGCAAATAAAATATCTATTTTATTATATATTTTTATATAGTTTTTCCTCAAATTTATTCTTATAATTTTTAATATATTAACATTAAAAGTATCAATTCATTATTTTTTTATATATTAAATCTTGTTATTATGATTATGATAAGGTTTTATTTAAAAAAAATGTTTCTCATATAAAAGATATGTTTTTCTTATAAAAAAAATGAATGCATGAATAGAGAAAGAGATTTTGATTAATGAGACATATTTGTTTTTATTTCAAATGATTAAGATTTTATAAAAAAATTATTTTAATTGGATTTAATTTTATGCAATAAATCACATATCTAAAAATAAAGACATTTTTTTGTTAAAAAATACATTGATAATAAAATAAGAATTTAGAGTACAAATTTATATTTTTTGTACATAATTTAAATAATTAATTTTCTCATAAAAATATATTTTTATTTCCATATTATAAAATAAATAAATTCAAAGAGCATCACATGACATGAGATAAAATATTTGCATGTGCAATCTTCTATTTCTTACAAGAAAGATCAGTTTCTCATTTTAATCTTTAATTAACATTAATAATTTTTTTATTCATATATTTTTAAATAATTTTCTTAAATGCATAATCAATTTTTCAATTCTCGATTAACTTTTTTTTATAATAGCAAAAAATACACTCACAATACCTATACACTCTTCTCTTATATTAAAAAATAATTAGAATCCTACCCGGAATGTAGCATGAGTATTTAGCTATTTAACCAAAAAACTAAATGGTGAGGGTAAATTACTATAACCAAACTCATAAAATACTATCTATTATAATAGTATTTTGTGTTTTTTGTTTTTGCTTTTCTATAGAATTTTTTTTTTAATTTTAACCTCCAACAACCTATTTTTTCTTTTTTTTTCTAGTTTCATTCTTCAATATTAGATTGTTTTGGGAATTGTACCTCTTGATTTTTTTTATTTTTTTTGTTGGGTTATATATCAGTTTTATGGATTAAATTTTTTTTCCCTTAATTTTAACCTTCAACATTATATTTGTTAGAAGTGGGGCTTTGTAATCTTTCTCGATTTGCTTTCTATAAATTTATCTCAATTTTAAGACTGAGATTATATGTTTAATTGGTTTTGGTTAACCTGAGTTGACTCTAATCTTTTTTTTTTTTGCTCTTTTTTTAATTGATTTTTTTATTTCATCCTTTCATATTGAGTTTGATTGGAAATTGAACTTTATAACTTTTTCTGATTTGCTTTCTATGAAGTTATCTTGATCTCATGACTCGAGTTGCGGGGTTTGCATGTTGACTCTATTCATTTTAGGTTCTTTTATAATTGATTTTTTTTTAATTTGGATTCATTTTGTTTTCATTTTTTTATGGGGTTAGTTAGATCTCATGATTTAGGTCTCGGATTTTGTAGATTGACCTTTTTATAATTGGATCCTTTTTTAAATTATTTTTTTTCAATCTCACCCTCAAATAACTCAATCTTCTTCTTTTTATTTAGTTTTTTTTTTTAATTTTAGCACTCAAGATTAGTAATTTGGGAATTAAGCTTTATAATTTTTTTCAATTTGTTTTTTTTATGAAGTTATCTTGGTTTCATGGATTTAATTTTTTCTTTTCCTCAATTTCAACTTTCAATGTTAGATTTGTTGGAAATTGATATTTATAATTTTTTACTTTTATTTTTATAAATTTATCTCGGTCTTATAACCCAAGTTGCAAGTTTAATAGGTTAGATAGAGTTGACTTGAGTTATTTTTCTTTTTTGATCTTTTTTTAATTGATTTATTTTTCAATTTTTCCTTCAATATTAGGTTAGTTTAAAATTAGGCTTCTTAATTATTATTTTTAATTTGCTTTCTATAGGGTTATCCCGATCTCATTACCTAGGTCGTGAGTTTGACATCTTAACCTGAGTTTACTTGGGTGATTTTTTTGTCATTTTTTTTTTAATTTCATCCTTTAACATTTAATTGATTAGGAATTAGCCTTCATAATTTATTTTTATTTGTTTTCTATAGGTTTATCACGGTCTCATGACCTTGATCATAGATTTGACATGATAACTATGGTCAATTCAATATTATGTCATCTCAATATTTGAAAAACAATGTCATCCAATATATCGTCATATCAATATTTAAAAAGATAACATCCAATATACATCATATTTTGATTTCATAATTAAAATATCTTTTATTAGAAAAATATTAGCAATGCTTGGATTTTTTTAATATTAAAAAACTTGATCTGACTGGTAGCATAGCACGATACAATTATCTAGTATATAACTAAAATTATACATCAACTTTTTTATATATAAAAACAAAGTTATTAAACACAACAAGCTTTATAGCCTATGTTACGAGATCAAATATCTTGATGTATATGTATTTCTTAACTTTCTAATTTAAACTTCTTTTCATCAACCCATCATTAGTCGTGAGAAGCCCAATCATCTATGAAGTTTTTGAAGCTTCATCAATTATATATTAGTCTTACTCCATTTTCTTATTAAGTTACACATTATTTGTATATAATTGTACAAATACTATTTGTTATTATAAGTGTCAGAAGATCAATAATAATCACTACTTTTCTTTATATGGTATTAAAAGGTTTTTTTTTATTTGCCTTAAACAAGCTTTAAAATACTAAAAGTCTATTATAATGGTTGAAAAGGTTAATCAAAACATTAATAACATTTGATGAAGTCATGAAAAAAACTTAAGAATAAATTAAGCTTTATATGGCTACGTCATTGGTTGATGGAGTTATGGGTTAACCTCTAGTTGATGGTCATGATTAGGTGGCTAGAGTTGGCTAAAGTTTTGCTTGAAAAACCAAGGCTATTGAAGAATAAAGGACTTTATGATGTTTAAGTCAATAAATATAGGAGGATAAAATAATGTATATGAAGAGAAAAATAAAATAAAGTTGTAAGGAGTGCATATTTAGGTATATCTTGTGCATGTGTTGGCTATGAATTGTATAGTCTAACCTATCTATGGTGGTTAATGCTCAGGTTTTTATTTGGCTAGAACTTATATGACATGGTCTTAGTATCTTTGCATGGCCAATGTTTCCATTGACCTAACTTTTTATGGCTAGCTATAACTATGTATGGCCAAGAATGAGATCTAAAATTTTCTTGTGACTTAATGTATTTATTCACATAGATCTTATTAGTGTTATACATGCTTTTAATATAAGAGAAAACCATTGGTTAGTAATGGTGATATGTTATAGACAAGTCTTTAAGGTGTGTGTCATGCTTTCTATTGATGAAGACATTTGCTAGCAATCTATAGAGTAAGTATAGAAGACATGCCAACACCCTAAGTAATTTTACAATTGGTTTTAAAAATAGTACCTTATCTACGTAGAAAATAAAGTGCATGTAGTGAGAGTGTTCATGATTCGGTTCGATTTAGTTCGGGCTAAAAAATTCAACTAAACTAGAAGTTATTGTAATTTCTAAAAAATTTAACCCAAACCAAACCAAAAATTAATTTAAACCAAACCAGTTCGATTCAGTTTGAGTTGATTTTTTTGCTTTAAAAATGGGAAAAACCAATAACTCTGAACCGGTAAAGAAAGAAAATAACTGGGTCCAGTCTAGGGAATAGATGGAGAGGGAGAAGATAGTGACAAGAAAATAAAAATTACAAATAACTTGGTCCAGGAGAGCAAATTGAACAAACAATAACACCAGGTTTTGGATTACTTGAAAGTTCTCGTCACTGATAGAAGCAGAAACTCAAAGAATTAACACTTTATACTCTTAAATCCAACAATAAATAATAAATAATCACAAGCAAGACCAATTCATTAGAAACAAAAACACTTTTACAAATAAGAAAGAACAAAACAATAAATTAAGGCAAGATTTCAAATCGTTTATTACTTTAAGATTTTAAAATTGGGATGCAGGGCCTTGATAATTAATAAATCATGCATCTAGGTATAGCTTGTGCATGTGTTGGCTATAAATTGTATAGTCTAACCTAGCTATGATGGTGAATGCTCAGGCTTTTATGTGGCTAGAACTTATATGACATGGTCTAGTATCCTTGCATGGCCAATGTTTCCATTGACCTAGCTTTTATGGCTATCCATAGCTATGTGTGGCCAAGGATGGGATCTAAAATTTTCTTGTGACTAGATGTATTTATTCACATAGATCTTATTAGTGTTATCCATGCTTTTAATATAAGAGAAAACCATTGGTTAGTAATGGTGATATGTTATAGACAAGTCTTTAAGGTGTGTGCCATGCTTTCTATTGATGAAGACATTTGCTAGCAATCTATAGAGTAAGCATAGAAGACATGCCAACACCCTAAGTAGTATTACAATTGGTTTAAAAAATAGTACCTTATCTACATAGAAAAAAAAAGTGCATGTAGTAAATTTGATTCAGTTCGATTTAATTCGGGCTAAAAAATTCAACTAAACTAGAAGTTATTGTAATTTCTAAAAAATTTAACCCGAGCCAAACCAAAAATTAATTTAAACCAAACCAGTTCGATTCGGTTTGAGTCGGTTTTTTTGTTTTGAAAATTGGAAAAACCGATAACTCTGAACCAGTAAAGAAAGAAAATAACTGGGTCCAGTCTAGGGAATAGATGGAGAGGGAGAAGATAGTGACAAGAAAACAAAAATTACAAATAACTTGGTCCAGGAGAGCAAATTGAACAAACAATAACACCAGGTTTTGGATTACTTGAAAGTTCTCGTCATTGATAGAAGCAGAAACTCAAAGAATTAACACTTTATACTCTTAAATCCAACAATAAATAATAAATAATCATAAGCAAGACCAATTCATTAGAAACAAAAACACTTTTACAAATAAGAAAGAACAAAACAATAAATTAAGGCAAGATTTCAAATCGTTTATTACTTTAAGATTTTAAAATTGGGATGCAAGGCCTCTTCTAATAAGACTTGCTCCAACTTGTTTTCTTATTAAAACAAAAGGTTAGATAATTGAATCCACCTTTTGACTTTGTAATGTAAGAAGCACCATAAGATTGAATTAATTAAAATATTAAGGACTGAAATTGAAAAATAAGATTTAAATCCAAAACACAAATTTTATTTAAATGAAACGGATGATTGTTTTGTTAATGAAAAGAAAAAGGAAAAGAAATGATGTGATTTTGAAAATCGTTCTTCACTGTCTTCAACCTCCACCCAGAAGAAGCAAAAAATGGCATCCTTTCACAGACCGCTCTTGTTAAACAAAAAATGCCTAGGTTTAGTTTCTAGTAAGATAAAAGGTGAAGATTTTGCGCCATTTCTTTTGAATAATTAATCTATACCTTTGCAAGTTATAAGCCTTTATTGTTGGATTGCTAACATAATGAAAAATGAATTTTGAGTTTCTCAACTTTGGGTCACATGCAACTAATGTTGGGTTTTTTTTTTCCCCTAAGGCTTGTTTGGTAAGGCCAAAACTTGTTAAAGAAAAAAAAAATGCAATTTTTGGGTCCTCAAGTTTGTTTGGCAAACGCCCTCCAAGGAAAATTACAAGCTTTGTATTTCTGTTTTTTTTTTTTCATTTTGCCGAACATGATCTTAGTCTAATTTTAATAAGTTCTCAAAGTTTCAAAGATCATTTTACAATTATTTGCCGGTCCCCAAGTGTTTTTAAAATAATTTTATTTAATATCGGGTTGTAAATTTACACTGTAAAATACTAATCTGATATTAAAAATACCTAATTTTCCCTGAATTTTTAGAAAAAAAAATTCTCAATTAAAAAATACAAATAAATATGTTTTTTTTTGTGAATATGGTCAAATTTTAAAATTTTCTCATGCATATTTTTTAAAAAAAGATAAAATCATATTTTTATCATATTTTAAAAGTACAAAATGGATATCAGAACCAATTTATGTTTATCTATTAGGATTTGACTAAAATTTCAAAAATACCATAAAATTAATTAATTTAATTATTATTCAGGGTATAAGTTTTACAAATGCATACTTGTGGTATTAAATTAAATGAATTTATAGTAATAAATGTTAGGAATTAACTTTATCTAGGAAATAAAAGCGATGCTAAAATTTAAGCTTGAGAACAATTAGGATTTAACTCGATAAGATAAAGATTTTCTCATGAAGAAGGATTTGCCTTGAACCTTAGATGAGATCAACAAAAAAAAACATAACTTAGAATAATAATCAATCAATAATGCAGCTTACCTTAGGTATGGTGCACTAGGGGTGATGCGTCTTCCCCTTGCACAACTAGTCTCCTTACCCAGACTCTCGTAAGCTAATAGGTTTTCTAATGACATGATACTAGGTGAAGACTCCCTCAAATCATAATTTTATGATTCAACCCAAAACTCTCTCAATCCAAGAGGTTGTTTTGCTATTCGATGCCTTGTACGTCACGAAAATGGTTATGGTGAAAGTGATAAAATTTATTAGGATTTTTTATGTTTGTGTCTCTCTTCATTGAAGATAGATATCACACAACGTCCTTTCCCTAAATGTCAGCAAATACCTCAGAACATGTAGTGGTAAAAGGTGTAGTTAAGGGCTCAAGAAATGTCAAGCAATCATAAATAGGTCCTTAAATGCTCCTCTTGGATGATGCCCTAGTAGGAGATTGATGGCGATATAGAGATTCAACTATTTGAAAATGGGGGTGTCTCTATCTAGTGACACCTATTTCTTCTACTAGAATATAGTTCTGTATCGCCTATTTTACATTAAAAAGAGTTATGTTAGAGAAAGTACATAAGTGTTCTTGTAATGAGTAGTTATAGAGTCCACTAACAAAAGCCTTAATGGAAATTGGTTCAAGTAGATTTTCCACGTTTAACATTTTCTTATTGAATCTCTAGAGATAAACTATGATGCTTTCATCTTTTTATTAGGTGATGATAAAGAGATGAACTATGCTCTTCTTTGCTAGAATGCTAATGTTGAAATAAAAGATGACCTTAACATATAAATCATGAAGACCAGGGATAAAGTCGGGTTCAATGTGATAATACCACACCCTATCATATCTATAAAATATCATTGGGAAAACCTTGTATGTAACATCACTCTTTTGTGTTATAAGTTCTATGATACTTTTGACATTTTTGATATGCTCTCTAGGATCTGTAAGACTGTTATAATTATCCAAGTTGGCCTTCACACATACATATTATTTGGAAAGGTGAGTGTGTAACACTTAATGATAAAGTATAGAGTCTCCTACTTGGTGGGAATGATGTTCATTCTTAGAAGGTTATATAGTCATTAATCTCATCACGTGTATAGTTCTTTTTAATAAGGGAGCATGCAAGTGAGAGTTAGAAAATGATTAATGGAGATAATCATTCATATGGCTGGGATTTATAGAGGAGTGCTCTTCATTGCGAGAGTGGCTTTTTTAGAGAGTTAAAGTATTATGGACACTTTGCATGTTATTGTCCCATTCCTTTATGGAACTAAAGTTGTCTTTATGCATTTGGTGCATATAATAGAGTTGTATGTTGTATTTACTATTAATAAAATAAAAATATGTAAAGCTTTACTTATGTGGTTAGAACAACATTATTGTGTACTTGTACTTGATAGAAGAGTTGTTAAAGAGATAGAGGAGTAAAAGTTTTTATAGTAGGGAGATTAGTTGCTCTCTCTTATCCTTGAGTTTCATCAATCCTGAAAAAGTAAAATAGGTGAAAGAGAATGAACTAGTTTTTATTGAGCCTCTTATAGACAACATCACTAATGAAATCATGAAAAAAGTTAAAAGAAAAAAATAGGATTTTTATACCTACTTCAAGGGTTAATGAAGTGATGGGCTGACCCTTAATAGATAGGCATGATTAGATGGCTAAACATTTGACTAAAAAAACAAGTTCACTAAAGAATAAATGACTCTTCGATGCTTAAATTAGTAAATGCATAAGGATAGAAAAATGTATAAAAAGAGAAAAATAAAATGAAATTGTAGGGGATGCATGTATAGGCATAGCCTATGCATGTATTGACTCGAAATTATATAGCTTGGCCAGCTCTTGTTATGAATTCTCTAACTTTTATGTGGTTAGAACGTGTGTGGCATGGTCTATTATCTTTACATGGCTAATGCTTCCAATTGCCTATCTATAGTTCTTTATGGACAAGGATGAGGTCTAGGTTTTTTATGGGGACTAGGTATATTTATACACAAATCTTTTTTTTTTAATATAGAAGGAGACGTATTATATATATTATTGGTAGAGAAACTGATGTGCTTGTTAGTGTTATCCATAAGTATAGGAAAAAAGCCATTGGCTGGTCATGGTTGTATGGTGTAGTGTGGTATGGTATGGTGAAACCTTTGAGGTGTGTGCAATGTTTTCCATTGGTAAAGACATTGGTTAGCTATCTATAAAGAGTAGGCGTAGAAGATATGCCAATATGCCAAGTGGTGTTACAAGTGGCCTAAAAAAAGTACCTACTCTACATAGAAAAAGTTGTGTGTACTTAGAAAAATAATGTGTGCATGACTCCTGGTGTAAACTCCTATTTAAATTATTATTTTTCGAGTTAGTAAAATTTAAAAACTTAATTTTGGAAATAAAATAGGTCAAATTGAATTAAGGAAAATTTCATGGTGATTTAAATAAATAAAACAATGTGTAAAAATTCAAATTTTTAAGCGTAAAATCACCGACTATCTAGTCTTACAATATTGAACATATCGATTATTGGATCGGGCTTAAATTTTACAAGAAATCTCTGGATGTACTGTTTTGTCTTGGGTTAAAATTTCAGGAAAATCCGAGGTCAGGAAGACCTTGCAAAACAGTGTTAACCGGGTAGACTATAACAAGTGAATAAGTGAGGGATTAAGTAAGGGTAAAATGATAAAATAATTACCCTCTTTTCCTTTTCTCAGGGCTAATAGCAGCAGAATAGGAAAGAAGAAATTAGTTCTTCTCATCTTCTCACTTCAAACCAATTACATATCCATCTAAAGAGATTGATAAGAGATTGTGTGTGAAGAAGAAAAATAACAAAACACAAATGATTTTGAGGGAGAGGGTGATGATTTGGATAGTAGGAGAGTAGTGAAAGAAGCAAGAAAATCTCAAGGAGGAAAAAGAAGAAATTATTAAGAGGACCCTTAAATTGAATTCAAATTCACTTAAATTGAATTCAAATTCACTGGGTAAGATGGTTCTTGCTATTTAATTCAAGTTATTAATGGAAGAGATGAAAACCCCTAAAAATTTTAATTTTAGGGTTATTGAGGGGTGTTTAGAAAATGAGTTAAATTAACAATTAAAGGGTATAAACTAGAGGAATTATGGACAAAATTTGAAATAAATCTAAGGGAAGACTATAACTATAGGGTTGGCCAAATTAGGGTAAGGAGGAGGAATGTGATTTTGGTTTAAAATGCATGATAATATGTGTTTGTGTAAGATGTATAAATGCAAAAGGATGATAAACTGAGTTTTAATTTTATGAATAAATTGTATGTTCTTGCATGAGAAGAACAATGAAAATTTAATTTTATATTAAAAGAAACTTGATGTATATAAGTGTTAAGAGCTAAATGGATTATGAAAGAATTGAGGGTAAATGAATAAAATGAAGGAAGTGGAACAAAGTGAAAGAAGAAACCTAAGAAATTTGGGTATATTGGGCCAACCATAAAAGGAGTTTTAAGGAACTTGATTTAATTGATGAAGTTATGAATTTTATTAGAATAAGTATAAAATGATTGGATAATGTGTCAATTGTGATTAGCTTTGAAGAAAAATCTTATGTTTATTTTATGGTGGGATTCAATCAACACTACGCTAGGGGGGAGATTAAATTCGTTAATTTAAATTGACATGGAATGTGTAACTAAATGTATTACATGAAGTGAATTATGAAGGGTTAAAATGAAATTACAAAAAAATGAAACAAAACAAAAAGAAGAACATGGATTTGTGATGTAATAGGGCTGAATACACACACACACACACACATACACACACACACACACACACACACACACACCCCAAATCAAAAGGATAATCAAATCAAAAGAAAAACAAATCAAGAGAAATCAGAACGTGGAGTTATTACATCTAAAAATAATCTAAAGATCTGGTCACAGGTTTCCAACTGATATACTAGATATGAAAACAGAATAAATTTCTGATGTGAATGAAGAGGCAAGTTTATGACAAGATTCTCCAACAAACACAGAGCATACTTAATTTGTCAGAAATGAAAATTTTTGTAGAAATGTAAATATATAGTAGGACAATGAGATAGTATAGAATCTTACTTAAATTTGTATAGAAATCAATACAAGAGATATTGGTTATACAAGGCATTTATCCTGCCTTCGGGAAACTAATTCCTTCCCTATAAATCACAATTTAAATACAATATAATATAACATTTCTAACACAATACAATGATAGACTAAGAAAGAAAATGACAAGGTCTATGACACCAACATGTTGTTAGAGCTCGAGTAGTACCTATTTTCTATTATACAGCTCATGTGGCCTTTCCTGTATCAACAAGTATACCACATAATTCTTCTATTGCATGCTCATTCCATGTAATATTATTTTAAGTTTACTTTCATCAATTTAACTTCATTTTCAATTAAATTTCTGTTTTACTTTTTTTTTCCTATCTATTTTCCTTAGTTTTCTCAACAAGAGCAAGTTTTTATAACTCACTCGCACACATATGCACATTCAAATTTCTTTTTTATAATCATTACTAGATCAAGTCTCATATAAAAACAACTTTTCTAACAAGGTAGAAATTTACAAATTTTCAGTGAATTTAGACTATTCATTAAAGAATATAATTTCTCATTTAAATTGTAATTATAATCATAAAAAATTAGTTTTAGTTGTGACTTTTATTCTTCGATAGCCAGACTACATTTATATTGAAGGAAAGGAGACTTAATTTAATCTTTAATGCACCTAAATTACTCGATATCACGACTAGGCAAAACTGTCTAGCATAGTTTTTCAACTTGGTAACTCTCAGAGTTTTGCCCATATCCAGAGTTTTATAACTCCAATTCATGCAAGGTTAGTTCCATTGAAAATTTAACATCCATGGATATAACTTCCATGAAGAAATAAATTTTAAATTTCATCGTTTTTATACCCCAAATTCTTTTAAAAAATGAGTGATAAAATTGTCCTGTTTTTCATCCATAAATTACGTGTTTCATTCATTTTTACATTATTCAATCAAGCATTTCTCTCTCTCTCTCTCTCTATATATATATATATATATATATATTTTTATATATATATATATATATAATGTCATCCATCCGAGGCTGTTTTTATGTTTCATTTTAAAAAATTTGAATCCCTCCTTAGACACTCTTGTTGTCGTGACTGGGTTCTTCAATTTGCCTTAGATTCCATTACTTTTCTCTCTTGTTTAAGTCTTTTTCACTCTTAACATAAATAAAAAATTTTAATTTTTTTAAATATTAATTTAACCCATTTTATTTCTAGTTTAAATTCATTTATTATCTTATTTGTAGTCGGGAGTTTACATGTATATTTTAGGTTTATCTCTCATCTGCTGATGTAATAGCAGTAAAGTAGTTAGGTCTTCATAGTTACATTATATAAAATTCAGTTATTTTTATGTGTAATTAAAATTTTTTGGAATTTTATTTAGTAAGATGTCAAATATTAGTTGAGTTGTATTTTTCTTTGTATGTATATGTTACTATAATATAATAGTCCTATGTAAGCAATATTGTATATAAATAGGGTATAATTTGGTGATGTAGACAATGAATGATAATGGATTGGGGGTAAGCCTAGGGATACATGTGTGGTGATCGATGAATTGTGTCAAAAGTACGAGGATACGTTATTGTTGAGTATAATTATGGACAAAAACATGTATGTGATATGTTCATAGTAGTGATAGGTTGACAGTGGCCTAACCTTTAAGAATGATTATTGTGTTGGGAGAGATGAGAATTATGTTAATTGCTATGCATGTATCTTAAGAAAATAAGAATTGTATAGTGATTCGGACAAAAGAGACTCTACCATAATTTTATTAAAGTTTGAATATATTAAATTAAATGAAATGAACCTTGAAATAATATAAATGGTTACGAAGCATGGGAACAAGTTAAAAAAATTAACAAGATTTTACGTATTTAACTATTGAAAATAAAGATAAATTTATTTGAAATATTAGGGTGTTATAAAAAAAAGTTGATTTTAATTTCAATTGATTCATTTGATGAGAGAAGTTTATCTTAGGTGGTGTTCTTAGCCCTTAAATTTGCCTGAGATGGCAGATATGAGCTCGAAAAGTTTTTGATTTCAGGTTGATTTTGAGTTTTTGGACGAATCTTTGGGTTGTTTGATCTCATAACGTGCTTATCAAAGTTTTTAAAATGTTTTATAGTTGTTTGGGTAAAAACTAGGTTGAAAATGAGTTTTTATGTCAAAAAACCATCAGCCCCATTTTTTTGCCACCACTGTGAACAAAATCTTGGCAAAAACAGGCATCACGTCGCCTACTTTTATTATTTTTCAAAAACAAATTAAGACAGATAGCATATCATCTGCTCCAATACTAAATGAAAATATATATTGGCCCAGGGCCACGTGTATATACCTTATCTCTGATATTTTAGATTGTTTTTCTAAATAGAGTTTTTTTTTTAATTATTTTGTATATATTTAATGTTTCAAAGAAATTATTCTAATTCATGTATAATTTTTTTTTATATAAATAAACTTTATTTTTAAAAATATAAAATATTTATTCTTGGATAATAATTATAATACGTATAACCTTGCATAATATTATTTTTATTCGGTCAATTCCATGTGTGTGTCTTTTTCTATTATCATTTGATTAAGTAAAAAAATAATTTTAATAAATAAAATCATTAAACAAAACTAGATTAATGACTCATGTTTATAGATTAAATATCTTGATTTACGTCTATATCTCGACTTTTCAAGTTTCATCTTTAGTTATCTTTAATAACTTTTTTTTATTAGATGATTTTTAATTTATTTAATTATATATATATATATAAACTTTTTAATTCACTTATAGGTTTTTATATGTAAAAAAACATATTGTAAAAGTTAATATATTTATCTTTTAAAAAAAATCTGACCCTCAACAAAACAAATCAAAAACCTAGTCATCATCCTATTTAATGAAAAGGATTGTTATTTTAGATTTTTAAAATTTATAAGGGCCACTCTTAATTTAGTACCTATACACACTGACCTCAGGCATGTGCCACACTGACCTTGTAATACTGACGAGATGACATGCTTGCGCGCTGCCGCGGGCTTATAAAATAAATACACTTGATAGTGTTATAATTGTGAACCAGCGCTAGATAAGTAATAGAAATTAAAGGTATGATGGAGCAAATATTTCATGATGGAAAAAAAAAGTTGTGTTGGTGATCAAAAACTTAGAGACTGAACAAAATGATTTGTAGCAATCTACAGTGTTTTGTGAGGAAAGATACAGTGCTTTTGCTACATGATTTAGCTTTTCAGTTAATAAAAAGCAAAAAAAATTACAAAGCTAAATTCTCTACCAACTTAATATTAAAAAAAAAACCAACAAAGATAATTTTGGAAGGAAAAAAACCCATGAGAAAAAACATTGCAACAATTGACAATGTTTTGTGAGGAAAACTATAGCGCTTTTCCCAATAAAATAAAATAAAAAACCATTTAGAGAAATATTGTAGCAATCCACAGTGTTTTGTGAGAAAAACTACAATGCTTTCCTCATATGATTTAGCTTTATTGTAATTATAATTATTAATCAACTCAATATTAAAAAAAAATCGACAAAGATAATTTTGGAGAAAATCATAAAAAAATCACATGGAAAAACACTGCAACAATTCACAGTATTTTAAAGAAAAAAAAATACAAAGCTAAATTATTAATCAGCTCAATATTAAAAAAAAAAATTATTGACAGAGACAATTTAGAAAAAAAAATAACAAAACAAACACCAAAAAAAGGGAAAAAATCATGCTGGAAACACTGTAGTAAATCACAGTGTTTTGTGATGAAAGCTACAGTGCTTCCCCACATGATTTAGCCTTATTTGTAATGACTTGTAATTGTAATTCACAAACAACTCAATATTAAAAAAAAAATTTGAAAAAAATTATCACAAAAAAAACCATGCGGAGAGACACTGTAACAATCCACAATGTTTTATGAGCAAAGCTACAATGCTTTTCCCAAAAAAAAATATTAAAAAAAATAAAATCAACGAAGATAATTTTGGAAAAAAATATTACAAAAAAAGAAAACACAAAAGAAACTGGAAAAAAACTATATGAGGAAAAACTGTATCAATCCATAGTGTTTTGTGAGGAAAAACTTGTATTTACTTGTAATTGCAATTCTTAACTAGCTTAATATTTAAAAAATAAAATTGACAGATAATTTTAGGGAAAAACATAACAAAAACAGAAAAAAAAATCATGTGGAAAAAAACACTGTAGCAAGCAACAGTAATTTTCGAGGAAAGTTACAATGCTTCCCTCACATATTGTAATTGTAATTTTTAACCAGCTCAATATTAAAAAATAAAATTAAAAAAGATAATTTCGGAGAAAATCATAAAAAAAAACCATGCGGGAAACACGTAGCAATCAACAATGTTTTAAAGAAAAAAATTTACAAAACTAAATTCTCAATCAGCTCCATATTAAAAAAAAATCGACAAATATAATTTTGAAAAATAAAGAAATAAAATAGAAAAACTATGTGGAAAAACATCGCAGCAATGCACAGTATTTTAAAGAAAAAAATTACAAAGCAAAAATTTTAACCAGGTCAATATTTAAAAAGTAAAATCAACAAAAATAATTTTGAAAAAAAAATAATTTAGAAAAAAAAAGAAAAAAGGGAAAAGTTAGCAAAAAAAAAAAAAACACCGTGGATTACTGTTGTAATCCACAATGAATTGTGTATGGGGAAACAATGATTTCTCCACACGATTTAGATATTGTTGTAATTACCGAGGATTCTAGTAGCCATCCTTTTCTTTTCTTTTCATTTTTATTATTTATTGGTTAAATGTGTCTATGTAATAGGAGGAGTAGTCCTTTTATATTACATAAATAAATAAATAAAATTTGTAGTTATCGAAACGCATAAAATTAACCGAAACGTTTTTGTTCATAAAACAAGTCTTTTAAAGTAAAGTTCTTGTTGAAAACTGTACAAGAGGATCGAAACAACCTATTTGATTATGATCATCTATACATTGAGGTGCTTGACAAAACATCTTTTATATTTATAAATTGAGGCATAATCTATATTAAGAAATATGATGAAAATAAATATAATTGTTTTTTTTTCAGATTTTATTTTCTGAATTAACTTGGTAAAATTTATAAAAGCATTCGTATTGTAAAATATTCCTTTAATTCTAATAATCAAAATAACACTAAAATAATTTATCTTAAAACAAAAAAGTAAATTCTCAAATAATCGTAAGTTCTTTTTATACTTGAGATTCATGTATTTATACTAACTCAACTCCGTATTCTACATAAATTGGACATGATACTAGTTTTTTTCGCTTGAAGTAGAACATACCTAAAATGACAACCGGAAGGATCAAATTGGCATGAAGTGTGGAACGAAAGCAGTTTCGCTGCTGGCTTCATTCCATTCAAGCTCATCCCACCATTCCTTGTTTCCATATACAGTTGGTAAAGTTGAGGTGTTGTGAGTTTTGATCGATAGCTGTTTCAGGTTAGGGCAATCAATTACTGCAATGCTCTCCAAGGAAGGGAAAGCCAGTTCCCATGGAGTAATACTCCTTAGTTTTGGCAGGTTGCGGATAGACAGAGTTCGAAGGCTTCGAAATGCCTTTGAATCTTCCCTTGGTATCCCACTCCTGCTGACAACTTCTTCCATTTCTTCGCAGTACATTAAGTAAATCACCTCTAGCTTTGGAAGTTGTAAAACCCAGGAAACATTCCTCAACTTGCGGCAGTGCCAGATATTTATAGATTGAAGATTCTGCAGACATTCCCGAGTCACCGGATTCTTCCACACTGTTTCCAAGTTGGGAAGGCCATGTAACGCCACAACCTCCAGGCTGGGCAACCATTTTTTACCAGCCTCTTCATCAACTTGCAAGTACTGCAGGTCATAACAGTTATTGATGCTAAGCCTTCTCAACCTTTCGCCAAAACTGGAATTCAATGACAGTTGCAAGTAAAATAAGCCATCACATTGTTTAATGTAAAGATACTGTATTACTTTTAGTAAGCCGCTGAAACTATAGAGCCTCTTCAGGGTATTCAATTCATTAATAGTGATACCAAGTGTGGTAAGATACTTCAAGGATTGCAAGTCTGCAAATCCAACTTCATTATCCTGCTGTTCCCAAACTCCATAGCTGTAATAAACATTCAAAATTCGCAATTGCAGAAGTCCTGATATAGCTTCTTGTGGAATTATTCTAAGAGAATGTGTTCGCTGCAGATCCAAATGCTGCAACTTGGCCAAATCTCCAAGCTCTTTAGGCAATGAAGTTATCTTTGTCCCTGACAAATCAAGATGCCGCAACTCAACTAACTCATTGATGGATACTGGAATCTCTCTAAGACTGGTAAACGACAAATCCAGGACTCTTAAAGCAGGCATAAAGTGGAAAAAGGTAATTGGAATCCTGTTCAAACCACTGTTCCATTGGAGCAACAAGGTTGACAATCTGGGGCACTCGGGAATCTCTGCTAGTGTCGTTATTCCATTATCAAACAATGAAATTCGCAGTGAATGTTTCCAATGATCAGCTCTGGGTGCTTCGGTCAGCCCTGTACTGGCCTTCACCAGAAACTGATTGTTCGATCCACATTTTGAAGCTATCCATAAGGCAAAACTCCTGACTACATCATGCATCTTCACTTGAGTTTTCTCTTCGCCGGTTTCAAGCAGGCATGCAACTTTAAGAGAACCAATTAGAGCATGTCCCTGATTATACACATAACTAGCATGGAAACTGCCCAGGAATCCTTCCCCAATCCAGTACTCTATAAGCTGCTCTTTCTCGATAGAGTAGTCTTCAGGGAACAGGGAACAGTATAAGAAGCATGACCTCAGCGCATCAGTCTCCAGATTGTCATAGCTGAACTTTAGAAGAGAAAATACATCTTCCATGCCTCGAAGTTCAGAAGGAGATCTGTTCAATACCTCAATTGCATACTTCCATTCCTCTTCAGTCTCTTTATTGGCCATGGCTTTTCCAATTGTGATCAAGGCAAGCGGCAAGCCTCCGCATTTTCTCACAATTGTCTCAGCATACGCCCGAATAGTTTCTGAATCAAAAATCTCCTTTTCCCCAACATTCTCGCAGAAGAGTTTCCACGAGTCTTCTTCACCCAAGAATTCCACTCTCAGCTTCTGATCAGCATACATGCCAGTACACACATCCAATGAACGTGTTGTGAATATCACTTTGCTTGTTTTCTCTGGAACAGGGATTCCCAACTTCGGAAGATCAATTCCCTCCCAGACATCATCTAACAAAAGGAGGAACTTTTTCCTTTTCATAAGTTTATGTATTTTCAGTGCTCGTTGCTCGTTGCTCGTGGCTTTCCAATTCTTCCCACGGCAAACCTAACCTGGCCCCAACAGCCCTTTGGATTTTATCGGCAACAAATTCTTTTGAGACCCCAACCCATATTACTACATCAAAATGGTGGCGTTTGGTGAGAAATTCGTTGTTAATAGTCTTCAAGAGAGTTGTCTTCCCGACTCCCCCCATTCCATAAATTCCAACTGTTCCAACTCCATCCTCTGCCAGAAATTGTCGAGCTCTTTCTAACATCATATTGAGTCCGACAGCTGGCCTACTCGGCATCTCCTCAACAGCATCAGGAATTGGGTCATCGGCGACGACATTAAAAGCTCCTTTTCCAATCAGTTCATTAGCTCTGTTTAGCAGCTTCGAAGCTTTCTTGCTGAGCTTGTATGTTGAACAGCAAGCATTGCAGCCCACACAGCATCGTCTTCTCTGTTCAAGATCTTCAATGATGGAGGTTGATTCAGCTTCGATATCTTCAACTCTTTGTAGCCACCCTTTGACTTGGCTTGTGCAGGTTAATCCCTCCACCTCAGCTCGCTCAACCTTTCTCTTCAAGTCATCCCTTTTGTCCTTCAGTTCATTTAGTGCTGTTGAGAGGGAGTCAATCCTTTGATCCACATTAACAACATAGCTCAACCTTGCAGCAGCAGAAATGCACAAGCTGTGAACAATGCCAATCAGAGGAGAAACAATATCCATAGATGAAATTCTTCTGCGAAGGAAAGAACAAGTTGATTGAAGTTCGCCTAGAAAAGCTGTTTATTTCCTTGCCACCCACTGAATTGATGAACATGAGAGGATTGCTCAATTCTTGCAATGAAAAGATGAGAGTCAAACCAGCACAAATGAATTGGAAATGGACTGATCATCAACTCATTTTCCCTCGATTAGATAATGCAAGAAGGCCGCCATTATGGAAACCTTCTAGTTGACTGACTTCTTCTATATTTGCGTTGCTATTTTCCACCAGTATAAAAGAATGAAAAGTACGTCTATGAAAGTTCCCCACCTTTTCCTTGGATTAAAAATTTGTTGACAGTCTCTTTCAATGATTACTAAAAATATTTCAGCTTTAGATGTTCAAATATCAAATCAAGAATAAATTATTATTTTTTTTGGAAAATCCCCAACAAATTGATTCTGAGTTTATTTCATTGGTGTTTCTAATGCTATTCCAGCTTTAAGGAACACGATATGGCTATGAAATTCTGAACAATCATTACTCATTTGAAAGAGTCTAACAATTGACCTTCATCATAAAATTTCCCTCTGGTGCCCCCCGATGAGCAAATATTTCTTTGCACGCTTTAGAAGATCCTAAAATTGTCTAAAACAAGGATCAGGCATAAAATTGTTAGTGGCTATATTAACTGCAGCCTGCAGATGAAGCTTCAGTGTTCCATATTTTCCTTCTGCTTTTTATGAGAAGGGAAGACGTATTTCTATAGATACGTCATTCTCGTTAATTTTGCTTTAGTAGATGCAGAACACACAAGGTGGGAGAAAATCTAGAGCCTAGCAGAAGAAAGAGTAAAATCACAATTTATGATGTAGACACTGAAATTAGCAAACCTTCACTCCCTGAACTATCAACAAGATCTAGTGATCTAGGTAAAGATTAGAGGAAAGCATGCTACGCTGAGGGAAAAATTAATGCAGGATATGCACTAAATCCATAGCAAATCAAGTTCATCAAGAAAAAGATGCCATAGATACGATGAGCATCTACACAAGTTATGGGATCAAAACAACAGTGCCTCCATCACGTTTAAGCAAATGGATGAATATACACATAAAATTTATATATGTACATATACCTAGTTTTTCAACACGGGTGGCCTTCGAGTATCCTGAACAGCAGTGCAAAACAGAACTCAACAAAGGGAAAAACTCATAAAAAAGATAGGTCTACACTGTCAGATAAGTTCTTATCATAGTTGCTCCTGTTGGATCGGAGAGCAGGTGCCTGACAAGGCACATTCTCAAATCATTTCGTGCAATAACAAACATATAGAGGGCAAATAACATGAGATCAGCTGAGGAGAGAGAGGAGCTAAGAAATCCCTGCCACATCCTGCAAACCAACACATCTATCAGTTATTCCAAAGTAAAAGTGCAATGCAAGCAAGTCCAGCATCTATTTACAGATTTAGCTCACCCCTATTCATTTATGTGTAAAATCAATTAGAATTGACAGCCATGCTTCCCCTATTTTCTTTAGCAATGAATTTCTCTAACATCTCTGGCTATCATGCTATTTGAGAACTGCTTACCTACTATTAAGGCTCATTCAAAATTGCTCCTGTTAATAATTTGTTCAATAACACTGTTATTAAATAATGAGACACAACCAATTTCATCCCAAAATCTAAACCCTAATTTATTTGCTAAAACAGTTAGAAACCCTTTAAGATCTTGACCAATCACAATACAACCTGAAACCATACAATATCAAAAGAATCTTTTTCGCTTTTATGGGTCTTTTAACTGTACAACTACGTTCACATGACAAAGTTTATCTGGTATATGGGTTCAATTTTCAGCCAATACGTCATTTTTGTTAAATTGAGCCAATTTTACAAAGAAAGTTATTGAACAAATTATTAGCATGAGGTTAATTTTGAATAATTGAGACGTAAAGGACAAAAACTAAATGATAAGTTAAGCTCTGCAAGCAACCTGCCATCATAGGAATTGTGCAGCTAAGCATAATTGAGTGCCCAAAATTAGGTTTTGAATATGTCATGAGATGGAAGAAAGAAGCTTGACAGTTAGAGAAGGAATAGCAGCAGCATTGGTTATTACATTTTGCATGATTTACTTGATAATCGAGCATGCGGGAAATAACAGTTGTATCAGTTAGTTAGTTGAAGTTAATTGAGATTTAGTTACAAGAAGGTTAGCAATAAACAGATTGTATAAATAAGACATGTGAAAGATGTGTGAGTCAAGTAATCAAGTATACAGTTTCTGTAATTTCTTCTCTATTTCTTGTCATCCTCGACCTCTTTTCTTTCATTTACACATTGTTAAGGAAAACTTCCTTGGTATCAGAGATACAGAGATCCAAGC
Organism: Populus x sibirica; assembly: GCA_019202695.1. NCBI lineage: Eukaryota > Viridiplantae > Streptophyta > Magnoliopsida > Malpighiales > Salicaceae > Populus > Populus x sibirica. Next base: position 3,077,949 of record JAGMVL010001159.1, read on the forward strand.
AAGAACATCCTGTCATTCTCAACCATGGTAGATAGTAACAGGATGAGATCTTTGGAGGAGCATAGCAGGCATACTGATGAAGAAATACAAGTAATCAGAGCTGAAGTCACATTGCAAGGAACAGAATTAAGCAAGAAGATGGAGCAGCTACAAGTACAGATGGATACAACGTTGACAGCCTTGAATTCCTTAAAGGCCACTCATAATAATGAAGGAGGAAGAAGGTAGAATACTAACATTGAAGGAAGCATTCCTCCTCAAAGAAATGGCAATCGAGGAGATAATATGGGAATTCTAGAAGGCAACAGGGGAGGATATAATGCAATCTTTCCAAGAGTAGAATTACCTACTTTTTTTTAAGAGAATCTAAGAGGTTGGATCATGAAGTGTCACAAATTCTTTAAAATGCACTTCATACCTGTACACTAATGGATTGAAATTGCTTCTTCATACCTGGAAGGGAGAGCAGAGATCTGGTGTGAGGGATTCTTGGTATGGGGCAATGACTTAGCCAACTGGGTTCTAAAGGGATTTGTGTAAGATTTGGGAATCGCAATGATGTGGTTGAAGAGTTTAACAAGCTGAAACAGGAAAAGAGTTTAGAGGATTATGTGGAAAAATTTGGAGAGCTCAAATCGTTAATGAGTTCATGAAATCCTTCCTTGCCAGAAGCATACTATGTGTCCAGCTTTATTAATGGGCTTAAAGAAGACATTAGACCAATGCTGAAAATCTTGAAGCCAAAAACACTCATGCAAGCCTTTGAACAGGCCAAGTAGCAAGAGGAGTCTAACTATGCGATAGCCAAGAAGAACAGAATGATGCCCAGACCTCTAGCAATGTCTTTGGAAGACCAACATGTAGTTTCCAAACAAAACCTTTGTATCAATCAAAGGGTGAAATGTTAAATGGCTGAGAACAATCCTCTGACAATCTTTATGAGCAAAGAAGGAAGATTGGATTGTGTTTAAGTGTGGAGAAAAATTCAACCCTGGACATAAATGTACCGTGAAAGGACTGCGTATGATGGAAAGATTGGAAGATGGAAGTGAAGAGTTTTTTTAGACTGAAGAACAAGGAGAAGTGAAAACTGTGGAGGAAGATGGGATAGAAGAAAATGGGCTATCTCTGAATGCTACGGCAGAAAACTATGTTGATAACACTATTAGAATAAAAGGAAGTTGTCAAGGGGAGGAGCTCATAATATTAATAGACAGTGAAAGTACGCACAGCTTCATTGATGAAAAGGTGATGCTGAGAATCAAGGTTGCAATGGTAAGGACAACAGTGTTGGCAGTCACCGTGGCGAATGAAAATATTATGAGATGTGATGCGCACAACTTCTTGTGGTTCATGCAAGTTTGCAAATCTTGGAGTTGGGGAGATGTGACATGGTGTTAGGAGTGGATTGGTTAAGGGTGTATTCACCCATATTGTTTGATTTTGTTAAACTGAAACTTTCATTCAAGAAAGAAGAAAGAATGATTGAACTTAAAGGCGTAGTAAATGAAGTAAGACTACAAGAGATCATGGCAACCAAGGCTTACAAAAGTCTTAAGAAAGCTGTAAGTGGATTTGATGGACAGTTCTTTGCAATTGAAGTTGTAGAGGCAGCAGTGGATGATGAAAAAGATCCAGTAGTAGAAGCATTGTTGAAAGAGTTTCACATGGTGTTTGCAGAATCCACACAACTTTCTCCTGTCAGGAACTTAGACCACAAGATTCCATTATTTCCAGGAGCAAAGTCTGTGAACATTAGGCCATATAGAAGGTTTTTAATTCAAAAGGAAGAAATTGAAAGGCTAGTGAAAGAGATGCTAAAGAATGGGATTATTCAACACAGCAGTAGCTCATTTGCTTCCCCAGTCCTTCTAGTCAAGAAGAAATACAACACATGGAGATTCTGCATAGACTATGGACATCTGAATAGTTTAACTGTTCAAAATAAGCTCCCAATTTCATTAGTTGATGAGCTGCTGAATGAACTTCATGGATCACGGTTCTTCTCTAAGTTGGATATAAGGTCAGCATACCATCAAGTGAGAATGTTTGAAGCAGATGTGGAGAAAACAGCCTTCAGAACTCACCATGGCCACTACGAATTCAAGGTAATGCCTTTTGGATTAACAAATGCTCCGACTACATTCCAGACATTGATAAATAATGTGTTAGAACCTAATTTGAGAAAGTTTATACTGGTATTTTTTTATGATATACTAGTATATAGCTCTACCTTAGAGTTACATATTAGTCATCTTAAATTAGTATTGGAGCAACTAAAGAACAACCAGCTTTTTCCAAAAAGATCAAAATGTTCTTTCTGTAAAAGGCAAGTTGAGTATCTTGGGCATATTATCTCAAAGAAAGAAGTAACCATTGATCCTAAAAAGACTGAAGCTGTTAAGGATTGGCCAGTACCTTCTGCTATCAAAGAATTAAGAGGGTTCTTAAGCTTAGCAGGTTACTACAGAAAGTTTATTCAAGGGTTTGGCATGATTAGCAAACCACTTACTGACTTACTGAAAAAGAACAGTTTTGTATGGAATAATAAGGCTCAAGATGCATTTGATAAACTTAAAGTAGCTCTAAGCACAGCACCAGTGGTGGCACTGCCTGATTTTGATAAGGTCTTCGTATTGGAAACTGATGCTTGTTCCAGTGGATTGGAAGCAGTGTTGAGCCAAGAAGGTAGACCTCTAGCTTACTTCAGCAAGGCTTTGAGTCTAAGACACCTGAGGTTATTAATCTACAAAGCAAAATATATGGCCATTTTGATGACAGTTGAAAGGTGGAGGCACTACTTGGAGCATAATCAATTCATCATAAAAACAGATCATGAGAGCCTGAAGTTCCTACTTGAACAGAAGATCCATACACCAATACAGAAGAAAGGGTTAACCATGTTAATAGGGCTTAGATATCAAATTCATTACAAAAAAGGAAAGGAAAATGTGACAACTGATGCATTGTCCAGAATATTTGAAGAAGAATGAGCAACTGTTGGAAATAAACAGATTGATATGCTTAATGGCAGGGTTGATGCAATCACTGTAATGGTGCCAGCTTGGCATGAAGAAGTAAAGGCATCTTATGAGAATGATTCTATCCTACAAGGAGTCATTACTGAGAAGATGATTAATATGAATAGCTGGCCACAATATCAGTTTACAGAAGGAATTCTCAGATTCAAGGGAAGGACTGTAATTGGATCAAGAGGTAGTTTGAGGAAAAGTTTAATATCTACAGCTCATGATTCAAATATTGGTGGTCATGCAGACATACAGAATTCTTACAGAAGGCTGAAGACTTTGTTTTATTGGCATTCCATGAAAAAAATGGTAGAAAGGGTTGTCAATGAGTGTGATGTGTGTAAACAGGACAAATTAGAGAGAGTTGCCTATCCAGGACTCTTACAACCTCTAGAAACTCCAGGTGGGGCATGGAAGGATATTACTAGAAGGACTTCCCAAGTCAGAAGGAAAGGATACAATTAGATTCACTGAATTTACACATTTCATTGCCATGTCTCATCCTCTTACAGCCCAAGATGTAGCTCAGTTATTCATGTGACATCTCTATAAACTCCATGGACTACCAGCTACAATACTGACTGATAGGGACAAGATCTTTACTAGCTTGTTCCGGAAAGAATTGTTCAAGAAACTAGGAGTGAAGTTATACATGAGCTCTGCCTACCATCCACGGTCAGATGGGTGGATTGAGAGGGTGAATCAGTGCTTGGAAGTTTACTTAAGATGCATGACAACGCAATATTCTAAGAGATGGCTAAGGTGGTTGTCTTTGGCGCTGTGGTAGTACAACATTAGTTTCCATTCAGCCATAAAAATGACTCATTTTCAGGCTCTATTTGGGTATCCACCCCCTTGCAGAGAGTTATCTACTCAAGAAGCAAGTTCTGTAGCTACAGTGAATGAGATGATAGCAAGAAGAGTTACTACTGATCAGTGGTTACAAAAGCAATGGGATATGGCTAAGAATAGGATGAAACAGATGATTGACAAACACGGGATTGAGAGAATTTCCAGTTGGGGATTATGTCCATTTGAAGCTTCAACTATGACAAACACAGGATTGAGAGAATTTCCAGTTGGGGGTTATGTCCATTTGAAGCTTCAACTATATAAACAATCAAGCATAGCATTGAGAAAGCACTTCAAGTTCAACCCGTGATTTTATGGTCCTTGGAAAATTCTACAGAAATTGGGAGCAGTTGCCTACAGGTTATAGTTGCCAGTTGGGGCTGCAATACATCCTGTTTTACATGTCTCGTTGCTCAAGAAGAAACTGAGGACAAATGCCGTCATAGCAACAACTATGCCAGCAGTGGATGATCAAGGAAGGGTGAAGATTCAACCAGTGGCTATACTAGACAGGAAGCTCATGAAAAAAGATAACAGGGCAGTAGTAATGGAGCTAATCCAGTGGTCTAATATGTTTGAGGAAGATGCCACCTGAGAAATCCTGGAAGAATTGAGCCAACAGTTCCCTGATTTTAACACAGATTTTTGTGGACAAGAATCTTAAAAGGAAGGGTGATTGTCATGAGATGGAAGAAAGAAGCTTGACAGTTAGAGAAAGAATAGCGGCAGCATTGGTTATTACATTTTACATGATTTACTTGATAATTGAGCATGTGGGAATTAAGAATAAACATGCGGGAAATAACAGTTGTATAGTTAGCTAGCTGAAGGTAGATGAGATTTAGTTACAAGAAGGTTAGCGATAAACAGATTGTACAGATAAGACATGTGAAATACGTTAGTCAAGTAATGGAGTGTACAGTTTCTGTAATTGTAGAAAATCCTTTCTTCTCTATTTCTCCTCATTCTCAACCTCTTTTCTTTCATTTACACATTGTTATGGAAAACTTCCTTAACAGAATATGTGCTCATCAAAATTCTCCAAAAAACACAATCACAAGTTCTGCCATTCTCCCTGAAACTAAAATAATTTGGATTCCATCTCAGGCACAACTTCTTTTAAGATGGCTAGTAGTCCCACCACCATCATTACCAAAGCCATTCACAACCACAACTCTACTGCGTGTTGATTATGCTATAAAACAAGAAACACCAGAAATCATTACCTCCCAGTCACTGCCTTCACTTCCATTACATGATGCAGAACCATTATTTTGCCTAGATTCTTTACTAACTCAGGGCACACGTAGTTCTATCCTCTGTATTATTTTGTGTATTCATTTTCCAGAACGAGTATTACATTTCATCCCAGATTGACTTGTATCAAGCTCATATGAAATTGAGTTCTAACTACGAATGGGGTAAGCGGATATTAAAAGAATACTAATAATTAGTATATATAGGCAAATGATGGGAGTAGACGTAAAAGGATACTAATCATACCAACTGGGTAAGCGGAAGAAGGTATGGAAAAATATTCTGATGCCTTCAATATCCAGCTGCAATATAAGTGCTAGTCCAAAGAGAAAGAATGCCCTTTGACGTTTTCTCTCTAGTGGCCAAAGAGTATTCCAAGCTGAGAAAAAAGAAAAGCATTCAGCATAAATTAATCTTCCACCATAAGTTAAGGAGCATCAGCTAACTTGTCTTTATTGATATTTTCAGAAACTGGACTAGAAAATTCGTTCCAAAATGAGTCCTAACAGGAAGCTAAAATCCATGGTATAGAGGATTCTCCCAAAGAAAAGTTGTCAAATGAAGAAACTTATTGCACTGTGCTGGAAGTGCTGTTTTATTCACGCAATAAGATTGACAAACTCAGTAAGAATTAGATGTGAGTAACTACTGTGATCTGTGATGTCCCATTTTGATTGCTGAAATTATGATATTACCATCTTTAAGGAAGATATGTAAAATGGACGAAGTGGTGTTCGGGAATGTTTGTGTGTCTACTGTTCCATACCTTGCATTGATATATTTGCATAACGTCTTTCAAGAGTAGGCTTTCCCTTAGAATGATCCTGATTCAATATATTTGCAATTACGGAAGCACAATTTGGAGCCTCGGACAATGATCTCACCACTGAATAGCCTGTTTGATGAAGCATGAAATGAATAGGTGCCTTTAAGTTTCATTTACTTCAGAAAACAGAGATTATCCCTACTGTTCTTACCTGTGGCTGGATGCACCATGCTAGCAGCAGCACCAAATGCAAGATTTTTTTGCTCGGTATTTGGCAAGGAACCACCAACTGGAATATAAGACCATTCCTGCTTAACAGATCAAAAAAACTATTCACTACCCTTCACGCACCCAAGGGACAATAATGTTGTCAATATAATTCAACTATTTTTGTGAAATAGCTATGTCCCCGAGAACGCAAAATGCTTTCTAGTGCAAAACACTAATAGCACTTTGTTCATGGGGCTTCAGCATTATGCATGACAAGAGCGTGTACCATCTAGTAATGGCAATACCAACAATTAAATATGCGCAATAAGCACCCTCGGAACTATTATACCTCAAAAATCCAAATTGGAGGAATCAAACCAGATAACCTCTGATTGATATCGGGACAATATAACTGTCAAAAAGCACATCAGATGACAATGACAACCACCTTTTGTTTTTGAAAACATAATTGGTTTTACATGGCATGCAAACAAACACATGTCTTGGAAGTAAAGATAAGGAAACTGCTCCTAGAATGCATCATAGATTTGGTTGTGAAGATTACCTCTTCATAGGTTTTCAAGACTCGGATTCCCATTGCCTCTAACCTTGACAAGAGTTTTTTCTTTAACAAGTCGAAAGGCATCGCGTCTTTTGAGGCCAAACAAGTTTCCTGCAGTTTACTATCTCTTTAAACTTTGCACATTATTGTTATTAATAAAATTGAAAATATCCAAAACAAATCATATTGAACAAACCTCAAAGAAAACTCTTGTTGACGACATGGGCATTGCATAAAGAAATGTTGGATATTCAGCTTCTAAACATTGAACTTTTTGTTTAATGTAGTCTCTGTAATCCATGAAAACCATTAGGCTAGGATCATATGGATTGTTTTCCACCTGCAATTGAGAAACAAAGTGATATTGTCAAAAGGAATTGCAGCTCTGAACAATTTACAAAATCCTTCACCGGTTTCTTAGAAGAGAATTATAGAGCAATATTTAAAATTCAGATCGATCCTATGGTTGAAATTATCAATGTAACAGCAAAGAGAATAAACCTAGGGTGCAAACCACAGAGGGAGAATTGAAAGTCATTGTAATGGCTTCTTAATTCAAAGTTGCTTACCATCAACAATATATATTCAGAAAAGAAAAGGGTTTACACACGCAATCCTTTCTTTTCCCTTTTGTTCTAATTTAGGTAGGCATGAGGACAATCCGGTATTAGGCTACCATCTCATGTCAAAATATGGAAGGAAGAAAATGACATAGAAAAACACGGCTCATATAATACATAATTATTGATAGTTACAGGAGATAAACAGGGCTAATAAACCAGCTATTATTATTAATAGATAAACAAAGTTATACACATAATCTTTGAGCTTTAAATGACTTCTAAAATGGTATATCTCACTCATACCTCAACTTCCACACCATAAGCTGTTTGCACAGAAACCCTTGGACCTCCCACCTCATACTGCAAGAGTTTTCCCGAAGCAGCTCCAGATGCAACAGTAGCAAGCCTTTAATAACATGTCAAAAATCAAATTTGGGTTTAAATGCAATAAATAAGATAAAATTCACGTTTACTAAGCAAGGACTAAAAAAATTTGAGGACATCAAAATTTACCTGCATGGAACTACAATGCCATGTTCACAAGCTACAAGACTTTGACCATCAGTTGCTTCGGTAATCCTTTCCACTTTTGAGCTCAGATATGAAACACCTGACTCGACACACCTAGAGGAAATTAATATAGATTATACACCTCTAAAGGACTCCAATTCAATATCAAAGGCATGATTAAGATGAAAATTATGATAAAAGCAATTATTGAAAACACACACTCTTCGTAGCTAGTCTTACCTCCTCAACAACTCTTCATGGAGCAAATATCGACTAACTCGTCCATAGGCGCGACCGATCAGAATGGGATCATTGTCGTTAAGATATACAATGGTATCCCGCCAAACATGCTCAATACACCCATCAAGTCCAAGATCTGAAAATACAACAATTTATAGTTATACAGGTTAATCCAAACAGGAAATGAAGTATTTCCAAGCCTACAAATTGCAGCAAAGTTGCATCAAGTGGTAAGAAAAATACCCAGTTTAGATTATTCACTCAAGCTTAGGCAAGTTACAAACGAAGTTGGAAAAAAAAAATTGGAAGGCAAAAAAATAGTTTAATATTCCATACGTAATTTAAAAACACACGTGGCATTCGTAATAAAGGGAAAAAAAATACTAAATATTAATACCTTTAAATTCATCCTCCCAAACACCATAATTATTAGTAAAAGGAAGATCAGGACCAATAAGTCCAACACTTAACCCCAACTTAGCTGATTCTGCAGCTAAAGCTAATCCTGCTGGACCACAACCAACCACCACCAAATCCAGTTCTCCTCCACCTTCTCCGCTTGTTGCTATCGGCCGCAACTGCAACCGCATAATTAATAACAAAGTTAATATGTTAACAAGAAAAGAAAAAGAAAATTAATTAATTAATCAAAAAACACCTTGTCGGCAAGTTTAGACTGTTGACTCATGGCCTTTTCTCGCTGCATTTGTACAAAACCAAGCTCGGAACCACCGGCTTTAATATAATCCTCTTCATCAGCAAACATACCTTCTTTGACAGCAACACTACTACAGCTATCATTCATCCCTCGACTACTATTACTACCTCCTCCTGACCTCACTTTACATAAACGGTATCGTTTATTACTATTAAAAACACTCTGCTTTGCACTGCTGCTGCTACTACTACTCTGTAGCTGTGTTGCTACTCCTGTTTTAGACCTCCACACAGGACATGGACATGACAGCAGCACAGCCGCCATTGCTCCGAAATTCCGAGCTCCCACGCATTCCATTTCTTAATGTCCGCTATCTTTTTCTTGCTCTCTGCTGCTATTTATGTGCAAGAACAATCACGCCATTGCCGTTGTTTGGGTAGTTAAAAGAAAATAATCGAGGACAACAACGTCAGTGACGTTTTGGAGATGCTTGTTGATTTGATTTATTTATCTCACAGTCTTTGTTGAGTTCTTGAAAACACAAATAAATGAAATAATGTCACCGACGGTCTGATCTTTTCTTTCTTTTTTTGAGGATAGGGAAGGGTAGGCTGGTTTGGTTTCTCTGCTCTCTAGTCTTTTCCTTGCTCGTCATCTCTTGAACTCTCATCCTCAAGACCGCCACGTGGACGTATTAGATTGGTGAAGTATTTCAATATAGCCGCTCCTATCTCGAACGGGTCCAAACGACGTCATTTTCTTCCCTTTTTTTACTTGATATATATATTATTAATTAACAATAACTATAAGGTTATTGCTCATCTTACTGTTTTTTCAGATATAAATTATTGTGAATTAAAGTAGTATTGCCAGGAAAACTTACTAGGTATGCAGCTAGAGGTAGGATTATTTTGTTTTATGGAATACATTTGACATTAAAAAAATAAATGAGGATAAAATGATTTGTTTAGATTTTTTTGGTTGTAGTATAGATATTATTTGTCTTTTAGGGAACAAAGTTTTAATCTTTAAGTTAGGGTTTTTTTTTATTTTAAAAAAAAAAGAAACAACCATACCTTTAAAAAGAGGAAATATGCATGTGTTGAGGGGTTTTACCATCTTTTTTTTTATTAAAGCAGTTTAAATATAAGATTATACTTGGGTTATGATAAAAACAAGGTTGCATGTAGGGGTGTTTTTATTATTTAATATGGTTGTCATACTTAAGCACATGGGTCTGGTATGGTTACTAGACTCAAGCGTCTTGGGTCTGACATAATTTTCAAACTCATGTTATTTGGATCTAACATGTTTATCATACTTATTTTTTGAGGTTTATCTTAGACGATTCATTTTTTTCGTAACCCCACCCAAAACGATTCTAAGTAAACCCCTTGCCTTTTCTTCTTTTACTTTTAAACTAAAAAAAAGTGAATTTTTTACTGAGGTAAAGAAAGTTTAGAGGCATGATTTTTTTTTCCAGCTCCACAATATAGATATTGGGTATTTTAGGATAAATATTATATATACCATTAATAATTTTATATCAAAATTATTTTTATATCAATCTTATCATGCTGCACATTAAAGATTTTTTATTGCCTTGCTAGACCTAGAACACCTGGGTTTGGGGTTGTCGCCAGACCCAGGCACAGATTTGACATGTTTGATAAACCTAATGGGTCTAACATTTCTAACTGTTATTAAAATAATTATTTATATTATTTATTAATTGACCCGCAATAACGCGCGAATCATCTGGCTAGCAATCTTACCTCCAAACTATTTTTTATAACAATTTCACTCTTAAACTTCTTTGATTTTTCAATTAAGAGTTTCTGTTAGAACGCTTAACGGGACAAAATTAAGCTCCTTATAAAAACAAAATTACAATTTGGATGGAAATATGAATAAAAAAAGTGCTTGTATGTAACGTACAGTTGGGAAATATGTTTCAGATTTTTCCTCTTTTTTAAGATAGGTCAAATAAGGAGAGGACGACACCGTATCAGGATTTTCGTTCTCGATTGCAAATTAGGGCTGACAAATCAACGGTTGCGTTGCCTAGCCTAGCCTAGCCTAGCCTGATACCTTGAGGTCAAGAAGAAGAAGAAGAAGTTATCAGATGAAAGCATAAAGAAACCCTAGAAAACAGAAATTTTGAAGGAAAGGAGAGAAAAAGAGAGGGATACAGAGAGAGAGAGATGGGGAATCCAAAGCAAAAGTGGACATCAGAGGAAGAAGAAGCGTTGAGAGCAGGAGTAGCCAAACACGGTACTGGAAAATGGAAAAACATACAGAGAGACCCTGAGTTCAATCCTTACCTTTACTCCCGCTCTAATATCGATCTCAAGGTTTCTTCTTCTTCTTCTTCGTCTTGTTGTTGTTGTTGTTGTTGTTGTTGTATGATATTATTATATTAATAGGATAAATGGAGGAATATGACTGTTAGTGCCGGTAGCCAAAGCGTTAAGGACAAGTCTCGGACGACAAAAGTGAAATCCATTCCTGATGCTGCTGCTGCTGCAACTCCACTGCCCAACCCCCAAACTTCTGCTGCCTCTGCTGCCGCTGCCGCCGCCGCCGATGTTGCTATCGATGATTATTCGGAAGCCGCAGCGGATTCGAAAACTGCTCCTAAGTATGTTCTTTTGTATTCCCTTTCAAAAAAAAAAAAAAAAGGAACAAGATTGTTTTGTGAATTCTTGTAAGTTGGTGGCAATTAGGGTAATATCGTGCCATAGTTCGTATGTATCGTAAGACAAGTATTGTAGTTGCTTTGTGTAAAGTAACATAGAATGGTGGCGTGCATGCGGCTTGAGAGATCTCTGCAATGCAATGATATTTGATTGATTTACTTAATTTGGCAGGTACAATGCCATGATTTTTGAAGCAATTTCAGCCTTTAATGAGCCAAATGGAGCAGATACTAGCGCAATAATCAGCTACATTGAGGTCCCAACGAATTTCATATCATTAAAATGTGTTTTCCTTTTGTATTTGATAGTCATAGATTTACCATCGAGATAGGTATTTATTTGCGACATGGAAGAATGGAGCAGATACTAGCGCAATAATCAGCTACATTGAGGTCCCAACGAATTTCATATCATTAAAATGTGTTTTCCTTTTGTATTTGATAGTCATAGATTTACCATCGAGATAGGTATTTATTTGCGACATGGAAGAATGATCTTCGTGGTTTTGTTATCTCTGGTAATTATGTAGTTGGACATGATGTTGAATATATATGCGCTGTTTATACTTGTTGTCTTCATATTTTCGAGATTTGGGCTAGAATTGGACTTGCCAAGCATGTCGCATGTTAAATCCTATAGCTGCAATAGGAGAAAACCAATAGCCTTGAAATCTGTCTCACCTAACATGGTGTGCATGGAGAGCAGAGGACAAATCCAAGGTGATATTCCTCTGATTTGTAAAGAGTATCAGGAGCAAGTCACTTCATCCATATCCCACACCCCTGTCCATGCCTCAGTGGTTGCCATCCTGAAAAGGGAAGAGGAAAGAAAAGAAACCACATAATAGACCCCTACAAAAATTTTGTTGTCATCCGGATGAAATTAGTGAATGATTATGAAAACATAAAATTATGTAAATCAACCATAAGTTGCTCGTTATTATTTCTTATTCGTCATTGTTGATTTTTCCAGCTCTATGAATTTTAAGAAATATGACGGGTGTATTTTTTTTCCCTTGATAATTCATGCAGCAAAGACAAGAGTTACCACAAAATTTTAGGAGGCAATTAAGTTCAAGGTTGAGGAGGCTGGTAGCTCAGGAAAAACTTGAAAAGGTGAGTGATCTCGATCTTTCTAGTGGAACTTCTTTACTGATGGTGATATCCCTAATATTGATGCGCACCTTGTCACACTACTAAATAATTTCTCATAAATTTATAATGTAGAATCAAATTGTTCCCTTTTTTTAATTTTCATTTGCATTTTGTTGCGCTCCTCACCTCTTTGTTCATGCCTTATTCCTTGGATGAGAATTGCAATTCAAGAGCATGTTGCAGCAAGTTAATGTATTTCTCAAAGACCATCACTGCCACATACCAAAAAAATAAAAACAGAGAGAATGAAGGTTCATATATGGGCTTGTAAAAGTCCATTAGTTATTTGTAATTTCCTTGGAATTAGATGATAGTAAACTTGCCACTAGTGATGGCTGCAAAGAAAGTCCTATCTCTTTTGTTTTTTTCTTTTGTCCTTCAATGACTGAATTAAAGACTGACATTGAGAGAAGAAACAGAAAAGCCCAATCTCTTGTGTGTGTTTTTTAGTTTGTCCTGTGAGAATAAATTGCACAAAAGTTATATTGAATAGACATTGTGAGAACATACTGAATGGTTTGAAGTTTTAACGAATTAAGTACAGGTCCAAAATTGCTACAAGATAAAGAAAGTTTCTTCGTTTGGGACAAAAACACCAACTCCTAAGAAAGAGGTGCGTCCTAAGTCTGTACACGACACCGGTGATACTGTCGAAGGAGCAGCAAATGACGCTGCATATAGTGTTGCAGAAGCAGAAAACAAATCATTTGTTGCCACTGAAGCAGTTAAGGAGTCAGAGAGGGTTTCAAAGATGGCTGAAGACGCAGATTCACTACTGCAGTTGGCCAACGAGATACTTGAGAAATGTAATTCATCCTTGCTTCTTCAGTCACTGCTTTTCCACTATCTATTAATTCATGCCCTTATTCTTGATTTGGCAGGCTTACGAGGTGAGATTGTGATCATGGGATGAGATACGAGCTCAAACCTTTAAAATGATGGGCTGGAGATGACCCAACAACTAGAATGCATGTAAATAGTGCCTGTTTCTTCCCTCAATTTTTTTTCAGGCATGATTAAGCTAAATTATTGGGCTGGTTTTGCGGTAGCTATTATAATGTAATTTCTCAGATAAGATATTCGTGATAGATATTGTAGAAGAAAACATTTAATTTTGATGTCCTTAGAGCTCTTGTTCTTTTATTTGACAAAGATGCCATTTAGCAGCGGAATGGATTTTTTCCCCTCCCTGCTTGAATCTCTCTTGCTTAATTCTCAAACCAAAAATTCTTTTGATTTCCTAGACAATGTTTCTCAAGATCTATTAGAATGTGCAAATGCAGTCTGCGTGAGAAGAAAGCCTGAGCTTTGATTATGAAAATTGAAGAGCATATACTAATGCTAAGAGCATATACTAATTAAATTCTCCTGATCTACTAGATGTTCTATAATTTGTTTAACAATGACATTGTTTAGAGAAAGACTTTATAAGTGGTCTCCACCATGCAGCGGGCTGGGTTAAGAAGAATTAATGTAAAAAATGATGTTTAGGTATTATTATTGTGTTTTAAAGAGAAAAAAATAGGTGACTCGGATAACAGATTAGAAAAAAAACAAAAGTAAATGGATTGAAGTTAAAAAGATTTGATGATGATGACTCTTAGAAAAAGAATGTTTGCTCAAAGGAAGCTCAGTTTGAGACAACTCAATATTAAAAAATTAAATTAAAAAAAATTAAAATGACAAAAAATTAAATCGAACCAACCTGAGTTAGTATGCTAAATTCATAGACTCAGGTTGTGAGGTTGAAATAATTTCATAAAAGCAAATTGAAAAAATAATGATGCTTGATTTTTAGCAATCTAAATGTTGAAAGATGAAATGCAAAGGGAAAAAAAGTTAACAAAATAAACCCTAAAAAAATAAAGTATCGGCAAAGCTAAGTAAGTCCGCTAAACTTTGCGAGCCGGATCATGTGAACGGGATAACCTAATAAAAGGCATAGTAAAAAAAATTATGAATTTCAATTATCAAACAAACCAAATATTAAATGATAGAATCGAGAAATATTTAATCTTAAAAAAAAAAGATTTGAGTTAAACTGAGCTAACTCGTCAAGTCCGTTACCTAGTTCATGAGACCGGAATAACTTTATAAAAAAAAAAGTAAAGAAAAGTTTGATGCTCTATTTTCAACAAATCAAATGTTGAATGATGAAATTGAAAAAAAATCAATGTAAAAAAAGATCTAAAAAAAGACCGATATCAACCCGGGTTAACCTTCAAACCTGTAACCTGGACCATAAAACCTGAATTAACCTGTAAAAAAAAAACATGAAGTCTAACTTCTTTATCAACCCAATATTAAATAATAAAATTAAAAAAAAATAATTTTCAAAAAGAACCCAAAGCCAAACATAGCAAATAAAAAAATAAAAACCAAACAAGTCACATTTTATTTTTTGCTAGGCGAACACTAATATTATGGAGAGGAGAGGGTAAATAGCGGGGAGAAGGAAAAAAAAAATGTTGTCAGCGTCGCACCGCTGCCCATCTACCAACACACACTGCCTCTCCCGAATAACCTCAACATGCCACTTCCAATGCCACCAAGTAAGCCGGCATTTGACTGTCAAAGAAAGCCGCACTTGTTGCCAGAACGTGGCGAGCTTCCTCCACACACGCCAGTTAAGTTGTCATGCTTGCTCACCATATTTGTTCTACGAATAATTTTGATTTTTTAAGTCTTAATTATTTTATATTAATATAATATTATTTTATTATCAAATTAAGGATCAACCAATCACTAGAATTTTTTCTTGATATTGTTGCTACCGATAACCAAAATAAAGTATTAAGTCAAATCCTAAATAAATATAATATGAAAAAATCAAATAAAAAAAATGACTGTGATCAGAAAAAAAAGCAAATCAGAATATATATATATATATATATATATATATATATATATAAAATACTGAACACTTGATAAAGCTTTAAATTTGGTTAGTAAATCTCTAATTCTTTTAAATTAATAAAATTTAATCTATTTTTTTAAAAAATAAAGAATTAAAATGAAAAAAAAATCCTAATAACGATAAAAAAGGAGACTCCTTTCAAGAATGGGATGTGGCAATTCCAGCCAAGGAACCACAGAGCGGTTTGGCGTTCTCTCTCTGTGTTTTTTCGAGGTTCAGGATATTAGTTTGGAAATTACTATGGAATCCTTCCTATTTGATGGCATTTTATTCAAGCATTCAATCAGCCTGGCATACCGTCGGAGCTTAGGAACATTGACGATAGACTGCTTGCTTGGCAGTATCCAACAACAAGGGTTTTTCTTTTTTCTTTCTTTCTTTTTTTCGGTCAATCATAAACTTTTCCTTCGGGTAAACCCATCGATGCACTGAAGTCAATTGTGGGTTAGATTTTAAAAATAACATGATTTACTGGTAAAAATATAATTTGATTTTAAAAAATCAAGTTAATATTTTTTAAAAAAATATTAAAATTATATATTTGATCAATTTAGATCAACTCAGTTTAACCTATCAAATTTGCTACTCGTATCATGAGATCATGATAACCCTATAGAAAATAAATAAAAAAATATATTACACTCAATTCTCAATCAACCTAATGTTGAAGGGTGAATATATATATATATATATATTAAAAAAAAAACATAGAAAACCACCCGAGTCAATCGACCAAAATCGTGACCCGAGTTATGAAGCCGGGATAACCTCATAGAATACAAACTAAAAAGATTATGAAGTCTTATTCACAATTAACCCATATATTAAAAGATGAATTTTTTAAAAAAAATTAACTAAAAAAGAACAAAAAACCTGAGTCAATTGGTCTAACATGCGACCCGAGTCATAAGATCATAATAACCATATAAAAAGCAAATAAAAAAATAATATAAATCTTAATTTCCAATCAACCTAATTTTGAAGGATTAAATTGAAAAAAAAAACAAAATAAAAAATAACCCAAGTTAACTTACCAAATCCGGGAGGTAATGAAAAATAAGTTGGAAAACACTTTCCAGTATTTGGTTATGTCATGAAAAATGAGCTGGAAAATAACTTATTAATGTTTTATTTTTTTTAAGTTTATTAAAATAATGAGGAACAAATCTTACAAATTAAAAGGTTGAATGAGAATGAAATTAAAAAAATATATAATTTCATAAATTATCTCAAATAAAATAAATAATAATCAAAATAATAGAGATCAAATCTAAAAAATAAAAAAATTAAAAGATGAAGAAATTAAAATAATAATAATTACTATTTCATAAATTATTTCAAATAAAATAAGTAACAATCAAAATAATGAGGATCAAAGTTAATATAAAAATTAAATTTTAAGGGATAAAATTAAAAAAAATATATTAAAAAAAATATATAGCAATCAAAAGTTTGAGGACCAAATTTGATACAATCAACAAATAATATGACATTTCTAATTTTTTCACAATTTCCAGAAAGTATTTTTCGCCCAAAATAAAAGGAAAACACTTTCCTGGAAATCAAGCTAAATTTTTCTTTGACTGGAAAGTGTTTTCCGTTGACCGGAAAATATTTTTCATTAACCAACTTTTCTAATGGCAAACAAACACAGGAAAATTTAAAAAGTGATTTTCCGGAAACCACTTTCCGGGAAACAAACGCACCCTAAATAGAAAGCGATTCGAAAAGAATTATAGAGTCTAATTCTCAATCAATATGTTAAAGAATGAAATTGAAAAAAAAAATAAACAAAAAAAACTAACCCAGGTCAACATAGTTAACTTACAAAACTCTTGACCTACGTTATAAGACCAGAGAAACTCTATAGAAAACAAATCAAAACAAATTATAAAGTTCTATACCCAGTAAACTCAATATAGAATAATTAAAAAAAAAAAGTTTGAAAAAAAAAAAAAAAAAACTCAACTTTTCATGGTTAATTGCTACATTAAAAAGCCAAATGTATATGTTATTTAATTAAGATGAAATGAAAATGGAATTTTAACTTTTTCACCTAGTTTACACGTCACTGGCTAACGATTCTTCGGTCTTGATGGTTTTAACACGAGTCGCTGGGTGAATAACTAAATAAAATCTCTGAAATTTAGATGGACAGACCATCATAATTTGTTAGAACTCTGTTCCAAACACAACTATTGAAGCTACTGATTGATTCTAATGTTGAACGACATTTCCTCCCCAGCTATCTTCAGACTTGGATCTAACATTGTCTGGTGGGAGGTGGGAGATACAAAATTGGAAAGCAACTCAACAGAGCAAAACCAGTTGATGTTGAAGAAGATCAAATATAGCAATAGCAAATTTAAGAGGCTTTAAATTGACGATGCTGGCATGAATAATAGTTGTGGCACAAGCCAATAAGCAAGCTATAATCGTGGCATGCATGTAAGAACAAGTTCGCAGCAGCAACTCAGAATAAAACGGGTTATTCAAGCTCACAGCATTATTTGTGTCCAGAGAACAATTTAAATAGCGAATGACATTGCAATTGCCTCGACAGCTTAGGCCTATAAAACCACAAAACCTGTTTTCTCAAATACATTGCATAATTGATCCTGATGCTGAGAAAAAAACAAAAAAATAAAGAGTGCAGCCACATACCCAGTCAGTCAAAGAAACTACAGAACCACCTTTCAGACATTTCGATTTATAAGAGTACTAGCCCTAGTTCCGAGGGTCTCAAGGCATGCCTTATGCGGTAATTGTAAAGATAGTAGTGTAGTTGCCCATCACCTGGTCCAAATTTCAGTTCTTTCAGGAAAGACTCGTTATGCATGACATCCAATGCATTAAAAACGTCAAAATCCTTCTGCTTGGCAACAATCAGTGCATCATTCATTAACTGAAGCAATGGAGTCTTCGTGCTAACATTGTAATATGAATAAGCAGCTTTCAATGTCGAGTGGTTCTGGTTGCCAAGAATAGAGGATGGAAGAGTATAGAAGCTGCAGAAGTCGGTGATCTCATGAGTCTCTGGGCTCTCAACCAAGTAGCTATCAACCACGTTCTCGGTTGGAAGAAGCCAGTGCTCCACATCATTTTCATCAAAATCCGGAGCAACAACAAACTGGCTCAAGTAATTTCTTAGCAACCTCGTGACAGCAGGCACATCACGAAGTTCCATATTTCTAAATCCAGGGGTGGCAGGGGAATCTGGTAACTTGTAAAGTTTTATGGTCCGGCTCATTGTCATCCTTGCACCAAGCCTTGAAAAGCCAACATCAATAAGCTTCTTGGGGTTCAAAGACCTGTGCCAATACTGGCAGGTTGTTATTGGTGTTGGAAGAACCACTCCAGCAGTGTAAGCAGCCTGCCAAATATTCTCTAAATGAACCCTCCTTGTGACCTCCTTAATCATAACAGGAGCAAGTCTCTTGGATCGAAGCTTCTTATGAACACATAAGAAATTAATCTCTGCCATTTTCACAACTTGATCACGCACCCGAATCCTTGCAGGAACGCCTGTTATAAAAGCAACAAGCTTCTTCGAAGTTTTGGCACGAACTCCAATGTGCCAGCTTCGATAATAGCCCGGGGGACGCAAAGCCCATGTAAGAAACTCCTGCGAGTAATTAAACCTGAACATGTTCTCATCGTCCTCAACATAGTTGTTCTTCAAGAGATTGTAAACCTCGTCGCAAGTCTCATCAGATTCCATGTCACAGGTGGTCCATTCATACTGACTAGGGAGATTGTAAGGTTCCTGTTTAACTTCAGAAAGCAGGGTTGGAGGCTCGATGGGACCTTCAGGCAGATTTGAGTCACCAATGTCTTTGAATTGACCAACAGGTTGACTTTCCCAAAACTTGTGTGTCTTGCCTAAAGAAACCGAGTCCTTAAACCTACGGACTATAGTTGAGAGTGAACTATTTTCCTTGGAAACTGGGTTTGTCTCAGAATCATGATCAGGGTTATCTTTCGAAGACCCAGGTAGTGAATTGTTATTGTTATCAGCCATTTCAGCAAATCAAGTTTCCTATCAAACAAAACAGATATAATTATCAAAGTAGAAGAGAAAAAACATATCTAACAGCGAAGCGAATCCAGACACCGCACCGCAGAAAAATCAAATCATTGTATTAAGAAACCAAAACCCACCCAGATGCTATTTTTGTTTATAAGATCTGTTCATCCTGTCAGGCACATGAACAAACCACAGAAAAACTGACAGATCTACAAGACATAAGCATAGTGGTGTATAAAATACCTTCCTTCAAGGAGCTACTGTAGACCGACCTATTTCTTGATGATTTCGAGAGGAGTCTCCAAGGCGATGATGGTGCTAGGAAGATTTGGGAGGCGACTGCAAAAGACACTGCTTTCTTGCTTTGGGGATTTTTAATAGGAGAAGAATTCCACGAGGAGAGGGTCTGATTCGCTTTTGATTTAAGTTATACTCTGCACCTTATACTTCCTTTTCGATCAATTGCAACCCTATAATATTATATTATATTATAATTATAATTATTGTAACATATACTAAATCGCATTAGTATTTTATTATGGACTGAATAGTAAAATTCATAGTAAAATACTTTTTAGTTTTTTTTTTAATTGTTTTTTTTTTTTAATTTTTAGTTGTTTTGTTTTTTGATTTTTTATGCATTTCGGGTTTTGTTTTTTCTTTTTTTTTTGTTTTTTATTTAATTTAATTTGTTAATGTTTTAAAAAAATTTATTTAGTTATCAGATTTTTATGATACGAATTCTGGGTTTAACAGGTTAACCTGGATTGACGAGTTAACCCAATTTTTTTTTTCTTTTTAATTAATTTTTTTCGTTTACTTTAGTTTGTTAATGTTAAATTTCTTTCTATTTAGTTATCAGACTTTCATGATACATATCTTAGGTTTGATGGGCTAACCCAGATTAATTCTGGGTTAACCCGTAATTTTTTTTTATTTTTTTCTTTTAATAATTTTTTTTATTTAATTTAGTTTGTTAACGTTAATTTTTTTATTTTGTTATCATACTTCATGACACAAATCTCGAGTTTAACAGGTTAACCAGGTTTGACAAGTTAACCTATTATTTTTTTTAATTAATTTTTTTCGTTTAGTTTAGTTTGTTAATGTTAATTTTTTTTTTATTTAGTTATCAAACTTTCATGACACGGATCCGGGTTTGACGGGTTAGCCCTTGATTAATTCGGGTTAACCCGTTAATTTTTTTTTCCTATTTAGTTATCAAAGTTTCACGACACGAATCTCAGGTTTGATGGGTTAACCTGATTTGAAGGGTTAACCCAGTTAATTCATATATTTTTTTTCTTTTTCTTCATTACTAATTTTCTTCCTGTTGGTTTTTTTTCTTTTTAATTAATCCATTTAATTATCACACTTTTATGACACGACCTTGCAGTCAAACCCACATCCAAAGCTATTGGGTCTGGTATTGCAGCCAGACCCACTTAAACCTGAGTCATGCAAGTTTAATGTTATTAATAATATTATAAATATTACTCTTGGGTTAGGTGTTGTAGCCAAATCCAATATTTTTGGGTATAACTATGCAGAAAGACCTAACACTCTTAGATCTTAGTTTTTTTATATATTTTTATAAAAAAAAAATTAACCCGTAGCATCGCGCGGGTAAATATAACTAGTAACAATAGCTAAAACTGCTCAATGTTTTACTGTGTATTGCACAATGCGGTCCACGTAGAAACACACGAGCTGTTTTCTCTTTTTTTTTTACTTTTTTTTAAGCTGTTTTTTTTTCTTTGTTTTTTTTAAGCTGTTTGTTTTTGTTTTTTTTTAATGAATATTTTTTTTGTTAATGTTAAATTTTTTTTATATTTAGTTATCAAACTTTTATGACACAAGTTCGGGTTTGACGGGTTAACCCGGATTTTTTTTTCTGGTTTTTCTTTTTAATTAATTTTTTCGAGTGCAGTCCACAGTGAAACGCTGAAGTTGTCTCTTTTTTTTTTTTTTTTGCTTTTTGCTTTGTTTTTTTAAGCAGTGTTTTTTTCTTTTCTTTTTTTGCTTTTTTCTTTGTTTTTTTAAGCTGTTTTTTTTTCTTTGTTTTTTTTAATGAATATTTTTTTTGTTTAATTTTCTTTTGTTAATGTTAAATTTTTTTCTATTTAGTTATCAAAAACTTTCATGACACGGGTTCCGGGTTTGACGGGTTAACCGAATTTTTTTTTCGGGTTTTTCTTTTTAATTAATTTTTTCGTTTTATTTAGTTTGTTAATGTTAAATTTTTTCTATTTACTTATCAAACTTTCATGACACGGATTCCGAGTTTGACGGGTTAACCCAGCTAATTCTGGGTTAACCCGTAATATTTTTTTTTCCTATTCAGTTATCAAACTTTCATGACACGAATCCCGGATTTGACGGGTTAACCCAGTTAATTCAGATTTTTTTCTTTTTCTTCATTAGTTTTTTTCTTCATGTAGGCTTTTCTTTCTTTGTTTTTTTTAAATTAATATTTTTTTTGTTTAGTATTTTTGTTTTTTTTGCTTTTAGTTTTTTTTCCTTTTTAATTATTATTTTTAAAAAATTTAGTTTGTTAATATTAAGTTTTTTTCTATTTAGTATCAAA
Organism: Populus x sibirica; assembly: GCA_019202695.1. Taxonomy (NCBI): domain Eukaryota; kingdom Viridiplantae; phylum Streptophyta; class Magnoliopsida; order Malpighiales; family Salicaceae; genus Populus; species Populus x sibirica. The sequence goes on from JAGMVL010001159.1 coordinate 3,099,980, forward strand.
CTTTCATGACACGGATCCCAGGTTTGACGGATTAACCTGGTGTGACGGGTTAACCCAGTTATTTCAGATTTTTTTTTTCTTTTTCTTCATTAGTTTTTTTCTTCCTGTAGGTTTTTTTTCCTTTTTTTTCCTTTTTAATTAATCTTTTTTTTGTTCACTTTAGTTTATTAATGTTAATTTTTTCCTATTTAGTTATCACACTCTCATGATACGAATCTCAGGTTTGACGGGTTAACCTGATTTGGTGGGCTAACCCAGTTGATTCAGATTTTTTTCTTTTTCTTTATTAGTTTTTTTCTTCCAATTTCTTCTTTAAATATTGTAATTAACTATAACTAAAAGACATCAATCTTTTTTTCTTCCAATTTTATGACACGAATCCTAGGTTTGACGGGTTAAACCAGTTGATTCAAATTTTTTTCTTTTTCTTAAGTAGTTTTTTTCTTTCAATTTCATCTTTTAATATCGATTTGATTAAGAATTAAACTTTATGATTTGTTTTGTTTACTGTTCATTAGATTATTGTGATCTTATAAGGGGATTTTACTGTACCCCTCCTTGCAAAGCATTATTCATCAGAATAATGCTTTGCTTTATTGTTTTTTTATTTTCAATTAATCTTTTTTTTTTTAATTTCATTCTCGTAATATTAAATTTTTTTTTTTAATTATCACACTTTTATAACAAGACCTTGCAACCAGACTCATATCCAAGGCTCCGGGTTTGATGTTGCAACCAAACTCACTTACACTTGGGTCATGCAAGTTTAATATTATTATTAATATTATAAATATAATTTTTGGGTCAGGAGTAGCAAACACGACCCAATGCTCTTAGGTATAATTTTGTAGAAAGACCTAACACTCTTAGATTTTAACTTTTTTTGACATTTTTTATACAAAAAAAATTGACCTGCGGCGTAGCGCGGCCACGTTTCTAGTACTTTCAATTTGTCATTCAATCTTCCCTATTTCCGTCACCATTGTAACCGTCGCACCCGACATCGCGACGACCTTAAAAAAAAAAAAGAATAGATTTCTAGCATCTTGTTCTTTGATGAGAAAATATCTTGTTTAAGGAGTCGCCACCTAGTATTATGGTCCTTTGGGAACCCTAACTGGTCAACATAGATTCTATGGTACGAGACCGGTTACGTAAAAGAAAATATATTATCACCCCTTAAACATCTTGTACGTGGCAGGCTGCATTGCTGGTTTTGTCTTAAATTGCTAAAAGTTTGTTGGTGTATGCTATGATAGTTTGCTTGTAATATTCCTAACTCTAACATCGATTAATATTCAACTACGGATACTTCCAACTCTGACGTTGGTAAATATTACGTAGCTAAAAAAATAAAATAAATTTAAATCACTATTTTTATTCCGACTCTGACGTCAGTGAATAAACCAATAAAATAAATTTATTTTTAATGCATGCACATATTTTTTTTATTTTTATTTTTTTCTAAAAAAAACTAGATTTGTATTTTACAGTAAAAAAATCCACAGATTAATTATATAGTGAAATACCTAAAAATATACAAAGGATTTACAAATAAATTTACAAGGACCCACCAATATTTTTGAATGGATTAAATATCAAATAAGTAAATAAATAAATAAATAAAAAAGATTAAAATAAAGGCTGGGCCCAGCCTGGTCACTGGTTCAAACCAGTGACCTGCTAGTCACTGTACATGCATGGTTACAGGGTAATTATATTTCTAAAGGCAGGGAAAACGAAAGCTTACCTGTGTAGCTAGGGACGAAGCCGAAGATGATGGTGTATCGGACGATGCTCTCTATATTCCTCTTTTCGTTTGTTTTCTCTCTGGTTGTTCTTTTCTTCGGCTTTGTTTCCTTTGTTCGTATTCTCTAGTCTCTCCTTTTTTATTCTTGTTTCCCTATTTTCTCTCTATCTCTCTGCGTCTGGCTCTCTCTCTCTCTGTATCTTCGTCCTCCTGGTTTCTCTTAGTTTTTTTTTTACGTCCCCTTTGTGTTGTTCTCCGGTTTCCTCTCTTCTTTCTTTTCCTTTGTTTCTCTCTTCTGGTTTTTTCTCTGTTTTCCCAAGTTCGTCTTTTCTTTCCCTGTTTTCGTTCGTGTTCTCTGTTTTTCTTTGTGTTATTCTCTACTCTTTTTCTTTTCCTCCTTTTTCTTTTCTGTTTCGGTTCATCCTCTCTGACTCTTCGTTTTTTCTCTAGTTCTCGCCCCTTTGTGGCCTTCTCTGGCTTTTATAAAGCCAGAGGACGACCTCTGTTCATGTGTTTGTGCCTCACAATCGTGAGGCACGAACGCCTTTGTTTCTTTGAGAAGAAACAGGGGAATAAGGGTCTGCTATTCTGGTTCGTCTTTTTGCGTTTGTTTCCTCACCCTATCGGTTCTCCTCCGGTTTTTATTTTCTCTGGTTTGTGTTTTCGGTCAACTCTCTATCGGTCCCCCTGTTCCCTGTTCTTCTCTGGCTTTTTATAGGGCCAAAGAGCTTGCAAAACAAACCAATCCCCTTTACAGTCCTCCATTTGCAGGACTATTTAATCAATCCACGAGAGGGATCGTGGGCAAGGGACGTGGTCCACGATTCGGACCGAAATCACTGCAACTTTTCCAGCTCCCCTGTTGAATCGGGATGAAAAAGACGAGCATGACTGTTCCAGCAACGGTGCCGTTTCGGCAGAAATGGACATTCTTATTTTGGCCCCTGAACTTTTGAAATTTAACAACTAGGTCCCTGATTTCATTAATTAAACAATTCCAAGTTCAATTAAGTCCCTAAACTTCCAATTTATGTTGTCTTGGCCCAAATTTCAATTTATTCCTCATTTTTTTCATTTCATATTTTTTTGTTGTTTTTTTTTAATAAAATAGAAGGAGTCAAAAATTAGGTTATGACAGTTGCCTTCTCTTTATAATATTTACGATGCAAAGACATTGGAAAATTTTGTTTTGGCTTTGCGTAGTAAATTTATAAAGAAAAGTAGACACAAAAGAACTTTTGCTTTTCTGAGAGTCCTGAAATCTTCAAAAACAGTAGATTGACAAACGATCTTAGGGATGAGAGCTCGAAGGCGCACTTAAAAGGAGGTAGGGTTAGGAAACACACTACCTTTAATGGTCGAGGGCTCGAAGGTGCACTCGAAGGAGGTGAGGGCTCGAAGGCACACTCAAAAGAAAATAAGGGCTCGAAGGTGCACTCAAAGGAGGTGAGGGCTCGAAGGCGCACTCATAAGGAGATAGGGTTAGGAAACACACTACTTTGAATGGTCAAGGGCTCGAAGGCGCACTCGAAAGGAAATGAGGGCTCGAAGGTGCACTCGAAAGGAAATGAGGGCTTGAAAGTGCACCCAAAAGGAAATGAGGGCTCGAAGGCGCACTCATAAAGAGGTAGGGTTAGGAAACACACTACCTTGAATGGTCAAGGGCTCGAAGGCGCACTCGAAAGGAAATGAGGGCTGGAAGGCGCACTCAAAATGAGGTAGGGTTAGGAAACACACTACCTTTAATGGCCAAGGGCTCAAAGGCGCACTTGAAGGAGGTGAAGGCTCGAAGGCGCACTCAAAAAGAGATAGGGTTAGGAAACACACTACCTTTAATGGTCGAGGACTCGAAGGCGCACTCAAAAGAGGTGAGGGCTCGAAGGCGCACTCAAAATGAGGTAGGGTTAGGAAACACACTACCTTTAATGGTCGAGGGCTTGAGGCGCACTCGAAGGAGGTGAGGGTTCGAAGACGCACTAAAAAAAAAATGAGGGCTCGAAGGCGTACTCAAAAGGAGGTAGGGTTAGGATGAAGAAACAGATGAATTGAGATAATTTGCTTTGATATTTTATTCAGTATACTTGTTACTATTTAAGTACATGAGGTTGTTACATCAGCTAAGGATAAAGGATAAGAAACTCTTTTGAATTATTGTTGCCGGTTTACAAGCTGAACTAGTCAACTTGTATTGAGTGGATTGTGTATATCCTTTACACGCCCCCGCAAGATGGTGCTCCCATTGGAGATACCAATCTTGGATAGTAGAAAGGAGAGACGTTGTCTGGACAGAGGCTTTATTAGAGCATCGGCAAGCTGATCAGCAGTAGCAACATGGGAGACACGTAGAGAACCGTGAGCCACTTTGTCACGAACAAAGTGAAAATCAATAGCAATATGCTTCATACGAGAGTGAAACACTGGGTTGGCACAAACATAATTATTATCACAATATATGACCGGTGTGCATGGGAGAGGAAACTGGAGTTCTGTCGGGAGAGATTGAATCCATGCAAGTTCTGTAGCTGTTGTAGCAATGGCCCTATACTCAGCTTCTGTGGAAGACCGTGCAACAGACCTCTGTTTCCTGGAACTCCATGAGATAGGATTGCCACCCGGAAAGATCACATAAGCAGTGGTTGAAGTTCGATCATCTAGATTTCCAGCCCAATCAGCATCAGAAAACGCATGTAAGGAAGGATTTCGATGCCTGCGAAGATGTAGACCGTGAAAGATAGTGCCTTTAAGATATCGCAGCAGACATTTAGTGGCAATCCAGTGGGATTCAGTGGGGCAATGCATAAATTGAGATAGCTTGTTGACAGCGAAAGATATATTTGGGCGAGTAAGATTTAAGTATTGTAATGCCCCAATGACACTCCTATAGGCAGTGGCATTTGCAGGAGGTGTACCATCTTTAAGAACAAGAGAGCCAGTGGTAATTAGAGGAGTGCCAACTTCTTTAGCACCTTCCATGCATGTGCGAACCAAAAGATCACGAATATATTTGTGCTGGGAGAGAAACAGACCTGAGGGGGTGGGAAGCACTTCAATACCAAGGAAATAATGCAATAAGCCGAGATCCTTTACTGAGAATTTTGTTGATATAGCTGCGATGAAGCTAGCGATGGAAGAAGGATCATTGCCAGTGACAACTTATACCAGAAAATATATGAGTTGTGCATTGTGATTATAGATAAACAGAGAAGGATCAGAAACTGCATTTGTGAAACCATAAGATAGCAAGAAAGAGTGAAGCTCATGATACCAGGCCCTGAGGGCTTGTCTGAGACCATAGAGGGCTTTACGAAGCTGGCATACATGAGTGGGAAACTGGGAATCAGTAAAACCTGGAGGTTGAGACATAAACACTACTTCAGACAGTGTACCATAAAGAAATGCATTATTAATATCCGGTTGACGAAGTGGCCAGCCATTGGTAACAGCAAGGCTGAGAGCAATTCAGATAATTGTGGGCTTGATGACAGGACTGAAAGTTTCTTTATAGTCAATGCCCGGCCTTGGTGAAAACCTTTCGCAACTAAACGTGCTTTATAACGATCAACCGTGCCATCATAGTTGCGTTTGATTATGAAAACCCACTTATAGCCAACCAAGTTTGTAGATGAAGAGGGAGGGACAAGATCCCACGTGCCATTACGTAGTAAGGCATTGAATTCATCTGACATGGCAGCGCGCCATTTTGGGTCACGAAGAGCTTGTGAAGCACATGATGGTTCTTCTATGTCAGGGAGATTATGTCTGGTGGTGGCATTAAGTTGACGGTTTGGTCTAACAATGCTATTTTGGGAACGAGTAACCATGAGGTGTGTTCGGTGGAGGTGTGATGATGAGGTATTAATGGGAATGGATGTATTTGTAGGTTGTGGGGATGAGAGGATGTGAAGAGGAACCATTGTGGCAGTAACTTTAGTGCCCGAAGAAGATGATATCGTTGGAGACCGTGGAGCTGTGCATGAGACTGTGGAGCGATGGTTGGTGGTGCATTGGTCCAGTGATGAGTGGAACATGGATGGGAGACAAGTCATGTGATGGGGGAGAAGAATTGGGAATGGAAAGGGGTTGCTAGGCGAATAAGAGGTATGGAAAAACGGTTTCATCAAAGACCACATGACGGGATAGAAAAATATGATTTTTTGAGGGGTCAAAACATTTGTATGCACTTTGGGTGAGGGAATAGCCTAGGAAAATACAAGGACGGGAATGAGGTTCAAGCTTGTGATGGTTGTATGGACGTAACCAAGGAAAACATAAGCAACCAAAAATACAAAGTTTGGAATAGTTTGGAATGTCACCAAAAAGAGCGTGAAAGGGAGAGCGATTGTGTAAAATAGGTGTGGGAAGACGATTTATAAGGTAGGTGGCTGTTTGGAAGGCATGGGACCAAAATTTAAGAGGAAGATTTGACTGATGAAGAACAGTTAGACCGGTCTCAACGATATAACGATGACGACGTTCGGCAATTCCGTTATGTTGAGGTGTATGAGGTGGTGTCATGAGATGAGAGATGCCAAATTTTGCTAAAAATGGTTTGAGTTTTTGAAACTCACCCCCACCGTCTGAATAAATGGAAATGATTTTGGTTTTGAAGTAGTTTTCTACAAGATTTTTTAATGTTGGAAAAATAGTGAAGACATCAGACTTGTATTTAATAGGATAAAGCCAAATATATTTAGTGAAATGATCCATAAAAATAACAAAATATTTGTTTTGATCAATGGATTCAACGAGAGGCGGGACCCCAAACATCGGTGAAAATGATTTCAAGAGGTCCATGACTTGTAAGAGACGACACTGTAAATGGAAGCTTGTGACTTTTATTGCATTGGTAAGATGAACACAATGTTGAACACATATTTTTGGATGAGACAGGTAAAGAAAATTTCTGGAGAAGAGATTGAAGTGTGCGAGAAGAGGGATGACCGAGCCTTTTGGGCCACTCATTCACTTATGTTTTAACACCAACCATAGCAGACGGTTGCATAGGCACGGTTAGAGGCCATTCATAAATATCATTCTTATTCGGGCTTTGAAGAAGAGTCTGCCCCGTGCGTAGGTCCTTCACAGAAAAATGAGAGGGAAAGAATTCAATGGAAGTTAGATGTTGTTTGCAAAATAGAGACACAGGCACCAGATTTTTTTGAATTGAAGGAACACAGAGAACATTAGAGATAATGAAAGGAGAAAGTGTAGTGGAACCAGAATAAGAGATACGCAAACCTGTACCATCACCAATGAGAATAGAATCAGGACCATCATAGGGTGAGTGAAGGGAAAGGTTATGAAGATCAGAGGTGACATGATTGGTGGCAGCAGAATCCAGGAGCCAAGGTTGTCTAGGGGATTTGTGGTGGTGCAGTGAGCAGCAAGTGAGGGACCAAGGAGACCCTTTGCTCGTGTACATTGCTTTGCACTATGACCTTGCTGGTCACAGAATTGACAAACACCTCTGTAGCCACGTCTTTGATAGTTGTTGCGATTGGATTGCCAGGGAGAAGCCTGTTGAGTAGAAGAAAACTGACGAGAAGTTGACCATGAGGACTGAGGATGAAAGTGATGTGGTAATATAGCTTTGCGATTGGATGACCAAGTGGACTGATGGCCACGATGCGAATTATATCGCTGAGTAGTATTGGCAGACAAAACTGATGAAGTTGACCGTAAATCCTCTCTTTTAATATATGCCTCGTAATCAATTAATTTATCATAAAGTTCTTTATAAGAGATGGGGTGTTCCCGAGCACGAATACCTGCTGTGAGTTCTTTGAATTCATGACCAACACCATTAAGAATAGCAATGGTGATATCATCATCAGAAACAGGGATATCAATGAGTGCCAATTCATCAGCAATGGTTTTAATAGAACGGAGATATTCATTGAGAGAGCTGGAATCACGAGGACGAACAAGACGTTCCTTAAGACTCATGACACGTGACCGAGAACGGCTGGCATAGAGACGAGTAAGTTTGTCCCATGCCTCTTTTGAGGCTGTAGTGGATGCAATAAGAGGAGTAATGGAGTTAGAGACTGAAATACGGATGGCATGTAGCAATAGTTGATCTTGGCGCATCCATGAAGAGAAGGTGGCAGAGGTGCGATCAGGGCAAGGATGGGTTCCATTAATAAAGCCTTGCAAATCATATCCGAAGAGAAGAGAATTAAATTGAGCACGCCAGGAAGGATAATTTAAATGAGTAAGTTTGAGAGGAAGTTGACCACTGGTAAGAGCAACAAGAGGAATGTGAGGATCAGTGGATGAGGTGGTAATCGTAGGGGTTCTTTGGTGTGGAATTGTTGTGATCAGCCATGGAGAAAATAGAAAAATGAAGAGAAGAGAAGAGAAGAAGATAAAATTAATCTCGTTAGAGCAAAAGCTCTGATACCATGAAGAAACAGATGAATTGAGATAATTTGCTTTGATATTTTATTCAGTATACTTGTTACTTTAAATACATGAGTTTGTTACATTAGCTAAGGATAAAGGATAAGAAACTCTTTTGAATTATTGTTGCCGGTTTACAAGCTGAACTAGTCAACTTGTATTGAGTGGATTGTGTATATCCTTTACATAGGAAACACACTATCTTTAATGGTCGAGGGCTGGAAGGCACACTCGAATGAGGTGAGGGCTCGAAGGCACACTTAAAATGAGGTAGGGTTAGGAAACACACTACTTTTAATGGTTGAGGGCTCGAAAGCGCACTCGAAGGAGGTGAAGGCTTGAAGGCACACTCAAAAGGAGACTGTATTGCCTCTGTCTCTGGAAGCAATATCTAAACCCAACTTTCTCCCTTTTCCAACTTGAACAAATATTTGTAGAATCGAACTATTTCCAGCTTCACCTCACAAGAATTTGAAATAAACCTTCCCGAAACCGATAGTGAAAGAATAACATTCCTATTTTTCCTTTTAGTTGCTGAAAGATGGAAGAAACAAATATTTTTATTCCTTAACTCACACCACTGAACTCTGGATTTTTTTTATGCCAGATGGACTCCTGCATCTAGTAAAGGGATCTAAGCTCATTCAATAGAAATTTGCTTCTAGATAACTCCACATCTGACAGAGTTCTGATCTCATATAGTCCTTCCAACTCTTCAATTTCATGCTCAACTTTCTTAACTTTGAGTGTGTTTGTTATCTTCAATGCTGCCCACAGTGTCCCTATTCCACAATCTTAAGTACTCTTTAAGATCTTTGACAGTTTGCACAGTATTCCCTTTACCGTGTTCAGAGTGCATTAACGAACACCAACAATCCTGTATAAATTTTCTAGAATCAGATCTTAACCACCAACATTTCAAGAATTTGAAGGGTCTAGGTCCCCAGTTAATGGAATCTAACTTCAAGTGTATTGGCCTTTGGTTAGAGGTAAATTTTGGTAACCCATGAAGGGAAGAAGAGGGAGAGGCATTGACCCATTCAGAAGAAATAAAAGCCCGATCAATACGGCTTGCAAAGTTGCCCCTAGACCAAGTGAACCTTTTACCATTTAGAGGTAATTCAATCAATACGTTCTTGAAGAACTTTCATGTAACAAGTAATGCTCCCACCACCCTTGCGATCAGCAGTAGGCATGGTTTCGTCAAGATCACCCATAATGCACCATGGTTTGGATAAATTGGACTTGAAGATCTTCAAATACTCCCACAAATTCTTCTTCAAGTGGATATCATTTGGTGTATAAATAACAGGCACAACACAATCCATATTGTATTGGCACAATCTCCCTTCCACGTGCAAGATTCTCCCAAACAAGCCAACCGAAGTGTTAGAAACAGTGAAAAAGGAAGGATTGCACGCACAAAGTAAACCCCCAGAGAGAACCAACAGAAGGTACTGCAAGCCATGACCTAGAGTGACGACCCCAGACAGAGTTTACAGAGTATTTATATTTTCCACGGGATTACCTTTCTTGTTCTCTTCCACACTTCTCTTCTCGAAACCTTTATCTACTAAAAACTCTTTTCCATAGATTCACATGGAGAAAGATCAGCACCCAAATTTTCACAGCAATTTGTTCCTATGAAACCATCTTCAGAGCATACATTGTTCTTCCTACTTCCCAACGAGTTATCATAAGAATGCAGATCATCCATATTAGCATAGGATTTAGTAGAGCCATCATCTTTGGTAGATTCAGACCTCTCATTGTTGGATGAGTGCATCTTCCCAACCCATTTCTCGAATGCTTTTTTCTTATCAACACTGCTGGAATTAAGTTCTAGACAAGGCTCCTCAGTAACCTTGAAGATCCCATGCATCTGGTCTTGAAACTGGGTTAGGGACTGGATTTTTCCAAACTAGCGACTGTTACTATCTTGCATGATCCGTGGGAGAAGATCAGGGTATGAAAACGGGATTCATTGCCTCATGATTGTAGCCGGCATGTTGAAGAACAAAAACATGCATTTTTGTCCCAGGGGAGAGTCGGTCATGGCCAGAAATCAGACCCAAAGATTGCGCGAGGATAAGTTGTTTCTGCTTGTTTGAATCCCATAAATCAGCCTCAGGTGAAGTACAAAACTGCGTCGTTTTCATTTAGTGGAAAATAATGTCATTTTTAAACTTAATTTGGGATTTAGGGTTTGTAATTTAAACCCAAACGATGTCGTTTTCAAATGATGATTTCCAGACCAGCCCTTTCATCCTCGCATTTTTTCTAATTTCATTCTTGGCCTTTTAATTATTTTATTTTCAACCAATATTATCTTTTTGTCTTAATTTCCTTCCATTTTGATCTTGATTGAATGGGGATGGGTCCTTTAATTTTTTTTTTCCATGAATCTTCAATTTTAGCTAATTTCAATTATTTTCTTAATTTTTCTCTTCAATCTTGTACCTATTAGACCCTACATTATTTTAATTTAATCTCTGGCCTATTAAATTCAATTATTATTATTTATTTATTTATATTTATTTTGATGATATTATTTATTTTATTATTATTTTATGTATATTTCTTCATACACAAAAATTAAATAAACACATTACTAAAATAATTATTAGAGATTGGAAAGAACATTTGTTTTTATTTATATTTTTTGAAAATGAATGAGGTTAAATTTCTGGTTATGACAATAGGCTTGAGCACGTTAACTTTAATATTATTAAAATAATAGTGCATTTAAATTTAATTATAAGTCACATTAATAAAAAAAAAGTGATATTTGTGTACAAACAAAACAACCTAGAAAGGCTTTTAATCCAATAAAAAAAAATAACAAATTTATTGGAGCTAATGATATTTGTGATAGTAGTAATATCTTGACTCGTGGTGATAAAAAATACTTTATTACTTTTATTTATTATTTTTTAAGATATTATTATGTTTATTTGACCAAATCTAAAAGTAAATTATTTGATAAGTTTGAAATTTTTAAAGCAGAAGTAAAAAATCAATTAGAGAAAAAAATAAAAATAAAAATACTATTTGATAAAGGTGGTGGGTATACTTCTAATAAAATGAATGAATTTTTAGAATTACATGGTATTATATGTCAAGTGACACCTCCTTATTTACCATATTTAATGGGATAATGAATATTAAAAAAAAACTTCAATGAATATAGTTAAAGCAATGTAAACTAAATCTGATTAGCCTAATAACTTTATATTCTTCTTGCTATATTCTTCATATCATTTCTTATAAAAATTGGGATACGTTAAATGAATTTTGAAAGAATAAAAAACCTACTTTAAAATATTTTAAATAATAGGGGTGTGTAGCTAAAATAAATATTATAATTACTAATAAAAAGAAAATAAATCCTAAAACTATAGATTGTGTATTTATTAGATATTATTTGTGCAGTACAACTTATAGATTTTAGTTCTAAATTTTAAGATTGATGAAATTGCAAATAATACAACTTATAGATGTAGTTTTCTTTAAAAATATTTTTTCAATGAAAAATAAGTTGTCTAAACCTATTAATGAAAGTTATTCTTCTAAAATAGATATTGTTGATAATCATGCTTTTGGTGAAATTAGAAAGAGTAAAAGAAATAGAAGAACAAAAGATTTTGGTGCTAATTTTTACACCTTTTTCCTTGAAAATAAACCTAAAACATATAGTGAAGCTATCGCATCTATTGGAATTTTGTTTTTTAAAAAACAACAATAATAATGAAATTGATTCTTTAATTTCTAATGTAACTTGATTTTTAATTTATTTTCCATAAGGTTGTAAGTCTCATGAGACAAGATATGTGTGCATGATCGGAAAAAACACAACACTAATAGAATCTTAAAATCACTCATATGTTGTGTGTGTGATAAATGTAAAGTTGGTCTGAAGAACCTAATTCAAAACATTCTAGTTCTTATGGTTTTTTAAGTTAAGATTTATTAAAATTAAATGTAAGTTCAAACCCTAAAAGGTACCTAACATCGATTACACAACACTAATTGTTTACTTTTATTCTATTCATTATATGTAAGAATGATTTTAAATCATGTGGATGAATGTTGGAATCTTAATTTAAAATTATAATTAATGATAGTTGTTTTAAGTAATTAATAAATTTTATTAACTTAGCCATTATGATAAATTAATTTATTATATTTAATTGTTTTAAAAATATTTGGTAGCCAATACCTTTATCGAGTACATATATATGACTTATGTTTAGGATGGAAAGTACATAGTTTTTTCACCATAAGAAATTCTTAAAAATAGTTTTATATTTTACTTAGTCTCTTTCTCTCTCTCTCTCTCTCTCACACACACACACAATTTAAGAATTCTTTTTTTATATATTCCTCTCAAGTTTCACTATAATTTCTTTTTTATACTTTATTAACTCAAGTGAGAAAAAAAAGATGATTAAAAGGTTTGAGGAATTTTTATTGTATCCAAAAATTCTAATAAATTGTTGTATCTTGAGAGAAAAGTGTGTTATATATAAAATTATTTTTGTGCAGAGAGAGAATAATGTTATTATGTGCTACAATCCTGAACTTCTTTTAAACCCTTACTCTTTCCTATATTTACTTTTAGTTCTAATTATTTTTATTATTGCTCTTAGTTGTTGATTTAATATTTAAAAAGGGAAACAAAAATATTGATTTCATTTCTTTGCCTAATTCTTTCTATTTTAATTGCCTAACAAGTTCTTCAATGGGAAAGCTATTGGTGCTTTAAAAAGTTCTGTTTAGTGAATTGGATTATAGGAGCATGTTGGATTGATTCAATCCTGATTTTATAACGCTACTAGTTATTTATGCAACTTGAAGTTAGTACATAGTTATATATGAATGTTCAATTAAATAACATGAAGAATCTTAATATTGCTCTTAAACATATTGCTCTTAAACATATTGTGGTGTCACTTTGTTTTTAAAAAACATTTGCTTCAAATTAATTTTTTTTTGTGTTTTTTGGATCGTTTTAATATGCTGATGTCAAAAATAAATTTTAAAAAATAAAAAAAATATTTTGATACTTTTCCAAGCGAAAAACACTTTAAAAAACAATCGCTATCATAATGTCAAATACTACCTTAAACTAAGAAAATCAAGCTAAGTTTTATGTATTAGACTTGTCATGAAAGTTAAGTCTCGCTAAAATTAGATGAGCTTAACTTTGAACATACTAAAGCTAAATTCATTCAACATAATAATATAAATTATATTAGGGTTAATTTCAATTACAAAATCAATTAAAAAAACAAAAAAAATCCAAAGTCAACATAAACTAACCTATTAAACTCGTGATCTAGATCATGAGACCATGATAGTTTTATAAAACGCAAATAAAATAATTGCAAAGCTTCATTTTCAACATGTCCAATATTAAAAGGTTAAAATTGAGGAAAAAAACTAAATCCATGAGACTAGTATAACTCCATAAAAAGTAAATTGAAAACAATTATGAAACTCAATTCCCAAATAACCTAATATTGAAAGATGAAAAAAAAAACTAAATATAAAAAAAGAAGATTGAGTTGTTAAATGGTGAAATTAAAAAAAAATCAATTAGAAAAGAACAAGAGAATAAATCGAGTCAACCTGCGAAACTCATAATTCGAGTCATGAGATAAGAATAACCCCATAGAAAGAAAATAAAAAAATCATAAAGCCCAATTTCCAACCAACACAATATTGTAAGATAAAATAAAAAAATCAATTAGAAAAAATAGCAAAAAAAAACCCTGATTCAACTTGTTAAACCCACGACTTAGGTCATAAGATCAGGATAAATTTATAGAAAATAAATAAAAAAGAATTACAAAGCCTCACTTCTAACAAATCTAATGTTGAAGGTTGAAATTGAGAAAAACAAATCCATGAAACTAATATATAACCCAACAAAATGAAAAAAATGAAGTACAATTTTGAAAACAACCTAATATTGAAGGATGAAACTGAAAAAAAAACTAAATAAAAAAGAAGAAAATTAAGTTGTTGAATGATGAAATTAAAAAAAAAACTAAAATACCAGCAAAAAAAAATATTTTTCCAATAAATAGTATTTTGTGGGTGTGACTACAACCTTAAATCTTAAAAATGAGAATGTTGGGATTGTTGTCTTTGGTATTTAGCCACACCCTTTACTGTTTTGTTAATATAACCTAATAGGGAAAAAAAACAATACAAGGCATGATTCCTAAAACAATCTAATATTGAATGATAAAATTAAAAAATAAATAAAAGGAAAGGAAAGCTAAGTTGTTGAAAGGTGAAATTAAAAAAAAACAAAAAAAAAACACACACTATTCTAATGAATAGTGTTTTATAGGTGTGGCTACAGTGATTTAGCCTAACCATTTAATGTTCTGTTAATTAATTTTATCAAATATATTGTTAATAATTATATCTATGTAATAGTATAAAAGTTTAAAAGTTGTTTTTCTCATGACATTAGGCTTCTTAGTTCAGGGTCTTGAAATTATATGATATTTCTAATTTAAATTTTTACTAATTTCAAATTATTTTATTTTTTTCCTTTGATTTTAATATAAACCATAGTTTTAGTTTTATATGTTATATATTTAAAATAAATAATATATGTGATATTATTTTGATCTTTTAATTGAAGTAAAAGATTTGATTTTGTTAAGTTTAAAAGAGATTTAATTCAAAAGTTTAAGGACTACAAAATATTTTTCTTTTGCTTGGAATAACATGAACGAGGATGTTGATACTTGATTTAAAGTTTAAAAAAGACATCAAAACAATTAAATTTCAGAGGGAAACACTAAATTGACCTCAATCCTTTTTAAGAATTATAATTTAAAGTTTTCTTTAAAAAAATAAAAAAAATCTTTAATTACTACACTAGAGTTCCAATTTAGGTTTCACCCATTAACTTGTTTCCATACACTACAATGTTTTATATGCTATCTTCTTTTGTTTTTGCTTTGATTTAGCCTTTGTGTATTATTAAATTTTAAAAAAACTAAGTCGTGTGGTGAATTTACTGCAACATTTGAACCATACACTTTTTCACAAATTTCTGTTGATTGAAATATTCTTTTTATCTAAATTTTCAATTGGTCCTTGAACTTTTATTTTTTTGCAC
This sequence comes from Populus x sibirica, assembly GCA_019202695.1. Classification (NCBI taxonomy): domain Eukaryota; kingdom Viridiplantae; phylum Streptophyta; class Magnoliopsida; order Malpighiales; family Salicaceae; genus Populus; species Populus x sibirica. Next base: position 3,115,276 of record JAGMVL010001159.1, read on the forward strand.
AATTAAACCCTTTTGAGCCCAAATTAACACTTAATTGCTTATTTTTTTAGGGATGAAGGGTTGGATTGAAAGACAGAGGACTAAGTAAAAAGGGGAGGTACTATAGGTGGTGGCTTCAAATTTCATTTGAAAAGTTTCTTTTCTCCCATATTTTTTAGTTATTAGGTAACTAGTCCTTTTAGTTGTCAAAAATGCAATTTTAGTATCAAAATTCATTTTTCTTATTTTTTCAGTTCTTTTTTTATGAGAGGAGAGAGAAATGCTCATTGGATTTCGGTGTAGAGAGAAAAATTCGCAGTTGACAATGATTTTGGCCATAAAAATGGTTAATACCAGCGTCAATGATTCCCATTTCATTAGAGAAGTTTCACCTAGGTGTTATTTTCCCTTCTCGTTGTCCTGTGATACATATCTGATAGTACGAATATTTTCAGGTTCAAGTTGATTTTCATATTTTTGAGCTATTATTTAGGTATTTTTTAGGCAATAAATATGTTTATCAAGGTCTTTAGTGTGCTTTCTAAGTGTTTTAGATCAAAAAAGGGTTGAAAATGTGTTTTTTAGCTAAAACAACTTGAGGCCCTGTTTTTCTGGTGACTCTAGTTGTCGGATTATGTGTAAAACAGACGATGCATTTTTTGTTATCTTTTAGAAAATTGGACAAATGACATGTCGTCCGCTCCTTTTAGAAATTGAAAAAAAATAAAGACCGGCCTAGATGCATAAGCTAAGCTGTTTTTCTTTCAATTATCAGATAAGTTAAGACATCAGGGCCACATGCCTAGGCTCCTTTTAGTTTTTGTTTTTAATTTTGCTATTTTATATTTTGTTTAAAAAATGATAAAAAATTCATTGAACTCAATTGAGTTTACGAGTCGGGTTGTAAGTTTAACAGGATAATCAACAACATCCAGGCTATTATTTGTTTTTTTTTTGTTGGTTTAATGCTTTTTCTAACCCTCAATTTTAGAAAAAATACACTTTCACCCTTTTTTTTTTTATTGATGATCTATTTCTTTTATTTAACTCAAACCTAAAACAATGCAATTTCACCCTTTGTATTAATGATCTACTTTTATTATCTCAGCCTTACATGCATATCATGTTTTTTTTTTTTTACTTTTTTTTAAATGTTTTATATAAAAAAATTATCATGCGTTTTATTGTCATATAATTAAATGAAAAATAATCTTTGTGACAAAAAAATTTATTGAATTCAATGACGTGGATAACCTGCGTCGTGAGTTTGCTTTGTTGACTCTAGTTCACCTTTTGTTTTAATTAAATGATGATTTTTTTACCAATTTAGTCCTTTAACATTGAGTTAATTCGGGATTGAACTTTCCAATTTATTTTTTCCTAGATTATCCCAGTAAGTTTCGCAGGTCATTCCAGATAGATCAAATATTTTTTGATTTCAATATTAGAAAAAAAAAATATTGTTCAAATCATGATCAATATCTAATTTTTTTTAGAAGACACGTTACTAATGCCTAGACAAATTGTTTTTTGCTTCGACTCATGGCGTAGCGCGAGCCAATGAGTTAATTAAATTTTAAAAAAACTAAATCGTGTTGCTTTTTACTTTTGAGGATGCAGTATTCACTCTCTCACAAATCACTATGGATTGGAATAATATATTTTTCTAAATTTTCAGTTTGGTCCCTAAACTTGTTTTTGCACAATTAAGCCATTTTAAACCCAAATTAGCATCAAATTGTATATTTTTTTAAGAGAGGATTAGATTGAAAGACATAGGATTAAAGTGAAAACAGCGGGTAAAATATGTGGTGGTTTTGAATTTCATACCAAAAGTTTATTTTGGTCCCCCATCTTTTTCGGGTTATAGGCAAGCAATCCTTTTAGTTGTCAGAAATTCAATTTTGGTACCAAATTTTATTTTCCTAATTTTTTAGTCTTTTTTTTAGAAGAGTGAGAGGACTGCTAGATTTTGGCGTAGAGAGAGAATGTAGTCATTAACGATGATTCCAGCCATACAAATGGTTTAAATCAGTGTCAATAGGTTTCATTTCATGAGGGGACTTTCACCTAGGTGTTTTTTTTTCCTTCTCCTTACTTAATGAGGCAGATATGATTGCGAGAATATTTTTGGGTTCGAGTTTATATTGATCTTTTTAGCCATTTTTAGGATTTTGAGGCCATTGATAAGTTTATTAAGATTTGTAGGGTGTTTGGGTCAAAATATGTTGAAAATGGGTTTTTAGACAAAAAGAAGGCCCTATTTTTTCCTCCTTATCTCTGGTTTCTACAAAAAGTAGGCGATGTGTCATTTGCTATCGCTAATGACATGTCATTTGCTATCTTTTTTTTGAAAAAAATTGTCTTCCAGCCTTTTAAGAAATTAAAAAATAATTAAAGACAAGCCTAGGCATACGGGCTAGGATGGAAAGTCTACATGCCTAGGCTGTTTGTTTTAATGTTCAGGCATGTTAGGCCACCATGCCCTCGCATCTAGGCTCCTTTAGTCTTATTTTTTTTAATTTTGCTATTTTATTTTTGGGTTAAAAAATGATAAAAAAATTATTGAACCCAATTGAGTCTATGAGTTGGGTCATAGGTTTAATGAGTTAATCTATAACATCCAGGGAATTATTTGTTTCTCTTTTTTTCTTTAATGCTTTTTTTAGCCTTAATTTTAAAATAAATACAACTTCACCCTTTTTTTATGATATATTTTTTTTATTTAACTCAAACCTAAAAGAATGTAATTTCACAATTTGTTATTAATTATCTACTTTTGCTATCTCAGCCTCACGTGCTTATCACATTTTTTTTTTACTTTTTAGAAAAATGTTTCATACAAAAAAAAGTATTATATGTTTTATTGTCTTATAATTAAATGAAAAATAATCTCTTGGATAAAAAAAAACTTATTAAATCTGATGACCTGCATGACTTGCATTGTGAATTTGAGCAAGTTGACTCGAGTTCACTTAAGTTTTTCTTTCTAATTAAATGTTTTTTTTACTGATTTTATTTTTTAATATTAAGTTAATTTGTGATTGAGCTTTCCAAATTGTCTTTTTCAATATTATCCCCGTGAATTTATTGGTCAACCTAGATGGATCAAATGTTTTTCCATCTAATATTAGATAAAAAAAAAATCGTTCAATCCATGGTTAAAATTTTATTTTTTTAAGAGACACATCACTAATGCCTATACAATCTTTTTTTGCACTTGAATGTTTTTTGCTCCAACCCACAACATAGCTGGGTAATGGGCTAGTACATTGTCTATAATGTGGCCCTTTTGTTACACGTGATCTTTAGTAATTAAAACTGGACTAATATATGATTGATACATGTTAATTTATAATAAAAATATAAAAATTTTATTTTCTTATTCTTTATAAATTGAAAATAAATTAAATATTTTTTTAAAATAAAAAAATCAATCTCCAAAATAGACGTTATATCCAATCAAGAATACAATAATAAATAAGAAATGTTAACAAGAAAAAAAAGTTATAATTTCAAAATCATTTCAATAAAAAAATCATAACAGGTACAAGTCTAAAAATAATGAAATTAAAAACTAAAATTTTGAAAAAGAAAAAAGAAAGTTCCCTCTCCTTTACTAAAACAATCAAATGAAAATCAAGGAGAAAAAATAAATTTAGAAATTTTATTTGATATTTTTGTGATAAGTGAGACTTTATATTTGAGACTAATTTAGAGAATATTAAAGTATTATGTTTTCAAAAAAGGAGCACGTGTCAATTATTTATTGATTAACTAATAAAAGGACACATCAAAATGTAGAAGGACTCAATAAAAAAACTAAATCAAAACAAATTTTAAAACATACATAGAAAGTAATAGGGGTAAAATGCATTTCATATATAAAAAAATAAAGGAAAAAGAAAAAAAGAGGTATATTGTCTAGCATAGAAAGTAAAAAAAATTGGTGAATCAACACGTAACAAAAGGTTTTGATGAAGTAGCAAGCTTTAGAAAGTCTAGTTTCATAATCGCAACAATTAATTGATGTCGCGGTTCTGAAATACGATATGTAATTAATATCGTGTTTTAAAACCACAACATTCATTAAATGTTATAGTAATGAAAAACGACATCAATTAAATTGATGTAGCGTTTCATAACCGTGATATCAATTAAATTTCAATAGCCATCCCACAAAAATCCATCAACAAAATTCAGTTGTTTCTAAATCTAACAAAAAGAGTTCTTATGAGATTTATCATTGAATTACATCACAATTGTAATTTTAATGGTTATTTAGTTTGTTAATTTTACATTTAATTTAGTTAATGATTTTAGAAAGTAAGAAAATTTTCAATTTTAACAAAATTTCAATAAAGTTTCTTCTATTTAGAAAGTTTACCCAAAATTTTATCCCATTTAAAAATGCCTGCAAATAACCACAAAAACACCAAACACAACAAATTCTCACATTTTATAATCACAAATAGCCTTAGGCTTAACACTCAAAACACAAATCTCAATTATTTTCACCCCCACATTTATGAATTGTAATTCTATATGAGAATGTTTTCATGAGATGAACGGAAATAAATAAACATACATACATACAAAATAAATATGAAATACTTAAATAATGCAACATTTTACTAATTGAACTCCCTAAATATGTGAACATAACTCATATATTTATTTACGTTTACGTCATCTACTAGATGATTCGGGCTCATCAATAGCACGACTGCATCTTACTCCTACTTGAGTAGCCTTATCCTTTGTCACGACATCATCAAGAGTTAAAATATCTCTAACATTATCAAGTGCATTGCGAAAAATATTAAACCATTGAGACATATACGTGTATCCTTTGTGTTCTTTTTCAATATTATAAAGTACAAATACAACCTCTTGACCCTTTCATAGTAACAAACCAACTTAATATTAATAAAACATTAATGTTAAATAAAAATATCAATAAATAAAGCGCATCATTTAACATATATTAATTCTAAAAAGATTTGATTACTTACAACATTTTGAATTCGCTGGGCAAGTTGCTCATATTACATGTTTGTAGGTAAATGAACTTGCTTGGGATCTAGTGTCATGACCCAACATATAATACCCATGTACTAAATCATATACTCCTCATCTATAATCACATGATGCATCTAAGTAAATATCTCATTTCTTTGTGCATCTCATTGTGATAAATAAGCTTCATGATAACTTAACCAGTTGTAATCATCATTTTTACCTCGATGATTTATGGTGTGCAACACAACACTTATATCGATGTCGATTGAAATATGCTATCTGTAACCAAACTGTCATCATCACACGATCTGAGCAATGTAGCTCTAACATCTCAAAAAATATCAATGAGATCATTGATGTCCATATATCTATCTAGTTAATGCAAACAGCTGGAGCAATTGTCAATTTATCATCCTCATACAGAGTCCACATGACCTGTAGAAAATAAATATTATAATATTAAACATCTATAATTTGTTGAAGTTAAATTGTTGTCTTTAACAAATGGTTAAAAAAAAAATACCTAGATGTATCACTATATAGCTTGCTCTAGTTAAATGACAAAACATATGCTGAATTATTATCAAATACTCTACTAGCACATCACCTAGCATTATAAATATATTAGTTTAATTGAATTTTTAAAATTATAATTAGACAATATAAATGCATTACCTGCACCTAATGAAAGTTGAAATGTAACTTCCATATTCTGAACAATCATAAGTGGTAATCTGGGATTTTGGAGCCGACCCTCATAAAAATGCTTCCAAGACCATAACTATCATTAAATAAAAATGACTTGTTTTTTTCATGTTAACAACCAACATTTAAAATGTAAATAATTATTTTAAATTCATCAATTCATACTTGTATAAAATAGCAAACATCCCTTAACCTAAACCCTAAACAATAATTTCATTTCAACTAAATCAAACATAAATTAAATATACAACCCATATATTTAAAAAACAATGTAATATGTTTATCTTACTTATAGGACTAGAGAGTGATAAGGGCCAGGAGCAAAATGGATTTTGAAGAGGAAAAGTTCTAGAATACTCGAAGACTAAGATGAGTTTTAAGGGTGAAAAAACAAGTAATTAATGAGTGTTTTTTTAGAGAGAGGTGGGTCGTGTCTATCTATGTTCTTTGATATGGAATTGATTAAATTTCATGACATGTGACGCTTCTGAAACACGACATGTTAAGTTGTCACGCTTCTAAAACATGATATGCTAAATTGTTACTGTTTTGAAGCACGGTAATCTTCTTATCGCTCTTGAAAATAATGATGTTTAATAAATATCATGTTTCTGAAACATGATAAGATAAAATAATATTATTCTATCAAATTTTTTTGAATAATATTATTTCATCAAAAAATTTTAAATTATTGAGCTCATTTTAAAAAAATAATCAAAAGAAAGCCATTCTTAACGCCAATAAGATATGCCAATCAATGACTTTCTTGAAAAATAAATTAGAATATATTTGTTTTTGTTTTTTTAAAATATTTAAAAAAAATTTGAGATTTTTTTTGCTTTAAATTAACTTTTTAAAATATTTTTATATTGTTTTAATATACTAATATAAAAGATAATTTTTAAAAAATAAAAAAATATATTTTTAATATATTTTTAAATAAAAAATACTTTTACAAATAACATTAAAATAATATTACATGCTATTAATATCCCAAAATAATAGTAAAAATAACAATCTATCCAGAAGGCCATAATAAAGGTGCATACACACATGAACTTCAAAGAAACAGAAGAAGAAGAAGAAGAAGAAGAGCTGAAACCTATCCTGGTCCCTGCCTTCCTGCCTGTCTGGTTAGCAGCGTATCCTCACTTCCATGAATAAAGAAAAAAAAAAAACCTAACTGACTCTAAAATCTCGATTTTCTTTCCAAAGAAAATAAAATTAAACATTCAAAATTTCCATCACCCCACGCTTCCTTCTATTTATAAATTACTCGCATTTACTATCAACCTCTTATTAACTTTTTTTTTATATGTATAAATTACAGGCTTCTAACTTTTATAATTTTTATTTTTGATACACTGCATTTCAGTGTATCAAAAATCATGGCGGCGTTAGAGTCTCCGGAGAATCATATAAAGGCAACTGCAACATCAACGGCAACAGCATCATCATCGACGACGTCGGATCTTAACTTCTCCGTTCGACGGAGGTCTACTACTGTCACGGATTCGCCTTCGACGGAGATGATGGAATCGGAGGATTTGAAAAGTAATGGTAAAGAATGCGATAAGGTTACGAATGAGAATCGATCGGATATTAAATTCAATTATCGGCCTTCAATGCCTGCTCATCGTGGTGTTAGAGAGAGTCCTCTTAGTTCTGATGCTATTTTTAAACAAGTATGGATCGTTTAAATTCATTTTAATTTGCGTTTTATGGATGAATAGATTTTAATAATTTTGTCTTTACTACAATTTTGTGGCTGCAGAGTCATGCAGGTCTCTTCAATCTCTGTATAGTTGTGCTTGTGGCTATAAACAGCAGGCTTATCATTGAAAATATAATCAAGGTTAGTGCTATTTTCTTCTTCTTCCTTTTTTTTTTTTCCTGTAACAATAAAAATCTTGTGGCATGCTCTCTCAAAATTTAAAATAAAATAATGTTAAGAGCTTTTTTTTTTTTTTTGCAGTATGGTTGGTTAATTAATGGTGGATTTTGGTTTAGTTCAAAATCATTAAGAGACTGGCCCCTGTTTATGTGCTGGTAATATTTTGTTTTCCAATTTATTCCATCTGACTGATGAAGAATGTTCTTTTTTATTTGTTTGGTTTCAAGTCTGAATTATTGTTACTTTTTTATTCCTTGACAAGAAATTTGTTATGGATTATTGCTTATATTACAGTCTTAGCCTTCCAGCATTCCCTTTCGCGGCCTATCTTGTTGAGAAGTTGGCATATCAAAATTATTTGCCTCAACTTGTAAGTGCTAAAATGCTGATTATTCTGCATCTTGCCATTAATAGAGCCGGCTTATTATAATTGCTCAAATAAATAACTCACGGCTCATTGTGGAACCTGATTTAGTTTGAAGCTAACTTTAAGTTTAAAATTGCAGGCTGTTGTTTTCCTTCATACAATCATCACCACAGGATCACTTTTATATCCAGTTTCAGTAATTCTCAGGTTGATTTTATTTAGTTTTCCATTTTCTTTTTAGTTATCTATTGCGAAGTTTAGTGATGTATAACTGTTAGTTTATCAAATTTGGAAATTAATAGCGTCTATGTTGCTCAATGAATTAGATTGTTGTAACATAAAGTGTAATACTTTTACTCCATTTGAAAATTGCATGCCAATTGAAAATCAGATATGCTAAAAAAGTGGAGTTCACGTTTAGGAAGATTCTATAAGACTCTTTAGGTTTCATGAGAGGCAGAATTGTCAGGTTCCATGATAAACTTCAATTCAATCATCAATCTTGGTTATGGTGTAGCCTTCATTGATAGAATTCGGTGGTGATATCAAAGACGAATGCAAAAGGAAACACTATTGTTGGAAACTCACAGTGAGGATTGAAAGATATTGATAACTAGCTTATGACTTGCAGTTTGCACAGATTATGGTCTAACATTGTCAAACAATTGATTAGAAAAATAATACAAAACAATTGATAACATTAGAGCATGAAAATGGTCAAGTTTCCTTTAGATAAGAGAAAAATGCAGTTGAAATTGCACAAGCACTAGGCTGTGTCTATCTAACTGTAGGTGTTGAGTTTACTTTTGGTTGTTCAAATCATCTTTGTGGCAATTGATCTGTCTGTAGATTTTTTAGTTCTCTGATCAGTGGTTGATAAATTTGTAGTGAGTTTGCGGTGCATAAATTTGAGTTAACAAATTTAATTGTCATATTCCCGCAAGGCTTTTTTCTCTAGCTTTTGGAAGCAATGTTGCCAACAATTCATGTATGTTCTGTATCTGTCCTTTGCATTTCCTCATTATTTCTCTCATTTTGATGAAGTTATTAACTTTATCATTTATCATGCTGTGGAACACAGCATTTAACTTTTTCGATGACATCAGAACAAATGCAGGCCCCTGCTTTTCATATAGATTTCAGATATAGATTAATTGAAAGTCTTCATGAGTCTCACCTAATACTCGTTTTATATGTATTGAAGGCGGGGAGACTTATATCTGGAATTCTTAATTTGTCCAGGCACCTGGAATGTATAGTTTTTACTTTCTTACATTCCTCGGTGAAAACATTTATCTAACTTGATAAGAATGTAGTTTTACACAAAAATCATTCAAAACAGTTAGCATTAGACTCTTATCTCTGATAGAATCTTTTGATTCGCTGCTTCTACAAACCACAATCTATCCCAAGTATTAAGCTGTCGACCGACTAAATTAACCATATCCCAATGGAAAAGATATTCAATACACCATTGCCACACACATTTGCTCATTTAAACATGAATCTGCCAGTATTGCCATGCTTGCCAAAATTATATTGTCTTCATCTATGTTGAAACAATGTCTCGAAGAGCATGTTTATCATAAGCTAACACAAAAGGTTTAGGGAACTGGATCTGAATGCTTCTTCCATATCCCATTTATCATGCCATGCAAAATAGGATGCCTTCTTCCCTAGTCAAAACTGACAAGAGAAGAAAAATGACCCAACCTTTTTAATAGATATTGAAAAACTAGGATAAGAAATGTTCCTCTCTAGAAAATTTGCCCCTAAAATCCACTTCATGAATATCTTCAGTGATCAATCTGCACATGTTATCATTCCACCATGAACCTCCAAAGCCTTTTTTCAAAGAGAGCCTGGTTGAATCATTCAAGTGTTCTTTATCTTTTATGGATGTAAAGGATTGTAAGAGCCTTTGGGATGTGTTATGTTTGGGGTGATATAGAGCATGTTCTAGTTGGTTGGGGCAGGATTCTGAAATCTTAGGAGATCATCGCCTCTTACAGTGATCATTGTGGGACATAAGTTTTCTTGGACACCTTATAAATCACTGCTTCTGGGATGTGCATAGCAGTACCTTCATCTTATAGTCAAGAGGACTAGAGAACCCTTTTGATTTGGATTTGATTTTGTGGTCTTTGTATTGTCAAAATGTTGGATGCATATTTTCCATGTTTGTAATCATATATTGGCGAAAAAAGCAGTTAAAATCTTGGAATTACATTTTGGTAACTGAAATTACCTAGGATTGTATGAATTTTCCCAGTTCCCAACCCTCAAGCATCAGAATTTGTTCAAGTTTGTAAACTCTGCAGTTCCATTCATCAAGTACCCCCCCCACCTTCTCTCTCCCTCTCTCTAACGCAAACTTTAGATGACAGAAAACTTTAAAATGTCAGAATTATTTTGTGGATAATTTATTGTACAGGCATAAAAAATGAGTTCTTTGAAGCTGATTTATCTCTCTCAGACTGGAATTGATAAGCTAAATGTCTTAATATCTTGTTAGATCTTGTAGGACGTTAACATGCTTAGTCATTGGATGTTAACAAAGACACTTAAATATTCTTGGCTAATTTGTGCAGGTGTGATTCTGCTTTTCTATCTGGTGTCACGTTGATGCTCTTTTCTTGCATTGTGTGGTTAAAATTGGTATCTTATGCTCATACAAACTCTGATATGAGAGCAATTGCCAAGTCAATAGATAGGGTAAGTATATTTGAAAAAGCTCAGCAGGTGCGTGGTTTTTCATGTGAAAGCTGTTGCATTGCGTCCTACATAAGATTGTAAATTGAAGAATTGAGAAAATATGTGCTAGAAGCATCAAGTAGATGTGTTATCATCTCTCCCATTATCATTATCATTACACATTCAATATTTCTCTCTATCAAATTTAATCAATTGGTTTCTCTCAGTCATTATTCACCTAGGTCCTGTTTAATTTCAGGAAGATGTCCCATCCATTTCTCCTTATGTGGGTAATCCTTATGATACTTACTTTAAGAGTTTGGTCTACTTCATGGTGGCTCCCACATTATGTTACCAGGTAATCAGTCATGTTTCTTTGGCTCATATATGAACAACTATATACATTTTCAGCTTTTTTATAAACTCTTATTGGTTCATCTTGTATTACCTAATGATATTTGATTTATTTCCAAAAATTCTAGAGGATACATTGCAAAAAGACTTTTTTTTTAGTTACAAGAGAATAAAAGAAAGAATGAACTTACTAGGATATATATGTTGAAAGTCACCCTGCATGCATGGAATGAGAGGACTCCTGCTATAACAATCAGGTTATACTCCTGTACATGGAATGATTGGTGTAGAGTACCTTTTTAAACCTGAGTTGTGTGATATTCCCACATTTTCTAATGGTAGACAAATGTTCTTATGTTATCTGTGTGTATGGGACTGGATGTGTTTTGAGTGTCCTAGTTGCATAGATCGGTCATTTTGTCTCATTTCCATCAATTCTTATGATTTTAGATACATCCAAGCAGTTTTATCCTTCGGCACATTTTATTATTATTTCCTGGTCTCGAGGGTTGGGGCTTAATGCCCAGCATTTCATAAAGAACAATTCTTTTCCATGTCTGGATAGAAGACAGTGGATAAAGACCTTGAATTTTGACTCTGTTGTAATCGACCAAATTTACAAATGTTTTGCTCACAAAATCTTGAAACACTTGGGTCTTGGGACCATGCAGGACTGGCAGTAATTACCCATACCCTGAGCTACATATGCCATGCTATCACCTAGTGCGTAAAGAAATAACTACTTGTCTCCCAAATACCATGACACATAATACAAATGATACACATATAACAGGGGACACGGATTTGTAAATAGAATCTAACTTTTATGTTGTCATAAATTTCTTAAGACTAGTATTAATGTAGGGGTCTCTATTCTGGTTATGCTGTGTTTTGTGGTCTGACTTTATATATAGCTCTTGCATTGTGTTTGTGTGGCTATAGCTTGTAAATAGGACTTCTGTCCCTATTTTGTGGCTGCCATATCTTGTCTTTGTTATCAGATTCTCTAATCTTTGCCTTGATGCATTGCCATTGTAGTCAAGCTATCCTCGCACTGAATCTGTTCGAAAGGGATGGGTGGTTCAACAATTTGTCAAGTTAATAATATTTACTGGATTCATGGGATTTATCATAGAACAAGTAAGTAGAATTTCACAAACCAGTTCTGAGTGCTCTCTTTCTTTCTTTTTTTGGAAATAAAGGCATGCATTCCTGACATATTTGGTGGGCATAATTCTGCAGTATATCAATCCTATTGTTAAGAATTCACAGCACCCTTTTAAAGGAAATCTCTTGTATGCCATTGAGAGGGTCTTGAAGCTCTCAGTTCCTAATTTATATGTATGGCTTTGCATGTTCTACTGCTTTTTCCACCTGTGGTGAGTGAACTTTTCTTTCACGTTTTATGGATAGTTTCCTCTTTGTTAAAGAAATTCCAATAATTGCCAAAATTTTCTTTAATTGTTTTTTCATTAATACCATGAAGCTTGTTATAGCTGTAGTTAGTTTGCCTCAATGGTGTCAAGTGAAAATAGTTTAGTGGAAATTGTTTTAGATCAATAGTGTTATGTGTAGTTTCATTTAGTTGTAGTGGAGTTGTAAGAATCCTCCACTGGACACATTTACTTCAACAACTATTGACTTCATTCCCCTGAAAATGTTTTTCTTATAACTTGTCAACAAGTAACAACTTGCATTTCAAATTGTGTGCAGATTCCTTTGTAGTGGGAGTAATTTTTATAAAGTGTGCTTATTAGTTTTGTTTAATGCATAATTTTATTCACCTAGCATGATTCCTGAAGCTTGGCATATTTCTAGAAATTTACACTAGGTTTCTTCCCTCCCATAACGGGGGAATTGTAGGGCCAGGTTCATCTCTTTAGTTTGAGTTGAATACTGTTTTGCAAATGTAGGTTAAATATACTTGCTGAGCTCCTTCGCTTTGGTGATCGGGAGTTCTACAAGGATTGGTGGAATGCAAGAACTGTTGAAGAAGTAAGAACTCATATTCTGGAAAATGTTTTCCTCTTGATATATCGATCATAAATTCCTTGCTTATCATCTTTACATTTGCAAACGTGATTTTGGATTTGGCTTTCAACAGTATTGGAGAATGTGGAATATGGTATGTTTCTATACTTGAAATTCTTTATTTTATCTTTAGATTCTGAGGCCTGATTGTTTATTGGTAAATGAATATTTTTTTTTTTTGTAAAATGAATTCCATGGAAAATGAATTCTAGGAAAATGGATTATTTTTCAATGTTTGGCTCTACCATGGAAAATGAGGTTGACAATATTTTCCAATGCTTATTGTGCAATGAAAATGACTTTCTTGCCTATGTTATCCATTTTTCATAATAACATTCTATTTATAATTATTGTTATAATATGACATGTATATTTTCTAACAAAAAGTATTTTCTTATCTATATATTATATGTATAAATGTATTATACATAGGGATTTGCTAACCCACTCACTCTTTAGGCGGACTGGCATTGTGCCCAAATTTTTTGGACATTATGTATTGTAATTATGGGCTTTTCTTAATCACCTCTAATAGAGATAATATGACAATTATCAAACATTGGGGCCCAGTTATTCTCTCCTCCCCTCCCCTTTCTTTCTTCCTTTTTTTCTTTCTTTTATAGTCTGAATAAAGCATGAGCAATAACACATCATCATCACTTCAAGTTTTGCTACAGAAATTGTAGTTAGAAATGGACTCTAAAGTGGCCTAACTGCTAAATCTTCATTGCTTTGTTCAGTGCTTCTGTAGGCTTTCAAATTTAAAGAATTAAGGAAATACTATTCCAATCTTTTTGTAAAGAAGCACTATCTTCACTTTCTCAAGCTGTTAATCTCTCGGTTTTTCTCTTCATCTGGCAACGCAATGGCTATCCCATACTCCCTATCTTGTATTTATCTCTTTACAATCATTAATTCTCAGAAATGGATTTGATATAAAAACCTTACTCATTGCCTTTGCAGTGGCAATTAGAGAATGATGATAAAGGAAAATAACAATTCAAGGAGAAAGAAAGATGGGAGAGAGAGAGAGAGAATGGTGGTTTATTTCTTGTTGATAAATTCAGGGAAACAACATGAGAGACAATGGAGATAGTAAAGTTGATCACTTATAATAATAATAATAATAATAATAATAATAATAAAAAAAAGGGTCTCAAATAACAAAAAAGAAAAAGAAAAAAAGCAAGGGTACCAGATGGCAGTACAATCCCAGTCACAAGAGATCGACCAAGCTTTACATTAAGGGTACATTATGTGAAAAAAAAAGGACAATGCTAACATGCTCGAAGGATGGGCATGGTAGGCTAGCAAATCCCTTGCATTCAATATATATATATATATATATATATAGATTTTTGTAATTTGTCAATATATTGTATATTTTAATACAATATATAGAGTATTAATACAAGTATAATACATGTATTATGGAAGAATAATGAAGTAGTATGTGATTTTAGTTCGTGAGCCCTAATGAATGTGTTCCAACTCTTTCAAACCAGAAAAAAGCTTCCTCTTTTAAAGCTTCTATTTTTTTTTTATTGGAAAATGAATTATGTTGACTAGTTGTCTAAAGTTCCTCCAAACATTAGAAAGTCAATAAATTATGGGAACACCTTCAAAATTTTATTTTATGGATCGATATGGTCAATCATGAAACTTTGTGTGTTTTGGCAGTCATGTGTTCCGGAATACATTCCTGTTTTAAATCTATAACATGAATGGTGTGGGAATTCTAACATGTGCCTCCCTAGAAATTGTTTTCATAGCTGTTTAATTGATTCGGGAGTCTCAAGAGGATAAATGCTATTCCCATTTAAGGTAGAAAATGGAAAATGTCAGGGAACTATGGAATTGGAAAAAAATAAATATTTGATCTATATGAATTCTTGTTATGTAGTTTCCTAGTTGGCTATTGGATCATGAAGGTATAAAAGTTGCTATATCTTCTTATTGAAATCCCAGCCATGGTTACCATGTGCTGTTTGAATTTAGTTGTGGATCAACATTATGACTGGACAATAAGATACTTCTATTAGTTGCAAATCATTCTATTCGAATGAAAGTTGTGTCAAGATAAGGATATTAGATTGAAAGTCTTCAATTTCTATTCAATCTTTTGTCCATGTCGTGGAAAAGATTTTATTTGTTGATGCAATTGTCAGCAATACCATGGTAATTAGTTGCTGTATAACCTATCATTTTGCCCTTGTGTTTGTCCCAATTATTCAAAATTATCCATGTGTTCATTTGTTCAGTAACTATATGTTTGTAAAATTGGTTCAATTGTGGGCAATAGTCAACTTCCTTCCATTTGTTCCATTAATTAGGTATGACATGGACAAACAATTTCTATATGGGATGAAAATTGGATCCCCATATCAAATGAATGATGTTTAATGAACTAAGTTGAAATGGCTTAGAGATCCATAAAAACAAAAAGATTCGCATGTGATTTGATCAAGATTTGGAAGGGTTTCTAATTATTTTAGGGAAGAAGCTAGAATTTAGATTTTGGGTTGACGGTGGCTGCATTTCATAAATAATAGAGGCACTTGAGCAGCTTACGGCTCAAGTGAGAGATTTTTTTTTTTGTTTTGATCGATCACGTGTAGGTCACATGACATCATTTACATGGTATATGAGTTCAATTTTCATCATGTGTGGAAATTATTTGTTGTCATACCCAATTAATTGAGCAATTGGATGACAATTAACCATTGAACCTAATTGAGCCAATTTTACAAACACAAAGTGTTATTAAATAGATTACTAACATAGGGGAAATTTTAAAGAACTGAGAAAAATACAAGGGAAAAATGTTTAAGCCAGTTAGTTGCTTACAAGTGTGTTCATCTGGTGCTTTTATATATCATTTGCATTCTTATTGTAATGTTGTAGTTATTATAACGAACATAAGATGTGCTGCTTACGAACACACACACGCATAGAGACTGGTTGGTCAAGCATACCTCTAATTGAATCGTAACTGTCTACAGCCAGTTCATAAGTGGATGGTTCGCCATATCTATTTTCCTTGCCTACGGAATAAAATACCGAAGGTAACTTTCCTTTCTCTCTGTGGACTGTATACAACACTTGATTCGTTAGAAAGTAAATGAACATTTCTTCTTACTGTCTTTTGTCATCACAGATTTTCATTTTCTTGTTCTATGATGGAAGCTTTATAATGTGACCCATGCATTACAAGACATGCTATAATTTGGCTTATCTTGCAATTTATTTATTTATTTATTGAATCTTCTATCCAACTTTCTTTTTATTTTTCTGCTAATTCCACAAAGAAATCAGAATTACAAGTAAAAACTTTAAACTCATATTTATGACGATTGTTGACAGCAACTTTTGGAAGAAGGATGATGCATGGAATATGAAGGGGGTTGTCTTAGGTTTATTCTTATTTAGGGCTGTGTATTATTAACCAAGCATGTCCTGGTGATTTTATATTTTGTTAGACAAAAACTCAATAGAGATACTCTCTTGGCAGTTTCTCACAATATTTCTTTGTTGTTTTTTCCCATATCACTGCAGGGGGTAGCTATACTTATTGCCTTCTTAGTTTCAGCTGTATTTCACGAGGTATTATTGGGTTGATTTTTTATTTTTGTTATTCGATGACTTTTATCTCGACTAGTTTATCTCATAGCTGGCTTATATGTTCACATAGAAGATCAAATTTTTGCATGTTTATTTGTTGGTTATAGAAGTATCTGTTTTAGGAAGTATCAACAAGGATATGAATACAATATGATGCAGATGTCAATATGTCAATTTTTTAAATTTAGGATATGATACAAGATGTCATGGATACTTTATTAAAAATATATAATGCCAAATTTTTGGATAAAATGAAATTATGTTGGTTTGGTATTATAATATATAAAATAGTTTTTTTTTTATATATATAAAAAGATATTTATTTTTCTTTTTAAAGGATGGGATGGTCAGGATGATTATGTTATTTATCAATGTGTTATTAAGCTAAAAACAAATATGTTCTACTTTTACATTTTTTATGTAGTTTCTCGTTTTTATTCTAGAAATTAATTCAAAATATATAAAACTATTTACAAGATGGGAAACCATAAATTAGTTTGAATAACACCAATAATAACAATGTTAAGATTGCATTTGTCACTATGGCAATATTCATCAATTATTATCCATTTCAAAAAAAAAAAAAGTCATTTATTAACTATATAAATCATACTCTCTGTCCTAAAAGGATTGTCATGTTTGACTTTCTACAATCATTAATTGACATGTGTCATATCACCATTCTTTATCACACTTTTATAAAACACCCTCTATTGTATGCCTCTTACAAAGCGGGTTTAACTAGGGGTATTTTAGGAAAATACATGACTCAATGTTTTGATCAGAAAATCAGTTTGTGATAAACAAAATAGAAAACCATACAATCTCGTTGGGATGGAGGGATTATTATATTAATTTGATATTATAAAATGAAAATGTGCAAAAACTAATTAGTAAAATTCAATTTGCAACGGAAATTGTAGTAATGATGTATATCCACGAGGTTTTGGATACATCTATGAAAGCATTTTTAAAGTATCCCCAAGCATTTGAAATAATATATATTATTCATTAGTTTTTATTTGGCTAATATCCGATTTGTATTGGAGTAGTACCAGGTCAAGTATAGTATTGGATATGTGCCCAATTGGATTACATGAGGGATTTTGAATTGTACTCGTACACACACTTGATGCAAAATCAAGGATTTTGCTTAGGGACTCATCACTCTCTTTTTTCTTTTTTCTTTTTTCTTTTTCCTTTTTTCTTTTCCAGTCTTGATGGGTGGAGTGATTTTGTGTTCAACTTAATGTGAATTAATTTCAACTATTAAAAGATTAGCTTTAGAAGAGATGAACTTGACATGAGCGACAAATTGCACAGGGATTGTGACAGTGTCATGAAAATCTAATCATATCTTTGTCTAGGAACCACACAGTGCTGGGGACTTTGCTTTATGCTATGTCAATGGTAAAAATAATGGTAGCAACCAATTCTGAAAGTTAGACACACCAAGTTACCTGCTTAGTTTGGCACATTGATAACATGGATTGGTAGGTTCGGAAACAGAAGAGATCTAAACATCAAGAAATTACTGAATAACTGGTAGGCCGATCCAACTGGGTTGGGATGAGGGCTTAGTTGAGGATGATGCTGACGAACCGTCTCTTCAACTCTTCTCGGCGGGCGAACTCTTGGAATGCAGTGATTGCGAACTTTGAGATTCTATAGTCATTGCTTGCACTAGAATTTTTGAATTGATGCACCACTGGCTCTATTCAATAGTTTCAATTACAGCCATGTACTTGTGGTGGCATTTGATGTTAATTATCCTGCAGTTGTGCATTGCTGTTCCCTGCCACGTGTTCAAGCTCTGGGCATTTATTGGAATTATGTTACAGGTAAGATGATTCTGACCAGAGACTGCCAGAAGTTCGTTTTTAACTGACTATTAAAACCAGTTTTATGCTTGCACCCCCGTTCCCTAAGAGAAGAAAAAGGAAGAAGGGAAAGTATCATCTTTAAGTGTGTTGAATTAGCTAATGGAAACATGGCTTCCTCTTTCTCGTTTGGATCAGGTTCCCTTAGTGGTGATCACAAAATTTCTCCAAAATAAGTTCAGAAGCTCCATGGTATGTCCATTTCTTCACCTCTTCATCTCCCAAGCAGAGAGGTTAAAATCCGGAACATCTGATAAATAGCAGACTTCCAAACCCCGCTCTATTCCATCATGCAAAGTGTAGTCCGCCATGGTAGATGGCCATGGAGTACAAAATCAAACCCCGATGAGCAGCAGCCTGTTCTAGTCCATGACAGAATGCAATTCTTTTCATGACAGGTGGGAAACATGATCTTCTGGTTGTTTTTCAGCATTCTTGGTCAACCAATGTGTGTGCTTCTGTATTACCATGACTTGATGAATCGGAAGGGGAATACTGAATCAAGTTGACACAAGCGTGGTAGAGCTTGCCAAGATCAACAAAAAGCATGGTTATGGAAGTGCTTTTTCCCATGTGTTCTGCAGGAGAAATGGTGTTGAGCCGTGTTATATCGAGATGTCTTTTTTTTTTTTTTTTTGAATGTCTTTGATGTACACGCAATTTTGGTAGTACAGGCACTGGGAATTAAAATGCCAAAGTGACACTGGATTTTTTTTTTTTATTATTATTATGTTGGTTGGTTGGTTTGGTTAATCATTTCTAGAAAAATGTTAATGGTTCCTGTTCCATGGTTTGGCTTTTCAAATTCATATCCTGTTGTGACTGCGTTCAAGGTCCTCCACACAACTGATGACAGTTTTTTGTTTGGTAGTAGTAACTAACATCGTTGACTATGCTGATGGTTGTATTAAATTTCTTTTTTTTCAACGTGACAACAATGTCGAGATGTTATTGTCTTGTTGTTTTCCGGTGAGAAAATTTATACTGTGTTTGTGTTTATTTTTTGGAAAATAGTTTTTAAAAAACTATTTTTCAGATTTTTCTGTGTTTGTTATTAGAAAAGTTGGTAAACAAAAAACACTTTCCGGTTAACAGAAAACACTTTCCAGTTAAAGGAAAATTTGGCTTGGTTTTCAAGAAAGTGTTTTCCTTTTATTTTTGACGGAAAACACTTTCTGAAAGTTGTGAAAAATTTAAAAATGTCATATTATTTATTAATTATATCAAATTTAGTCATCAAACTTTTAATTGCTATATATATTTTGTTTTGAATATTTATTTTTCAATTTCATCCTTTAGAATTTAATTTTTATATTAATTTGGGTTCTTATTTTTATAATTGTTATTTTCTTTTCTCTTATTATTTTTTAATTAAAATTTTTTATCTATTAAATTTGGTCCTTATTCTTTTGATTGTTACTTATTTTAGTTAAAATAATTTATGAAATGTTAATTATTATTATTTTAATTTTTTCATCTTTCAATTTTTTTTATTTTTTAGATTTAATCTCTATTATTTTGATTATTATTTATCTTATTTGAGATAATTTATGAAATTATATTTTTTTTCAATTTCATTCTCATTCAACTTTTTAATTTGTAAGATTTGTTCCTCATTATTTTAATAAACTTGAAAAAAAATAAAACATTAATAAGTTATTTTTCAGCTCATTTTCCATGACATAACCAAATATTGGAAAGTGTTTTCTAATTTATTTTTCATTACACTACCACACATCGGAAAATAATTCACTTTTCCAGAATTCAGTTTCTCGGAATTCACTTTAAAAAAAAAACTACTTTTCAGCAAACAAACTGGGCCTTAATGTAATCCAATTTACATAACAAGTTTAAAAGTAATCTACATAACTGTTAAAGACTAAAAAAACAATCTTAATGTGGTATTTTAAAAAAAGTATTAGGATAGGTTGATTCTGATTAGCTTAGGTTAATTTGTTATATTCACGATTCAGGTTATTTAACTTATGTTCATGATCTGGGTTATGAGATTATGATAATTTAATAGAAAATAAATTATAAAATTCAAATCAATATAATATTGAAGAATAAAATTGAAAAAAAATCAATTAAAAAAAATAACATGAGTCTATTCAAGTTAACATACTAAACCTACGACTCAGGTTATGAGACTAAGATAATCTCATAGAAAAACAAATTAGAGTAAATTATGAAGCACAATTCTTAATTAACCTAAATCATGAAGCACAATTCTCAGTTAATCCAATATTAAAGGATGACAATGAAAAAAAATCAATTAAAAAGAAAAAAAATGAGTCAACACGAATTAACTCTCTAAACCCATGACCCTGGTAATGAAATCGAGATAATCTTATAGAAAGTACATCGAAATAAATTATAAAACTTAATTCTCAATAAATTCAACGTTGAAGGATGGAATAAAAAACATTAATTACAAAAGAACAAAAAAAATTCGAGTCAACATGGTTTTGTTAGAAATCTGATTAAAAAACATGATTAATGGACACATTTGAGGCCAAAACCCTCTAAAAAACCCTATCCCACATTGAAAAAAAAAAACTTTTCTAGTGTTTATATAATGGGCAGTTGAAGAGTCAAAATTAGGCTCAAAAGGCATCTAAATTTTTATAGGGGAAAGTACCTATGCAAAGTGTCATTTAGTCTTAAACCCACACACAAGTGCATTGGCTTGACTCGTGCTCGGGCCTGGGTTCATTGTAAAATAATTTTTTTGGCCACAAAAAAATATTTTTTTTCCAACTTAAATTTGAGCTTGGATTTGGTCCATAAAAACCTTGTTTAAAGTGCATCTAAACTAAGGTGACATTATTGGAATCTTGGAAAACTTATTGTAAACAACATTTGCACCAAAAGATGACCAATAAAATCTTAAAGATAGAATTCATCCTCGATAACAACAAAAGCTTCACTAATTAAACCGTGTTTGATTGTGTGCCAACTGTTGCATTTCATCCAAAACACCAAAATTAATTGGTTGCCAATTAAAACACAATTTTAGAGTGTTAGACCCATTAAAAACTATGGTCTAACCATAATTTCTCATAAAACATCTTGCTTTAGCTTTTGCCAAGGTTCTACCTTGGTTATTCCTCTCTCAAACGACAACTTTACCAACAAAAAAAGAGAGTGAAAGAACCGTTATGATAGAGACAGACCAAAACACCCCCAATCACAATGCAAGCTTTCTTTTCTAAAGTTTCTTTTTTTACAAGTAAGTATGCACAATTCTTTTTCAAAGTACTATATTTTGAACCTAATTTCTTAAACTCATCATATAGTGATTCAAATACATCTTGTAATTCATCATATGTAGGGTCAGATTCATCATCCAAAGATTGTACCTTATTTTCCCTTTCAACTACCATAAAGCACATGTCACTTGAGCTTGAATCTGAATCATCACTTAGTAGTTTTAATTGTTTTCTTGTGATGATGACTCTTTTTTTTTAAAAAAAAATGGACAATCTACTTTGATGTGACTTGTTTTGTTGTATTTATAGCATCTTAGGAGTTCCTTGCTTGAATCTTTCTTGTTCCCATCTTTCTTATAGTTTGATAATTTTTTCTTCCCTTGCTTCTTTTTTAGGAAACTTTAGAAATGCTTTGTGATTAAGGCAATCATCATCATCATCATCAATGTGATGAATGATTTTGAATGTCAAGTTGCTCTTTGGCTTTTCTTTTTGTTCTTGCTTATCCATAGTGAACGCATTAGTCATCAAAGAACTAATAAGCTCCTCTAATGAAAGTTTGGTGAGATCTTTGACTTCTTGAATTTTTATCATCTTTGCTTTCTAAGTTTTTGGTAGAAACCTAAGAATTTTGCTCATGATTTTGGCATTAGTGTATGTTCAACCAAGTGCATGCAAACTATTTGTAATGATAGTCATTCTACTAAACATGTTGGTAATGGATTCATTAGGAAGAATTTTAAATAATTCATATTGATGGACTAACATGTTAATTTTAGACTCTTTGACTTGGTTAGTTCCTTCATAAGTTACTTAAAAGCACAATATAAGGTGTTCATGGCTTTGACATCTATGGAAAACAATGTCTTATCGTCATCCATATATTCACTTCTAGTTTTAGAAACCTCAACACCATTTTCAATTTCAATAGATCTATGAGGTCTATTTTCTATGGATAACTATGTATCAAAATCAATAAATTGAAGATAAATTATCATTCTAGCTTTTTAATATGTATAATTATTACCATAAAAAGACATAGATATGGATGATCCTTTTGGAGATTGTAACTAGTGGTTGTCATTCTACTCAAAGTTTAAGAAAACTTTATATATGAGAACTAAGCTCTAATATCAATTGTTGTTCAAGGATTAAGGAAACTTAACACCTAAAAGGGGGGTTGAATTAGATGTATTACTAAATTTTACAATTAAAACAAATTACTTCAAGTAAATGCAATAACCAATAATATAATTAAAGTATTAAAGTAAAAATTTAATTAAGAGAATTTGCAAACTCGTTTTAAGATGATTCGATGTGCCTACATCCATACCTCAAGTACCAAACTGTATTTCAATATTGTATTCTTTCACTAGTCCAAGTTCAAGAGTACAATTCTACTTGATGAATCCAGACCAAATTTTTTACACTACTTGAAGAAAACCCTACTTCAAGATTTTTTTAACTTGAAGATATACCATCTTTGAGATTTTTTTCTTTGGTGAAATTCTCTCACCAATACCAAGAGTTTTTACCTAACTCTTAAAAGTTTGCAATGATGGTTTTATTTTCACAACAAACTCTCTCGATAGAGTAGATATAATAATTTAAAGTTGTAATATCTATATACTTCACTAAATAACACTTATAAAATATGAAGGTGCTCAAGTGTAGTGACAATGCGATTAAATACTTTTTATTCTAGAATATAAAGGTTTAATAGAATAAACTAGAGAATGATTGATGATTGATGATTTTGATGTTGTTTTACGTTTAAAATAGCTTGTATATCATATATGTTCAAATTCTCTTCCTATTTTTACAATTAGACAAGTTATATATATGTTTCTAAGAAAAACTAGTTGTTTATAGCCGTTAGAGTCCCACTGACAACTAAAACGGTCAACTAGTTTAGATTAGTTAAGTCAATCGGTCAACTTGTTCCTGCAGAACTCCTAGGTGTTTATCACTGACTAATAAGTGGTCGACTGGTTCATTTGGTAACCCTAAACGGTCAGCCACTTCATGCAGAATTTCAGATTTATTAATTTAATATAGGTGAATTCTTAGAATGGTAAGTTTAGACATATACATGATAGATATAATACCATTAAACACTTGCTCTCAAATAAAATTATTTCCATTGACTATGTAAAGAAAAAGAAAAATTTTACAAATCCGTTAACCAAAGATTTGATAAGAGAGCATATGTATAATTTATCATGAGGAATGGGCTTAAAAAGTATTTAAAAATAAAATAGTGTAATGATGGTAACCCATATATAGTTGATTGAAGATCCCAAGATTTAGGTTCAAATAAAAAACTAACTTGTATAACATTCTCGATAGTATATAGAAATTATTGTTTCCTACTACTTCCTATGATAAAATAAGTGTTAACTGCAACGTGATAAAAGTTAAGCAATACTTTTAATGATTTTCATATCTTGATATACTATGTGGAGTATAGTAGAATACTTTTAATGAATTCTATAAAGAACTCATGAATCAAAGAGTTGTTTAGGGCCAAAATAAACATAACATTGAAAACTAAAAAAATCTCTAGGTAGAGAACTATATGAATATTATTGTCTCGGTTTACATAAAAGGCTGGATATTTCAAGATATTGCATCGCGTTCACTATTTAGCAGAGTAAATTCGATAGTATTTCATCAAAGAAGGCTCAAAGTCAAAAGTTACCTATCCTGATGTAACGATCCACCAAATCAGTATCTCTTAATAAATCTTCGAGTTGTTTTAAAATTGGTGAGATGATTTTTATATATGGGGATTGTTGGAAATTTGTTTATAGATAATGGTCAATAGGCACATTTGAGGCCAAATTCCAAATGAGTCCACTCACTTTTGGGGTTAAAACTTCATTAGTCTTTAACATAGAACATTAATATGATTTAAATAAATTATAGGTGAATGAGAAATTGATCTCAAAGAATCATTGGTTGACATGTTTTGATGAAATCCAAAATCCTCTAAAAAACTATATCTCATACTAGAAAGAAACAAGATTTTCCTAGTGTTTATATAAAGGATAGTTGAAGAGTTAAGATTGAGGCCATGTTTGATTACAGGAAAGTGAATTCCTGAAATTCACTTTCCTTGTTTTCCCATGTTTGGCAACAACATGGAAAACTAGTCAACGGAAATTTAATTCCGGTCAACATAGAAAACACAACTTTAACAAAGGAAAGTGTTTTCCTTTTCTAAAACCGGAAAACACTTTCCTTTTCTTTCATTGTACATATTTTTTTGCCACAATTATTATTTTATTTTGCTATATTTGTAGATGTACTTGTTTTATTTTGTTTTGATTAATTCATGATTAGTATTTAATTATATTTGTTACATATGGATAAATTTTAAAAAAAAACTTATTTTAAGCTTTTAAAATTAAAAAAAAATATAGTAATAGGTTTTACTTAAAAAATATTTCGCAAGCTTATTTCTATATAATATGATATGACATATATAGTTATATTTTATAAAATAAGCTATGTATGAATATATATTATAATAAAAAAATTCATCATTATTTGCTGATTATATCAAATTTGATCCTCAAACTTTTGATTGCTATATATAATTTGTTTTGAATATTTATTTTTCAATTTCATCTCTTAAAATTTAATTTTTATATTAATTTTGGTCCTTATTTTTATAATTGCTATTTGCTTTTTCCTTATCATTTTTTTATTGAAATTTTTTATCTATCAAATTTGGTCCTCATTCTTTTGATTTTTACTTATTTTATTTGAAATAATTTATGAAATGTTAATTATTATTATTTTAATTTCTTCACCTTTTATTTTTTTTAATTTTTTAGATTTGATCTCTATTATTTTGATTATTATTTATTTTATTTGAGATAATTTATGAAATTATATTTTTTTTTCAATTTCATTCTCATTCAACTTTTTAATTTGTAAGATGTGTTCCTTATTATTTTAATAAACTTGAAAAAATAAAACATTAATAAGTTATTTTCCAGCTCATTTTCCATAACATAACCAAACACTGGAAAGTGTTTTCCAACTTATTTTCCATTACACTACCAAACATCGGAAAATACTTTCCCGGAATTCACTTTTCCGGAATTCACTTTCCCCGGAATTTACTTTCCAAAAGAAAACTACTTTTCTGCAAACAAACGGGGCCTGAGCCTAAAGGACACTTGAGTTTTTAGAGGGGAGAGAACCTAAGTAAAGTGGCCTTTGGGATTTAGCCCACTCACGCGTGCACCGGTCTGGCTGGTGCTCGAGCCTGGGCTTGGGTTCATTGTGAAATAATTTTTTTAGTCATAAAAAATTATTTGTTTTCCAACTTAAATTTAGGCTTGGATTTGGTCCATGAATAATTATTTTTTCGAGCCTAGCCCACTATTTTGTCCAACCCATGAATGAAGAATTTGATCAGTTTTTCAATATGTTTTCAACAGAACCTGAGCAAGTTCTTTCAACTCAGAAGACATTATTTTATGACCATAATGTTCATGCTTTATTATGGATTTATGGTGGTTAATCAAAAGTGGATAATGTGAAAAATAATTCTGGTTAATACTAATCTATAAAAAAGGAGGGGTGAAGGAAGAGTTCAAAAGAAGTTTTTTTTTTTTCTAATTTTACATACTCGTCCTTACCTTAAATTTTAGTGTTTTTCTCTTTATTTTTTAAGCTTCTATATTCTTTCCAAATCTAGAGCTTGGGTTTATTTGTTGAAAGATTATTAAATCCATCTACTTTGGTTCAAAGACTTTATTTAGAAATGTATATAAACTAAGGTAGTGTTTTTAAAATCTTGAGAGGTTTATTGCAAACAACCTTTGCACCAAGAGATTAGCAATAAAGTCTTAAGATCAAATGATTCATCTTTGAAAACAATAACAGTTTCACTATTTAAAGTATTTCAACAAGTAAATACATTTAATTATTTTAATTTAAACATAAATATATTGTTTAATTGGTATGCATGCTAGGACTTTGTTTTGATATTAATTGCAAGTCGATTTATGCTTAGTATGCATACTAGAATCTATATATATGTTTTCACATGTATAATTTTGTTATGATAAACCAAACAATCTAGTCTATGCTCTTTTTTTTTTTTTTGCATATAAGTTTGATATGCTAAACCCATGATTCTAGTCATCAAATTGAGATAATTTCATAAAATAACAGATTAAAATAAATTATAAAATCTAATTTATAGTGAATTAAAAAAGCACTGTTGGAGTTAGTTAATTAACTAATGTCTAGCATTTTGGGTGGGGGGTGGGGACAATTTCATTCATTGTCTTTGTCTTTGTATTATTATATGTATTAGTGTTTGATTGAATTAATAGTAATTCAAGCCCTGTTTTGAAGAAATGTGTCGTTCAAAATTGGCAGGGAACTGAGGCTTTTCCTGTCACCTTCGTCTCAGCTGATTTACACGGCTGTTATAGGAAACTTCTTTGTCAACTTGAATCCTAGACCTTTACAAGAATATAATTTAATATTTTAATACCCTTGACCTTTATTTTTATTTTATTTAAAAAAAGGGCAATTTTTTAACTATATCCAGCCATGACATTTGATAGAAGGATGATATTAAAAGATCGAATAATTAAAAAAATAATAAAAATAAAAGTAGATTTCTTGTAGCCACACACGCAATATAGTGAACTAGCTAACTAAATACGACTTGGCCTTTGGTCTAGTTTGAATCCTCTCCTTCCCAATGAATGAGACCAGACCGTAAGGGGAAGAAAAAGCAACCCTCTTCTCAGTCCGCCGTGCAAGGCGTTTTGTATTTTGATCAAAGCAACAAAAAAGTCGTTCCGTTCAATTTTTCTGGCATGACAAAGTTGACACCATTAATTAATTAATTAATTAATTCAGCTTTCAAAATAATTCTGGACTTAATTAGGAAAAGTCTTCAAGAACAAATATGATTTTGACGTGTATATTTTTAATTTTTATTTAATTTTTGATAATGAGTACATCATCATTATAATACTACTCAATTCAATTTGTTTTAAAATAAATATATAAATATTAAATATTGATTGGATTTTAAGCCAGTTCGATGTGATTTTTTTTTATTATAAGATCCTGTAATTCATAATCAGTTACTAGACAATCAAGAAGTTAACATTGATGATCAGTAGTTAGTGGAACAAAAAGCTGCATCATGATTTGGTATGAGTAGAGATCCTATTCAATGAATTAATTTTATTTAATTTATGGATATAATTTATTTTTAAAATATAAATTTAACAGAAAATAAAAAATAAAAAAAATTCAAAATAACTCCATTAAATAAAAAAAAATAAGGGATAAAACATAGGAAATATAAAATTGATAAAAAAATAATAACAAAAAGAACATGGACTAAATTAAAAAGAAAAAAAAGTTGAGAGGCTGATTTGAAAATTAAAAGATAGGGTATAAACACCGAGTAAAAAAGAAAAAAAAAAGAAAAATAAATTGTCGTCGACGTTAAACAAGAGTATTGAGACAAATCGGATGTGGGGCTGTGATTTTTATATGAAATTACATAAATAACCCTTCATGGCAACCTAACAATCTCTTATTTTAAAGGGCATTAATGTTATTTTATTGTGCAATTAAAAAATAAAATTCCTATCTAGCCAGATGATAAAAATACTATTCTTTTTCACAGTGTAATGTATTAGGAAAATAGTATTTTACCGTACCTTCTAGTTTTTTGTTTTTTTAATAACCTTGCTAATTATAAAATTAAATAACAGCAATAGAAAAAAAAAATATTTTAGGTGGAGCGGTCAAAGAATAACCGTGGTGGCTTCCACACCCAATGACCAAAAGGCAGCTGTTGAGAATTACTTTTGTAGGGCACGCTCCAAAGACGCCATGCCAAGGTCCTTTTAAATGAGCGATGATCAGAGAGCCCCTCTCTTCGTAGTCTTCTCTAGACAAGAGAGATTAGAAATAGCAGATCAAGATCCTGTATTTTCTTCTCTTCTCTTCAATGGAAAACTACAGATCCAAATCATACGCAGATGGAAGGTACCAAATTCAAAGCTACAACGGTGCCAGTAATGGAGGAGGAGGAGCACCTACTTCATATGCTATCACAAGCATGCAAGATCTCAGGTGCTACAGTGCTTCCTATGCAACCTCTGTCTACCAAACACAAGCCCAGATTGGAACTAGTGATGTCAAATTCAAGAAAGGAAAGTCAACAAATGGGTCAACTTCTAAAAGATGGAGCTTCAATGATCCTGAGTTACAAAGGAAAAGGAGAGTTGCTAGCTATAAGGTTTATGCTGTTGAAGGAAAAGTTAAAGGGTCTTTAAAGAAGAGTTTTAGGTGGATTAAAGAAAGGTGTAGTAAAGTTGTTAATGGCAACTGGAAGTAGTAGCAGTAGTAGATAGATATATAGTAATGATTAATTGGGTCATATATGATGAGGGGTCAATGATCATAATCATCACCATGCTTCTTTTTTTATTGTTTATTTTTCCCTGTATTTCTGTTCCGAGTAAATGATTGTTTTATAGTTTAAAACTTCTTAAATTGATTGTGCTTATTCATAGTTTCTGGCTCCTAATTTGGGATCCTATTGTTAAGAGTCAGGTTTGGAGGTTGTGGCTCAGAGTTTTTACATGTTTCTGACATCTGGTTTTTTTTGGTGCATGAATTTGTTGATCTTGTATGTATTTACTTCTTCTGTGGTTCCAGAAGAAGCATGCCTTTGGGGGTTCTTCGGATGATAAATAACAACACTGTTGTGGAGAAGGGACAGTGGCAGCCATTCCTTGGGAGCTGTTGCCGCATCTAGGATGAGGTTGGTGGTGATATGATTGATGCATGAGGCATCCATAAGTTTGGATAAACTAAGAAATGTCGACCTTAGACCTTAGAGGTCATGTCTTCTGCTTCAGATTTCTATCGTGTCTTATGGTGTAGGAAGACAAAGACTGTTGGGGTCATACTAACAATTCCCCTCATCCTATGATGCTTTTGTGCGCACCTTCATTTTTGAACTTGATTCTGAGTTTCTAAGCCAATCCTTGATGGTTCATAGGTGGATGGGATATTCAGGCAGGTAAGGTAATCTACCTCTTGCATTTCTTTCCTTCTTACAGAACCAAGTGAAGGCTAAATGCTTTGTTTCCTTGGAAAATATTCCATGGACTGCGGCTGGAATTCCACACTTCAAATCTCTGAAATTCCATATGATGATGGCTTGTTCCTACTTCCAACAAGCTATGGTTAGCAGCAGTCGAGTATTAGTAATTGCTTAAAAGATTTAGTAATAACGAGGAAGTGTTTTCTTATTATTGTTATTTTATTTTTAAACAAGCCCATGTATAACAATCGATGATTGTTAATGTTAGAAATAAGGGGGCGTCGGACATTACATTTCAATTACAATTACCCAAAAAAAATAAAAAGAACTTGTAGCAAAAGTGCCGTGGCACAGGAGGGGAAATATTATGCATTCTTTTTCTCCTTTAGATTTTTTAATTTCGATTCTTTAGACTTTTTTATTAGTATTTGTTTTGTTTTGGTTATTTTTTAAATGATTTTTTTTAATTTCTTCCATCAATATTAAATTTGATTGGAAAATGAACTTTGTAATTGTAAACCCCCACATAAAAATATGACAAGGGGTAGTAAGGTTCCAGCGAGAAATGAAAGTTCGGGATGAAAAGATGTGGATAAATGATGGAGATGATAATAATAATAATAATAATAATTGTGATATATAATGGGAAGGATGATTTTAATAAATAAATTTAAAGATATTGTTGAAATTGAAATGAGAATTCTGAATTTTAGATTAAAACTCATAACATCGTTGAAACTAGTAACGTGTTTTGATGGATAAAAGAATAAAAAAAAAATAAAAAAACAAACTCAATGAATTAGTATGGTTATAAAGAATAAACTTTAAGAGAGGACACTACAAAAAGGGAAAAGTAATGTTGTGAGCACAAGTCAAAAATCCAAAAATTGATAATGTTACCGTGAAACGGTAAAAAGTCCGTAAATTAAAAAATTTGTGAAAAGGCCAAATAAATAAATTTTGGAATAATAAAATGTTCTTAGGGATTTATTAGAATAATTGGTATGATTTATGCAGGTATTTAACAAGAAAATCTGAATTTTTAGCGTAAAACCACCTACCAACCAGTTTTATGTCTTCAAGCATAACTTTTAACTCGATAGTTGAATTGAGCTAAAATTTTATATAAATTCTCCTGACATGTTTTTCTACCTTGGGTTAAAATTTTAAGTCAAACAGAGGTTTTAAAGGGCTCTCGATTTAAGCGCAAAACCAAGTAGTCTACGTGAGAGATCTAAAGAGACATAAATGAATGGCAAACTTATAAATAAATTGAACAGTGTCGCCCTTTTCCTCTTTAAAACTCCAACCAGTAGTTGAATAGAAAGAAAGAGAGGTTTTTTTTTTCTTGCAAAATTAAGTGATTTTCTCAATACTTTTGTGAGATTAGTATGTGTAAATCAATAAACATTGAGGTCTGACGAATTGATTGGCATCTGAAAGGGATCGCCATAATGATTAGCATTTAAGTGGGATAGCTAGAGTTATTGGCAATTATAAGGGTTGGCTGGATTTATTGACATCCGTGATGGATAGCTAGAGTTATTGGAAACTGTAAAGGTTAGCCGGATTTATTAACATCCTTAAGAGATAGATAACCATAAGGGTTAGCCGGATTTATTGGCATCTATAAAGGATAGTTGGAGTTGTTGGCAACAATAAGGGTTAGCCAGATTTATTGGAGTCCGTAAGGGATAGACAGGGTTGTTGGCAAGTACAAGGGTTAACAAGATTTATTGGCATCTATAAGGGATAACCAGAGTTATTGGCAACCATAAGGGTTATCCAGATTTATTAGCGTCCGTGAGTGATAGCTGAAAATAATTAGCCGTCATGTTGGATGGTTGAGAGTAATTTAGCATCAATGATGATGGTCATTCAAAGTGGACTAGATAATTGAAAAGCATAGATGAAAAGTAAGATTGTTAGTATTCAGAATATAATTGTTGGAAATGCAATAGATGCAGGTTGCATTGAGAATTAAGGAAAATGGAGAAAAAAAAAGAAATATAGAATATAGAATGGGTTGGATAAAAGTTGTATAACTAACCGCAAGAATGGAAAAGGTTGATGAGTCAACCTTAAAGTGAGGGCCAGAGAAATTGATGATTTATGAGGATTGAGCTTGATTTGATTAATATGTCATTTGATGGGATATATGATATCTTCTTCTTTTTTTTATGTTTGTGGCAAGAAAAAAGACTAGTAGTATTAGATGATACCGATATTAGAACTTATTGGGTAGTTAGTCACGAGGGTGTTGACTAATGATACTAAATGTGTTGTGTTTTGGTCTATATTAGGGTGCAATTTGTAGTCTATTTTGTCAACATATTATATGAGTTAGAGAGTTGTTAGGGGAACAACAATGAGAAGCATTTCAAATGTTGTTTCGGACAATGTATGCATGAGAACTCTAAGGATTGTAATGATAGTAAGATGGGTTATAACAAAGGGTTGATTTAAACAATGCAGTGTGGTTGAATGAATGCAGTTTTAATGTTGTGCTTGTAAAGAAAAAGGTGGATGTTTAATCGTGTATAAAGGCCTAAATATAGGTCGATTCAGGTATTGTATGGTAAGAGATTTGAGAATTGTTTTGGTGGCCTAATAGAACAAGAATATGGGCATCTATGTTTGCATATTTCAAGTGATATGATAGTAAATCTAAGAGATGGAAAGTGTATTGATGCATATGAGGACATGTGTATATAAAAGTTGTTGTAAGATGAACAACTAATGATGTGTTGACTCAAACTGAATCAATGTTAAAGATTCGTTATGGAAAATAAAAATCAATAAATTATTGGTTTTACTTATTTGAAATTGTAGGGTAATATCGATAAAGGGTTAGATTCCTCAGAGAACATATAGAGTAAATAGTACAAAGGATAATTTACCATTGATAAACATATGGTTTAGGGTAAGATGAGTGGAACAGACCTTTACCATCAATAAAACGTTAGGGTAGGTTTCAATGGATAAAGATACCGAGATGGATTTCCAAGGTGTAACTTCCAGATGGAAAGATAAAGCTTGGAATTACCTTAACGAGGTGATTATACAATACTCAAGGTTAATAGAGATTATGGTAAAGAAGTAAATTCTGTTATTATCAAAAGAAATCATAGAGGTTTGTTCCATGAAGAATCATGTACATGTTGTATATGACATACCTTAATTGTGTTGTGATATATATCAAAAGAAATTATGGATGTTTGTTCCATGAAGAATCATGAACATGTTGTATATGCCATACCTTAATTGTGTTGTAATATTTATACTTCTTGTAGGTTCACAATATGGAATACCACCTGTTTTGACAGGGCTTTGATTTTCTTTGTTATAGTATTAGGTAGATTTTTAATATTATATTGTAATTCAAATGGATGGAAATTGTAATATGAATGAATATTTATAATATTTTTCTTGTAATAAAATGCTCTTTTGATGAAAAGTTAAGCTTAAATTGTTTAAATGTACTCGGTAAATTTTAGTACGTGTGTACTATTATGAATTGATTAAATGACCTAAGGCCCAATACTTGGATATGAATTGTTGTGTATGGGATTTGGAACTCCCTTTAATCATTATGTATGTTTTTAAGAGAAGTAAAGAACTATTTAATGACTTAAATAAAGAAAGCTCCTTGAAATTTTGATAGAAATTAAAAATACAAATCATAATTGTGTGATTTCTATAATGTATATGAATGCATTAAATAACAATTCAAATTTAACCATGAGATTAAAATGCCAACATGGATCATGACATTAAGTGTAGAAAAAAAAACATGACCCTGTTTTGTTAACTTCAAGGCTCAATCTAGCATTTGATGTTGTGAGATTTTCAATTTGCATTCTATAAGGTATTACAGTCTCATGACCTGAGTCACGAGCCTGAAAAGTTAGCTTAGGTTGATGTCAATTTTTTTAGATCATTTTTTTTTTAAAAAAAATCAATTTTCTCCAACATTTGGTTGGTTGGTTAGCTCGGGTTTACTTAAGTTTTTTTTATTAATTTGTTTTTCAATTTTACCCTTCAACATTGGTGTCAACCTATTTTTGGGTTATTCCCCAAATTCAATTTTTCTCTTCCAAAAATCAAAATATATATTCGGACTAAAAACAAAAAAATCCAAAAAAATAATAATCATGAGAAGAGGATGCCAAAGCGCCCAGAAAATGACTAAAAAATTGGTTGAGGAGGTTTAAAAATACAAGAATTGAAATTTGACAGTATATTGTTGACTGATGAGCCCGACTGACAAAGAAAATTCAATTTGAGGAAGAAATGTCCAAAATCAGATATTTATTGAACTCAATTAAATTTATTAAAGGTTTAATTGAGTTTATGAAGAGTTTGATTGCAAGAAAAATTGATTTTGCCTCGGGTTGACCTGGGTTGGTTTTTTTGTTTTTTTTTAAGTAATTTTTTTAATTCATCATTCAATATTGGATTAGCTTGGGGGATTGAATGTTTTTTTTTTTTAGTTTTCTTTCTATGGAATTATCCTCTTCTTATGACCTTAGTCCCGTGTTTGACAATTTAACCCGGGATTGACTCGAGTTATAATTTTCCTTCAACTTTATTTATTTTTCTCAATCTCTTCCTTTAACATTGAGTTGATTAAGAATTAGCCTTCAATTTATTTATTTATTTTTCTCAATCTCTTTCTTTCTATGGAATTATCCTCTTCTTATGACCTTAGTCCCGTGTTTGACAGTTTAACCCAGATTGACTCGAGTTATAATTTTCCTTCAACTTTATTTATTTTTCTCAATCTCTTCCTTTAACATTGAGTTGATTAAGAATTAGCCTTCAATTTATTTATTTATTTTTCTCAATCTCTTTCTTTCTATGGAATTATCCTCTTCTTATGACCTTAGTCCCGTGTTTGATAGTTTAACCTGGATTGACTCGAGTTACTATTTTTTTTCTAAACTTTATTTATTTTTCTCAATCTCTTCCTTCAACATTGAGTTGATTAGGAATTAGCCTTCATATTTATTTATTTTATTTTTTTATCATCGGGTTATCTCATTCTTATGATCTAAATCACAAGTTTGACATGTTTACTCTAGTTTACTCGAGTTTTTTTTTAATTGAATATTTTTTTTTATCATATTCACCTTTTAATATTGGATTTATTGGGAATCAAGCTTCGTAATTTATTTTGACTTGTTGTTCATGAGGTTATCTTGGTTCCATGACTTGGGTCGTGGATTTCACAATTGAACCAGAGTTTGGTCGGGTCGATCCAATATATCTCCGTCTATTTTTTTAAAAAAAATATTCAATATTTATAGTCTAATATGTTTTTTTTATTAATGGTTAATTTTTTGTACTAAAGAAAACGTTAGTAATGCCTTTATGTTTTTTTTTTATAATTTTATTAAAAATTGATCCGAGAACAACAAAAAATCTAGTAATATCTAACATGATTGGGCATTAAATTAGAGAACCACGTCAAGGATTTTAAAAAAATAAAAATAAAATTTGGCCATAACTTGTATTAAATTTCTAGAATTTGTTTTTAGATTTTTGTTAAGAATGAAGCCCGTGATAATTTATTTATTTTCTTAGTAAAATATCAAGACGCCATTGCCAATCAACGAAGAGCCCTTTATTTATTACAACGGCGTGGTGAGAGGATGGCTGACTCCTCAATCAATAAACACGTTTCAAAACAGGTGACGCTCCCTTTCTTTTTTGACTTTTGGGAAATAGAAATTGACCAATCCGCCCACGCTGAGTCATAATGTCAAACGGTAATCATTTATTAGAAAACACAGCGACCACAATAACATTTCTTACTAAAACACTCAACATTGTAGTTCCCTTGAAAGAGGGAAACATGTCCGATATTACTAGTTGAGCCTTGAGTGGTTCTAAAATCTTGAGAGCTGAACAAGAATACAGTGGCCATTTTTCACTGCCATCAAGTTTTAAATCTGGGTCAAAGAAACATTAAGAAAAAAATCCAATTTATAGATGAACAAGAGGGGAGGAATATGGGTCAACGTAGTGGAGAGATTTGAATAAGTACATCTGATTGAATACACCCAGTGCAGTTGTGGACCGAGCTTTTTGCTGCAATTGAATTCAGCTTCTCAGGCCTGTCTGTTTCCATTTAATCAGCTGACACTTTTACTGCATACATTGAAATCTAGAGTTCATCCAGGCTCGGAGGCACTACTTCCAAACTCTTCTCAGCTCAATGAGAAAAAAACAACCCTGCTTCGAGTGTAACAGCACACCAGTACATTCATGATTTACAACAATGCACAGTGCTGAGCTCCTAATGATGAGCCTTCTCATCACTGTCAAAATTCAGACTCTCAAATCCTTTAAGGGTGGTCTCATATGTCTTCATGTGAGAGGTGTTTCTACTTGATGAAGTGCGCCTTGGGTCTGAAGATCCAAGAGGAGGACTTCTTTGCCCGCTAGAAATTTTATGTATTGCTCCAGGGCTAGCCTCAGTTGTGCAAGACCGTTGGGGATCAGACTCGCTTCCAACAAATACATCACGGCTGCTGGAAACAGCAGCAGCTCGCCTTGAGGATCCACTTGATCGGCCCAAAAAAGTGGAGTTCGGTAACTGCAGCAGCCAATTATAATGCAGTTTAGATCTGAAACACAAATGCAGGGGAAGAAAACTAATTGCAGACTATCAGTATGTATGTGAAATCTTCATGATATAAAAGATTAGCTAACATCAATAGCAGAGAAAGCAAGAACAAAGAAAATCAATATCAATCCACGAAAGATATTAAACAACATCCAATAAAGGGAGAATTTCACACATGCAAGTCAACAGAACACTACATATGTAGGGTAAAATTTTTTAACCAACTGCATGAACAGAAGATAATGCATAGCCACAAACACTCAGGTTAGCCAGCAATGATAAATACACAACGCAACTTGGAGGCCATGGCCTGATGATACTATGCTAGCAGGAGTTTAACTGTCAGTGAGCCCAGAAACAGGCCAAGATTTTAAGGGGCAGGATTGATGGGATTTACCAAATGCAAGTTAAAAGAACAAGTTGCAAACATGTATATGACAAATAGAACACTTAATATTCAACATGCATCAGGCCATACTTAAAGCTTGATCATGCATTATAAGACAATAGGAAGCTTTGCACAATTTGGGGCAGAAAAAGAAAAAACAAATCCAAGCAACTTACCATGGCATCCTTTGTAATTGGAGATTCGTTAGCAACTAGACTTTTCTGCTTTGAAGAACTTCCAGCATTTATGATCTGTCCTGATAGCCTCCAGCGAGAGGATTCCATTGTTTGGCCAGCTGCTCGCGCTTCTTCTCCACCTGCATTGAAGAAAGAAAAGGTATTAAACCCAAGCATATGTTAAGGGATAATCATTCACCTTTTCTTTAGAGTTTATTCTTCATCAATTAAAGAATTGCTATTTGGTATTCGCCCAAGTGGGAACATGTAGGCAGTATTTAGCTAGATTCTAGATCCATAACACAGAGAGAGAGAGACAGAGTACTGGCAAATTAAAAGACTGAAATTAAATTGGAGAATGACTAAATAAAAGTAATAAAAAATCTTACAACAAGAGACCATCCACTATAGAAAAGACAGTTTATGAAATGAAGAAACCATTACGTGAAGGAATACTTGGAACCAATTTAAAAACTCAACATAAACTACCTGTTTGTCTATCCGCACTGACAATAGGAGGCGGCATTCCAGAACTGGTTCCAACACCAAGGCCCTAACAGAAACAAGAAAAATTCAAATGTATTCCACACCAATAACTAAAAGAAGTAAAATGTTCCACGAACACTTACAAGGCCGCGAGTTGGAGGATTAGCCAGCTGTGATTGCTGATACTTCAATATTGTCCAGTCAAAGACATAATCAAACTGGAAGCCTGAAATATAAGATCAATAGGTACAATTAGGAATTCAAATGCCACTTCTATTATTCTATCAAAGCCAATAGAAGTGAAATACAGAGACTAGTTCAGACACTGTGGACTTGAAGGCATTTAACTACTAAAACATCCTTACCCTCACGAATAAAGAGGTCGCGGAATATTCTCTTCAAATAAGCATAATCTGGCTTATCATCAAATCGAAGTGAACGGCAGTAATGAAAGTAAGAGGCAAATTCAGTTGGATATCCCCGAGACAGTGCCTGAGGAAGCATCATATCTCAGGTTAGATTATTAGACTTGGCAACAGAATTTGCAGGCAACCTTGGTAATTAGAACCAATTTACCTCAATCGAAGTAGAAACCTTTTTTTCACTAATTTTCTCATACTTTTGTTTCTTAGTTCCAGCTTTTAGTCCCTGCCAAGGAAGGCTACATGGACAAACATATCAGTGATCAAATTTGCAAAAGAGGATACACAGCAAGGTAGGGTAAGTAGGCAGGCAGAGAGAATCACCTTCCTCTCAGGAAGTACATAAGGACATAACCAAGAGATTCTAGATCATCCCTCCGGCTTTGCTCTGTGCAGCCCAACAAGTCAAAAATGGAGCAATCAATGTTATGAAACAAAGGGCACTAAACGGAAGGCCAATAGATTACCACGCACAAAAAAAGACAAGGCACATACCAATGCCCAGGTGAGTGTTCATGCTTGCATATCTAGCAGTTCCAGTCAAATTTTTATTTTCCCTGTAGTGTGTCAATTCCAGTAATGACTTAATTACCACATATTATCAACAGAAATACCAAAGGTGAAAAACAAAAGAGTATACATGAGATAGCTGAATGAAATACTTCTACAATCACATCAACAGTAAAACATAGACAAGTCACCAATATTATGTATTTCAGAACCCAATTATCAATGCAATTAATTACCAAAAAAATAACAGCAGCATATATATTACAACTATTGAGGATATTGGCAGATGACATGAATTTCCATATGCAGTTTTATTTAATATAATCCCAAACAGAGCAAAAGAGTATCAAAATATATTTAACGTAACACAAGCACCCACAAATATGTGTGTACAATGTGCACATGCACACAAAACACAATCTTTTCACCTGTAAGGAATGTGTTGATGGGTTGAACTATCTCTGTATTTCTTTGCCAAACCAAAGTCAATGATGTATACCTATGTACAAGTGAACAACACAATTTTTATATGGATTTCCTGAAAGAAAAAAGAGAGAGAGATGAAATATATCTATATATATATATAAAAGAAAACATATACTTCATATCAAGACCTGATTTGCACGCCTTCCCAAGCCCATAAGAAAGTTGTCTGGCTTGATATCTCGATGAAGAAATGATTTCGAGTGAACAAACTCGACACGGTTGATCTTGAGAGAAGAAAAGGACACCACAACATAAATAGATAATATTTCTGAAAGATAAGTACTCACACTGAAAATGGAAAATTTGATGGAACTCACCATCTGATCAGCAAGCATAAGAACTGACTTCAAAGAGAGTTTCCGACTGCAGAAGTTAAAGAGATCTTCAAGACTAGGTCCAAGCAAATCCATCACCAGAACATTATAGTCTCCCTCAACCCCGAACCACCTCACATTTGGAATACCAGCTGCCAAGATAGAAAATGATCAGAAAAAAGATAGAAAAAATAATAGAAGAATGCGCAAACAACAACACACTCATACAAAAATAAATTTTAAAAAAATAAATAAACAGAAAAAATCATGAAAAAGATGTCAGGAAATATCATTACTTCCTCCCTGCAGGATTCTGTATAACTTGGATTCATATAGCAACTGAGGATGCTTTGTTTTGACGTTTTCCTGAACAATTCAAGGATCGCAGAGAGCTAAGAATATAATCATTTCGGCTCAAACCCACAAAGAAAATTAAATAAGAAAAATCATTAAAAACAATTAATTGATTGAAAAGCAATCCAACATTAGTAAAGTTGTGCAGTAAGAAGAAATAGAAAATTTAGTTCACAACACTATTAAATTCTTGATTGAAAAATGAAACCAAACATAAATAAAAAAAAATAGGTGGAGTCCAAATATAGCAAATCCTCCCCTGCAGCTAAAAGAAATTAGTGACAACATTAATTAGACCACCTATATAGCAAAATCAAATTAAATAATTAACTGAACTGAATCCAACATAAAATAAAAAAAAGGAAAAACGAAGAGGAATTGAACAAAATAATCAAAAGGGAAAATCACATTAGTTAAAAGGAAACTTACGAGCTTAATGGCGACTTCTTCATTAGTCTGGATATTCGTACCTAATTCAATCCAAAAAGCCAATGAGAAAAAATTAAAAAATATTATTTAAATCAAATTAAAAAAAAAAAACCTAGATAGATCTCTCCAAAGGAGCCGCTGCCGATCTTTCGGCCGAGCCTGAACTTGTTACCAACACGCGGCTCCATTAAAGAAGCCGAAACCCTAACCGACAAATATTAGGCAAAAGTTGACACCCAACAGTAAATCGATACAAGAATGGCGGAATTGGAGATCTACAAAAACAAACAAACAAACTTCCTAATCGAATAATATTTAGAAAAAACAAAATAAAGGGTTAGATAGATAGCGTCTGTCACTCTATCATCTTTCCTTTTCCCTTCTTTCTGCGTTGCTTTGAATGAAATTGAATTGAATTTTGATCATCCAAAACCAAAGTGTTCGGGGCAAAAAAAAAAAAAAAGACAACTTGAAGTAGATTATAAATTAGTCCCTCTAGTTTTTCAAAACGGATCGAATAGTCCTTTTGTGTTTCAAAAACTAATCAATTAGTTTTTTCTTTTTGTCTATCTCATGTTCTTTATCAATTATTTTGTTTTTTTTTTAAGAGTAAATATATATACTCTCTCTTTTTATAATATATTTATATAATAATTTTTTAATTCTCCAAAATTAATTTCTATGCTTACACAGCCTTAAAATATTATTTTTAATATATATTGAGTGATGTACATCCTTCATGTTATTTATAATTTTCAAAAATACTTGTGATAATAAATATTGAAAAGATGAATATAGTATAAGAACTTATTTTGTAAAGAAGTTTCTACTCAAAATCTTCCAACTTCAAAGTTAAATGAAATATTCTCCTAAAATTTAATAATTTATATTTAATATTAGAATTAAATAATAATAATAATAATAAAAAAAAAAAAAAAAAGAAGAAGAAGAAGAAGAACAACAACAACAACAACAACAACATTTCATGTTGTTAAAGAAAATTTTAGGATTGAAAACAGTTGCCATATTTTCTTTAATTTTAGGAAATCAAATTGAATTCCTTGGAAAAAAAAATACACACACAAATGAAAGCCTAAATAGATAATATAATTATTATCTAATATGGTTTTTAGAACAAGTAGATAATATCGTAATAAAGAAAGAAAGAATAAAGGTTATGAATATTTTACTTGAGTTTTAAAAAAATCATTTTCAAAATAATTAAAAAAATATATTATTTTATTGGCGCAAACACATTTATATTATGAGACTTTATGGACACTGGTCTTTTTATTTTTAAATTAAATAAAAAGCATTAATAAAAACTAAGAGGTCATGAGAAACATTATAGCTACAAACATAAAAAAAAATATTGTTTATTTATTAAAACAGTGTACTTATTATGAGTTTTTCCTTTGTATCAAAAAATTTAAAATCAAATTATTAGGCGCATTAAAGTCTTTTCACAAGGTGCATTAGTCATTACCAAATTAATCAGAAACAAGTAAGTTTTTTTAAAAAAAACACAGTGAAATAACTAAAACATCATTAAAAACAAAAATTTTAAATGTAACTTTAAAGAAGCAATTTGTTACTTTCACAAAGATTTTTTTTTAATTATCATGTCAGATAGAAACACTTTAGTGTTTGACTAGACATAGGATAAAAAACCACATAGTAAAACAACTAAAATGATTTTAGAAAAAAAAATAGCCTTAAAGGGTTATTAATCTTTTTATAAATATATTTTTTGGTTATTATCAGGTCAACTTAAAAATAATTATGTCTTTTCATAAAAAAAATAAAAAATAGATGATTCATGTATGGGCAATGCCAACATGTTAAAGACACTGGTTCCCTTTAAGTGATGTACGTTAGTACTGTTGGGTGGTCGGTTTATCGTGGATGAACCTTTTTTTTTTTCTTCTCCAAAAAAAAAACTTGGTTTTCTTTATAAATTTAGTTATATTTTTTTTTATTTTTAATTTTTATCCTTGATTTTTTTTGTAAATATTTTTTTTGTTTTAAATTTTATTTTTTAATCTTAATTTTTCATATATTATGTGTTATACAGTCCCATCTACACAGTAAAACATCTCTTTTACTATCTTCTTTATATATGAAATAAAGCATGCGAATGAATACTGTGAGGGTCCGACACAGATAAAAAAGATTTGTGTCTGCTTAACTGTTGATACGAACATCGAAGCAATTATTTTAATCATTTGATAACATCTCCGTAGCTGACTTGATTAACACGTGGCGACTGTCGCAGGTTTGAGAGCACTGGCGGCCAATCTTTTCATTACGTGACAAATGATATGTGATCTGTGTTTTTTAAAACGAAACCGTTTTTTATTATAGTAATTATGATGGTTTAAAATATTTTTTTGTTTGGAAATATGTTAAAATATTTATTATTTTTTAAAAATTATTTTTAATATTACTATATTAAAACAATTGAAAATATAAAAAGAAATTTTTTTTATAATTTAAAATACACGTTCCCAAACGGGGAAAAATTATAAAATGCAGGTTACACTGCAAATTCAAACAGCCTTGAAGTCTACGAAACGATAAGCACGAAATACCACTAATAGACTTAACTTTCATATTTGTTGTTTTCCGTATGGGGCCTGTGAAAATTATAATGTATTCATATTTGTTTTTTAATATTAATGAATTATATTTTCTGAAAAAACAAAAATATAAAGTTTTAAATAATAAAAAAAAACTGACAGCGACATTGGAAATTCATAAGAGTGTATTTGGTATTGTGATAATTTTTGTGGTTGTGGTTTGAAAAAAAAATATTTTATAAAAAGTATTTTAATTGGGGTTGGTTTGGTATTTATGTATGTTTGGTTAAAATTATGGTTGGAATTGAGGTTGAACAAAAAATCGTTTAATGTGTTTGATTAAGAGTGCTTTTGAAATTAAGGTTATAAAATAATTTTTAAAAATATATATTAATATTGATGGTTTTTAATTTAAATATTATAGATTTAACTATTGCTATTACATCATAAAATAAATAATACTTTATATAAAATATTTTTTATTGTTCAATTAAACTATCTACAATTCCATCACGTATGAAATACATTCGACAAGTACTATAGTTTTCTTGGTTTTTTAAGCGCGCAACAACATCAGGTAAAATATAATCAGAAACAAAATTGAGATTCTGATCAAATTCTACAAATATTATGTCATCACTAAAACACAATTAAAAATAAAAAATTTTATATAATTTTTTTTACTGGATCAGACCTGGTTTAATACATTTAGATTTGGACCGGACTCAATCCAGCTAGAATAATAAAAACATATAATACTATTCATGTAAATAGGAGAGTCACTTTCTATAATTGAAAGTAGCATTGTGCTGCTTTCAGTGATCATATATTTTTAACATAG
Source organism: Populus x sibirica (assembly GCA_019202695.1). Lineage (NCBI taxonomy): Eukaryota > Viridiplantae > Streptophyta > Magnoliopsida > Malpighiales > Salicaceae > Populus > Populus x sibirica. The sequence goes on from JAGMVL010001159.1 coordinate 3,158,761, forward strand.
ATATTGATGGCCTAATATACAGTGTCATTAGGATGGAGGGTGCGGTTTTTCATGATATGGTTACAATTATCCTGTACAGTAAAAAACCAACAACACTGCCAAACGAATTCAAATAAATAAATAAATAAATCATAAATTGAATTGATTATATGCATCTAAAAAAAATGAAAAATACTACACCAACTCTTTGATTACAAGACATACAAAACCCAAACACTTAAAACTTGGCCCAAGTAAGCCATCAAAGAAGAAGGGGGAACAAAATGAAGTAATAAATCAAGAAAGATTAAATCCCCAAAACTTGGAGAGTAAAGAATACGGTTAGCCCCTCAATCCCCTCCGTCATCTTCTTCTTCGGTGAACATGAAATGAGGCCCTAGTTAGCTACAGCAATTGGGGTCCTTGGACTGGGAATTCCCATGTATGCAAGCCTAGGTGAGACCCTGACCTTAGGGCTAGGGCGTGGAGAAGGGACCGGACCATAGTTAGCCAGATGCCCAGGAGCCACACGAGGCGACAGGTTGACCTGTTCAAGTGCTCTCGATTGTAGACCTTTGGGATAGTCCCGCACACACCCAATCCGGGCCCCAGTCCCAGTGGTCCAATTGCATGACAATCGTTCGGTCAAGTCAAACACAGGAGCCGGCGGGTTGGAACTGTTAGTGATGGTGTTGTCTGCTAGATCAACGGTTATGATGGCGGCAGCGTCTAGATGATTGGTTGCATTTGCATCGTTCAACTGGGAGACATCAGCGGGGCCCGACATAGACTCTGGTTTCTGTTCCTCTTCAGTCGCCTTTATTGAAGGACTGTCGTCATCAATTGCACACCTCTGTTTACAAAATGATAAGAGGGAACAACACCACTCATCAGCTATTCTATACTGAAACTAATTTCAAAGCACAAATTAGACATGTTCAACCAAATATACAGGAACATGTGCCGCATATGTAAGATAGCTGTGTCTTATGTTGTGGACAAATATACAGGAACATCAGCATACCTTAACGTTGGTAAGATCGACATGGTTTTCCTGGAGAAAGCTTATGAATTCCTTGAAGTTTTCTTCTGTTGGGTGGTAATGTCCACTGTATGGCCATATAGCCTGCGTAACATTAGAGACGAGCTTGTTCAGGTCCTTGACGAATTAATTAAAGTAGTGCCGGAGACTGGAGATACAAATTAAATCAACAAGCGTGTGTACGAGCATGGTAATAATGAAAATTTACCTCAAGAATCCCATCATGTGCAACCAATCTTCCAGCGGCTGTTGTCGCGCCGCCGGCGAGAAAACTAGAGTGTTGAAACCTACCCTTTTTCTTTTGCCCCACATACAAGGCCCTCGCCGTGCTAAGCACAAATATCCACTTGGAACCTTCAAGTGTATCCACTGGCATTCCGCTTTCCTTGTAAACAAGCTTCCCATTTTCAACTATTACTTCATACGCTTGCCTTTCTTTCTGGAACATAAGAACATCAGATTAATGAATCTTGTGTGCTGAAGATTAGTATGGAATTGTCATGTAGCTTACCGGTCCAAGATATTTGATGCATTGAAGGAGTAGAGTGGGCCTTGGACACTTATCTAGATTTACTTCTTTGCCGTCTCCAACATCCAACCTTCATTTTATTGCACAGGACATTGTCAGTCAAAAAGGAAGAAAGAGGGCTGAAATGTAGTTGTTTGATATTAGTTATCCCATTGCAGAAAGGACTTTCTGAAAGCCACAATATTCGTTGTTTCGAATTCTGCTAATGTTATATCGAACTTCCAAGTATCAATTTTACCAGACAGCAGTTTGAGAAAGTACTTACCAGTAGAAAAAAGGTTGGCTGCTCTCGCTTTTGAACCAGACATCATAGTAAAAGTGCAGATTATGACCATATCGATGGCGTGTATCAATCTATGATCCATAACAAAAAGCAGAGTTAATTTGCGTTAGACCATTGGTATCATGTTGCAAAAGAAATGCCCAAGCTTCTGCTTAATGTTGATAGGAATGGTTTCCAATTAAGCCCACTTGGCATTGTTACAGTTTCACATTGAAGTGTTGAAAACAACTTACAGCTTCAAGCCAATGTTGCAGGGCTAGCTTCTGAGCTTTCTCATCCTTTGATAAACCTTTTCCCACCTGCAATGAGAGATCACTTCCTTAAATATCCACTTGATTGTCGGAAGAAAGAAACGAAATGTTTCAGTTTCTCTATGGAAATATAAAACATTAATCTGTTGAAACTATAAATGGTAAGAAGGTACCTTGGCAGCCCTTGTTCTAGCCCTTGCCCACCTTGAAACAGCAGTTTCTGGTTTCTCATCATTAAAGAATGACACAGAACTCCGCTCAAGAGCAGCAAAATCCAAGGCCTTCCACCTGCAATGTATCAAACAAACCAATTACAACCATCCACCAAAAACAAGAAACATCAAGATTTAAGCAATTTCTTGGCAATTGCAGATTATCCAAGGACTAACCAGAGCTCCTCAACCACAACCGCACAATCTGCAAGATTTCTTCTAGTCCGGTAGCTCTTATAAACCTTCTGAACTTTAACTGCAGCAGCTTCAAGCTCCCTTACTGGTCCCGGTGAAAAATAAAATTCAGGCACTTGTTTCTGCAGCAATCCATCTCTTCCATTGAAACTATTTAAACCCAATTCCCCCTTGTCTTGAACTAGACTCTTGAATGACAAAGATTGCTCCAGCGATACTGTTACAGGTGCACAGTACTTAAACTTTCTTGAATTCTTAATGTTATTCGTATTAGACTTTATCGGCTTGGTCGTGGTTTCTGTATTTATTAGCTTAAAGCTATGTGATCTCGAAGTTACACCATCATGTTTAGGGCTCAAACACATGTCGTAGGCCAAAGCAAACATGCTGTGCCTTACAATCTCTTTCCAGGCTGAGGATAACAAGGAAAGCGATAAACCCATACACTGTCAGACACCAATGGATGCACTTTGCTTTTATGAAGGCAATCTGGGACCTGATCAAAGTTATTCAGAAAAGTGTTTCTGAATATAAAATTGAAATAAATTGAAAATATTTGATCTTTTAGATCGCTACTTGTTCTCTTTCTGAAGGCTGCATAAAATGGGACACTTCACAGAATCAAACATTCAGAGTCATATATATACTCGATCCCATCTAAAAAAAAAGAAAAAAAAAGAAGCAAAGACATATCATCAAATCTCACTAATATTTTAATAAAGTAAAGTGGAGGCTATCATGATCTGTGAGGCTGCGACTGCAGGATTTTATGTGTGACATTCTTGACCCCTCGTGCTCTTACGTCATATATAAATAAATTCAGTAGAAGCAAGCTTCAGAAGTTACAGCAGTCGTGGAATTCTCCGAAGAAAATCAAGAAGAGATTAAAGGGGTTTGAATAGAAATATCAATAACGTGGTAGAAATATCATTCATTCATTCATTCAAATTCAAAGCTAGTTACTATTTTAATATCGAAGTTCAAGTCAACAACCACGAGTGCTTTGATGAATTCAAAGCTTGACGTTTTTCATTCCTCTTTTGGTTTCTGCACATCATTACATATATAGCTAGAGGCTCCTGTTCTTCTTCACCTTACCCTTTGCGCTCATCTGGGACTTTTACACAAACATGATCGGTACCATCACGTATGAAAGTTTGAAAAAACAAACAGAAAGGGAGACAAGCTTTTGGTAATGGCTACAATATGCTTGGTCAAACATGGAAAGCTCAAGCTTGTAATGTTTTTCGTTCAAAAAACACGACATTGCTATTATAAATATATTCACACTAGGATTTTTATTTTTTTGCGCTCTTTTTATTGGACAGTCAACAAGCTTTTGGTAATGGCTTCGGTCATACACGTTCTTGTATAATTTTATTAGTGCTGCTGCTATTATAAATTGCTACAAATACTGTTGTTTTTTATAGAAATAAAAAATATATAATTTGAATGGAAAATCTTTCAAATGATGAAAAACTTTAATTGAGAATTTTTTATACTTTAAAAATAAAATTGTTATAAGAAATTATTTGATAGTAATATTAAGACTACCTATATATATACAGTGTATGATATTTTTGAGGTTTATAACCTTAGAGGGGTTTTCTTTTTTTTTTTTGCATTTTACATTTTTATCCACGAATTAGTTTTTCACTGGTTATAATTATATTATAAAATATACTTTTCATGTTCCTCTACTCACAAACGCAGTATGGACATCACTGTAAGGGAATCGTGGTAAAAGTTCACTTTGGCCTCTAGAGTTTTCATTTTTTCAATCTGGACCCTAGAGTTTTATGATTTTATATTTCAATCTTTAAAATTTACTGTCATTATGTTTCAATCCTTATATTCTATTATATTAGAAAGTCATAGAGAAATGAAGAGGAGAGAGAGAGAATTTGCTCGACCACATTTTAACTATAAAGAAGATCAATATCGGTGTTAATGAGTTCATCTTTGATATGAAAAGTTCAATGATAGTAGTTTTTCCCATTAACCATGCCAGATAAAGTCTCTAAAAGGTTTTAGAATTGAATTTTGATTTTTTATTTTTAGGGTGAATTGGAATGGATAATTTAGGATTCAAGTATTGTTTTAGAGATATTTACTAATCAAAATAGGCTGAAAAAAGAGCTTAGATGGTTAATAAATTAAGACTTGTTTTTTTGTTCACTGGAAGAGATAGTTGGAAAATTATTTCAATAGACGACATATTATTTATTATAATTTTAATATTGAGTGGATGATGCATAGTCCACTCATTATAACAAAAAAGGTGTTAGGCACGTGGGCTTAGTTCAAGTTCAGATATGTCTAGGGCTTATTTAAAGGCTCAACGTACGAGCTTAGTTTCCTAAGCCTAGGGAACTTTTTTAATTTTAAATAAATTATATTTTATATTAATGATTACCATACTATTTAAAATCCAATTATGATATATTTTTTTTATTAAAATAAGATTAGAGCTTTTATTGTTATATTTGTAATGAATGTTTTAATAATTATATATAGGCTTACTATGAAATATATATATATATATATATATATATATATATATATATATATATATATATAAACAAATGTGCATTATATGCTAGCCCAAAAATATTTAATCACTCATGACTTATTTGTTTTGATGATAACAAAAATTAATAAATTTAATATACTTGTCCAAGTATTTAATGTTGTAGAAATTTCTACACGTCATTAAGTAAAAAGATAAAACATGTTGGGTTTTCACTATAATCATTTTCACTACACATTCTCTCACAAAACACAATGGATTGGAATAGTCAATTTTTTTAAAAAATTAATTTGATCCTTAAACTTTTTTTTCCACAATTGAGCTTTTTTTAACCTAAATTTATACCCGAATGCATTTTTTTTGGGAGGAAGGGTTGGATTAAAAATCAGAGGATTAAAGTGAGGGGGGTAACATAGGTGGTGTCTATGAATTTCATACAAGAAGTTTAATATAGTCCCTCATTTTTTTGGCATATAGGTGATCGGTCCCTTTACTTTTCAGAAATTCAATTTTGATACCAAAGTTCATTTATTTTATTTTTCAGCTCTTTTTTGTTAGAAGAAAAAAAAGAAGCTTGTCATATTCTAGCTTAAAGAAAAAAGTCATCGTTTATACCTATTTTGACCACTAAAATAGTTGAAATTGATGTCAATGAGTTATATTCGGTGAGAGGAGTCTTATAGAGGTTGTTTTAAGCATCTATTTTACCTAAAAACATATCTAAGTCGAGGAAGAGAAAATTTATTCGGTTTGATTTTGTGATTTGAGTTGTTTTTTTGGCTTTAATAGGTTGCTAAATTGGTTTCTACATGTCCTAGGACTTATTTTCAGGTGTTTTCGGCTTTAAATGGGTTGGGAAATGGGTTTGGTGAGTTAAAAACCCATAACCCTTATTTTTCGGCCACCACACAGTAATGGATGAAATCTGGTCTGGGAGATGACATTGATGGGTGATGAGTTGTCTTCATATTTTAAATAAAAGAAATAAAAAGGGGCGATGTGCCCCTATAAATGAGAAAAAAATACAGGACCACGTGTACGGGCCTCGGCTGAAAGGCCCACATGCCTGGGTTATTCCTTTCAGAGGCCTAGTGCATTAGGCCATAGGCCAACATTGTTGGGCTTGTTTGGCCCTTTTTTTAAATACATAAAAAAAAATTTAACCCGATTAGTACCATAACACGGATCACAAGTTTGACAAGTTAAGTCATAACATCCAGTCAATTTTTTTTTTTTTTTTGTTTAATGCACTTTTAATACCTCAAATTATTATTTTTAAAATGCAATTTCATTCTTTATTATTGATTATCTATTTTTTAATTAACTTAAAATTAAAAAAAATGATGTTTTATCCTTTGTTATCAACGATTTGCTTTTGCCATCTCAGTTACATGTCTGTCATGTATTTGTTTTCTTTTTCAAAAATATATCATTAGAAAATATCATATTTGCTTTATTATTATGTAAATCTATTAAATAAAAGATAATCTTTGAAATAAAAAATTTAATGAATTCAATGACGTACATAACTTGCTTCAAAAGTTTGGTTGGTGAACTTAAGTTCTCTTGGGTTTTTCTAAAAAAACAAATTGGGTTTTTTTATTTATTAATTTTATCCTTCAACATTGAATTAATTTGAGATTAGGTTCTAATTTTTTTTTTATTTCAAGATTATCCTCGTAACTTTCGCATGTTAACCCGGAATAACCTTAATTGATCTAATGTGTTTCCTTCTCAATGTTAGATAAAAATATCATCTAATATACATATATTTTTAAATTTATGAATAAAATATTTTCATTTCTTTTAAATACATGTTACCAATACCTAGATTTTTCTTTTCATTTGGTCTTTTTTTTTTGTAGCGCGGGACAATGGGTTGGCCTAAATGTCATTTTGGTCTTAATGGGTTTCATTTCATAAGGGTAGGTTTTTTGTTCTTCTCCTTACCAGAGGAAGTAGATCTAACCATGGGAATCATTTTGGCTTTGGATATATTTCAGTTGGTTGAGATGCTTTTTAGTGGCCATAGACAGATTTATCAAGGTGTTTACAATGTGTTATATGTATTTTGAGTTAAGAATGAGTTTTAAATTGAAAAAAATTGATTCCCTGATTTTCCAACAAATTGTAGAAAATAAATGATGTGTTGTCTGTTGTCTTTTTTAAATGGCCTGTCCCTTTAAGAAATTAAAAAAAAAGGCCCATGTGCACTAGTTGGGCTGTTTTTTTTATGCCTAGGTCCACGAGGTTGGGCTCCCCCTTTTTTTTCTATTTTATATTTGGTTTAAGAAAACTGATAAAACAAATCATTGAACCCTGAATCCATTATCCGGTAGCCATTTAAGGGGTTAATATGTGGCATCCAAGGTATTATTATTTTTTTGTTTAATGCTTTTTGTGTCCCTTAATTAAAAAAAATACAATTTCACTCTTTGTTATTGATGGTGCGTTTTTTCATTTAACTCGAACCTAAAAGAATGCAATTTCATATTTTGTTGTCAATTATTTACCTTCGCTATCTCAGACTAATGTGCCTAATATGAAATTTTTTTTTTTTTACTTTTAAACAAATATATTGTTTCACACATAAAAAAAATCATGTTCTTTATTGTCGTGTGATTAAATGAAAAATAATCTTTGGGATAAAAAATTTATTGAATCTGGTAATGTGTATAACATTCATTGTGAGTTTGCTTGATTGATTCAAGTTCATTCTTTTTTTTATCAGATGTTTTTTTAATTGATTTCATCATTCAACATTGAGCTTTTCAATTTTTTTTTCTCAAGATTATCCTCGTAAGTTTCACAGGTTTACCCAAGTTAACCAAAGTGGATCAAATGTTTTTTCATCTCAATATTATATCATAATATCATTTAATTCATGGTTTAAATAAAAAATTTTAGAAGACACATTATCAATGCCTAGATATCTTCTTGTTTTTTTTGCTCAAAAGAAACTCTAATATGAAATGCGACGTAGCTCATGATAATAGGCTGGTTTGGATGTTATATAGGCTTCTTGAATGTTATATGAACTTCAAGATGCCTAAGCTCAATATATGTAATCAAGTCTTTATGAGAATTAATTTGGCATCACAAAAATAATTTTCATCATAAAATATTTTATTGCTGAATTTCCATCCAAATATATTTTAAGTGCATAAAAATTATATAGTGAAAAAAACCTCATGAAAAATTATTTCATCCTTTATTTTGATACTTTCAATTAAATGAAATGCATAATCTTTAGTATATGCCCTTGTCCTCTAAAATATTTTTAATGTCCACTTATTGCTAAAAAAATTATCTATTTTTAGTTAAGTAGCAATGTTGTAATTTTTTTAAAAAATGGACTAAACACTCAAGAACTATTTATACCTAAGATTTTAACTCACCTTTTTAGCATGCTTTTTCAAAAACTCTTTTTCTTTCAAAAACAAGTCTTAATAGTTTCTCTCTAATTAGAGAACACAAAAAAAAAAAAAAAAACTTTTTATCATTTTTCTTTGTGTGTGTAACGGTTATAATGGGTTTTTCACTATAAATACCCAATTGATTTCATGTAAGAACTCTCTCATACTCCTAATCTTGTACAATCTTATATTCATGATGCTTTGAATTTCTTTTATTCTAAAATACTTTAATTTATCTTCGTATTCTCTTATAAAATTTTGAATCCTACATTGCATCAAATCTATCTTTCATATTTGTGAGTTAGATTAGATTCTTATAAAGACTTGAGCTAAATCTTTGCAATCTTCTCTTGAGTAAGGTGTGATTATTCTCTTATGAGAGATAAACCATTTGTGAAAGTGTAAGTGTCACTTGAAACCACTCAAGTAATTATTTGGTTGTGAGCCAAAAAGAGGTTCTAATCTTTTCTTTAATCACTTTAAAGATCAATCCTTAATTACTTCAAGAATGTTTAAATAGACAAACAATATTTAGGAATAGTTTCATCTCTTCAAATTTGGCAACAATAATACACAATCAATCAATGTAGAAGTAAATTAAGATCTATTCCAATATTTTTTTCAGGTTTAATATTAAGAGTTATTCAATAGGTTTATATATATATATATATATATATATATATATATATATATATATGTCTATTTTTATTATAGTATGATTAAATAAAAAAACCAAGATGTCATATAAATAAGATATCATCGCTGGATTATGATGATATGTAGATAAGATATTCCAAGGGCTCTATATTTCCAAGGAGATATCTAGTAGACTAAGTCTAAAATTAATTATGGTGCATGGAAAATTTTGCATTATAACATAAATAATATTTTTGACCGACCATGAACATTAATAGAATGTTTGAACTTTTCATACATCAACCCAATATGCATCAATGCATGCCTTTTAAAATTAAATGCCATGCCTTGATTATAGAGTTAACCCCTCTGTAAGAATAACATCAACATAGAAATTTGAACACTCACCAACCCTTGTTTTTTTAATTAATTACTTGCAGTCATGCAAAAACGTGTTCATAATTTTGCAAGAAGACCAAATTAATTAGTCATGCTTCGCGACCAACATGAGGCTGCCGTTGATCAAATTATTGCCATGGCTGGCAAGTTGGATTACCTGTCTGAGTGCTGACGTGGACTATGACTACCCTTATCTTCTTTTTTTTTTTTTTTTTTTACATGATCAAGCTGGTGTCGATATCACTGAAGAAAAAGAAATGCTAACACTATATAAATATATTTAGAAAAACATCCAATCTTATTAACTTTATTGTATTGACGATATCATAAATTTAGTGGCCGTAAATATATAAAATTCTTAATCAAATGTCTTTTTTTATTTATTTAAGAGTAATAGATAGGTGTTCCGCACTACAGTACAAGCAGTACCAAAAATTTTCCATCATGAAAAAAGGATGCTAAGGAGAAGCAAGAGTTCTTAAAAAAGTAAAAAACACCGAGACTTGGATTATTAATTTGACTGGGTTTAATAAACTAGCATAATTTTAGTAAAATGAATAAAAAATGCAACTACAATAACGTAACTTAAAAAAGGTAAAAAAAAAATAATATGAGCCCATCAGGGTTAGCAAGTCGAATCCGCGACATGGTTGTGAATTGTGATGTCAGGGTAATCTCGTCGAAAGAAAATTAAATAAACCAATGAAGCTCAATTATTAAATAACCTAACGTTGAAGGAAAAAACCAAAACAAAAATCAATTTAAGAAAAAAATAAAAAATAAAGATCTATTCCCAATAAATCAAATGTTGAAGGATGAGATTGGAAAAAAAATAAAATTTAATAAAGAACATAAAAAAGATCAAACTCAACCCGTGTTAATATTATAAACTTGCAACCCTAATCCTAAGCCGAGAACTACTCCATAGAAGGCTAACCTGAAAAAATAATGAAACAAAATTCCCAATCACAAGATAATAAGGAATTAAATAGGAAAAAATAAGAAGAAAAGGATAAAAAAATAGAAATAAAAAAAGACGACCAAATTTGATATAAAAATAAATCAAAATCAAATGTTGAGGGATGAAATTAAAAATAAAATCCAATTAAGAAAAGGATAAAAAGGAAATAAATAGAAATTAAAAGAATTTAAAATAATGAAGATCAAATTTGATATAAGAATCAAATGAAATCAAATGATGAGGAACATAAATGAAGAGAAAAACTAATCTATAAAAGACAAAAAAAAATAAAAAAAAATAAGGATCAAATTGTATATAAAAAACAAATGAAAGGAATTTTTTGTATTTTACCAAGGAGAAGAAAGAGAAAAGGGGAAGATAAAAAAATTCAATCGGAGCCACACCGTCGATCCTCCATCGAAACGCACCCCACCACCAGTAAGATCTCGGTGCGCCGCTCCTAACACCATCATGGAAAGCGATGTTTGACCGATGGATGAGCCCGCATGCGCTACTTGAAAGGCGTGGGCTCTTCCCACTCGTTGACGTGTGACTTTTTCCTTTAAAATATATTTTATATATGTTAAAATACTCAATTTTCCTTGAGTCTATTTGGTAATTACAAAAAAAAATCATTATGAAATGACTAAAATATCCCAGGATGCAAGTTTATGAAAATAAAATCTCAAAGGTAGTTAAGTAATTATAATGTGAAAAAAAAGAGAAAAAGTCAAAAAAGCCCTTTGGCACCTAGTTATTTTTTTTTTACTTATTTTAAGGGTAAATAGTAATTTAAATAAGCAACAAAAATGTGAAGAGACAAAAACATCATGGAGGGCAAAAACATCATTACATTATAACAATGCACAGTGCAATGAGTCTTGCTTTACGATGTTTTACTGATGACCCTTAGTTTTTTTACTAGTTAGATGACCCGCGCGATGCCGCGGGTCAATCTTTTTTTGCATAAAAAATATCAAAAAAAGCTAAGGTTTAAAAGTATTAGGTCTTTCTGCAAAGCTGTACCCAAGAGTCTTGGGTTTGGCTGTAACGTCTGACCCAAGAGTAATATTTATAATATTAATAATAACATTAAACTTGCATGACCCAAGTTTAAGTTAGTTTGGCTCCAATACCAGACCCAATGACCTTGGATGTGGGTTTGGCTGCAAGGTCGTATCATAAAAGTGTGATAATTAAATAGATTAAGTAAAAAGAAAAAAAACATAGAAAAAAAAACCAACATGAAGAAAATAACTAATGAAGAAAAAGAAAAAAATCTGAATTAACTGGGTTAACCCTTCAAACCAGGTTAACCCGTCAAACATTGGATTCGTGTCGTGAAAATTTGATAACTAAATAGAAAAAAAAATTGATGGGTTACCCTAAAATTAACTGGGCTAACCCATCAAACTCGGGATCCGTGTCATGAAAGTTTGATAACTAAATAGAAAAAAATTTAACATTACCAAACTAAAATAAACAAAAAAAATTAATTAAAAACAAAAAAACCAAAAACAAACAAAAGGCATCGGCTTTTCACTGTGGACTGCACTGTGCAGTCCACAGTCAAAGATATAAAAAAGGCAAAAAAGCAAAAAGAAAAAAACTAACTGGGTTAAAAGAAAAAAAATTTATAGGAAGAAAAAAAATAATGAAGAAAAAAAAATCTAAATTAACTGGGTAACCCGTCAAACCTGAGATCCGTGTCATGAAAGTTTGATAACTAAATAGAAAGAATTTTAATATCAACAAACTAAATTATAAAAAAAATTAATTAAAAAGGGAAAAACAAAGAAGAAAAAACCTATATGGAGAAAAAAACTAATGAAGAAAAAGAAAAAAAAATCTGAATTAACTGGGCTAACCCGTCAAACATGAGATCCGTGTCATGAAAGTCTTATAACTAAATAGAAAAAATTTTAACATAAACAAACCAAATTAAAAGAAAAAAATTAATTCAAAAGTAAAAAAAAAAAAAAAACAAACAAAAGGCATTAGCCTTTTCACGTGGACCGCACCGTGCGGTCTAGAGTCAAAGGCATAAAAACATAAAAAAACAAAAAGAAAAAAAATTAAAGGCATCAGTTAATAACTAAATAGAAAAAAATTTAATATTAATGAACTAAATTAAACAAAAAAAATATTAATTAAAAAGAAAAAGGAAAAGGAAAAAAAACCTATAAGAAGAAAAAACTAATGAAGAAAAAGGAAAAAAAATATAAATTAACTGGTTTAACCCGTCAAACTTGAGATCCGTGTCTTGAAAGTCTGATAACTAAATAGAAAAAAAAATTAATATCAACAAAATAAATTAAAAAAATTAATTGAAAAGAAAAAAAAAGAAGGCATCAAGCCTTTTCACCGTGGACTCCACTATGCAGTCCACAATGAAAGGCATAAAAAAAAAACTAAAGGCATCAGCATTTTCACTGTGAACTATATACAATATTAAAAGATGAAATTGGAAGAACAAAACTAATCAAAAAAATAATCTGAATCAACTGGGTTAACCTGCCAAATCAGGTTAACCCATTAAACCTGAGATCTGTGTTATGAAAGTGTGATAACTAAATAGAAAAAAAGATTTAATCTTAATGAACTAAATTAAAAAAAAATTAATTAAAAAGGAAAAAGCAAAGAGAAAAAAACCCACAGGAAGAAAAAAACTACTGAAGAAAAAAAAATCTAAATCAATTGGGTTAACCCGTTAAATCTGGGATCCGTGTCATAAAAGTCTGATAATTAAATAGAAAAAATTTAATATTAAGAAAGTAAATTAAAAATAATAATTAAAAAACAAAAAAAACAAAGAAAAAAGCCAAAAAAAACTAAAGGCATCAGCTTTTTCATTGTGGATTGCACTATGGAGTCCACAATAAAAGGCTTAAAAAGAAAAAAAAAAAGGAAAAAAAACAAAGGCATACCCACGGGTTAATTTTTTTTTTCTTGCATAAAAAATATAAAAAAGCTAAGATCTAAGAGTGTTAGGTCTTTCTGCAAATATATACTCAAAAGCCTTGGGTCTAGCTGCAACGCTTGACCCAAGAGTAATATTTATAATATTAATAATAATATTAAACTTACATGACTCAAGTTTAAGTGAGTCTGGCTGTAACACCAGATCCAAGAGCCTTGGATGTGGGTCTGGCTGCAAGATCGTGTCATAAAAGTGTGATAATTAAATAGATTAATTAAAAAGATAAAAATAAAGAAAAAATCCAACATGAAGAAAAAAATTAATGAAAAAAAAGAAAAAAAATCTGAATTAACTGAGTTAACCCTTCAAACCAGGTTAACCCATCAAACTTGGAATTCATGTCATGAAAGTTTGATAACTAAATAGAAAAAAAAAAGTTGACGGGTTAACCAAGAATTAACTCAGTTAACCCGTGAAACCAGGTTAACCAGTCAAACCCGGGATATGTGTCATGAAAGTCTGATAATTAAATAGAAAGAAATTTAACATTAACAAACTAAACTAAACGAAAAAAAATTAGTTAAAAAGAAAAAAAGCAAAAAAAAAACTTTCGGGTTACCTTGTCAAACCAGGTTAACCCGTTAAACCCGGGATCCGTGTCATAAAAGTCTGATAACTAAATTAAAAAAATTTAACATTAACGAAAGAAAAAAACAAATAAAAATGGACGGGTTAACCCAGAATTAACTGGGTTAACCTGTAAAACCAGGTTAACCCGTCAGACCTGGGATATGTGTCATGAAAGTCTGATAATTAAATAGAAAGAAATTTAACATTAACAAACTAAAGTAAACGAAAAAAATTAATTAAAAAGAAAAAAAAGCAAAAAACAAAACCTCCGGGTTAACTCGTCAAATCAGATTCCTTGTCTTGAAAGTATGATAACTAAATAAAAAAAAATTAACATTAACAAAAAAAAAATGGACGGGTTAATCCAGAATTAATCAGGTTAACCTGTGAAACCTAAGATATGTGTCATGAAAGTCTGATAACTAAATAGAAAGAAATTTAAAATTAATAAACTAAAGTAAACGAAAAAAATTAATTAAAAAGAAAAAAAAATTCGGGTTAACTCGTGAAATCAAGTTAACCTGTTAAGCCTGGTATTAGTGTCATAAAAGTCTGATAACTAAATTAAAAAAATATTAACATTAACAAACTAAATTAAACAAAACAAAATTTATTAAAAGAAAAAAAAAACAAAGAAGGAAAAAAAAGCTAAAGGCATCAAAAACGAAAAAATAAAAAAATGAAAAAAAAAACAGCTTAAAAAATAAAAATAAAAACAGAAAAACAAAAAGAAATAGCTCAGCATTTCACTATGGATTGCCATAGTGAAAGACTGAGCAATTTTAGTTTATTAGATAATAAAAAAAATAAAAAAAAATCCAAAACAAAATATATAACATTTAAAAGATTAAGAATCAAATTTGATATAATCAACAAATAACATAATATTTTTTTATTTTTTTACAATTTTTGAAAGTATATTCTGTCCAAAATAAAAGAAAAATACTTTTCTAGAAACCAAATCAAATTTTTCTATGTCTGAAAATTGTTTTTATTAACCAATATTTCTAATGGTAAACAAACATGAAAATTTTAAAAAAATAATTTTCAATAAACTATTTTCATGAAACAAATGGGGCCTTAAGCACATTAAAAAAAACCATCAAAACATAACTTGAAATGATAAAATTGAAAAGAAATAAAGTCAAGTGATCTAATGAGAAACCTTGTAAAATACAAGGACAAAAAAAAGAAGATAAAAGTACACAGTGAATGAACAATTTTTGTTATGAGTGGGGTGGATAGTGCTTTTTTTAATAGTAAAAAAGATGTTATTTTAGTTTTGTTTATTAATTTTTAATTATAATATCATAATCATGATATTTAGAGTCAAATTACATTGCATCATGGATGTTTATGCGTATACTTGTTTAAATAAAAAAATAAAATTTCAAATTTAGATATTGAGAGTTTTAAAGTTGAATGGTAAATTTGTTCATAAATTTTTAAGAAAATTTTTATTTTGAATCAAATAAAAATATTAATTTTCAACAATCACATTCCAAGAAAATATATAAGAATGATTTATATTAAATGCCACCTAAATTTTTTTAAAGGGAAGTTATTTTTTATTAGATAAATAAACACTTTAATTGAGAAAGATAACTCATTTGTATGGGGACATGGTTAAGAATTGGTGCATAGAATGTTGACCTAGTTGATAAAAAAAAAAAAAACTTGAATACTCAAATTTTAGATAAAATTAGATAAATAAACACTTCGATGTGGGTCAAATAGAAAAAACACAATCAAATTTGTGCTTTCAAGCCTTTAGTATTTTCATTTTGTTTTGCTAAACAATCTTAATCAATTCTGTCTTTTTTTTTTAAGATTAGAACTACTCTAACTCTTATTCAAATAAAGACTTACATTATGTACCAAAGATAGCTAGAGGGATTCGTTTCAAACTCTAGGGACTGATTTGACATCAAGGTTAAAAAGGGAGAATAGGTTCGTAGTCAACATTTATTATTTTAAATTTAAGTTAAAATAGTTGGTAAGGCTTTTTTAATTGGTACACAAGTATGAGAGATGAGAGTCTTAAGCTTTAAATAGTAGTGTTAATAATAATATAAAAAAAACTCAAACTAGTAAGTTTATAATAAAATGAAAATTAATGCAACATGATTTATCAATATTTTTTTAAAAAATAATTTTGGTTGGTCAAGCCTATTTTAACAATGGTCCTAGTCCTAGAAGGGTTTGGAAATAGGTTTAGGCTCAAGCCATATGCGTGGGCGTAGTCGTGATGCACCAGCCTATCGCCCTGCACGCCAAGCATCGAGCCTGGCTCCTTTTGGGCCCATATTGTGCGCCCAAGCCTAGGCATTGAACACGTAGCCTAACGCCCTGAGTGCAAGGCCTAGCGCCCCTTGGGCCCATGTGTTGTGCTTTTGGCGCATTCTCACCATTGTTTGGGCCTAGTCTTGTGGCCAAAGCTGAACACCTGACCGTCTAAGATTTTTTTATTGAACACATGCTTTTTAGCCTGGATCTAAAATGCCAAGGAACTTACTCGACAAGTTTATACTTAGTTATACTCCTAAATGTATAAAAGTCTCTTATGGTCTATCATATTTATCCCTCATTAATATATGTATAAAATATATTTATCATTAATAAATGCAAATATAAAAATATTTATCTCTTATTAAAATTACTATATGAAATAGTTTTTCAACCTCTTTATTCAAGAAAAATGACAAGATTCAAGAGGTATAAGTATTGCTTAAACCACTTATATAAAGAGTTCATAATTTTTTTTATTTTCAATATATATATTTAACATCATTTTCTCTTGTAGAGCATTTCTTACATACCAAAACAAGAATAAACAATCTTATTTTTTGTATTTAATAATTTTTTTGCATATTTATTACATAATCTTTTTATAAAGATACTGACTTAAGTATTTGAAAGTCTTTAAATAAATAAAAATTGATTGTTTTGTATATAATAGGCTTTCTAAATCAAGTCACCACCTCTCTTAAGCATAAAGAAGGATCATAAAGCAAAAACACTTACCACAGGTACGCCCTGTCCCTAGGTTGCAATCAGATAATAAATAACTTGAGCAGCATTCTTATCCATGTAATCTTTGGTTCAGTCCATTATTAGTGGCATTGGAATTCATCACCATAAGAAGAAGAAGAAGAAGATGGTGTTATTATTATTATTATTTTATTCTCAGACCAATATGACATTATGTGGCATGTTTTCTAATTTTAATTAAATCTTCAAATTAATATTAATATTTAAAATAACACTTTGTTTATGTTTTTTTACAAAGACTACAAAAGAAAACGAAAGACTATCTAAATGTCTGTGAATTTCTTTTCTAAAATTACAAATTAAATAAAAGGATTTTTATCCTCTTTGAAGTTAGAATTACGTTATATACGTTATAAATTTTCTAAATAAGTCACTCAATAATTCATGACACTATAGAGAGAGAGAGAGAGGTGGGGGGGGAGAGCGAGAGGGGGAGAGGGGAGGGAGAGGGAGGGAGAGAGAGAGAGAGAGAGATTTACTCATATAGAAAAGAGGTTATTTTGTAAGGTAAAATTGATCTTTGTAGCTAACAATAACATAACCATTCAAGAAAAAGAAAATCCTTGTTTTTTTAAAAAAAAAATTTAAGTCGTATGATAAAGTACAAATTTACTACATTTGATTTATTGGAAGTATAATCATCCGATAATTTATCTTAAGAATTTTAATTTAATCTTGATTCAAATCTACCATCCCCCCTCATCCAAGTAACATTTTAAGGTTTAAGTTTTAAATCTTTTAACAATACATATTTTTTTTATATAATGTTTCTTAACATGACATATCATCATTATTTCTATATCTTTTCATTTTTTCATAAATAACAAATCAAAAGAAAAAAGAAAAAATATATATAATTAGCACTAATTAAATTTGAAAAAGAAAAAAAATAAAAATATGATTGATTCTTTCTTAATCACTATGATCATTTTCAAGATAATTTAACTTGTAGATATCAAAATTTATTTAATAACAATAAAAAAAATTAAATAACATATATATTTTTTTATTTTATACTTTCTTATATTTTAATATACATTTGGATATGTTAATTGTTTTTTAGTGCTTATATTTATTTACTTTTAAAATAAGTTTTAATATTATATATATAATTTTAAAAAATCAATTTTAAAAAAGATTTAAAAAAGACTGAAGTTAACCCGTGCTAATCTTTAAAATTTATGATCTAGGTGATGAAACCGTGAGTAACCCCTTAGAAACCATATCTGAAAAAATCATGAAGCCAGATCTCTATTTAACAAAATATTGAGGGATGGGATTAGAAAAAATCTCAATAAAAAAATTAATAAAAAACAAAACAAATAATAATCAAAAGAACAATGATCAAATTTGATAAAAATAAAATAAAACAAAACAAAATGCTTAGGGATGAAATTAAAAAATGATAAAAAAAATAGCAATCAAAAGAATGAACATCAACTTTGACATAAGAATTAAATGAAACCAAATGCTAAAGGATAAAATTGAAAAAAAATCAGTCAAATAAAGAATTTAAAACAAAATAAATAACAATAAAAAAAATAATGACCAATACAAAAAACAAATGACATGACAATTTTGTTAGGCCAATACAATTCTCAAGGAGATGAGAAAGGACAAGGAAGTGTGTTGCAAGGCTTTCAATGCCATTGCAAAAGCTTTAGTTTGGCAGCCAAAAGACTTATCATGGGCTGCTTGAATATTACAGACACCGCCCACCATCAAGCGCATGTATTGTATACACTAGCCTATTTTCCCTACCCATTCACCAAAGTCCTAATAATTGTCTTATTTTCAATTTTGGCCCCTTAACACATTATTATTTTATATTAGTTGAATTTTGTTTTATTTTGCAAAATCGAGAACCAACCAAGCGCCAAGAATTTCCCTCAATATTGCAAGATCCTCGTACCAAGGTAACCAAAACAAATTATAGAGTTAAATTTCAAATAAATCCAATGCAAATAGATCAAATTGAAAAAAGTTGAGGGATCAAAGGGACATGAACTTCTCTCTTGACTATGCAAATCAGTTCATGATGTTGGCAAAAAAAAAAAAAACATGACTGAATATTTCTTTAAGCTTTAAATTCGGTTCTTGATGCATAAATTATTTTAAATCAATTAAATTAAAATTTGTTTTGCATAATCAGGAATTAATCGAGCTACAGAACATTGTCTCGACGCCTTAAAATCTCTATACACACACATGAAAAAAACTAAAAGTTCAATTTTTAACAAATCAAATGTAGAAAGATGAAATTGAGAAAAAAAATAAAAAAAGGATAAAAAAATCGATGTAAGTCCACCGAGTCAACATGCCAAATATGTAACCTAATTATGAGATCGGGATAATCCCATAAAAAAACAAATTGAATAAAATGACGAAACTCAAATCTTAGACAACTCAATGTTGAATGGTGAAAAAAAAAATCAATCTAAAAACAAAGCAACGAAAAAACGGACTCGAGTCAACCCAAGTTAACCCATTAAGCCCATGACCCTGGATATGAGATTGAGATAACCCATATAAAAGGAAAGAGAAAAAAACCACGAAACCCAATCCCTAACTAATTAAATATTAAAGGATAAAATTAAAAAAAAACAATTTAAAAAAAACCTAAAAAAGACCGAAGTCAACTTGAGCTAATCTTTAAAATTGGTGACCCAAGTTATGAGGCTGTGACTAACCCCATAGAAACCAAACCTGAAAAAATCATGAAGTCAAATTCCTAATCAACAAAATATTGAGGGATGAGATTGGAAAAAATCTCAATTAAAAAAGGATAAAAAAAACAAAACAAATAGCAATTAAAAAAACGATGATCAAAATTGACAAAAGAATAAAATGAAACAAAACATTTAGGGATGAAATTGAAAAAAAAAATTAAATAAAAGAAAGATAAAAAAATAGCAATAAAAAATGAAGAGCAAATTTAATATAAAAACTAAATGAAACTAAATGCTAAAGGATGAAATTGAAAGAAATAAATAAAAAACTCAAAATAAATTAAATAACAATCAAAGGAATGGGGACAATACAAAAAAACAAATGAAATAAGACTTTTCAATTTTGTCAGGCCAACACGATTCCCAATGAGATGAGAGAAAAAAAATAAAAGAGAAGAAAAAAATCTATCAAAATCCAACTATTATGCCTCCACCGACAAGGGGCATACCACTTGGAAGAGTGTGTTGTAAGGCTTCCAATGTCACTGCAGAAGCTTCAGCTTGGCCGTCAAAAGACTTTTTATGTGTCGCTTGAATACTGCAGACGCCGTCCACCGTCTAATACTTATGTTGAACACACTAGCCTATTTTCTTTACATGTTTATCCCAGTCCAAATACTTGTTTTATTTTTAATTTTGGTCTCTTAACACATAATTATTTTATATTAGCTAAATTTTGTTTTATTTTCCAAAACGAAGCTTCAACTAAGCACCAAGAACTTCCTTTAAGATTGCGAGATCCTTGTACCGAAATAATAAAAACAAAATGCTAAGTTAAATTTTAAATAAATTAAAGTAAAGGAATCAAATTGAAAAAAAGTTGATAAAGCTAAATAAAAAAAGTGACATGAATTTCTCTCTTGGTCTTGAAAAAAAAACATGAGGGAATATTTCTTTTAGTTTTAAATTTGGTTACAAAGAACAAATTTTTTTAAATTAATTAAATTAAAATTTATTTTATAAAATAAAAAATTAATCGAGGAACAAAACATTTTTTTCGATGACTCAAAAGTTTTGTATACACACGTGAAAAACAAATCATCAAGAAATCGTAGAAAATCCTAGGAAAAAGAAAAGAAAGCCGGTGTTCGAACAGTGGATTCCCTCACAGACGTAGGGCAGGGCCCAAATTTACTTGAGTACAAACTGTTAGATCAGATAAGGAAAAAAATTTAAAAGATGCTCTGATTCTCTCTGACCCATGTAATATATACTATTCTGCATCTGCCTGCGTACGCGGGTTTCTGATAATCAGAGTGAGAAAAAGAAAAAAAGAAGGTATTTCTCACCAAAACATCAATGGCTGAACCTGAATCAAACCAAACCCATCTCAGGTACGATTTTTTCAATTCCCCGATCATTATTAATACACCTTTTTAATGGGATAGATGTTACGCTATACCCTCAATTTATATCATAAAGAAACTCATCGATCCATGCCTACTGTCGACATTGATGACAGCACCCCATCAAAGGAAGAGATTGAGGCTCTTGTTCAAACCAAGATTTACTCAGAAAATAATCATGACGAGAGGCATCGACAACAACCCACTTGCTTCATTACCATTTATATATTACAACTCAATGTTAGATGTTCTTTTATGGGCTCGGATTCTTTCTTATTGTTATGTGGCCTTCTCCTTTTCTTTCAGGCATCAATCTTCAAGATTGGAGAAAGCAGGTGCTTTACTTGATTTCTTTTTGTTGTATTGTCATGGTTCTTATATATACAATGGATTAAGATGTTGTGATGGTAGTGATCTATTGAGAGAGTTCAGCTTATGACCTGTGTACTATTAAATAGTGTGTGTCATTCGGAATTGGATAGTGTCATTAGGCTAAATGACCAACTGCACATCTTTTTTAGGCTAACTTTTGATTCCTAACATGGGAGTCTAATTCTTATTGTCTTCTAGTAAACAAAAAAACAATTGTTAATCATCACTTGTTATTTCTATTCATATACTATCTTAGTATGCTCTCACCTTATCTTCTTTTTATTTTTTATTGAGCCATATTGAAGCCATGTCAGTCTCAAGGACGTAGAGTGTGGTGAACTTTTGAATGTTTTGGGTGGTAGTAAATGTTAGGTATTTGGATTCGAGGAGGTAGAGATGTTGCTGTTTGTGGCCATTTTTTCTCTCCGTTGTTGCAGGGGCTCTGATACCAAAACATGTCAGAAGGTTTTTGGTTCTCCTCACTTGACAGTGAGCACTGAGCAGCATCTGTCATATTATACACTGAAGTAGATAACCTTTGGAATGCTACAAGGTAAGCTAGGTACTAGATAGCGATAAGCAATAACAATTACAGAAGAACTTATCAATCTTTTCTGCTGGTACTAACCTGATAAAGATGATAACACACTTGAGGTTTAGGATAGGTAACATATATAGGAGTCTGATATGGCTTCTGACATGAGCTGTATAGTTGTATCTGAAGTTGGAGTCTGACATGGCTTCAATATGGCTAAATAATTTTGAATCAAACCACTTATTTTGCATATATGCTGTTCCTGTATTAGCAGAGAATGATGTCAAGGCAAAGGCACCCAATCTAATTGAAAGAGCAAAGGAAGAGATTGAAGCAATCATTCACCATGGCAAGTCACCAGTCCATCATCATAAAGAAACTCATGGAAGGAATGATGACATTGATGATAGTACCCCAATTGATCAAGTCAAAGGTCCAAGCGTTTTCCAACGAGCAAAGGAAGAAATCGAAGCCCTTGTTCAAACAATCCATCGTAAGAAAGAATCCAGCAATTCTGTGTCTTCTCCGAAGAAGGAAGGTGGTTTTGGAGCTTGTATTGGGAAAGGGTTGGAAAAAATTTGCTCCTTTAACTGGGGTAGAAAGAGAGATTAATTTAATACTTCTGCAGAGCAAAATTTTCATATTTGTTTGTTTTCTGAGAATGAACTACAGCATAGGAAAAATAGAACACAGTTCTGAATCAGTAAGAACTCATACCATGGTTGATATATGGAAATTCACTGGATTCATTTTTCCATTTCATGGCTGTGTATTTTATCTATTGAATGTCTAGTAACACAGATTTTCTTGTTTACATTTGGCAAGATTCATGAGTACAGTTTCTGTTTCTGATGGGAAAGCTCTGATATTCTATTTTAATTTTACAAGAAACATTTTGGTTTGATCATTGTTAGCTTTTTTTCCCCATTGACTAGGCGGGTCTGAGCTCAAGACTTAAAGGGGAGGGGGGTCATGCATGCCACTAATCCCGATAATTCTTGTTGAGTTGGTGCGTCTCAGGAAAGTTGGCGAACCATTTTATTCTCTGATAGATAGCAAATAGAATTCTGCTTTTGCACTCCTGTCTCCTCATGATTCTTCCAATTTCCCGTAAGGGATTGAAGTGTAGATTCTATTAGTCAGGTATTCAAGAGAAATCTTACAAAATGAAGATTTAGTCAACTTCAGTGCCCCCCTCATCAGGCTATTATCCTATGACAAAACCTATGCAGTGTAAGCTTCCACCCCTCGTAATTCATGCCATATATTTGAGTAACTAGTAGAGAGAGCTTTTGATGAAGTGGAATGTTTAAGCATGAAGCAGTGGACTTTTCTTAATTCCTCTGTTTTTTCTAGAGCAGTACTGGTGTAGGACATGAACTTTCCAGTCGCATAGTTGAACTCTTCTACTCCTAATTTGTGAAGCCTTCCATACTCAGTTGTCTTGTGGCCGACACTCATTTATGTAATCATGTTTAGCCGGCAAAACCATCGTTTTCTTTTATGACCACTTTGCCTACAGATGCCTGTCAGTTAAGTTGAAAATAACTCAAATCATGAAAGCAGAGCCAATTAAGGCAAGAAGAAAACATGAGATGACAGTAGAGCCATCATCATGGCTACCTTATTTTCTGACACTGGAAGCGCGGGAGTTGGAAAATTCTTGACACGAGCCCAGCTGTAGTCTGTCATCAGAAATTGGAAGTTGTGTCTCATCTTGGCCTCTTAGCTAGTGAATGATTGGTCAGGCCAACAAAGACAAATTAATGACAAAATATATGTCCAGGGACGAAGTCTTGTAATGAAAGACACGTAAGATCAGAATCAAAAGCAGTAGTGGCAAATGCCTCTCCCCATGTAGTTGCAAGAAAATATATTCTATTTCTTAATTATTTGGATTCAAGTTTCGAGAGATTTATTTATTTTTGTTTTTTTCTGAATACATTATGTTGGTTTAAGAATAGGATGTAACCTTAAATAATTAATGTATGTACGACTTGTTTAAATGATACTATTTATATAAGAAAAAGAAGGAGAGCAGAGCAGGTGACGAAAGCAGAAAACGGACAAAAACATATTTCAACCATGCAATAGCCAATAGTAGTAGCTCCAGCAACAGAAGGACCTCTACAAAGTCATTTGGCTGTTAAACACCCCCAGTCGTTTGATCAGGATTAGATCAACGATCAGTATGGAATAAGTTGAGCTGAAACAAGAAAAGAGATTGATGAGGGTCTGATCCTGATGTACGGGAAAAAATCCAGAATCCTTAACTCAAATCATGATTCATGACAACACCCACAAAAAAAAAAGAGCTTACTGTGTACCATGTATCTTCTCTCCATGTCTCTTTGTTTACCCTCTTTTCGTCACCCGTGTTCTTAGCTGATCATGGTACCCAGCTTACCCCGCGCTCTCTCTGCATGTATCTCTTTTAACCTATTGTTTAGTCTTTGATTGATTGAATCAAGTACCGATAGTTTTTGTCCTCTAAAGTTGTTTCCAATTTTTGAACGAAAACTCTGTTTCTGTTTCTCTACACTGACTTCTCATATAGAAAGTTGGCTTCTTTTTGTCTCAAACAGGTTCAATCTGCTCCAATTTTCAATCTTTAAAATCCAAGTTCTATAGTTTCTGGTTTTCTTTCAGTTGTTGATGGATAATAGGATTGGTTTCTCTGATTCTAACGAGATCAGCAATGGAAGTAGCACTTGCTGCATAGAAACTCCCTCAACTTCAAAGCCTTTTACAAACCCAGAAATTGTAGCTCTTCAACAACTATCAGGAAACCTTGAAGCCATCTTTGACTCCCAAGATTTTGACTACTTTGCTGATGCCAAAATCACAAGCTCCAATTACAACCGTGAAGTCCCAGTTCACAGGTGCATTTTATCTGCGAGAAGTCCTTTTTTCAAGAGTGTTTTCTCGAGTCCTGTGGCTAAAGACAGAAGTGGGGTAGCAAAGTTTGAATTGAAGGAATTGGCTAAGGACTATGATGTTGGATTTGATTCACTTATGACAGTCTTGGGTTATTTGTATTGTGGGAAAGTGAGGCCTTGGCCTAAAGATGTTTGTGCTTGTGTGGATGATGATTGTTCCCATATTGCTTGCCGGCCTGCAGTTGATCTCCTGACTGAGGTTCTTTATGCCTCTTTTACATTCCAGGTTAATGAGTTGGTGGCTCTTTATCAGGTAAGAGTTAAGAGACTGATTCTGAATTGACTTTCGAACTTTGTTTTATAGTTGTTGCTCAGTGTTTTTCATGTAGCAGTTTCTAAGTGTGTTTGTGTAGTAGATGTGGAATTCTTCTTCTTCTTCTTCTTCTTCTTCTTGCCAAATACTGCCAACATCACCTTCAAATAGGTGGCAAGAAAGTACTATGGATTGATTTGAAGAAATTAAAATGGCCAAGGACGTTTTCTTTTTCTGAGTATTATTCTTGGAAAAATGCAACTGTCTGTGTGTTTTGCTTAGTGTATTTGGATCTTCCAAAGCTGCACATAATTTAAGACCATAGGCACTGGAAGGACCATCATCATGTTTCCAAGTTGATCATTGATAGCCCATCAGTTCTGATCATATTGGCATGGTGCTATCAGCTGTACTTAATTCTCATGGAAGGAAATGAATCTCATTTTGAAATTTAATGATATTAGGATGGATATTTATGGTACCAGATACCTTTGAATTTAGTCGAGTTTAAAATGATTAACATGATAGAGTTACATTCCTTCCCAAAGGAACCGGCGATTGCTATTACAGAAGATATAAACGAATGAAACCTGTATGGTTTCTGCTAATGGAATACAATTACGGAATCCAATTACATTTTACTCAGTTTCATCTCTTAATTTTAGTTTGGCTATTTTGTTTGATTGCAGAGGCACCTATTAGACATTCTTGACAAGGTTTCAACTGATGACATCTTGGTGATTCTAGCAGTTGCAAACATATGTGGTGAAGCTTGTGAGAGATTGCTAACAAGATGCGTTGAGATTATTGTGAAATCAAATGTTGATATTGTTACTCTGGATAAAGCCTTGCCGCAATACATTGTGAAGAAAATCATGGATTCTCGTTTGGAACTTGGTTTGAATGTGCCTGAGAACAGTAACTTACTAGATAAACATGTAAAGAGAATACATCGGGCTCTGGACTCAGATGATGTTGAGCTAGTTAGAATGCTACTGAAAGAGGCACATACTAATCTAGATGATGCGCATGCACTCCACTATGCTGTTTCATACTGTGATGCAAAGACTACAACTGAGATTCTTGATCTTGGATTAGCTGATGTTAACTGCAGAAATTCAAGGGGTTACACCGTGCTGCATGTCGCTGCAATGCGGAAAGAT
Source organism: Populus x sibirica (assembly GCA_019202695.1). Classification (NCBI taxonomy): domain Eukaryota; kingdom Viridiplantae; phylum Streptophyta; class Magnoliopsida; order Malpighiales; family Salicaceae; genus Populus; species Populus x sibirica. The sequence goes on from JAGMVL010001159.1 coordinate 3,185,132, forward strand.
CCTAAGATTATAGTATCTCTCTTAACGAAGGGAGCTCGGCTGTCAGATCTTACTTTAGATGGTAGGAAGGCTCTGCAGATATCAAAACGACTTACAAGGGCCATGGATTATCATAAGTCAACAGAGGAAGGAAAAGCTTCTCCCAAGGAGCGCTTGTGTATAGAAATATTGGAACAAGCAGAAAGGAGGGATCCATTACTTGGAGAGGCTTCTCTTTCTCTTGCTATGGCTGGTGATGACCTGCGAATGAAATTGTTGTACCTCGAAAATAGAGGTAATTTTCATTATATTCATATTTCTTCCTTTGAAGTATTATGCCTTGATTATATCTGTCTTGTTACAATCAATATGATCATTTCTTTTTAGTTTTAACCCTTTCAATTGTATTTTGATAGTTTCACGACATGAAACTTGTGTGTTGAACATTTGCCTCGAATATACTATATTAACCTGAAGTTCATGTAACTTATTTCTGAAGTGGAAAAGAAAAACTGGCATCCATTACATATGAGAGCTTTGGAAAGTCATAAAAGACAAATACACAGGAAAGAATTTTCTTTTTTTCCTGCAAGTGAAACATTATTCACATGCTCATTGCGATAATTTTCTATTCTCTCTCACTGGTTCAACCTCAGCTCGTTGGTTGGATTTGGAATTACTTAGCTATTGCCACTCATGCTTGTTCATCTGGTTGCTCTTTCCTAACTGACAATTGGAGGCGTTGTAAAACTTGATCGTTATACCATTCACTGCAGGATTTGTTATCCTTTAGCTATCTGTTTGCAAACTAATGGTACGATGACACACCTGGTGTCTTTGTCTTATATTGTACAGCATAAAAAACATTGTCTCGTGTCGGCATCCTTTTTCATATTCCATCTAATACATTTCTATCACCATGGAATCTCAATGTGAACGATTTACAGGGACTTATAATCCACTCTCTTCATATTTATGTCTTCATTTTGTGATTACAAAATTTATTCTGTCTCTTGAAATCTTAGCTTGTACCTTCCTGCGGTTTCTTGTCAAGCATATCTAGTTCTACTTGTTCTTTAGCCAGCCACTTTTGTGGAGTTAAATTCTCTTTACACATCAAGCCTTTCTGCCAGAATGAAATGCTTAAGCCAAAAAACTTTTTAAGTTGAATTGTCTGATGAGATGTGCTTTTGGCGTCTATTGTCTATAGTTTATTGCAAAGAGCATTTGATCATTCTGATTGACTTTTTGTGATTTAACTTTTGAGTACTAAGGATCTGTTTTTTTGTGGTTAAAAAATCTTATGGAAGCTGTGCAATAAGTTTTCTGTTGAATATACGTGGTGCTGCTACTAGATTCATATCTCCAGTCAGAATGCTTGCTTTAATTTTCATTATTCCATGTTAATATTTAGCTTTGTATAGTCAGATGCTATCAGTGCTAAAATTCATCTGCATATTGGTTTGGGAAATATAACAATCGTTTTTCCGTAATTTTTTTGTTTTCTTGCTAATAAAGTTGTTCTTCCCTTTTCTTTCATGGAAAATAAATCTTTGTTTTAGATTTGCATATTTTAGTTGATAATCCTTGGGGGATGATGGTAATCAGTTATCTATCTTGAAATGGTAGTAAATCCTGTTTCCGTTGCTTAATGACTACGATGAATGAAAGCGAAACGCAGAATATGAAGATTAATGTTATTGTTCTTTCAGTTGGACTGGCAAAACTCCTTTTTCCCATGGAAGCAAAAGTTGCAATGGATATTGCTCAGGTTGATGGTACTTCTGAGTTTCCATTAGCTGGCATCAGGCCCAGCATCTTGTCTGGGGCACAAAGAGGAGCTGTGGACTTGAACGAGGCACCTTTCAGAATGCACGAGGAGCATCTAAATAGGATGAGAGCACTCTCTAGAACAGGTTCTTATGCTTACACATATATGAATTGAAACTGCTTTTCCTTCAATACTTGAGTTAGCATTGCTGAAGGACCTTGACTGCCCTAGTTCAATTGGCTAATGCACTGTTCCATCCACACACCATAGGAGCAAAAGCTGGAAACCATGCCATTTGCTTTGTATTCAAACTTCAAGTTTATCTTTCCATGCAGTTCTAGATTGACATCTCATAGTTGATCAATTTTCTGTTTACAGTGGAACTTGGGAAACGGTTTTTCCCACGTTGCTCAGACGTACTCAACAAGATCATGGATGCTGATGACCTATCACAGATAGCTTATTTAGGGAATGAAACTTCAGAGGAACGACTTGTGAAGAGACAGAGACACCTTGAACTCCAGGAAGCTCTAAGCAAGGCATTCAATGAAGATAAACAAGAGTTCGACAGGTCTGTCATATCATCTTCATCATCCACCAAGTCAATTGGCACGGCGAGGTCTAATGGGAAGCTTATTGACATGGGTGGTGGTCATTAGGCCCAATCCTGTTCTCCTGTATGATATGGTTTTAATGTTTACCTTGATAATAATAACCTTGAATTCTGTATCTTCTGAATTGTAAACACACATCATGGGTTGGTTATCCAGAAAGAAAGGGAAATAGTTTTTAGTTTCTCGCTCTCGAACTTGGTAGAAACACTAAACAGCTTATTTCCTAATTAACAACCAGTCAAGCTTGTCTTGATTTGCTTCTTTTTTCGAGCAGCGAGATCCCTCCTTGCACCACATTAGTGCCATCTTGAACATGCTACAAGACTCAACTATAGGTATCAAGATTCTTTATGTCCAAACACATTACACTTCACACAAATATTTTAGGAAGTAGGATAAGGCCGCAAGATTATCCACTCTGTTAGATGTTCAGGGAACTTCTCAATCTTGTCTTGTAATAGTGTATCGACAGAAATTCAGGAAACAAAACCATTTAATTTGCTAGCTTACATGGATTATCGAAAGCCTACAAGGAGGATTAGGTAAAGGAATTTCAACTTACGATGGTATAGAAATCCCCCCCAGCAATGTATCTGAATCATACTCTCATAAATACAAGCTTCAGCCACATAATGTTGTTGAAAGTAAATTAAGATACCATAACAAATCAGTAACCAGCGAACAGAAAGTTAATTACTATACTATAAAAAGCATTCCTTCTATGAGAACTTCGATGCAGGGCATAACTATGGTACGTCTTCTATAGTTCTATGTAATGTGGTAGAAATATTTACAATCTGCAGGATTGGACTCTGGTAAGAAAGACGTGAACATTTGTGAACACTAGCATCTCAAATATTGGGTTGAGAAGTAGCTTTAATCTGCAGGAATTCAAATGAAAGGGTCACTTCATCTTTAACTCTCTCACCCCACGTAGATGAAGCAGCACCATCTTTTAAGAAGTCTAGAGGCATGTCAACAATCTGTACATGTGCATAAAGACATGATGTAAACATAGATTGCCAAGCATATTGCGTATTAACAGAAGATTAGATGTATATACCAACCATTACAATCTGGGAATTGATCCAACACAACCAGCTGTATGCCCTACTAACTCGGTTGCAAATCCACCCCACATTCGTGGCATCCCAATCAAATCCTCTAATTCAAGGTAGAGTTTTGAGTCATTGACATCTACCTCCTCATCAACCAAATCCTCAATCACCGAACCATCATCCAGTAGCTTCTCTGACATTAGATTATAAGCAGAGGACATATCTTGAGTACTTTTTTCGCACATTATATTTGCATTATGATCTTGAAGTATCGGACTGCAAAACCCATCACTCATTGGAACTGGAAATACTTTCAACATTTGGCAGGTCTCCACATCCTCAGTTAAAATCTCAGTAATTTCGGTCTGCATTGTGGCCAGTTGTTCCTGAGCATGGTTTTTAAAATGGACGCTTTGGTTGGTATCCACGGCAGCAGGAAAGCTTTCAGGGAGATGGGTTTGAAGCAGTCGTCTTTTCTTGCAAAATTCAATCCCATCTACCTTCCCTTTTTGCTTTCTCTTCTGGATTAGTTGTTGAATAAATCCAGGATTTCTGGCAGCTTTGGTAAAGAAAATAAACATCTGCAATTGCTTGCACTCTGCAGCTTGAATGCGTTCTTCAACAGCACTCAGTTGAGTTTGCGACTCCTGCTGCTGCTGTCTAATTTTCAAGATTTCCAACCTTAAAACATCCTGATCATCCTTCAGATTTTCAAGTTCAGCTTCCAAACGAGGTTTTGTTGAATCATTAACGCCAGTAACTGCTCCGCTCTGCTGTTTGTTATACCTGCTTCTTCTCTTGATGGTCTTTAGCAAATGCTTCTTGGCACCGTGAAACCCTTCATTTGCAAACTCCCATCTATCCGGATCAATCTTTCTAAAGCCCTGCCAACATTTTTGCACCAATACATACGCACACAATATGAAACAAATTAAATTCACAACCATGATGTTTAAAAAAAGAAAGAAGAAAAAACAGCATCATGTGGTCCATTGATGTAGTGGGACACAAAAAGATTATGAAAAACAACCACAGTACTAGGCAGATAAACAATTAGTGTATTAATTAGCATGAAAAAAGAAACTAAAATGAATTAACTCACGTAGGTATTGAGCTGGCGAATGAAGCTGGAGAAATTACTGTGCTTGAAATACTTTGGAAGCAGATTTTTAGAGAATTCATGAGAGTCCCAAACAACAAAACTATCGCGATTCTTGCCCCACGACACTGTTTCATCTGTTTCCGGATCCCCCACCATCTCAAATGTCTTCTTCAGAAACGGAGGTGGACCTGCCTCATGTAAACCCTCCATGGGTTTAGGTAAATCCACAGAGGAACACGAAGACGACGATATCCCATTGTTATTTTTATTATTACCGCCACCGCCTCCTCCCTTCAACTCATTGAGACTATCTACACCATCATCATCTTCTTCTTTGACCGTGACTGCTGTTGCTTTGATTCTTTTCTCCTCCTCTACCTCCAGTACTGCTGCTGCTTTCTGCATTTCTCTTGTATTCATTGATGATGATGATGATGGAGATGAAGTCCCGCCGCCTCCACCGCAACAAGCGGTGTCGTGTAAAGGGGACATATTACTCTCTTGACCCACTTTATGATCTTTCTCCGATTTTATTGCATTTGTCAATGAATGATCATCATCCAAAATGAGTTTTGGTAACATAGCTGTTGCAGAAAATGATGCAGAAGAAACACCGGCAAGAGCGTAGCCGAAAAAATCGCCACCGTCTGGAACCACCATTTTCAAAGACTCGGTAGAGCTTGGAGAAAGAGACCGTACTTATAAATGCAACGGGTGTGTGTGATAGTGAGGTGGCACTGTGTCCATTCAAGGATAGAAGTAAAGGACACGTGCCACCTTCACCTTTATTTTTGAGATTATGTCTTTTATTTTTAACAATTTCTTTCACAAATAAATTTTTAAGACTGGTTTCAAGAATTTAACGACAACATCGACAATACAACAAGAGTTTATCATTAAGTTAATTTTTTTAAAAAAATAAATTAATATTTTTTAATATTTCTTTATTGTTTAATATACTCATTTAAAAAATCATAAAAAAATTATAATATTTTAATACTTAAAAATAAACTTTACTGTATTTTCAAAAATGCTCTGATAAGTAGGTGAAAATGACTCAGGAGGCAGAGATTTTTGTTTCTTCATGCTTTGAGCGATGAACCTAGTAGTACTCTTTTTTATGACAATGCAGTCGGCCCAAGGTGAAATTCTCATAAATTAATATATAAATTGAAAAAAAAAACTCTGATCATAATATATATATATATATATATATATATATATATATATATATATATATATATATCAGCGACAAAACACAATGTGTGCATGCCATTCCGTTTTCTGTCATTTGGAATCACTTTCATGCTACCGACAGTCACAGAAACTCACCACCGTCACCGAAAAACTAAAAGGAAAACCTCATTTCTTAATTTAGTCTCCAAAGAATTAGATTTGTTCAATTAAGTCCCACTTCTAGCTCTAAAAACTAAAAACAGTAAGTTGAGCCTCTCAGTGAGTGGAGTTACATTTCTTAACCGTCGGATTACCTCGTGCTAAATCTCAAAGGCCACGATCACTCGGCTAAACGGTTACTTATTGCATGAGCTCCACTTGTCAAGTCAAAAACCTAAGATGAGTCAGGTGAAATGTGTTGAATGCCTACACTGTTGTTGCGGTTCACTAAACGACAAAACAGAGATGCCGTTTTGGTAACAGGAGGAGGGGGAGGGGGGGATAATCTTCTGCGACCGTACAAGTGGAGCTTGTAAGCAAAGAAAGGACATTGAGGGTTGGGCTCAGGATTTATTATTTGAATCAAATTTATGTAGAGTTTGTCTTACATCGAGCTTGCGTTTATTTAAAAAAAAAAAAAAACAAAGAAAAAAAGTATTTGTGAATTAGTTGTGACCTGTTCCGTGGCGTCGGTTTTTTTTTATATAAAAATAATTGATGGTGCATGTTTTAAAACAGGAATAAAATTTTCAATAACTAAATTAAATAAATTTAATTATAAAAAATAGATAATAAAAACAATAAATAGACCAAATTTTTTTAAAAAAATTTATCATGATAACCTTAGAAAAAAAAATATTTTTCCAAAAAAAAGCAAACGATATATCTTAGTTCTTAGTCTATTAAATACGAAATGACAAAATTGGATAAAAATAACAAAAAAAAATTTGTTTCAACTAAAGTTAACATGAAAAACTAGTAACCCGGGTAATAAGGGTCGAGCCAACCTAGATTAAACCATCAAACTCGTTGCCTGAGATCATGAAATTAAGATAACCTGATATAAAAAAATAAAGAAAATCACAAATCTCGTTTAAAAAAAATGTTGAATGACGAAAGCTGAAAAGAAAATATGTGAAAAAAATCAAATTTGGAATATTTGAAAAAACTTGTGACCTGAATAATTAGACTAGAATGACTATATCCGAAAAAATCATAAACCTTTCTCAACCAATCAAATGTTGAAAAATATAACATGTTGCATGAAGTATTCTTTGTATAGGTTATGAACTATTTACATGAAACATGTTAGAAATTGTTAGGATGTTGTTGCATAAATATTATTGATTATTATCATGCTACATAACAATGTTTTAAATGTGCTTATAGATACACTTTAATGAATCGTTTGTTTATGATTGAACTATTTGAACTACTTCCATGTTAATCAATCCTTATTATGTTTTGTCACAAATCAAACAAGGGGGGAGATTGTAAATATTGATATGATTGGCTTTGATTAGTAAAGAATTATTTGCATTAATGAAGATGAATTTGTTTAGAGTATTAGTTTATCCAAATTAGATAAAGATTTAGTCAAGTTGATCTTATAGGTTATAGCGTGCTTATTTCTATAATTATCTAGTTTGTTTAGATAAATTATATAAGAAGTTCATATAAGGTTTATCAAAAGAAGATGATAAATACAAGTTATGCGAAGATAATTATCAAATAAGTGTTTTTATGAAACACGATAACAATCTGTTAAGAACGTAGCAGACTAGAAAGCTTGAAGATAATCCTTATCACAATGATGTGTGTGTGTGTGTGTGTGTGTGTGTGTGTGTGTGTGTAAAGAAGGATAATTAAAAGCTTTTAAAATAAAGCAGTAGAGCAACACTTGCAGCGGAGTAAGAGAGCCCAACCAGCTAAGGAGTTACACAAAGTTTCACAGTATATACTCTTGACACACAAATAAAGTGTGAAGAAAATTTTCAAAGAGAATTGTTCGCTGAAGAGTTGGAGAGCTTCATGACTTCTAGGGGGAGTTTCTATTTTAATTGCTAGCGACTGAATTTTCAAGTTAAAATGACAATAGTTTAAAGATCATCAAGTGCTCTAACAAATTATTACTGTAAAGGACAAAATAGAGGATTTGTCTTGACAAGTAAGGTAGTATAGATATAAAGTATTTGCATACGAAAATACTTCTCTTGTAATCTTCTAAACTAGTGAAGATTGTCTATCCTGGGTTTGGTTATCCATGAGAGTTTTTTTATCTTTTAAATCTTTTTCAAAATGTTTTTCCTTCATAACCAAATAACTTGTTCATTTAAGTTTTCCGCACTTATATTTATTTGGTTACTGATCAGTGTTTGAGTGGTGTTAACAAATAACCTGTAACATCAAGGATGAGAAACAAGACAGTCAGGGGTGTATCTCTATCTAATCATATTAAAGCATCGTACAATATATACTGAAAATATAAGGCATAACATTTTATTTATAGAAAAACCTAATAATCTTATAAATGATAAAATATTACTTTTCCCATTGAAAATTGCCACATATATTATTTTAGAATAATTTTTAGAAATTTATTTAATCAAGTTTCTATTTGATTTTTCTAAGTCTAGAATTGTAATATCCTGTACTAATTGCATTCTACTCCTTAATTCCTAAAATGTTTTTGCAATTAAATCACACTTGATTAATCATCTCAGTTTAGATTTTTTTTTATCAATGGTTATTATATTTTGTGATCCATTAGGTTCCCTAATAAATTGATTTAAATATAAATTACAATCCTAAATAAAAACAGAATTAAATAATTTAATTTATTATCAATTCAATAATTTTTTTATATTTAGGTAAAAAAAATTTAAAAAAAATCATTAAATCCAGTTGAGTCCATGACTCAAGTCACGGGTTTGAAGAGTTAATATGTAAAGTCCAGGTTGATATAATATTTTGTTGTCTAAATATTTTTCTAAAAAAAATATGTCACATTGATAATTTTTTAAGCATTTGGATGATTTTGAATTTGTCTTCATGATGCTTTTTTTGTATTAATTTGTTCTAATTCTTTTACATGATTGTCACAGTCTTTTGATCCGGGTTGCAGTTGTAGCGGGTTAACATAGGTTGACCCGGACCGCTTCAGTATGTCACCATGTCAATATTTGTTTTTTAAAGTCATTTTTGTAGATTTTTTTTTTCTTTTAATTTTTTTTCTTCTGGTCTCATCCTTTAGCTTTTTAAAAATAAAAAGACTTATCCATTTTTTATCCTATAATTAGGTAAGAAAAATTAAAAAGAAAAAAAATTAAATTTGTTGGATTCCATGACCCTAATCATAAGCTTGGCAGTTTAGGTCATGAAGCCCAGGTCGATCAAATATATTGTCGTCTCATAAAAAAACAAAACATGCGACACTATTTTTTTTTAAGTATTTGGTGTATTTTAAATTGGTCTTCATGATATGTTCTGTTTTGGCTTCTGTAGGATTAATTGGTTTTGATTAGGTTTTTATATCGTTTTTATGTTATCATCTTGATTATTTTTTAAATCTAAACTATGTTATTATCAGTCATCGAGTTTTCCTAGTTTAATAACACTACAAAAAAAATTCCCACAATCTTGACATTTTTTATATAAGTGTGTGTGTGTGTATGGCAAAATGCAATGATTTAAAGAGAGATCTTGAAACTCAGGTTTCCAAGATTACAACTGATATAGAGTCTTTTTGGGGACAATATAATACTAATTTTTTTAGTTATTACACTAAAAAGAGAGTGTTCGGTTACTCTAAACAAAAAGGACAAAAATGATAAAAATAAAATAGACATGTTTCTATGCACCTTTTATTCTAAAAACACAAACATTCTCTTCTAAACTATTATAAAAACATATTTATTTTATATCTCTTCTTCTGTTTCTCCAACTAAACAAATATATATATATATATATATATATATATATATATATATATATATATATAACCAAACACATCCAGAGATAGCATAATACACAATCATTCTTGTTCTTGATAGTGTACATGCCATGTAACTAATCAATTGGTTACATGTGGTATTGACTTTGTTCATGTAAATATATTTAATTTATTTAATTTTATAGCTTATTTTTTAGAATAAATTAAATAGTTAACAATTCAGGATATTATATAGCTAACTCTTTCGCAAAAAAGGCTTATTTATCATTAACATTCATTAAATATTTGATTAATGAATCTAGAATAAATATAAGTCTTTGGAACAAAAAAAAAATTTTGTAAAAGAAATTATGAAGTTATTATAATCATGGAATCTCTATTGCATCAAAATATTGTTCCTAAAATGTTCATGGTTAATGCTTTATTAAGACTGTATATTAATTAGAGTTGTTGAGAATAATACGTATTATGTTTTTTCTTTTATGAAAAGAAGTGATTGTTCTCATAAGTTAAGGTATGAAGAATATCTATAACTAATATGTAGGTGTTTATCATATAACATGTACACTAAACTAACCTGTATGAGAATTCTATATGAAGAGATCACTTACGTATATGGAAAACCTTACGTAATGGTTGTGTAAACAATTATTATACTTGAAATCACTAAGTTATCTTATATAGAAAGTGTTATATTTTGATTCTACTATACGTTGTTCTAATTAAGGATAACAAATAGACAAATATTGGATGTAATATAAATTATATGAATGTATTTAAGTAATCAAGAGAAGATTCATCATCCTATGTGAATTAGAAAAAAATATTTCATCTATTCTCAAATAGTATTGATTATGAATCTTTGAATAAGGTGGAATGAGATTTGAAAAGAATTTCAAATCATATTCCAAGAATCAATAGTTATGGTGTTAAGAACAAACATGACTTGATAAAGTAAACATACTTCATGTTATAATATCTAAATCAAAATATTATTGATGAAGGGATAAAACTACACTAAGAAACTGGTTACCAAAAAATTAGGTCAAACCACTTATAATTATTTGAAGGATTATGATAAGCTACTAAATATTGTACTTGATCTTCAAAAATAAATAAATCAATTATTAAATCGAAAATAAATTAATTACTTTTACACAAAAGCATGTTTGCATTTTTCTTTTGGTTTGATAAGAAAGTTCAATGTATCTTATACTAACTACATAATAGGGATATCTCTTTCATATCTCCAAATTTATCTCACTTTTTTTTCTCAAATTTTTAATTTTTGAACTGGCTCTGCAAGGACCAACATAAGCATGCTAATATGCTTAGACTAAGTTATAACAAGTTTCATTTAGCATTAACTAAACCTATCTGAAGCCAAGCAATGGCTTTGCTCCCTTATGACAATATTATTATCAATAATATTGTTGGCGTACATGTTATTATTGAAAATGAGTGAGTAGAGTGAAATACTTCTTGAATTCATGGCCTTTTAATCTAGGTCTTCATGCATGCATGCATGCATGCAAGCTCAAATAACTTATCGGTGCATATCTTCCTACCAATTATTATCATGACCACTCTCTGCATCCTTTCAAAGCTAGTCGAACATAAAGATGGAGTTCCAACTTCATTTGAGCGGTGAGAACTTGCTGGAGATTTGAAATGAGTGAAGGAGGAAAGAAGTTGTTCATCACTGAAGTTCTCATTCTTTTTCTTCTTTTTTTTTTCAGATTTTTATCACAGAATTCGGAAAGAGTTCAGAGACCGTTAACAACATAGATGTTGTTATATGTTATATTTCCTGGGTTGGGTTCCAGACCTATAAACTTTCAATGACATCAATTAACTCACAATTTCACAAGCTCCTGTCCTCCATACATAACCCAGGGTGCTGCAAAACAGAGCGATGCCAGCCGGAGAATCCATATTGCCTGCCAAGTAATTGGAATGTGTGCTTCCAAGAAATACGTAACAAAAGCAAGGAACAAACTGAAATCGTTTGCCTCATAGACTTTAAAAATGCAGCCATCAATATTCACCTCCGTCACAAACTTACCAGCAGTCGGCCTCTTTCCATTAAACAGAATAGCTGCTGAATAGGGAAGAGCAGTGACAGCTAGGAGACGTGCAAACTGCACCTCCTAACTAGTACTGAAAAAATTTGGATGAAGAATAACAGCTAAATTGCCAATAAATGATCAGAGTATGGCCTTCGCTTCTTGTTCGACAGCCAAATGCTCTTGAATTAGCTCCAGTTCCCAGTCTAAAGACATGTTATGTTCCCAGTGATATCTAGTTGGCAATAACAGGTTACTGCTTTGTTTCACCACCAATACCAGATAAAAAATCCAATACTTTTGATGCCTTTTCTGAGTCAATCTGTAAACGTCTAGGTCTAGCACTATCCCTGCTTTCCTTGCTGACCATGCTACTGACAGCAAAAGCACCACCGGTGGACTGATTCATCTTCATTAGAGATTCAACCTTTGTAGCAAATGCTAGTGTTGACATTAGTGCCTTCTGAGCAGATATTGGTTTGTTTTTCAAACATGCATGTGCCAACTGATCAGAAGATTGACCTGAACCAAGTGGTGAAGCTGGCAGCCTCCCTTGGAGTGCACTCAACTCTATATGTTTATTGGACGCAATTTTACTTTCTTGAACAGATGCATGAACACCGCTACCAGAACTTAAAGGCAAGCTAGCCTGCTGGTTTCTCCTAAAACTATCTGCTGAAGCATCTTGAAATGCTGTAGGTTCAGTTTTCTGCAGCATCTTATTCAACCCATGCGCCGCCATATTTGACACACTTTGGTGTCTCTCTTTGCCATCTAGGACACTATTATCCTTATTTGAAGATGAGCAAGCTTCTTCGTGCACAGCGAAATTTTTGGATGAAAATAAGTTGACACCATTTCCCTGATTAATGGCCAAGCTTTTTAATTTCATAGTACTTGAACATTTATCCAATGGAGCTTTGCCAAATGAAAGGAAATTTATCCCCTTTGGTGCAACAACGGAAGGAATTTTCCTAGGAATCTCATTGCAGTTTTGAACTGTGACGGATGCACATTGATCTATCTGGTTTCCAACTTTGACAAACACGTTACTCTTCAGAGATGGGCTGCTTGTTTTAGGACTAGATTCAACCATTGACTTCTTCCCACCAGAAAGAAAGCTAATACCTTTGGGCACCAGTGCAGGCAAATTCTGTACAGTCTTCGCCACATTTAGTGCAGCACGTCTATCATCAGAAATAACTCCTGTGGAATCAGGCAAGGCTTTGGCAGTCTGGTTGGAAGTTCCACTAATATCCAGTTGCCTCTTAGAATTTGAAGTGCTCGGCAAAGATGGAGGCTTCACCTTAGGAGTGCAAACATTTGAATCGTTTGATGTAGATGAAAGATCTTCCTGAAGTGGAAATTGAATCAACGATAGTCATTAGAAGCTAAACACAACAAGAGTAACAACTGAGGTTCTGCATGTGCTACAACAGAAAAAGTGGCTGAAAAGGAATCGTATTTAGCAAGGGCAAGAAGGTACCTTGTGTGAAAACATACAACTCTCACCCCTGATACAATAACCTTTTGACACATAGTTTGTACAAGGATACTTGGAGAGCTGATGATCATATGGACAATTATCACCTTTCATGCATTTGTGACGCGCAAAATGATGGCATGGCTGCAAAACCAGAACGCAAGACAAGACATGCTTAGCTAATAGAAATTGGCAACAACAACAATCACCTTACCAAATCAATTAATAAAAAATATAGCTCATTAAATTAAGTCTATGATTTCGCAACAGGTGACTAGATAGGAGAAAATGAATTGCTGGCCAGATAATTTGTGTGAGTGCTTCCTTTGAAGCATGCTTTTCCAGAATGAACCTCAATTACTTGCTACTTTTTCTCTCTTTTCTATGGCAGTCAAGATAAAATGTGTCTTGTTCTTAACTGTGGCAAAATCTGACGATCACGTGTGAGACCTCTGTGTAGGCTTCACAAGCATCCCACACCCAAACTTCTCTTGGCCAAGGTGGTGTTGGGTTTTTGGGGCTTTCAGTCCCAAATGCCAACTTCAGCTTGAAAGCCAAGCACACACTTATACAGGTTGGACAGTCTAAGCAGTATATTCATTTCTTAAATCCATGATGAAGAGAAAAAACAGTATATAAGTTCTGGCTTTGACATGAGATGTAACCGAGGTGTTGTTGGGTTTTTGGGGCTTTCAGCCCCAAATGCCAACTTCACCCCGAAAGCGAAGCACACATTTATACAGGTTGGATAGTCACAGCAGTATATTCATTTCTTAAATCCAAGATGAAGAGACAAATATCAGTATATGAGTTCTGGCCTTGACATGAGATGTGTTCAAGGCCAGTCAGAAGCAGAAATTTGTAGCCAAGCTTCAGTCCAGTTTCTGGTTGGGTGGAGGAGAACCACTTCCATGGGAAGAGTGTCTCACATGTTAATGTTCATATTAATGTGATTTTCTAAACCACCAGGCAAAAGAGATTGGATAACTGGCCGTACAAAATAAAGTACTAATTTAAATGATTGTACCTCAGATTTTGTCAAAGGTATTGCATCATGGGAAAATTTGCATTTTTGACCCTGTCAAATAAAAAGAAATATGCTAATGACAAGTAGCAGGATATAAAACTAAAACCAGATAAAAATAGAATACAGAGCACCAAAACAATATACCACTATTGACAAAAAATACACTACTTCCAAGTGCAACCTAAAATTGGAGACTCAGTTAGATAGTGATAGCCATTTGAATAATTCGTCTTAAAATCTATTAAATTAAAGAGAAGTTGAAGAAACAGGGATGTATTTCGTGTTCAGTAGAAAGTCAAGAAAGTAGAAAACGAAAATAAAAGCATTCCCTTTCATTTTACAACCATGAAAGATGCTCTGGCACTGGGCAGAAAAAAAAAATACAAGGGCAAACGTTAAATAAAAAGAGGAATTTGGAAGAACACATAATTGTTTCTGCAGGAAAAAAAATATATATATATAGACTCAAATATGCTAAACAATTATACTTGACAAAGAACAACAAGAGATCAAGATAATCACCTTCATCAAAGCTGTCTACTTTAAAATTCATCAAAAAAGCAGAATATTAGACCATAAAGACCAATTTCTTGGTTGATTTTTTCAGTAAATGACTAAAGCAACTTCTCAACACGACAAAGTTGTTGAGTCTTTGAAGCAGTTCAGAAATCAATATAAAGATATACTAGGTTATAGAATTGAGTGTAGAGAGAACACATACCTCCCGGCATCTCCCCTTGAGAAAATGACGGCAGGGTGATACAGGTTTCAGATTCAGCACAGGAAGTAACTTCATCCTTTTAACACCAAGTTGTCTGTTCTTTTCAGCCCGTTTTTTTCGTTCTTTTTCCTGCAAAATAGCATTAAATGATGAGTGAAAGTTGTTTATTTTAGGGACAACAGAGTTACACTTTAGTAAAGATTAAGTTTTCAGATGGAGGAATACAAAATTAACTGAAAAAATAAAAAACAATAATAGTTTGCTAACAGAAAAAAGAACCCGACAAAACTCGAGAAAACAGAAAGGACAAATCAAAACCTTCTTCTTTGCTTTCTTTTCCTTAGAAGGAGGACCACGCTTTTTCTTATTGCATAGACCAGCATCCTGTAGAACAACCAAAAAACATAATGGGTTAAATCTGGATTCATTAAGAAAGCACTAGGGGTATGTATTTATGAGAGGGTACACAAAGAGGACAAGAGGAGGGAAGGAGAGCAGAAAAGTGCCAGAATCAACTTTCTGGTTTTGGTGCACTATTAATAAATTAACCCTCAAATTCAAGAAATTTTTAAATCAGTTAATCTAGACATAGCTATTCCAGCGTCATATTAACAATGCCAAAGATATAGAGGAGGCAAAAAGCCCTGGATCCAACCCCCAGCAAAGAATATGAAGAAAACCGTGCATATAATCTTTAAATGATAATCCCCGCCACATACAGAGAGGAGAAAAAAAATGAGGATGTTCTTTTTTTAAAACCAATACTCGAAGACTCCATGCTGCACTAAAATTGACTCTGCTAATGAAATAAACAACTATAGCAGGAGAAAGCAAAAGAAAATCAGGAGAATAATTATACCTTTTCTTTCGATGCAATTCCTTGGTTTGCAGATGCAGTTTGATCTGAATTTTCTGTGAACGATGCCAGATTGTTAGGACAAACCACTGGGCAGCCAACACCATCATTGGCAACATTCCCTTTCTTTTGTTCCTTAACTCTGCTGTCTCTTTTTTGGTCTTTTGCTGCACTCCCATCATTTTGCTCCCTGACTCCATGGCATTTCTTTTGTTTCTTACACCAGACACCCTCTTCAGCTAATATAGGATCTTCATAAGTTACAACTTTCCGTTTACATGCAATTTCACTTGAGAAACGTTGTTGGGCTTCCACTTCTCTTCTATCCTTAGCATTCTCAACTGTGTACGCCATAGAAGAAGAAAACCAGGAATCCTTCTTGTTTGCTTCATTTTTTTCATTAATAGGAAGCCTATTTTTATCAATAATAGCTTCAGAAGCTTGCTTCTCATCAACTTTCTTCTCCTGTGGCACTACAGCATCCTCAGAAAACATATCGACTGATCCATCATCCACCTCAAACTCACCAGAAACTTCTCGCTCTTCTATCTCACCATCTTCAGGAGGATAACCCATTGTGGCATCGGCACAAACTGATTTGTCCGATTGTATCTCTTTCTGTTGCATTTCATTATTTACTTCCAATCCATTAGTCCTCGACAATGAACTTTCTTCACAATTATCAACTGGTTTTGAAACATCACTGCTTATTTTGTTATTTTGACATAGGGTTTCTTCATCAAGTTGTAGCTGGCCGACACCCCTGCATTCTTTGATAACAACTGGATGGCGCTCAAAATGTTCATCTTGGTTGTTTGAAACCGCAACAACATCACCAGCAGCATTCCGATTCCGGTTAGTCACAGGGCCAGAATTGTTGTGACAAACAAGCTCCACGTTTCCTTTCATGAGATGCTCTAACTCATCAATTAGCAAATGTTGCGCCTGAATTAAATCTCTATCTTGTAAACCAGTTCCACAAGCAGTTTGATCAATCAACAAGTTCTCATCTTCTTCTATTCCCATTATGTTCTCTACCTCATTGATCACCGCTTGCGTGTCACTAAACCCTCTTTCTTGGCCATTTTTATCCAGCAAACTTTCATGGCACAACTCCACATGCCTACTGCATACTTGGTTTCCCAACACATGCGGCCCTCCATCACCACCATTACCTTAAAGAAAAACAACATATATAAGTTACTAACACTAGAACAAATAAACATAAATACATATAATTGAGACTGAAATTTAAAATTAAAATACCTGGTGGCGGAGGAACAAATTGACAAAGCTGAGGGTGCGATAAAATTCGAACAAGAGTGCGATAAGTTTGACTTTTGAGATGCGATTTGCGAAGTGGAGAAAAAGTGAAAAGAGGAGTCTCTGCCATTGGATTGAGGAATAATGATCTCTCTAAATCACCTTCGCTTAAAAAGAAAGAAACAGAAAGTAGTAGGTTTTCCGTTTTCCTTCTGGGTATTAGTTTGGGCAGGCAGGGGTGAGTTCATAGACCTTAACTAATTGAATGATCAAGAGTAAGCTAGAGGAAAAAAAATCAAACTATATGGAAAGCTACAGACAGTTGTATAGCAAAGAGAATTCAAAGCGAAAACTTTGAGACTGTTATTTGATACAAGGTTTGATATAGCAGCCAGCTCAAAAAATGGCAATCCAATCTTTATTTTATTGCAGAAGAAGATACTGAACTGGAGGACTTTGACACCCCCGATTAAAGCCTAAAACCCCTGAAAAAAGAATGCCCTTTTCCTTGAAACTCAGTTCAAGTTCAAGAACTCAATGCAAGAAAACCTGATTCTCTCTGCACAAGGGGGCACCAAAATCTTCCTCTCACGCTGACTTCTTAAAGAAACCCACACACAAAAGACCAGTTTTGTACAAAGAAAAAAAAAGGGATTTAGGATTGTTTTGCAGAACAAAACCAAATTCAACGAAATTGGGTACGCAGGAGCTGGTGCTTTAATACGTGACACGGACGGGCTTATGGCTGAGTGGTTTTGCAGCTATTTACGGGTTCTGTTCTTCAGTGAAGGCAGACTTAAGGAACTTTTTTTGTTTGGGCCTCGATTTGGGTTTCGAATCATCCGTGAATTTGTAGTTGGACTCTGCTGTTTGATTGGTGCGGGTGCTCAAGAAGTTTAATGCCAATATTTTACCTCTTAAAACTAAAGGTCTGGACCCATGCTACGTCACGAGGTAATATTAAAAACAAATTAGTAATAAATAATATTTAAGTTACCGCAAGTATATTTTAAATAAAATATATGTGATTTAAATTATAAATTCGACTTGATTGCATAAGTTTATTTTATTTTAATTAAATCATAAAAAAACAATAAAATTAGATGAATTATTTAAAAAAATAAAATAATCATAATAAATGATGTAGCTTAATTCACAGTCCATTAAATATAAAAAGATGAAATGGGTAGAAAAATGACTTATAAAACTCAGCCCTAGTCAACCTGAGTTAGCATAACAAACTTATAACCCTAGTAATCAGGATCGAGCCAACCCGAGTTTTACCACCAAATTCACGGACCAGATTATGAGATTAAAATAATTTGATAAAAAACCAGCAATCTGATGCTAACACACATTGTCTAAAAAAAGAAGCGGTTGTCCTTCCAACGAAACGCTAAAATGACACTTTTGGGCGTTAGGAGGTGTTATACGTGTCCTCCAAAAGACATGGGCGCCTCCCACATATTTGTATGTGCTGGCTAATTTTTTTTATTTTATCTATTTTATTTCTTTGTGAAGCGATCCCCCTCTCCCCCATTTAACCTCATAAAATGAAAAATTCTTTGGAAAATGACAAAAAAATCTCCTCAAGGCTATTTTTTTTTTGTCTTGCAATGGTATTTTGGTTGTTTCATTGCACATTTTAATTTTTTATTATTTTTTATGCCTAGTCAAATATCAAATTGCCCCTCGTTTGATATGACAATTAAGTAAAATTCATTATGAAAATACAAAAGTGTCATTTGACTCTAGTTTTAATTTTTTTTTAATTCAAATAGTGTTTTGATAATTTTACTATGCATTTGAAATGCAAAAAGATTTATCGTACCCAATCAATTTGGTAATGACTAATGGATCTTGTGAAATTATTTTAACACCCTCAATTGCCAATGTTAGATTTTTTGGTGTGAGGGGTAAAACTAAGAAAACATTGTTCTAGTGAATAGTATTTTCACTCATAAGCTACGATATTTTCATACCTAGTCTGACTTTTAAGAATTTTGTTTTAACATATTTCAATTATTAAATCAAATTAATAAATAAAAAACATATTTAATTTTGAAACAAAAATAAATTCATCATTTACAAAAATGATAAAAATATTAAATCAATTTTTGTAATAAATAAATAAAATAAATAAGTTATTTTACTTAAGACATCAAATATAATAAAACTAATACTTTTATTTTTTAGACTAATCAAATATGTTATAAGTAAAACAAATAATTTAAAAATGAATAGATTGGTTTGTTTATTTTTTACATGGAAATAATAACGAATTATATTTGATAATGAATCATAACATAAAATAAATAATTGAATAACCATAGGAGAATAATTATTTCTTTTGAAAATTTAAATAAAATAATATAAAAGGACTTTTTTAACATAAATAATTAGTTTTATTTATAATAAAAGAAATTAATAGAATAATTATTTCATAGAATTAATTAAAAATTCATTTAATATTTAAGAAATTAAAATTATTATTTCTACATGAGAGAAGATAAAGGTATTATAGTATTCATTATTGATAATGTGACTTAGAGATAATTCTATTGAAATCTATACCTTAAAGATTTGAACGTCTCGAGCTAAAAGGAATGCCACTTATTGATTTTTTAGGGCTTAATAGATTTGTAACTTTGACAAGGTCATGTCTAGCTAATTGAAATATTGATTGAGGTATTGTCGATTATGGATGTTGATGTGAATGATATTGTTATTTAGCACAAATCTTAAACTTTTGAGTTTGTTTGTTGTCATTTCTAATGTCAATGCTAGCTGATGAACTTAGAGATCATATATTCATCCTATCATATCAAAATCACAGTTTGGATCCTCATCAGCAAGAGTAACATCTTTATCATCTAAACTTGAGATTTGAGAAAGTACTTATTTAAGCTTTTTCTTATATTTTGATTTTAAGATGGATGAAGTAATATGTACCTGAAATTTGCTTTTTGGAGGTTAAAAAGTTATATTGACCTGACGACGATGATGTTGATTGTATTTGTTGAGATTAATAAGACTGTAACCAAGACTAAACATCTTGAGAGCATGCTTGGTTTTCGTTAAATTGAGGCCACCATTTTTCCTTAATATCTCTCATGAGATATAGGTAGTAACCAATTTCTTCAACTATATCATGCATTATCATGAAGTCTCAACATAAGATTTAAGGGATCCCAAGGTGCAAATGAAGTATAAAGAGGCAGGGACAAATTTAAAAGTTTTTTTATGCAAATAGTTCTAAAGCCCATGAAATCTTTTAAGGAAGAATATCAATGGTGAGAGAGAACTATTGTCACCATCGGTTTCTGGAAAATTCTCTAGACAATTTTTCTTAAAATGACCAAACTAAGAATGATCATAATTTTTAGGTAAAGTGTATTGAACCATACTTGTTAATAATCAAGATAAAATCCAGGAGGTTGAAAGTCTTAAGAAAATCTTTTATAAGTATAAGAACTTTTATTCCAGTCTTGATATGTTAAGACCTTTAAAATATTTATTTTTGAATATGTAATTTTGGAAGGACTACTTGCATCTTGATTATGAGATACCTTAATCGATTTAGTGTTAATCAAGATGAATTCATAAAAATTATCTGTTCATTTGCAAATTTTTCAAGGCAAATTGGAATTGAAAAGGAAAGATATGAGGGATGATCTTATTAGAATTTTCATCATAGAACTTGTTTTTAATTGGGCAAATATACATATGATAGTTTCTTGATTTATATAGGTTGACAAGTTTCTTTTAAGAAGACCTTGATGAATTGTTTAAAATAGATTTTTGTAATGAGGTTTGTATGGCTTCAGTGTTGTTTGAAGGTCAAGTGGTAGAAATAAGAGAGTTTGAGGAGAGGATTGAAAACTGATGATTGAGATTAAAGTTGGTCTCGTATAAAGAGGCTTGACTAAAGTTGAATTAAGAAGACTGATAGTTGAATGAACTAGTCTTGAAGGGGTTATGACATATAACCCCTTTTGTTTTCTTGACAAGTGTGCTCATCTTGAACCCCTGTAAATATTTTTTAGAAAGAAAATCCGGAAGATAATTAGTTTTTACTTTTATAAACTCAATTCCAAAATCAAAGTTTGAAAGTATTGCTTGTCATTTGACAAAAATCTATTTTGAAACAATATTTTAAGCATTTTTTTTCAATATCATACTCTACATATTGATAATTAATTATTAAAAGAATTTTTTTTTAGAAATAACCTCTTGAAAAGATGAAGTGCATAAAAAAATTGATAAAATTTTCTTTTTTTATAGTTGAATACTTTTCTTGAAGACCCATATAAATGTTAGAATAATATCGGACAACCTGTTCATGACCTTGAACCTTTTGCTTGAGGATACCACCATAACCAGTATTGGAGGCATAATTTTCAACAAGAAGAAAAGTGAAAACCAAACTATTGAGACATTAGTGACAACCAAGTTGAAGACGATAATTCTATAATAGAGTTTGTCTTGTGCAAAAAAACACTTAAAGTAACAATCACATTATATAATTTGCTCTTGCAATATAAGAATGCTATACTAGAGCTCTTTAATGCACTACAAAAAGTTAGAGATGAAATCCAAAGAAATATCGATTTCAAAAGGAAATAATTAATAATGAAGTCATATTTTACGAATGCCTTGTAATTGAGTCATGTGTATATATAATTCATTTAAACATGAAGTTTGATAGTATTAGCCGTTAGAGTTTAACAATGTTAGCTATTATCTAATCATGTTAGCTATTATCATATTTGGTATAAGAGTAATTCTACATAATTTAGTCTTGAAAAATTCTTTATAATCTCATTAGGCTCCACATTCCAATCTTCACACTCGTATTAAATCGTAAGACTCTCATCGAAGACAGTCAAACCTAGGATTCAAAATCTTTGCTTCCAGGTGACATGAAGTGAGATTGATTCTAATGAATCATAAATTACAATCTTAATCCTGATGATAGAAATCCTCTTGTGTATCAATCATATTGGTAAATGTCTGTCAAATTTATGTTAATTTTAATAGTTATACACACATACATACTTAACATCATCGTAAGAACAAAAATTCATAGAAAAATGATTCAAATCCATGACTTGTAAAAACAATATTAGTATGATTATTTCAAAATAAAAGATAGCGTAAAATTTCATCCAATTTTATCCAATTATATGAATATATGTTTTGATTAAGATTATCTGAAAGTTCTTAAACAAATTATTATTGTATATGTTGACATATTTTTATCCAGAAAAAGCAATCCACGTAAAATCATCTTAAACAAATTATTATGTGAGTACTAGTAAAGTTTAATAATGTTAAATGTTAATGTATATGTTGGTTAGTTTATAAGTGAATAAAGAAGAAGAAAGTTTTACTCTGCATTGAAAAAAAACACTTCCTTTTAAATATATACAAGTATGAGTTTTTATTTGTAGTAAATTAAGTGAAAGTTATAGTTAATGAGTTTTCTTATCGAAAAATGATACTTGACACTTGAAATTTAATTTGTTAGTACGGATAATTTTTTATTGAGTTAATTTGTTTTAATTTTTGTAATTAATTTTGATATTTATGACTTTTGAAATAAAACTAAATAGTAGCTATTTAATTTAATTCAAAATATAATTATTTTTTTAACAATCATATAATTTTATTAAAATGTTTCAAGTCTATATAAACATGCTATTACACAAAGAGAATATATACAAAAAAAAAGGTATTTTTTTTGTCTTTTCTTCTTTATTCTTTTAGATAACTTAATTATATCATGAAAGTGTTATATCTACATGAAATAAATAAACATCTTAAAGACAATGTTTTCACGTCTCTAAACCGTTTAATTTTACTCTTTACTTGTTTTCATACCCAAAATCTTACTAACATTATAACCATTGGAGGCTTAACTTAGGTGGTTACAGATTGCTTCCCATGTTTTTATTTAAGGTTAGAACCTCAAAGGAGGCTATACAAAAGAAATCTTGTTAATGCATAGGTTCGAGTGTGAGTGGCCTGCTTGAGTCCCAATGGAAAAATGATTTAGTCTTGAGATGTAAAAAGTAATTCAATAACACTTGGGAAAACCTATGATTATTTAGGCTCCGTTTGTTTGTTGGAAAGTAGTTTTTTTTTTGGAAAATGATTTTTCTTGGAAACTGGATTCCTAAAAAGTGGATTATTTTTCGATGTTTGGTAGTGTCATAGAAAATAAGTTGGAAAACACTTTCTAGTATTTGGTTATGTCATGGAAAATGAGTTAGAAAATAACTTATTAATATTTTTTTCAAGTTTATTAAAATAATGAGGAACAAATCTTGCAAATTAAAAAATTGAATGAGAATGATATTGAAAAAAAAAAATCTAATTTCATAAATTATCTCAAATAAAATAAATAACAATCAAAATAATAGAGATCAAATCTAACAGATAAAAAAATTAAAAGATGATGAAATTAAAATAATAATAATTACAATTTAATAAATTATTTCAAATAAAATAAGTAACAATAAAAAGAATGAGGATCAAATTTGATAGATAAAAAATTTCAATTAAAAAAATAATAAGAGAAAAGCAAATAACAATAATAAAAATGAGGACCAAAGTTAATATAAAAATAAATTAAATCAAATTCTAAGGGGTGAAATTGAAAAAAAAATTCAAAACAAAATATATAGCAATCAAAAGTTTAAGGACCAAATTTTTTATAATCAGCAAATAATATGATATTTTTAAATTTTTTCACAACTTCTGGAAAATGTTTTCCGCCCAAAATAAAAGAAAAATACTTTTTTAGAAACCAAGTCAAATTTTTCTTTGATTGAAAAGTATTTTTCATTGATCAATTTTTCTATTAATAAATAATACAGAAAAATTTAAAAAATTATTTTTAAAAAATTATTTTTCACCAAACAAATAAGGCATTAATAATATTAGCTATCATCAAATTTGGTTTAACAGTTTTGCGGACATATTTACCAATCAAATCAATAAAGTTCTAATGAATTTGAAACCTTTTATATTGAAAAAATATTTATTATATAATTTATATATCGGATGTCATGAAAATGCATTAAAGTTGATGCAAATTAAACATATTAACTATTTTCTTTTATATATGTGGATAATAAGGATTTGGACATGGGATCAGAAAACTAGCTCAATGATACCATTATATAAAGAGAAAAAAATCTATTTTTATTCATTAAAGATAGCTTAATCTCGAGAATTTCTCAAACATCTCCATCAATAATCATATTAATAGTTGCAATAATACAAACTATAATTTTACAAACATGTTCATTTATGAAATTAATAAAATTAGTAAAAATTATAATTACTTCAAAAATCCTCAAATCCTCACATCAAAAGTCAATAGTAATTTGTATGCTTAACTTATATTTTAGAAACATATCTTGCATGTAAAAAAAAAAAAACAACACTAAAAAACCATTTAAGTCAAACCATTACATTTACTTACTTGTTCAACAATATCATCATTTTTCTCTCTCGAAACATATGAATTTAATTTAAATTCACAAATCATGAAGGAAATAGCAATATAATTGTTTTTTTTAATAAAAAAGAGTCAAAATAATTTTCATAAATAAAGAAGCAAAGATAAAATAGAGCAATAAAAAATAAAAAGAAAGGGAAAAAAGAATTTAATTTAAATTCACAAATCATGAAGGAAATAGCAATATAATTGTTTTTTTTAAAATAAAAAAGAGTCAAAATAATTTTCATAAATAAAGAAGCAAAGATAAAATAGAGCAATAAAAAATAAAAAGAAAGGGCAAAAAGAACTTTTTAAAATGTTAGTATTCTGGATAAGTATTGAATCTAATTAGAAAAGAAATTTTTAGAATTTCTAAAAAAATATATAAAAAATTAATTTAAAAAATATATATATTTTAAATTTCAAAACCAGACCACTAAGACCGTAGTGTGTTAGCAAAGGCAGCTGGACATGAAGAGGCAAGTGAGGGTCCCGAGCATACAGATGCTTTAGGTAGTAAAATTATAAAACACGAGCCAGATGCTAAGGTTTTATCCTTTGATTTCAAGTAGAGAGAGAGAGAGAGAGAGAGAGAGAGAGAGAGAGAGACTGAAGGGAGGATTAAAGAAAAGAGAAGAGAAGGCCACGTTTAGAGCATTTACAACGAAGAAACTATATGGATAGTTAAAAATAAAAAATTAATAATTTGGTTTATTTTTGTTTTGCAAACTCTAAAAAAAACTAAACAAAATATTAAAATATTTTTTCTCTTTCACAACTGCTATTCTTATATAAATGCTATTCTATTAATTTTACTCGGAGATGCTATTATAAACGACGCCATCTCTCTCAACAGACCCCAGCCAGCCAGCCAGGCTTCCCTTTTTATCTTTCGCCTCTTCCCTCTTTTTTCTTCACAGTTACCCAATCTAGGGTTTTAGCTCTTTGCTTCTCCCTGTCTCTCCGTACTCTTCCTTGTTTGCTCTCTCAACATGAGTAACGATAAGGATAACTTCAGCATGGCTGATCTCACCGCCGGTAGTTTCCAAAACCCTAATTTCTTCCTCTCTGTCACCTTTCACTCTTTTTATTTTTATTTTTATATTAACAAGTTGTTTTTTGGTTGCAGCTTTTAACGACGAGGATAGAGCTGGCCTTGTTAATGCTCTTAAGGTCTTTTTTTTTATTGTTGAAATATTAAAAATAGGAAATTGATTTTTTCTCTTCTTAAGTAATCAATCGGGGTTTTCTCCTCAAGCTTTATGTTTGTGTTTGGGTGGTTAGGCTTTGAGTAACCTCTGTCTGGTCACTCTTTCCTAGTTTTTTTTCCTTAACGTTTTTACCTTTTGTATTAGGATTTGGGATTTTGTGTTGGCTGATAAGATTATGGTTTTTGCTGTTCGTGCAGAATAAGCTACAGAGTTTGACTGGACAGCACTCTGAATTGCTCGAGAACCTATCTCCGACTGTTAGGAAGCGTGTTGAGGATCTCAGAGAGATCCAGGCATGCCCTTTTTTTTTTGCCAATCATGATATTATGTGCTCTAATTGATTTTGATCTGATATATTCTTTACCTGGTTGTGTTCTCGTAGCTTATGGTTTATTGATTTTCTTTATGATCAGTGCCTAGTTGTGCTCTGGTCGCTTGCAGTTTATTGATTTTCTATATGAGGTTGTGTTGCTTACTTGTTTGTAAGTCTGCCTGTTGTTGTTCAAAAAGCTTTCTGTATGTTTGAGAACTTATTCTTTTTACTTAAGAATGCATGTAATTTGGTCTTGCATTATGGTTGAAGCTTGCTTGTCAATCCAGTTTTGATATTTTTACTCTGCAAGCTGTTCGGAATTAATTTTTTGTCGGAATGAAGTTTAATTAAATTAGATTTCATTGGTACAATGATTTTTTTTGTTCACTTAAGTTTATGTGCTTGGAGTAGAACCTAAATGATATAATTAAATTGAAGTTATTATTTTGAATCTTGGTAAAATTATTTCCATATCATTATCCCTTTTTGATAATTCTATACAAACAAGGAATTGAGGATGGAATCATTTTTGAGAATATCCCATAGAGGTTTCCAAACATGGTAATTGGACCTAATGGACTTCAACTGAATTAAATATCATGCTTCAACAACTTTCCAAACAAAGCTGTTTTAGGGGTTAGCATCATATGGGAACAACCAAAGTTTTGAATGGTATACTTTGAGAGTTCTCTTTTTGTGAGATGCCAAGGTGGAAAGAATGCAGAGATTTGAATGATTAGGCCAAAGGTTTACCTTCTCTTAAAAGTTATTTTTCTTTAAAGGTACTTCTGAGATCCTGGATGGAAGAATTTTGAGGTGGTCCAACACGTCTAAGAATTTTGCATGACATTGTTGCTTTTGAGACTTGAATTTTCCCTTTTGTGTTTTCTGTCCTAAGTTGTTGGGAGATTGAATTATAACTCTTCCTCTCTCTCTCTCTTTTTTACTTAGTTAAGGAAAGTTTGTTATCCTTAATGAAAATTTACTGTATCATGAATTACTTATGGTTGTTCATCTTCGTTCTCATTCTTGCATGATAAAATGGTGGTTATAGTCTTCTATATATAAAAGATCTTTCAATTTGCAGAGTGAACACGATGAATTAGAGGCAAAATTCTTTGAGGAGAGAGCAGCCCTTGAAGCGAAATATCAGAAATTGTACCAACCATTGTACACTAAGGTACAACATCCTAGTAGCCCATTGTTAATATTCTTGTCACCTGAATTCTTCAATGAAAAGATGTTTTCAACTCTGCTTCTCCACCTACTTTCAGCGATACGATATTGTGAATGGTGTTGCTGAAGTTGAAGCTACAAATGAAGTGGCAATGGATCAAGATGGGGGAAAGGCTGGAGAAGGTACCCATATTCTGCTTATTTTTCATGGATCGTCTTTTTCTTGGCAATTATGTGTACCTTGATATTTAAATTCATCAAATACAGAGAAAGGTGTTCCTGATTTTTGGCTTGTCGCAATGAAGAACAATGAAGTGCTAGCTGAGGAGGTTTGTTTTTTGTGTATTTTCTTGTATTGTTTGTCTAAATTTCAATGCTTGTGAAGATATGATTTCAATTTTTTTTCCCCGTATTGGCATCAGATTACTGAGCGTGATGAAGGAGCTCTCAAGTACCTTAAAGATATTAAGTGGTGTAGGATAGAGGATCCCAAGGGATTTAAGCTTGAGTTCTTCTTTGATACTAACCCTTATTTCAAGAACTCTGTTTTGACAAAAACATATCACATGATTGATGAAGATGAGCCCATTCTCGAGAAAGCAATAGGGTAAGTTCTATTTTTCTACCTTGTTATTATGCTGACAATGCTCTTACCATGTTTACTGTTGTGATGCTAATATTGAAGAAGGCTTGGTCTAATACTGATATGTCATTGTTGTTGTTACCTGGTGTGCTGTAGAACTGAGATCGAATGGTATCCAGGAAAATGCTTGACCCAGAAGCTTCTTAAGAAGAAGCCCAAGAAAGGATCCAAGAATGCCAAGCCAATTACTAAAACTGAAGACTGTGAAAGTTTTTTCAACTTCTTCAGTCCACCACAAGTTCCTGACGATGATGAAGACATAGATGAAGATACTGTAATGATGAACTTCATTAAATCTATTGAAATGATTGGTGATAGCTCATTTCTTCTTGTTTTAATTCTGGGTTCTGTTTTTGTTTGATTTTCTTGTTCTTGAACAGGCTGAGGAATTGCAAAATCAGATGGAGCAAGATTATGACATTGGGTGAGCTCTTTTTTTCCAAATATTTACTTATTGTTATGGATTGGGTTTCTAAGTGACAATCAGTGTTTATTTTTAAACGTTATAGAGTCCCGCAACTGCTAGCCACCAATTTCCATACTTGTTTCTCCCTGTTGAACTTCTTTCATTTATTTGTCTTTGCTTTCAGGTCAACCATTCGAGACAAGATCATCCCCCATGCTGTGTCATGGTTTACCGGGGAGGCTGTTCAGGGGGATGAGCTTGGACTAGATGATGGTGACAATGACGATTATGAAGATATTGATGAGGATGACGAGGAGGAGGAGGAAGATGAGGACGATGAAGAAGATGAAGATGAAGAAGATGAGGATGAGGATGAAGGCAAGACCAAAAAGAAGGTTAGATTATCTTGAAATCTGAATTGGCCATATTGTATTTCTTTTCCTTTTATCTATTTGAAGTTTGGTGCAATACTTACTTTTTGGTTATTTGGGATGGGATGTTGCTGCAGTCATCTGCTGGAAACAAGGTATTGCCCCCAGTTCATTATATTTTTCTCTTATTTCTGTTCATTTGCCCTTTATTTTATCACTCAATCACAGCTGTAAATCACGTGAAACTTAACTTGGGTGTTACTGCAGAAAAGTGGAAGAACACAAGTTGGGGATGGTCAGCAGGGTGAGCGGCCTCCAGAATGCAAGCAGCAGTAAAGTTTTCGCCGCAGCGTATTTGTGAAGTCCTTAATGCAATGGTTGGAAGGGGGGGGTATTTGTGAAGTTCTTAATGCAATGCTTGGAAGAGGGGAGTATTTGTGAAGTTCTTAATGCAATGCTTGGAAGGGAGATAGGAAGGGGTGTTGAATTTTTGGATGTTTATTCTTTTTTCTCTCTCTCTCTCTCTACATTAGTATGCCATATTCTGAACAGATGATTTGGACTTCTTTTTACCCTGTTGGTTTGGAGGGAATGTGGTCAAATAGGTTATAAGATGTTTATGCTTTTGATTTGTTCGTGTATGCTGGGATTTCCTTCTACTGTTAAATGGTTAATGAACTCTTCTTCTATCGTGCCTCTTTCTCTTTTCTTTTTCTGTGCTCTTTCGCCTTAATCAGTTGTCGCGAGGCTTCACCCTAGGAGGGCTTGTTATTGATTGAAGGTCCTGTGGAGTGTTGCTTGCAGGTGGTCTCTGGGTATTTATTTTTAACGTTTCTTGTTTTTTACTGTTAGTGGGCCCATAACCCCGTAATCTGGTGCTTGAATCCTTCTTGTTAAAACTTTATGATTAAAGTTGTGAAATCCCATAATATAAGATGAAGCCTCTTTAGCCATTAAATCCCTGAGACCATATCACATCCACCCAACTGAATTACGAAAGCTTGGGTTTAGAACTGGATGGATCCCTTGAATTGCAAATTCAAAATCTAAACAAATAGGATCCTAACTCTAATTGGATGATGAGTAGTGACATTTTACATCGTGGGTGCTTTCAGTATCATTCAAGGCTACACTTTTTTTTTATATTTAATCCACTATCCTTGGGTTAGGACTTCTAGTTGGAGATCGTTTGTTTACGCGGTTGCGGTAGTTTTTAAAGCAAACCGCGTAAATAATATGTTTGGTAACATTAAAACTCAAATTACTGTGTATATGGGGCCCCGTTGAAACTGTCGGTTCGTCAAAAGCAACTCTCAGTTGCTTCTCACGCAGCTGTGTCTATGCCAGCTGAATATTCATATGGGCACTGTTCACTTCTTGAAGTGAACTGTGTCTTAACTGTTCATTGGATCGTGTCCGACCCAGTAATTTTTTTTTTTAAATTGTGTTTTACTTGAAAAAATAGTGTTTAATATTATTCAATAACATTACATAAATTAGAAAGATATCGCATGATGACGTAGCATTTGCGGAATTTGATCGCAATTCCAATTTTGTTTCTGATGATATTTTACCTGATTTTGTTGCACGCTCAAAATACCATGGAAACTATAGTCCTTATCAGATGAATTTCATACGTGATGAAATTGTAGATAAGTTAATGGAATAATAAAAAATATTTGATATAAAGCATTATTTATTTAATGATGTAATAGTGGTAGTTAAATCTATAATATTTAAATTAAAAACCATCAAAATTAATATATATCTTTTTTAGTTATTTTATAACCTCAATTTGAAAAGTATTTTTAACCAAACACATTAAACTACTTTTTATTCAACCTCAATTTCAACCACAGTTTTAATCAAACATATATAAATACCAAACCAACCTCAACTAAAAGTATTTTTTATAAAACAACTTTTTTTAAATCACAACCACAAAAGCTACCACAACACCAAACACACACGCACATGTAGCAAAATTTCCATTTCTTCCTTAGTTTCTCTAATAGCTCCTTTAGGTCAATAAGATCCTCTATAGTTGTTGAATTGTTCTCACCCTCTTCCTCCTCATCATCTTCTAATAGAAACTATTTTGGTCCACCACACTTGTGACCTAGGCTCCTATTATTATTGCACTTAAAAGCAAAGTCCTTTATACTTCTTTTCCTCTAGTTAGGTTGGCGTCAACTTCTAAAATAATGGGTTTATGATCAACCTAACGTTAGGCATGCATGGTAGGTTGGGCTTATTAAAAACCCTTAAGAGATTGGGATGTCAACTTCTCCTAATCACTGTAAGGTTCTGTTCTTGCATCCTCACCCTTTATTATTTAAGGACTTAATTACGAAGAAAAATAATTTAATTGAAATAAAATAAAAAGTTTCTAGGAAGATTCGATGTAACCGAAGCCTCCAAGGACTAAAGAAATTGTTTAAAAAACTTTATCATGCCTTATTATTCATCAATATTCAATTCAAAAGAACAACTAAATAAGCAACTAAAGATTTGAGATCCAAATTCAAAAATAAAAATTGATTTTTTAAGATCCTGGACTGCACTGACTTAAGATCAAGTCTTCCTTTCAAAACACCAACGTTTCTTGACTTCTCAAAACACTATTGTTAATCACAAAACATTTTCGTCCATTTATTCAACTGTCTTCAACATGTAGCAACTTCCCAGATAGTCTATTTATTGTCTAAAAACATAAAAAAAAAAAAAAAAAAAAAAGAGAGAGATATAGATTGTGCCAAAACTAGAAATGGTTTTTCCACTTGGAAATGCTTGTTATGGTATGCTAGCTACTGTTAAAACTATAAGTGGGTTTTCCATCTTCATCTTTGACAAAAAGGTTTTTTCTTCCTTCTCTTCTCTTATTTTTATATCTTTTTTCTTCATTTTCTCTCTTTACTTCCTTTCTTTTCTTCCATTTTCCTTTTTTTTTTCCTACCTATACTTTCCCTTCTTTTCTTTCTTGTTTTATTTTGGGTATGGTTTGAGAGGGGTATTTAGAGGAAAATAAAAAGGGTTTTTAGGTCTTTGTGTTTTCAAGATTATCGCTACAAACGTTGCGGTGACCTAAGAAAAAGAACAAAGTATCTGGTTTCTTGAGGGGAAGGGTCTAATCTTATGAAAAAGAAGTCATCACCTATTATTATGGTCACTAGAAAACCCTAACTAATCATCAGAGATCTAAGGTAAGAAACTAATTATGTTAAGGAAAGATATTATCACCATTAGAGATCTAAGGTAAGAGATTGGTTATACTAAAAAATATTATTACCCCTAAAACATCCTACCTGAGATAAGTTGCATTATTGTTCTTGTCTTGGATTGCTTAGGTATATTATGTTTAAATTACCAACAGTCTATCTATTAGGTGCATGCAAGTTTACTACGATGCGTTAGACCCTGATTGATATTTCTAACTTAACCATTCTGAAATCTAGTTAGTTTACTTTTTTCATTCCTAATTGCTTGGTAAGTTTACAACTCTAAGTTGGTCATCCTAGATCACAACTCAAGTTATGTCTATAAATATACCAATAGGCTTATATTAGGTTCATGGAACCCAACCTAAATTCTGAAGAAGGTTCATGGAAAAGTTCACCTAACCTATGGTATCTCAATACTCCCGACTTTCATGTTAGTGAATATTCTCAAATTAAAAATTCTTATTTATTAGAGGTTTAGGAACTGCATCTTTATTTATTTTTTTAGATTTGAGGTAACAACACATTGTGAGTCCATTTACCTTGAACAATTTTTTTTATTGGGGTTTTAAGATGAGCATTGAACCCGCGAAGATGGAAAAAATGATCTTTTGCCCATTCATTAAAAAAAACTTATCACTTATCAATTAAAAATTATTATTATTGTTTATTTTCCAAAACATGATGAATTTTTGGTTTTTTTAGGTTTGTAGGCCTAATAAGCCATATAATTTGGGCCAAACTTTAAATGAACTTAGACCCCGTTTGTTTGCTGGAAAGTAGTTTTCTTTTGGAAAATAAATTCCGGGAAAGTGAATTATTTTTCAATGTTTGGTAGTGTAATGAAAAATAAGTTGGAAAACACTTTCCAATATTTGGTTATGTCATGAAAAATGAGTTGGAAAATAACTTATTAATGTTTTATTTTTTTCAAGTTTATTAAAATAATGAGGAACAAATCTTACAAATTAAAAAGTTGAATGAGATTGAAATTGAAAAAAAATATAATTTCATAAATTATCTCAAATAAAATAAATAATAATCAAAATAATAGAGATCAAATCTAAAAAATAAAAAAATTAAAAGATGAAGAAATTAAAATAATAATAATTACCATTTCATAAATTATTTCAAATAAAATAAGTAAAAATAAAAAAAATGAGGACCAAATTTGATAAATAAAAAAATTCAATTAAAAATGATAAGGGAAAAGCAAATAACAATTATAAAAATGAGGACCAAAGTTAATATAAAAATTAAATTTTAAGGGATGAAATTGAAAAAAAATATTCAAAACAAAATATATATAGCAATCAAAAGTTTGAGGACCAAATTTGATATAATCAACAAATAATATGACATTTCTAAATTTTTCACAACTTTCGGAAAGTGTTTTTCGCTCAAAATAAAAGGAAAACACTTTTCTGGAAACCAAACCAAATTTTCCTTTGACTAGAAAGTGTTTTCCTTTGATCAACGCTTCTAATGACAAACAAATATAGGAAAGTTTGGAAAGTGGTTTCCCGAAAATACTTTCCTGGAAACAAACGCACCCTTAATAAACTTGTTATTAAGCTAAAAAATACATACAAAAAAACATTTTTGAAATATGCCATAAAAAATTATTTTTTCCTTTTTTTTAAACACTAAACATAGTATTTTACAAAAAAATTTAATTATGAAAATAAATATTTTTTTTATCCTTTTTTAAATCTTGGTTTAACCTTTTTTTTTTTACTGTTTCTCGACATTTTCTTCTTCTTTCTAGTTGCTTCAACATTTAATAGTAAAGGAGAGGCATGATGGAGGTCGTGTAGTGGTATGACTATTTCTAGTATGATTTAGAGGTGTTTGGAGGCTAAAAGGGGTAGTGGTTCGTATGTTTTGATCGATGGTGTTGGTGGTCGTGGGTAGGTTTGTCTTGGCTGGAGGAAAGGCAACATCAGTAGGTTTGTTGGGTGACTCACTGTGGAATCTATAGGTTGAAGGGGTTTTGACGGATGGGTATTGGAGGAAAGATCGAGGTTTGTTTTTATAAATCATTGATAAAAGTAGATGGCTATTATGTTTATTGATAGCTTGAGTCCATGGGTTTTGGTTGGTAAGGTTTTGGCTAAAAGTATGGGCATTACGGTTGTTATGTCGACGATGATGGCTGGTTTTGTTTCAGCCAATGACATCAAGAGAAAAAAGGTTGGATAAACGAAGTTGCTTTTATGTGGAGGTTGTCCTTATCGAAGGTGATCTAGAAGATGAATGGTCAACCATTGTTGGTGGCTCTCAGTGACTAGTTGAAGGCTGATGTTAGTGTTATTTATGGTGGGATTAAGGTTTGGGTCTGTGTTGGCTTCAATATTGACACTAGAGATGATTTTTTGCTAATGGTTTTGGGTGTAATTGATGGTGGAAAATGAATGGTTATTAGGTATAGTGGACAATGAAAGAGAGAAGCTCGACTATGTGGAGAGCTTGAGCCTTTGTGGAATATATAAAGGTTGAAGTGGACCTTTGCTATTGGGGAAGATAAAGGGTTTCAGTGGGAAGAGAGGTCGAGATGGGTCACAACTTTTTTTTTTGTTGCTTTTAATTCTTTTTTTTTAGATAGTGTTTCAGTGTGTATAGAGTGTTAGTATATATAGGGAAGGATAAAGATGAATGTTTTTAGTGTGGGGCCTTTTTTATGGTAATGCTCTAACTAATTTCTCTCTTTCCTTTTATGTGTGTATAACAACTTATTTATGTCACTAAAAAATATTCTTTTCACATTTAATCTCTAAAATCATTCACACCTATCTATTTTTTTTTATTTCTCTAAAAACTTCTACTACTTTCTAACTTTTAAAAATCACATCTCTTTTAAAACAACACTATGCAATTCAAAATTGTTTCTAAACTGGTCATTATTATTATTTAATCATTAAAAAATCTTTTTTTTTGTGTAATTGATTTTGTTTTTGAAAAATATATCTATATAAGAACAATAAGCAAAACAATAAAAAATACCAAATGACCAGAAATTGGCAAAATCGCAACGAAAACATATATTTTTAAGAATTTTGGTATTTTTTGGATTTGTTTTTGAAAAAAAGGTTAAATTTTAGGTTATGACAAATAAAATGACGCATAGAAAGTTCAGAAGTCATAGATTTACATCAAGTAATTCGCTGTTAAGTCTGAACAAATCACTTTGGATGAGATTGATACTTATCGGTCCAAATAGTCTACATTTGAAATGAGAAAAAGGCCTTTTTTGCCTTCCCAATCATAAACAAAATAAATCCCTTGTGAGTCCCCTCATTAAGCTTGGAAAATTTGTTCTTAAAAAACCCTGACTAGGATTACATTCCATATTGGAGGCATAAATGAATCACTAGAGATAAATAAATATCTGAAGGTCTCTAAAGCAATCACAATTGAGAAAAGTATATCAAGCAAAATGCTAAAGAGGCATACTAAAAACAAAAGGTTAAGGTAAAGTCGAAGCCAAAAGAATGCATTATAAAGATAAATTCTCATATAAGAACAATCATATAGCAAGATTGAATAGTTCAAAAATATCCTGAAGTGATCATGGGTTATCTAAACACTTTAAACACCTTTTAAACTTAAGAAATCCATTATTTCATAGCCTTGAATCATATCCGACATTACGTGTATTTTAAAGTCTTTTTTAATAAAGAAGCAGACTTCTAGGAAAGATAAGCAATGATCTTAAACAATACAGATAAACTCTTCAAAATTGGGTCATTTTTTTTAGAATTCTATACAATATCATCATGATGTTAAGATGAGTGACAAAACCTCAAAAAGCCTTTTTTTTCACAAAAAAAATCAGTACACCTCGAGATCTGCTAAAGTAGGATGCCAACCTTCAACGTCTTTTCAACAAAATCAAAACGCCTCAAGAGACATCACAAGGTATTTTCTAGAAGAACCACCTTTTACTTCTTTATAAAACCTTACAAGGTATATTTTGATTGTCAATCATTAATTTCCCTGATTGAAAGATAAATATCAAATCAAAAGCATGAAAGTTTGGAGAATTAAGATCATGATGTCATTGGTCATCAAACAATTAAAATTTAGACGGGAAGTCCAAAAGATCTAAGCAATCTTATGTCTCTTGACCCATAAACACCATTTGAGTCTCATGATTATCCATTCTCTTATAACCGTAAGCTATAACCTATATTATATACCTTTAAAAGTCTTTTCTGATAAAAAAAATAACTTGTTTGTGTTGAAAAGGTGTTAGCCTTTACAAAGAGAAAAATAATTATGACCTAAATGTGCACCACAAGTCATTTTTATGTCATTAAATCATCCAATTTTTACCAATAAATGGACAAGCTTAATGCAATATAAGCAAGATGTTTTACATTTTGAAACCCAAAAATTACCTTTGGATCCTTTTCTTGCCAAATCTACCATGCATTTAGATCATTCCTTTTTTCTCACACCTACTTAACATTTGGCCCATATACCAACAAAAATATCTATTGTACATCCTAGCATTGAATGATATGTTTTGGGTTCTCAACCAAAAAAGTTTAATCTTATGAAAATACTTTTAGATTTGCATCTTGATGACTTATTTTCAACAATTAAATTTTAAAGAATATAATTTTTAAAATTTATAGTCTGCTCTCGATATAAGAAAAATGATTTGAAAAAATGATCATTAATTAAATTTGCAAAATTCTTCGCAAAGAGAATGTTGATACATCTTGTGGTTGTGTAATGGAAAGTTGAGTATTCGAGTCAACTTAAAGGCAATTCTGTGAACCCTACGATTACTAATGGAAAACAACTAGATTAGTTGAAAGGCAATCCAATTTGAAAAAGTCTCTTACAACAACAATAGTCAAAAGATGATTTGACAAATTCTTTGACGATGATGAGTGCCTTTTAATGATAGAAAAAAAAAGCATAGCTAGATCAACTAGGGGCAATATGGCTTGAAACAGTCCATGTATAAACCCCTGCATAAATGAAGAACCGAAAGTAATGAGACCTCGACGAATAATGAAAACTCAAGATGAAAAGAAATGCTTCATTTGTGTATCCCTGGGATATATTATTTTTACCAATTTGATCCTTATTCTTTTTATTTTTTTTCTTTTGTTAAAGTGATTTTTCTTTTCAATTTCACCTTTCAATTAAAAATTTATTTTTATTTTATGTCAATTTTGATCCTTATTTTTTTTATTTTTTTGGTCCTTTTGCTAAATTGATTTTTCTTTTCAATTTCACCATTCCAATATAAAATTTATTTTGTATTTTAATTTTAATTTTTTTAATTGTTATTTTTTAAAATCTTTTTGTATAATTGAAATCACTTGAAGAATTAGACTTCATGATTTTTCTAGTTAGGGTACTTTGGGTCTAATGTCTTAGGCATATGTTTGAAAAATTAACACAAGTTGATATTTCTTTTACAAAAAATAGGTTTTGTAATTCTTTTTATTTTTTTTCCACCGAGTTATTCCAATCTCATGATCTAGATCGCAAGTTTGACAAAATATCTCGAGTTGGCCTAACCCTAATTATCAGGGTTACAAGTTTGTCATACTAACTCATATTGATTAGGACCATATTTTTATGTTTTTTTTACCTCATTTTATTTTTTCATATTTAATAGGTTGTGAATTAATTTGAATTGTTTGTCTCCTTTTAATTTTTTTGGTCATTTTTTTAAATTTGATCTACTAATTATTATTTTTTATCTAATTAAAATAAAATCAATTTATTCAACTAAGTTAAATTTATGTCTAAAGACACCTTTTTATTTATTTTAAAAAAACATATTTGCTACACTTGAATGTTATTTTATGTAAAAAAATAGTTCGACACCACGATTAAGAGGATGTTTAGAAGTATAATTATAATTGTTTTTTAAAGTATTTTTTACTTGGAAATGCTTTAAAATAATAATTTTTTATTTTTTAAAAATTATTTTTGATATCAATATATTAAAATGATCTGAAAATATTAAAAAAATATTAATTTAAAATAAAAAATAAAATAAAATAAATTTTTTAAAATATTTTAAAACACATAAACAAACAATAACTCAATCTAATAATTTATTTATTGATGGCGAATACAAGTTCCCTCTCTTTCCTCAGGAGGAGCTCAGCACAACAAATCAATAAAGGAGGGAAACCAAAAGGTAAAACCCTAAAACCAGAACTCAGAGCTCAAAACTCAAAACCTCTTTCTCTTTCAATGCTGTAAAATTCCTGAACTCTATTTTTCTATTTTCTATCCATACTCTTTGGTTTTTTTTTTTTTTTTTTTTTTTTTTTCACTTTCTCTCCCCTCTCTATTTCAATTCCAAAACAAAGAAAGAAAGAAAGAAATTGTTTTCCATGGCGAGGCTTCTTCGAAACGCTTCGTCTCTGAGACGCGCTCTTGTTGCTCCTGAGGTACCTTATCTCTACATTTGTTGACTCCCTCCGTCTCTGTTTTTATGTTTAATTAAGGTTTCTGTTGATTGGTTTTCGCAGGGAATAAGGAGAGGGGTGTTGGGAACATCGACTCAGATATGCAATTTTGCTACAAAAGGTAACTGAAAGTTGATGACATGAATAAGTTTATTTTGTTTATCAAGTTGTGTCAAGCAGTAAAGGCATGGATTTTCTATTTTAATAAGGTAAAAGAAAATCCAAGTCAGATGGGAGTGAGTCTGGTGAAGAAAATATGTCAAAGAAAGAGTTGGCCTTACAACAAGCTCTTGACCAAATTACTAGTCAATTTGGAAAGGGAGCTATCATGTGGTTTGGCCGTTCCGAAGCTCCCAAAAATGTCCCAGTCGTGTCGACGGGTTCTTTTGCTCTTGATATTGCACTCGGATGTGGTGGATTTCCAAAGGTATAAATGAAGATTTTTCATTCGACCATTTAGTTACTTTGCAAACAATATTCTGTTTTACAAAGCATACAATTTCTTAAACTATAAAAGATTTGACTGTTTACCGGTCTGGTTCTACATTGGTTGTCTTTTCTATTTTGATGACTTGAAAATGGAGATTGTTCCGTATTTTTTAGTCATTGATATAATTTAAAGTAATGTTAGTTTATGAAGAGATCCATTTTGCATTTATTGTGCTTTAACCAAATGTTTATGGTTTGAGTTGATGGTTCATTTCTGGTTTCGTGAATTCAGAACTTCCATATCTTCAATGCAAGCAAGAAGCAAACCCCATAGTTTAGTGTGCGCGCGTGCACATATGCTTGTCTGCTTATTACATATCTGGATTGGATTTGTGCAGGGTCGTGTGGTGGAGATTTTTGGTCCTGAGGCTTCTGGGAAAACCACTCTTGCTTTGCATGTAATTGCTGAAGCACAGAAGCAAGGAGGTTACGTCTTAAATGCCCACAAGATTTCTTTTAATTCTGTCGGCAGTAGTAGCTACTAGCTAGGACTAAAGGGGCTATTTTCCCTCCCATTTGGCTGTTAGGAGGTGTACACCCATGGCAACACTTATGTTTCCCTTGGGCTGAATCCCACAAATATGATATTTCTTATGAAAAAGAAAGAAAGGATATGATATGTCAATTTTCATACAATTTGTAATCATGTTGTCAAGATATTTTAAAAGTAAGTTCGAAACAATTTGAAGAATTAATCACTCTAGTATTATGTACTTAGAATATTGGCTACAATCAATTGCTTCTGAGGATTTTTATGTCAAAGTAATTTTCTGATTTGTCGAGGACTCGACCTCAATTTTTCCATGGTATTAATATATCAGCTTCTTTGCAGGTTACTGTGTCTTTGTTGACGCCGAGCATGCCCTTGATTCATCATTAGCTAAGGCTATTGGGGTGAACACTGAGAACTTGCTTCTTTCGCAACCTGATTGTGGCGAACAAGCTCTCAGTCTTGTGGATACTCTCATACGGAGTGGTTCTGTTGATGTTGTTGTTGTTGATAGTGTAAGTAAGGTGCTTTATTGGTTCGTACTTTTACTTGCTATCAAATCCTCTTTTAGTTAGAGTTTCTTGTATTCAGCAGGTCATGGTTTGTATAATGTAATACTTGGTAAGATAATTTGTTC
This sequence comes from Populus x sibirica, assembly GCA_019202695.1. Classification (NCBI taxonomy): domain Eukaryota; kingdom Viridiplantae; phylum Streptophyta; class Magnoliopsida; order Malpighiales; family Salicaceae; genus Populus; species Populus x sibirica. The sequence continues at coordinate 3,225,110 of JAGMVL010001159.1, forward strand.
CCTTTTTTACTCCCTTCCGCCCACCTTCTTCTATGTCCTATGTAATGGTTATCATCTTAGGAGAGTTCTGTTAGCAGGTGTCCCTTCAGCTTTCACTGCAGATAGCACACCCATGCATTAAACATCAATGCTTAATTAAATTGTTTTTGATTAGAGTTATCCATATTGTTGAATTTAAGGGCACAGTTTGGCTTGGAGTCTAGTTTTTATTTTTCTACTCTTATTAATGACAGGTAGCTGCACTTGTGCCTAAAAGTGAACTTGATGGAGAGATGGGTGATGCACATATGGCAATGCAAGCCAGATTGATGAGTCAGGCACTTCGCAAACTGAGCCACTCTTTATCGCAGTCACAAACTATTTTGGTCTTTATAAATCAGGTACCATTTTGTAGTTTTGGTCCTATCATTGATAGGATTAGGTTTTTTTGTTTACATCCGTTTATGAGATTGGTACTGATTTACTTGAAATTATAGTGCTTTATTTGCTCATTCATTTTAGGTTCTGGCTTAAAAGATCCTAAATTTATTTGCATTCAAAACTAACTAATGTTTAGTCATTTACCAATTATGGTTCAGATGTCATGCTGAATGCTTAGATTTTTGACCCAGTCAAAGAAACATCTCTTGGAGTTTTCATTCAGGCTGTCAATTTGGCTGAGCAGAGTATAATAATTGCATGCTAGGATGGTAATTGAGTTGATAGCATACTGTTCAAGTTTGGCTTGTTCAAATTAAAATCAAGTGTTGAACTCAAGTGTAGTCCTGCTCAAAAAGTGATCAGGCTTCCTTTACACCTCCTTGAATGAATTTGAGCTTGTACATGAACGTAATGATTAAATAAACTTAAACATGCCAATATATTTTTTCCCTCTAAAATATATGTCTGCATTTTGAAAATCATTTGCTACTCTGTTCTTGTCTATCTTGTAATCATGTTTTGTTAAGAAAAGAAATGAATATTTAATAATACTTATAGAATTAATTAGTGCAATTTCCAAGTTTCTTCATGAAGCTAGTTGAATTTTAAATATTTACAAGTTTGGTTTCTTTAGTTAATGAATGAGCTTTACTGGTCATTTTGACGAGCAAACTTGAATCAAGCTCGAATAGTTTTGTTTTATTTCACGGTCCTACTTGATGCTTGTTGAGGCTGACTTACATTGGAGCTTGAGCCAAGGCAAGTTCAAATTTTTGGTTGGAACTTGTGTATGCTCAAGATGGATGTTGGCCTGGCCTGACAGTTGTAAAGAAGAAAAGAAAACTACCTGGCCGAATGCTTTAGGGCTACAAACAGATAAAAGAAATTTGACTTGTTAGAGTACTATACTTTCGTAGGATGTTAGTATGCACATGCACATGCACTATCACTTTCTTTTCTGTGTCTTCAGTTCTGGTTTTCAAAATAAAAGGAGTCCTCATCCCAGCAATGATAGTCTAATGTCAGAATACATAAAGTTTTAGTACTTTCTTCTTTTTATCTGCAGTTTACATACATTTGCACATATTTGAGAGACTTCTTTTTCTGCATCTTCAGTTCTGGGTTTCAAAATTAAATATATAGCTGTTGAGGAAGGCACTCTGCATCCCAGAAATAATTGTCTGATGATATAATTCACAGATATTTAGTGTGTTTGTTTTATCTCTGTTTATATTTAGGTTGCATTTGGTAGAAGGTTAAAAATGAAAGGGGAGTTCTTACAAGAGTAATTGTTAAGGGTGTAAAAATTGGAGTTTAGGGATGTTTGGTGTATTAATATAGTGAATGGTAAATTGTTATTGTTTATTGAAAGAGAGAAAATACTTAAAATATTAGTGTGTTTTCTGTGAAAAAAGAAAGGGAGAGTGATGATAGGAGATAATAGTGGTTTCTAGGGGTGTTTTGTGTGTTAATAAAGTGAAGAGTAAATTGTTAGTGAAAACACAGAAATTAATTGAAATATTAGTGTTTTTCGAAGACAAAAGGAATAATATTGGTTGGGAGGTTAACACTACACCCATGGACAAAGGGTAAAACTTACCCTCCACAAAGATCATTTTGGGTTGTAATTATAACCCCTCTGCCAAAATAATGAACCAAACAAGGGTAGTTTTCCCCCAGTTTAATTTCAATCTAGTGAGCTGGACATTTATTAATTATAGGTTTGATGCATGGTTATGGAAATCCTGATTTGTATCAGATGATTTTGGATCTGATCCAAATCACCACAATTCAACTCCCACAAAAAAATTGTAAGTTTCTAAAATCATAATGGGATTGGCGTTTCAATTCCTTGGAATCATTAAAGTCCTGATTTCAGATGATCCCAATGCTATATGTTTTCATTGAGAAAACAATGAAAATACTGCCAGGTCTCTTAAATAACTCTGTCTTCTAACTCCCTATCATCTCTCTCTCTCTCTCTCTCTCTCAAATTGTTTTTGTGGTGGTGCCGATGCCATTATCAGGCCAAGTCCTCTTTTTTTTGTTTCAATTTCACAACCCTGGCCTTCGCAATTTTTCTTCCCTTTTCTGGTCTCTCTAAATTTCTCTCCATAGTTAATCTACCTCTTTGCACATCTGTCTTGAATGATTTGGTCTTGTATGGGTTACCTTAAGCAATTTACATGCTATATGCTTTATGGTATTGCTGGATTTGAGTTATTTTTTCACTTGTTCTTTGCAAATTTGTTGGGTTTGTTAACATTCTTGTCCTCTTTTCCCCTTGTTTAGAGTAATGAATATGGTATTATTCATGGAATGCAGTTTATTATTCAATCTATAAAGAAGAATCTGGACAATATTTCCTTTGATAATTCAAACCCTAGCTCGTATTGGACCTTCAGGCCCCAATGTTACATAGATCTGGCAGCATGCTATTCCACAATTGAATGAAATTTTTTTTGAAGAACATACATAATATGTCTGTTATTAGTTTCTTATATTATCCGGTGTATGACTTGAGATGGTGTTTTAATTTTTATTACATTCTTTATTATTTTTCATCCAAATTATATTATGAATTTAATTAGTACTATGACTTGTATTTGTGCTTTCATACATGTTATATTTATTATCTTTTTTTTAGAGTTTATGTAAAATCTTATGATTTTATGACCTGATCTCACAATTCAATATTTTTGACCCTCCATGGATCCTATTTAAAATCCTGATTTTAATAGCTTTGGTTTGATGTGTTTCTCTTATGCTGTAAAATCTGCATAAATGGCCTACTTGAGCTCTGCCTTTTGCTACTGCACTAAGCTGAGCCTGATCTGATTGGGCAAGGCCTGAGCCTTGCCCTTGGTCATCATTTATGATATCGTAAGCTTATCCTTGGCTGATAGCATAGTCAAAAGTAAGCAGTCAATATTGAGCTTACCTTTTCTTGATATTAATGTCTTCATACTTCAGAATATGAAGTTTATTTGCACTCTTAAATTCTTTTTGTGGTCTGCAATGTCAGTATGATAATAAAAAATTCATTTGGATCCATGTCATATAAAATTAGTGTGCTGACCATGAGTCCATTGTATTTGAGCTCAAGAATGGCTCTGCTAGTATTGGCACAAAGTCATACCAACAACAACAAATTTAATTTCAATTTGATATGTGGATTTATAATGCTTGCTTGTTGACTTTATCTGTCTATAGGTGAGGGCAAAGCTTTCAACTTTTGGATTTAGTGGGCCCACTGAAGTAACCTGTGGTGGTAATGCTCTGAAGTTCTATGCTTCAGTTCGCCTAAACATTAGAAGGGTGGGGTTTATCAAGAAGGGAGAAGAGGTACGGCTGTTTTATCTCCTCAATTTGTGAATTTGGACATTGTGCCAGAAGATAAGGAATTTTGGTGATACTTCTTTTCAACACTTGGTGGAATAGACTAAATTTGCATGAGCTATTGAACGTTTTGTTGGCTCCTCTAGACAATATATTCTTGGCTTGGATTCTATACTTAATACATTGTTTCTCAAGCAAGGCACCAGATATGCAACAAAGCAAAAACACTTGCTGGTGTAAGGTTTGCTTGAAAAGGATATAGTCTTGACCTATAAAGGAAGCAAAAATAGGGGGAAGAGAGAAATTATAAAGGGAGGAATGGGTTCCTCTATCTTGCAATTCAATACATCTCCTTGCAGAGTTTTCTGGAAGTGACTGTTAGTCCCCTCGCCCTTTCTTGTCTTGAGATCTGTTTGTTTTAACCACCTCTGCATGCTTAGTTGTTCTTGAAGACCTAGTTAGAACATTGTTATTTGCAATTAATTTATGTCTCATTCAAAATAGGTAAACAAGTGAAATAAATGCCCTTGTATCTTGTGACTTCTGACTATACATTCTGTCCTCGGATATCGTGACCTACTGTATATTTGGATTGAAGCTGCTTTTGCTCTTTATTTATTTATTTTTGCGAACCACATTTCATAATATAATGGGTGGGTTTGGCTCTGGCACAAATGGTGAAAGGGATGAGGCGGGGAAATTGAACCTAGATCATTAGGTTCAAATATCAACATTTATACATTATTGGTTACAGAACTCATTATGTTGTCATCTTGGTGTCAAAGTGTCTTTTCATACTTTTGTGTTTTGCAGACAACAGGAACTCAAGTCCAAGTGAAGATAGTGAAGAATAAGCTTGCTCCTCCTTTTAAAACAGTTCAATTTGAGCTTGAGTTTGGAAAGGGAATAAGTCGTGAATCAGAGATCATAGAATTGGCGTTGAAACACAAGCTCATCAAGAAAAGTGGCTCATTTTATGATTGTAATGGTAAAAAATACCATGGCAAGGAAGCATTCAAGGAGTTTCTAGCTCATAATGATGATGTACAGGAAGAGCTTATGATGAAGCTTAGGGAGAAGCTACTTAAAGGCGAGACAGGTCAGGAACTGGGAGATGAGTCTACAGATGGAGAACCCACTCAAGAAATCATCTCACCTGATTCTACTGACGAAGAAGTTGCTGCAGCTGAAGCATAGCACGTGAATGACCGCAAAACTGTAGATGAAGTTTATTCTGCTAGATTCCATGGCATCGCCCAGTTTTCTATGGAATCCTGCAATCCTATCTCCTGCTCATCCATAGCATCTGGGTTTTCCAGTGGGGCACAAACTGAAGGAAAGATTCAAAAGGCCTTGGATTTATTATAATCACAAGCTACCCTTGCTCATGACCGAGCGAATGGTTTTTGATTGTGCTGTAATTGAAATGTGTTAATCGTTATAGTGCACATTTTGGTTATAGAATGGATGAAAGTCTTGCGAGGTCAAGATATGTTGCTGCAGAAAATGCAGGGCAATTGTCAAATTTCTTAAATGTACACTATAAGTTATATCTATTTTATTTATATTTATTTTTTTCTTTACAGTGAGGTCAAGGAGTAATTAATTGGATATTACTAATTATTAATCAATTAATAAATCAATTTCTTAAGTTTGTTTTAGCTTATAAACCTAATAAACGCAGGTCAGCAACTCGAAAATATTTCGGACATGAATAAACGCTGTGGCTTGCAGAGTCCGATATAGAGTAAAGGTTAACTGAATAATTGATTAATAGAAGGAAAACAAGTAGATCTTTAAGTAATTTGCATAGTTTTGAAACTCGGCCCGGGACTTGGCTGACCCGGAGCTGAAACTAGGCCGGGTTGAAGAAAAAACATAGGAAAAGTCATATGACCTGGTGACTCGGTTGACCCGATAAAACCTGGTTGCAACCCGTTGATTTTTTTTTAACTAAAACGACGTCGTTTTGAAATTTTTTTTTTAAATAGGGATTGACCCGGTCAAAACCCGGAACCCGAGCCTTGGACCGGGCCGGGTTTAAAAACTATGGTATTTTGCACTTGGAAACGCGGTTGTACCCGTGTTTTCAAAAAAATTAAATTTTTTTTGCTAAAAATTAAATTTTTTTATGTTTTGAATTGTTTTGATGCGCTGATTTCACAAATGATTTTTAAAAAATAAAAAACATTATTTTGATGTATTTCGGCACGAAAAACACTTTGAAAAACAACCGCAACCATACTTCCAAACATGCCAGAAGAATTTTGGCTCTTGAAAGGTTAACTCTATATATGTGATTTTCACGAAAGAAATCAGGAAGTCTAGGTTTTATTTGTTAATCCTGTTTGGGAGTATGGTTGTGATTGCGGTTGTTTTTTACTTAAAAATACATTAAAATGATGTTTTTTATTTTTTAAAAATTATTTTTGATATCGTATCAAAATGATCTGAAAATATCAAAAAAATATTAATTTGAAGTAAAAAAATAAAAAAAATTTAAATTTTTTAAAAAATATTTTTGAAACGCAAAAATAAACATGAAAGAATTAAAAACTTCATCATTTGTTTTTAAATTGTTAAGAGACGGGTGTCAATTTATCTAAAGAATTCAAGATGCATTTTGAGGGTTTTTTATTTTTTTTTAAGCCAATGCTCCAAACATTACGTGGCAAAGCTATGAAGCATGGACACGGATATGGAATACGAATATAACATGATATTAATATGATGATAATCCAATCTAAGAAAAATCCAGAATACCATGTGACATGATATGAATATGATGATATAAGACAATTTCAAGAAAATCAGAATAAGATTCGTGAGGGATAGACTATTTTTAAATTATTTTATATATTATATAAAAATTGTTTTAAAAAGTAAATAAAAATATATGAATTGTATGTAAAAATATATGAAAGAATAAACTATATTCATGTTATTTATATTTTCTTTATAATTATAAATAAATTTTAAAAGTCTAAAAATTAATTTATCTTGAAAAAGATTGTAATAATTATGAAAGGATGGATCACAATTTCATTTTTTCACTTTCAGCTACTCATTTTTCTTTAATTTATTGTTTATAAAAAAAAATAAATATATTTTTTATCTAGAAATAATGATGTCATCTCTTATTATAAAAATATATATATATATAGAAAATAATGATGCTTAAGTTTTACTTGAATAATTCTTATGTAAAAATATGACCACCATCAATCATAATATTGTATTTATTTCATTGATTTACAAAATAATAAACAAGTTATTGACCTTTGACTATATAATCCTTGAATATGAATCGTGTTGAGCTTTTTATTAAAAAGTTTGGTATCAACTCTATGTCTTGTAGGGGTTACTTGTACATCTCTCTAGGTTGGCGACTTAGCCTATTGGTTTGGCTAGTGCTTGAGTATAATATAATATTTTAATGGCGATATTAAGTAGATACACCAATTAGCTATTTTGTTTTATTTTTGTTAATGTAACTATCTTTCATTTAATTTATATGTAAATTGTGTATTATATTGGATGAATATGAACTTGTGTGAATGGTGCATAAGAAATTGATGAATTAAGACGCTGTTTGGTAATGTGGTTGCGGGTGAGGTTCACTCGCAGCCACATATACTAGTGTTTAGTAACAGAAAAAAAAAACAATTTTTCTTGGTAGGACCCACCAATTTTCGCTGCTGTGCCACAGGTTTGGAGAAGCAGCACGTGGTGATTTTCCAATTAACAGCATGGCTCCACTGTTTAGTAACAGTGGAGCAGGTGATTTTCCAATTAACAGTGGAGGCTCCCGCTGCAAAGACCGTTCACTAAAGTGAACAGTTAGTTTTTTTTTTTTTGAAAAACCAGTGTAGTTAATTCATTTCACTCGAACTGTTCACGTGAACGTGAATAATAATTTTTTTTTTAAAATTAGTTTAAGGTGAATTAAATTTTCTCGTAATGTAATCTCAATTTTATTCCTGATAATATTTAACCTAATTTTATTGCATGCTCAAAAAATCATGAAAACTGTAGTTCTTGTCGAATGAATTTTGTACGTAATGAAATTGTAATTTTTTTTTTAAAAAAATTGAGTTTTACTTGAAAAACTAGTATATAATATTATTTAATAACACTACATAAATTAGAAGGATATTGCATGATGACGTAGCATTTGTGGAATTTGATCGCAATTTCAATTATGTTATTGCCGAGTCCGACCCAATTAAAAAAAATTTAGTTTTTATTTTTATTTTAATTGTGTTTTATTCAAAAAATTAGAAGGATATCGCTTGATGACGTAACAAAAAATTCAGTTTTTGTTGTTGCGTGCTTAAGAAACCATGAAAAATATAGTCATTGTTGGATATATTTCGAATGTGATGACATTGCATATAATTTAATAGAATAATAATAAAAAATTTGATATCAATATTATTTATTTCATGATGTAATAATAGTAGTTAAATCTACAATATTTAAATTAAAAATATTTTTTAATTATTTTATAACGTCAATTTGAAAAGCATTTTTTTAACCAAACACATTAAACTACTTTTTGTTCAACCTCAATTTCAACCACAGTCTTAACCAAACACCTATTTTTTCAAACCAACCTCAACTAAAAGTACTTTTTATAAAACAACTTTTTTCAAACCACAATCACAACAGCTACCGCAATACCAAACACACTCTAAGTTGCCTAAGGCCAATACTTGAGAATTGATTGTTGTGATGTGGGAAATTGAAACTTCCATGATTATTATACAAGTATTTTAGATGAAGGGAAAAACTATTTAGAGATTCAGACAAAGAAAACTCTATCAAAATCTCGATAGGAATTAAGAGATATAAATTATCATTGTATGAATTGTAGTGGGATTAATTATATATATTAAAAAAATTACCCTATTTTTCTTTGAGTTCAAGACTTAAAGGGTGGTTAAATTCTAGGTTGCTACAATTCATGTACCAAATATCATATCACTCTACTTGACGATAATATTTTTATTGGGACAGTGGCTAAGTAATAGTATCTATAAGATTCTTTTTAGTGGGTACTCACTCTATCTTTACATGTTTTCTTTTTATGATTCTCTAATCAAATAAAATTATCTAAGTAAATTTTTGGATAATTGATGAGACCTTGGTTTCTTTGCTTGTGCAGTGACTCCATTGTTATCATAGTATAGGGCTACTGGATCAACAACGCTAGGAACCACTCTTATTTTAGTGATGAACTTCTTGATCAAAACGATCTCTTTTGTCTCTTCAAACGTAAAGGTTTATCTAATTTTAGTTGTAGAATCTACTTTGATCTTTTATTCAGGGTTCTTTTAACTTATAACACCATTATTTAGAGTAAAAACATAACTAGACTGGATTTTCTGTTTTTAATATTTGATTGAAAACTAGCATCCAAATAACCTTGAACTACCAGTTCATCTCATCTATAGACAAGAGTTCTTTTCAACTACTAAAGAATGTTTTTAACTATCTTTTTGTGACCTTTACTTGGATTAGATTGGTATCAACTCGTTATGCTTAAAATATAAGATACATTTGATCTTGTACATAACATTACATACATTATGAATGCTATATCCAAAGTATGTGGAATCATTTCCTCTCTCAATTTGTGTTTTAAGGAACATATCATTGGAGAAATGTATCCTATGCAAAATAAGTAAGTATCCTCTTTTGGATTCTTCCATGCTAAACTATTTTAACATGTCTATATATGTGGATTGAGACAATCCAAGCAACCTTTTCGATATATATGTCTATAGATGTTTATTTCCAATATATAAGTTACTTCTCTTATATCGTTTATGAAAAAAATTCTTGGATAACCAAATCTTTACTAATTACAGTAAAAAATATTGTTTCCTATTTAATAATATTTTGTCTACATTTAATATTAGAAAAACAACTCTACTCCCAATAACCTTTTTATAAATTAACTTAGGCACATAACATACTTATCAATCACATTTTTATGACTCTTAGATCAGTTAGGTGACAACTCTTTATCTAAACATATCATATATGTTTTTCTAACCCCTCTAATCTTATATGATCAAAAGTAACTAATCTAAATCATATAAGTTAGTTATGTAGGACTTAATTTTATAGCATTAAACATATTCAATTTACGGTAACTTTGAGTAGCTCAACATGTTATCCATGAACAGAACTATGGTTTTATGCATATAAAATAAAAAGGGAACAAATCATGTTCTCAACATGTACTTAATATATAAATGAGAGATTTATTATTTTAATTAAGTCTCATTCCATGGCATAATGATGTATCATACATAACAATTATATATAAATATATGCCTCTAGCATGCTATTCTAATTGGATAATTATAGACATATCTAAACTAATTTTCTCAAGCCATCAAAGGGAATTAGGTGGTCAAAACCTAGGTAGCTACTGCAAATTTTTATAAGTCCTTTTCTAGCACCATGATTATAGCTTTTTTTGTTTTTCTTTCTTCGTCTTGGATTGCAAAATAATTTTCCCTATCTAAATTCCTATATTTCTAAATTACATAACATTTACATAATTGAATAATAAACCTCGAGTTACATTCGAGGAGAATTAAATGAGAAAAGAATCTTACAACCTTATAAGAAAAATAGAGAAAAAACAAAATAAATAGATCCTATTTAATATTACAACAATTCAATCATAAAAAACACAATCATATTGGTCTTTAAATATTCATAACCATCCATCATGCATAATAACGTATTAATATGCATACATAAATATATTGAATGCTTCAATTCTAATTATTGACTTTATGTAAAATTTTAAAAAAATATTTCTAACACGTAAAAATATTAAATCAAATCCAATTTGATAATTTTTCAAACATAATAAATTTTATTTAATACAATTTTTATTTGAAAAATAATATTTTTAAAATTTAATAAGAAAATTAATAACATTAAAATTCTTATTAACATTCTAAACTATTTTAGGATCTATTAAATAAAACTTCTCAGCTTAAAAACTCTTTTCATTTAGAAAAACTATTTTCCTATTTTTTAATTAAATATTTTAATTAAATCTTAATCCTATCATGATATTACAAAACTCAATAATTTTAAATTAAACATTTTAATTCAATCTTAATCCTATTAGAAAAATTGATTCTATAATTAATTTAATTTTGGTTTTAATTTTAAAATATAAAATTAACATTTTATATATGGAGGGGCAGAATTATAATTCTATCATTTATACTATATTGTAATAAGGAATAAATTGAATATCTAAATTCATAAATTACACCCCAAACCCTATTGTAATAAGTTGTAAGGTACAATTCTACCCTAAAAAAACTCTAAAGAAGGCTCTAGGGGTAGAATCATAATTCTGCCCCTTATCTCTTCTTTTTTCTTAGAGTTTTTTTACCCCATAAACTTTATTTTTACTCTAGATTCACTAATCAAATATTAGATTTATTAATAAAATATTTAATGAATATTAAATATAAATAACCCTTTACTAAAAATTAAATATGTTTACATGAATAAAGTCAATGCCACGTGTAACCAACCAATTAACAATAGGGTATATACACTAACAATAAGTAGAATCCCCACCTTTTGTTTTTATCCAATTGTCTGCATAGTGATCATTTATCAAAGAACAACTCTGATTATCAAATGATTAAAAAGCTAGGAGCAATTTACTTATGATTCTTAGTTGACATTCATTAAAAATATCTACCGAGTTGGTAAATTGTCATTCTTTAAAATAGACAATGTATTGTATTTTATATGTTTGGTTATAGTTGGAAATTTCTTAGATTTGATAAAAATGAATAACTCTAGGATAGAGTATTAGAATAGAAAAATTCATTAGATAATGAACTCTTTGTTGTAAGTTATTTCTGTTAATGAGTTAATAATTTAAAGTGTAAAATTAAGCACCAAAGACTTTCTAATAGATCTTTTTCAATCACTGATATGGCTACTGAAATTGTGAGCATCAACATGTGGGTTCCAAATCCAAGTGGTAGTATCAATACTTCAAGTAGTGGGTACTATTTACACAAAAAACAGAAATCCATATATCAATCATACAAGAAAGTTAATTATTCACTATTGTACATGTAAAGATAAGCTGTTGATCATGAGTTGTATGATCAACCAAGACGTTCATGATCGACTAGAGGCAAGGAAGACAAGACAATGATCAATTAAGAGGAAACAATCTACTATAGGAAAAGAGTCCACATAGTTGACCAAGATGAAGTGATCAACCATGAAGGAAAAATTCATATGATCGACCAATCCAGGCCTAAACAGAATATGAATCCTTAACGTGTATAACTAGTTAGGATTCATGTATTTATATATATAAAAAGAAACTATGCTTTATTTATAATATAATTTTTATTAGGATTCCATATACAAATTCATTATCTTATATGAATTGTTTTTATAAGATTAGGTTTAAAAGATTACTTAGGAGTTTAATATATTGTATTAATATAAATAGGGCCATACAACTATTATAAAAGATGACCAACCCCACATATGCAACTTCATTCAATTTATTTCTTACTTTTATTTACAACTTTTCTTTATTAAAGATGGTCAACCCCACAGATGCAATTTCATCAAATTTATTTTTCTTACTTTTATTTACAACTTTTTTTTTATTACTTTCTTTATTGCTTTTATTATTTTCCAATACCTTTTATTTTCCTTTCAATTCCCCTTTCTCCTCCTCCTCCCCCTCCCCCTCCTCCTCCTCCTCATCATCATCATGCTCTTCTTTTATAAAACATTTAACCTTTTTTTCTTTTTAAGGCATGGTATTCCCACACTCTATTTTGTTAGACATGAAGAATTTGATATTACTTCATCACCATAAATTCCTAAAGATCAAACAATGGTAAATGTGACACGAGAAGGATCTTTAATGTCTAACTCACCCTCACAACATAGAACTACTTATGAACATAACCTATTAACTCTATATCACCGATAACATTTCCACCTCTTCTAACCACATCATTACCACCAACTATAAATGGACATGTAGGTGTATCTATACCTTAAACACTACCATGCACATATCCCTTTTATGAGTTAGATGGAGTTATAAGGTGGTCACAACTAGCTGCGATAAGTTCCAGACAACCAGTCATGTCTGTTCTTAAAGAAACATCTTTTAATCAGCCTTTAAATATCTTTAATCATGATATGAGGGCCATCTAGATGAATATGGAAAATATAAAAAACACAACTTACCACAAAAATATTATGGTAATCTCTAGAACAATGTATGCCAAATCTGATCAATTAAATTAGATTTAGAATCAAACAATGATAAAGTAGGTCTAGAGTTTCGTGGGTCTATAAGCTTTATAAATTCCATAGCCACAAGCACTCCAAGTAAGGGTGTTTGAAGCTACCATAACTTATGTGATAAGACATATACCAACATATAAGACACCACAACAACAACCCAACCTAGGCATGATAGTCTTTAATACACCAATTACCTAATACATACAAAACAACCACATTCCATTTATATGGCCCCATATCCATGTTATCTTAATACCCTACAAGCTATTTTACAACAAGGGGACCTCTATCCCCTTGCACAAGAATCCCATATTAGCAAGTAAGGGAAAGAATACATAGGATTGAACTATACCTAAGGGAGATGATGTTAGAAATTAGACAAACAACAAAAACTATATACAATCATCCATATCCTAAATGGGTTGACATGTTGAACCCCATTCATAGAGGAATAAAGATTACAAATCTCAAACACTTTTCTAGGAAAGACAACCAATCTATAAGAGAAAACATTGCTAAATTCACAAACCAATACGATGATGGTGTAGTGAATCCCTTAATGAAGCTAAGTTTATTTGGTTTATCATTGGTCAAAACAACTTTTTGCTGGTTCTTTACATTGCCACCTAGCTCCATTAAAAATTAGGAAAAGTTGAAGACCCACTTCCTTGAACACCCCTACAGAACATAACTAGAGGTAACATTGACTGACTTAGCTAGGATTATCCAAGACCTAGGGAGACAATTGAGAGTTATGCTCTTCAATTAAGAACATTTAGAACTACGAGCACTATAACTATAATAGAGTATGATAGTGTTAAAATCACAGTTTTGAAACCCGGCCTGGCGGATCGACCCGGGAACCTGTCGATTCAGGGCTGGAATCGGGCTGGGTTGAAGAAAAAATAGGGAAAGGAAAAACCCGGTGTGACCCGGCAAGACCCGGTCAAAAACCCGGTTGCAACCCGTTGACTTTTGTTTTTTTTACTAAAACAACATCGTTTTGATTTAAATTTTTTTTGACCCGAGCGACCCGATGACCCAGTCAAAACCCGGTGACCCGGTTAAAACCCGGAACCCAGGCCTTGGACCGGTCCGGGTCTGAAAACTATGGTTAAAATCATTCTAGAAAGGATGTGACACGATCAAAAGATTGATGTCTTATCCCAAGTGCAGGAGTGTCGAAGTAATAAATAACCTGACAAGACCGGGGTTGAATCACAGGGAGGTCAACTATATAAATTATAAATAATAAATGAAAAGGAGTTAAAGAGAACTTTTGAGATGTGATATTAATGTGAGTATTAATCAAAGATAAAAGCAATTGTCAAGGTTAGAGAATCCACTAATAGTATTAGAAATAAGTATAGTATAAACTCTTTTTATTAATCAACTAGAAACCACACACAAAGGAGGTTCCGATTGGATGATTTATCCTTAATAGTTCATTATAAATTTTTAACATGATCATACTAATTATCTTATTTTAGTAACACCATACTTTAAAATATTGTCAGGAATTCATGATGTTAACTTATGTTAACAACAAATCAAGTTCTTTTTATAGCACAGGTGTCGGTTATACCATACAGTAGGCTATGAAAGTGCAAAGTATTTGTTGTACCAAGGGTTGTACAACACAAATCTAGATTAATCATTTAACAAGCAAGGTATTAAGAATTAGTAAGATAAAAAGATAAGACATGTTAATAACAAACTTTCTTGGATATAAACATTGAAGTCCATGTTGAGTTTATATTGTACCTATTCTAACGTCATTAGTGAAACCTTTTCACCTTGACATAATAAACTTAGCTAAACATTGTGAAGAAGAGAAACATAAATAAACTAGATAAGAATATAATTATGATGAAAAACATAAACAAGAGATTAATGAAAACAAAACTTAAACATTACAAAAATACAAAGAAAGAACGCAAGAATATGATCTTGATATGAAAAGATGTCTAAATGTATGGCAAATGCTTCCTTTTATAGGCTAAAATTTGAAACTATTGATTTGATGACTAATTATTGAGTGGGTGACCACCTCTTGACTTGGTGACAACCATTATCTTCTTGTCTGAACAAAGTGTCATTGCTAATGTTAGAATTTGAACAGATAGTCTTCATGAAAATTCTGGGAATTTGTCTCAGCTTTCCAACAAAATAAGAATGAGCTCATTTGGACTTCTAGAACTCGAGATATGGTCTGGACATTGAATAGTGTCTGGGCTGCAGGACAGATTCCGACTTATCTTTTGTTGCTACAATTTGAACTTGAAAACAGCCGGTTTGAATCTTGGACTCTCATGAAAGTTTTAGGCCTATATCTTAGCTTTCCATCCATATAAACCAGACCTAAATCCAAGTTCTACAACTCTAGTTATGATCCAATAACCGAATAGTGCTCCAGTTTGAATTTAACCAACATCTGTTCTTTAAGCTTAGCCCTCTCTTTGTCTTCTTAATTTCAATAATTAAACACATCAATCAATCCTTTGAATTGTGAGATATGCCTGCATTTAAAATGAGCATTTACCATAAATTAAAGATATCTTATATTATCAGTCTTGTTATTATAAAACATGCTCAAGTTAGAGAATTTAATGATACTTTAAGTGTAATATGATGATATAAAACCTTGATAAAAATACACTTTTAAGTACTAATCAGGATGCATTGAAACATAAAGAAGTAATTTATAGTAACAAAATACTTAGACATCTACATCATAATGGATGATGCTACTTGTTATGGGATGATATTGGTAAAACAAGTAGAGAATAAGCCATTCAGGTACATATATCTAGTTATTCAAACAATTTCATGAATGCAAATTCCTTGATTGATTTAGACTCATAAAAAGAGTTTGAAAAGGTCTAACAAAGTTTATATCAATTACATAAATTAAAAACAAAGACCATTTGAGATCAAAATATTAAAATGGTCTAGATAAGTTATTAAACCTGGTAGCAAAGACATAAAGGCTTTTAAAGTGGTTGAAGAAAACAAGGAATACTTTTTTGACATAAAAAGTTGAGGAAGTCTTTGATTAATTGATGCATGAGGTAACAAATAGGATAATTGAAAATCATTCCATCCATATTGCTGACCAAATCAAAGGAAAAAAGTATTGCAAGGGGCATAACTCATGGAAATATGACTAACAATTATGTTTTCTTTAGAAACCACATTCAAAACGCATTAAAAGCTGGTCACATTCATTGTTTAGATAAAAAGATGAAAGTGTATAACAATCCATTCTCAAAGACAACAAGAGTAGTGGTTATCCCCAAGTTAGAAGAACTCCTTAGTAAGGAAGAATCATAAAAGGTAAGGCCTAGTCGATCATGATAAAGATTAGAATTGGTCATAAACATTAATATTGAGAAAAGTTGTATAGAACATGGTAAAGCAAAATAGTGATTCGACAAGCCTAGAATATACCTTATAATATGGTATATAAATGCCCTACATGCCATATAATTCGCTGAAAGTCTAAAGACTTGGGGGAGGGGGGGTAAGGCTAAGCAAGTAGCAACTCAATGGCATGCCAAAATATTTAGGCTTGAAAGAATAATTGAGAATGACTAGCATAAAACCAGTCACAACATAAATAATCTAAAATTAAGTGATGAGGATGATGATCTTGTTCTTGTTAGCAACTACCAACATCTTTTAGATTTAGAAAAGAAATGGAAATAAGGAAAACTATCCAAAGATTAGTTTAGGAGAATGTAATGTCTAAACACTTTAGTAAGATGAGATGATGCACAACCATATAACTTACTAAATAGACAAGTTTTAAATGCTTAATAGAGCAATAAAGCGTTCCAAAATAAACAACCTCAAACACCATTCGTGTTGTTAACATAAGGCGACCAAGATCAATCCTTGCTAAAATGATTACTTCTAACCCTGTAGAAACTAACAACAATGATCAATTTATATCAAAGAAAAAATCACACAATGATTAAATACATTGATATAAGGAGTTGAAAAGGTCCTTACCCCTATACTATCTCCATCTCAAGAGTTTGCACTTGACCATGACCTATTAAGGAGAAACATTATTGAAGAAATCTATAAAATGGTAGATAAGGCTATTACTAGGATAGTTAAGAAGTTCGTGAAAAGCAACCATCCATGAATTGAAGAAGTAAAGAGTGAACCTAACACCAAGGTAATATCATAGTAAAACAACAAGAAGGAAAAATTATCCAATATGTTAGGCTAATACCTACGGAGCTTGAACAAAAGAAACAAACACCACATCATTGGCCTAAGTCTTTGGTATTCCTAAAATAAAAAACAAAGGTGGCATCATCTGTTTAACAAAGCAAAAAAAGAAAAGAAAATATGTTACTCTAACAACTACCATAGCAAGAGAAAAACTATTATCTCTTATAAAGAAAACAATAATGGTAAGGACTAAGGATGATAGCGATGTATAAATTTCAAAACAAGCTACACCTATAAGAGGTAAAATAGCTTCAATAGATGCCTTCATCCAAATAGAAAAATACCTCAAAGAAAAGAATGAAATGATTATAGATACTGATAGCTTATTAGATGATGATTTCTTAGAAGATAGAACTAATATCTTTACTAATGATAATATATAATAGGAAAAGGAA
This sequence comes from Populus x sibirica, assembly GCA_019202695.1. Taxonomy (NCBI): domain Eukaryota; kingdom Viridiplantae; phylum Streptophyta; class Magnoliopsida; order Malpighiales; family Salicaceae; genus Populus; species Populus x sibirica. Next base: position 3,242,851 of record JAGMVL010001159.1, read on the forward strand.
AAAAGTTCCTAAAATATTAGTTTTGATGTAATAATTTGAATGATCAAACTGCAGTTAAGAAAAATACGTTAGAAATTCCTTCTAGTGTAGAGAAAACCAACCTTGGAAAAGCCATATCCATGAATATGGTATTCACTTTTCTTTATTCTTTTGAAGCCAAACTCGACCACCTACCTTATTTGGATAATGATTGTGAAAACATTTATTAAGAAAAAGGTAGAGATTGTTAAAGTTGACTAGTCAGAACCTGTGGTCAATCAATAGCCAAGTCATATATTTATTAAACTAATATTGGTTATAAGTCACCATTTGAAACCTTTGCATGTCACAAAAAATTCTAATAGTGTGCTAGTACAAAGTGTTATGGTTGAAAATGGTCATAACAAGGATACCATGATCCTATCTCAAGTGGTGATATCATGTTTTATAAAAGGTATAATTTAGAGTATGGTAGATGGATATAACTGTTAGGTCCAAGATATCTAATGTATTTTTCTTTGTAGTAGAAGTAAAGATAGGTTGCAATGGCTTGCTTAGGCAAGATTAGATAAATGATAACATATGTGTGCTATCATCCTTATATCATGCTTTGATATTTTGGTTACCATATGGATTAACTAAAACAATTAAAAAGAAAATAAGCTATTCATTGTTAATTTGGGAATTATAGATACATGGCTATATAATGATGACATATGTCATAATCCAAATTTGGACCCTCAATTCCAAAATATGTTCCAAAAATTCAAAAACAAATTAAAAAAAAGGACCAAAACAAAGTCGAGTTATGTAGGGACCAAATAATTAAAGAGAAGATGATAAAATTTGTGGGTTATAAATAGATGAGTGAATTATAGAGAAAGGATGGGGCTACCACATGAAAAAACTATTCATCATTTATTCCACCAAAACCTTAACATCCATGGATAAAAAGAAATTGCGTTGAAAAAAAGAAAAAAAAAGAGAAAAACACTATTCATCATCTATTCTACCAAAACCCAACCAAAAAACCTAGCCACCATAATTTTTTTTTGAGAGAATATAATCTGAAATATGGAGATATAAACCTTAGAAGAATACTATTCATCTTTTCCTATCTTTCTCCCATAAAAACCCTAACCTTGTTTTTCACTTTTTAAAATCAAAACTCTCCCTTGATTTCTCTCACCTACGACCTCCATTTCTGATGAGACCACCACCATTCTCTTTACCTCAAATCTCTCTACAAAAACCCTTAATCAATTGAAATGAACAACCCCTGCGTCATCATTAATAGAGAAGAGAGAGAGAATAACCCAAAAAACTTCTTTCTTTGATTTCTCTCTCCTTCAACCTCTAAAAAATACGAGACAACCACTATTCTTCTCGCCTTTATGAGTACTACATGGCCATATAAGCCCTATAACCTAATGAACTCTGTGTGAGTATTTAGAGAGAGAAAACCAAGGCAACTATAAGAGAACCCTAACCACCTAACCTTTAAGGAGTTGAATATCCCTCAATGGTTCACAATGACCTACACCACAAAAAAAGAGGCAAAACAAGGGATGGTGCACCTTATACACCATTCCATACGTCAATCAGACATCAATGACACATGTAACGATGCACCAACCATAACAGCTTTTCAAAGAGCATGTTAAAGACACGCCGCCACTTATTTGCCATTGCCACCACTTTTCTAGGAGCTTTTAATCCTTCTTATTCTCCCTTAGAAGGTGTATTTCAAACCCCAAACATCTTTTGAATAAATATTTTTTTTGTTGATTTTGATGTGTTTTGTGATGAGATTTTTGTGATTGAATAATTTTTATTGGATTGATATTTGTGTTTGAATAATATTGGTCAACTCCTTTAATCTTGCATCTTGTTTTATTATTGATTTTGATGTGATTTATGATGATATTTTTAGGGTTGAGCAATGCTTATTGGATTGATATTTGTGTTTGAATGTATTTAGGTGAATCCCTTAATTTTACATCTTGTTTCTTTCATATTCTTGGCCATTTCCTCATTATCCTTAACATTTGAATATGTTTTTCTTTATGTATGAATATTGATCCAAAGTATTGAGATGGTCTTTTGGCTTTAAATGATAGAAAATCAATGCTTATTCATTCATTCATACTTTACATTAAGTTTTATAACTTGTTTATAAAACCCATTAAGGGTTTGACCAATATTAAAAGACCTATTGAGACAACATTCCAAGCCTTTTAAAACCTATCTTTGTCATAAGAAAATCATGTAAAAAATATTTTTTTATTCACTCTTGGTATTTATGGTAAATGGACTTAACATAGACAATTACTTTAGGTATTAAGAGGAGTTGTCCATTCTTTTGATTTTAAATAAAAATTAGTTTTAGAAATGTCTACAGTCCAATATTCATCAAACAAATTGGGAGTATCTCTTTAATAATTCTCATACATGCATATTAATAAGAACTCAAAAGGTTGTTTATTTATTATGAATGCACATACATTAGTCATAACACTAATAAATACAAACATTGATGAGGGGAAACCAAGTAACTTGGAATCATAAGAAGGTGATTGTTAAATAACACACCTTAAAGATAAGTGAACCCCGAAAAACTTAATGGTCACTTGTAAAAAACTTAATCCATAACATACTTTCATATCACTATATTTTATTCAAAGTAGATGAAACTATAATGGTCACTACTTGGGTAGGACCAAGGCATACACACTTTATTCATTCAACAAATATTATGATTGAATCTTGGATACTAGGATAAATGAACCTTAATAAGGTATTATCTATTAAACCTTCATAGGATTTGGGTTAGGCTCAATGAACCCAACATAAGCCCATTGATTATTCATTAGCATGACTTTATAGACTATTGGTCATAGGTTATAATAAGGAGTCACCAACCATAGACATGTCAATTCACCAAGTATTATAAGAAGACAATAACTGGGAGTGGTAAAGATGAACAAGATCTTAGAATGGTTAGACTTGAGCTGACATATCCATCCATGGTTTAACTTATTGTAGTAGACACAATATCACCCTTATAGATAGAATACTGGAAGATTAGTCACAATAGACTATATTAGGATTAAAAGACAAGAGTAACAATATAGCTTACCTTAGGTAGAATGTTTTAGGGTGATAATGTCTTCCCTTAAGAGTAACCAATCCTTTACCTTAGAGCTCTACATACTAGTTAGGGTTTTCTAATGACCATAATACTAGATGGTGACTCTTTTTTAACATAAAACCTTTTCCTCATCTATAACAAAAAGCCTTTCCTTGTTCATGGGAAAAATAGAGTGGTCACTGTGATGTTAGGTGTGACAAAATGGTGACTCATAAAGGATATTTAGGACTAAGCTTTGCTTTCTTATCTTTTATCATTAATGTCCTTGTTGTTCTTATTGTTTAATTTGCTTTAATTTACACGTTTTCTTATAATTCATACTTTATTATATAATTTTTATACTGTATATGGATTCATGCCATCACATATACATAATAACACCTAGAGCACACACCTTTGTTTTAGGTTAAATGAGGGAGTAACGATATCTCAATGGTCATTTGCTAGGGTAAGACTCATGAAACCACAAACTTCCATGTGATTGTCAACTTGGATGTGGTTAGTATACTAATTTGACATGGTTATGGCTTGTAAACCCCCGACCCAAAATTATAAACCAATGTTAAATAGGGTAATCCTCAACCAAAAAATAATAAATTAAGAGAATTTTTTATGATTAGAGGTGAAAAACCTCAATAAATTAATTCAAATCTCGAACAAAATAAATTAATAAATCGATACGTGAAATGTTAGCCCTGTGATAAATTGTGTAAAATCCCCAACTAGGAAATAACAATAATAAAATTAAATGAAAACTTTTAGTGTTAAGTAGTTATAAAAGTCCTTGGTTATTTATAAAATAAAGAATAATCTTGTGTGCGAAAATATTAACGGTCGATGTGAACCTTATGCATAACAATGTAATTTGCAACTAAAAATTAATAAAAAATAGAGAAAATTTTATTATGACTAGTGATGAAAAATCTTGAGACAGCTAAGATAAAATCATATGAAATAATAAAAGATTTGGTGCATAAAAAATATCGATGAAAGGGATTTGATGGAAATATATATACAAGGGAATTAAGATAGTGGCATTTTTGTAATTTGGAGGAAAATATCTCCTCCTCCCTTTAAGGAAGCCACTAGTCATTAAAGGAAGAAAAGAGAGAAGAAAATATATTTTTTTCCTTCTTCCTTTTCTCCTAAACCTAAGCCATCCTAAGTCCAAAACAAATGATTCTACATAAAGAAACTAAGCCAAACTAGTATGGATTTAAAGAGAGATGATAAGGTTTATGTGTTAGAAAGAGAAAGATTGTAATTTGAAGGAGGAGAGGAAAATTAGTAGAATTGGTCACTTGAAACTCATCCATTTGGGTTAATTACAAGAGGTAATATATTTAAATAGATGTAATTGCACTTCTTAAATTTAATGTTGAGAAGTGAACCCTAAAGTTGTGAAGTTAGGTTTTGTGATTTTTTGTATTGAAATAATGATTGAGTTGGTTATTATTGATGTTGGATTATGAAAATAACATGGAAAATGTTTAATTTGGGTGAATTGCATCTAGAATTGTGTGAGTTTAGACCCATGAATGGCATGTGTGGAAAATTAATTATTTTGGTAAATTATTGGATAATTGTATGGTAGATAGTCTAAATATAGAACAAAATCAGAAGTAAATTCAAGGCTAACCATGGATTTAAGCCCATGGAGTGGCTAGCCTTAATTGGGGAAAACGTTGCAGGTTTTTGAAGCTGGGATAGTAATTGTGTTAAAAGTGGTATGTTATGAAGAAATTGATGTTAATAAATCAATGAGGAAGATTGAAGACCCAAAGGGTTTAATGGACTTTAGAAATGTGACAAAATTGTATAAATACTGGAATGTGAATTGGTATTATGGAAATATAGGGTTATGTGTTAAATATGAAATTTGAGGTAGGAAAATGCGATAATATGTGTAGACATAAAAGGTAAATTTTACTATCATAATTTATTTGTATTAGAATTTTTATCTTTTCTAAACTTGTATTTATTTTAGAATTGTATTATCTAATTGTCATAATTTAATTTCCAGAGTTACCTGAAGTTGTTGCCGAGGTATTCCTAGAAGCAATATATATGCATTGTTTAAGGCATATTCATGCCAACTTAAAAAAGAAAGACTTTCATGGATTAGAATTAAAAATGGACTTTTGAGGTGCATCAAAAGCTTACACGAATCTCAATTACAATACTTATATGAGAGACATTAGGGATGTGGACACTGGAGTTGTCAATGGATTGAAGAACATCCCTACTGAGACTTGGGTAAGACACATGTTTGACCCTTAAGTTAATGTTGATAATATGACTAATAACTTGCCCGAGTCATTCAATATATAGATCGGAAAATACAAGAATATGTTAATTCTTTGGTTACTAGAGAAGATTAGATTGAAACTCAAGGCTAGGTTTCATGATAGATTTGATCAATTTGAAAATTAGGCAATAAAGACCACACCTTATGTTAAGAAAAAGTTGGATATATATGTTTAAAAGGGAAGGAACATGAGAATGATTGCAGTTATTTGTGATGAATAATAAGTCTGTAAGGGCTAAATGAGACTACATGTTGATTTGGGGAAAAAACAGTGTTCATATAGAGAATAAGCAATGACTGGTATTTCATTCTTACATGTTGTCCATTGTGTTAATTACAAAATAATTAAGTTAGAAGAATTATGTAGCGAGTATTGCAATGTGGATACATTTAGAAAATCATACTTTGAGATGATGCACCCATTACTAGAAGTTGATCTTGATCCTAAAAAAAAATGTAATTTTTTACCTTCAAAGCTTAAAAGGAGTATGGGTAAATCAAACAAGAATAGATGAAGGAAAGAAGAAGAAGATTAACCTTGTACAACTAGGAAGAGGTCTTCCATACTTTGATGCAACATTTACAACTAGTAGGACATATTCCAGGACATGCTAACGAGATAATGCTAAACATACTGCTGGTGGCGGTGCTGCGAGAGGATCCAGTTTAATTGGAGGGGAATCTAATAATTTTGGTAGAGGATCCAACACTATTGGAAGAATGTTCAGTGTTCCTGTTAGAGGCTGAAACAAAGACTAAAGAGTTTTAAGAGGAATTAGAGGAGACAGAGGTGGTAGAAGTGATGTTGGTACATCTTCCTCTCAACATTTAACCTAAACACAAGTGATTTTTCTAAACATGCATTTTGTTTTTATAGATTGAATGAAACAATTTACAATGACTAATCATTATTGTTTTTACAATATACAGGTTTATGGTGCTAGAGCTAGTTCTCAATAATCTACCCAAAGAAGCTACTATGGTTGAAGATGTACTGAATATTGGTGACTTTTGAATGCTACATTACTGTTATTTATATGAATGGATATCACATTATGGGTCATTATGTTATTTATGTTAAGTATCATGACAATTTAAACTATTTATGGATGCTTGTTGAGTGCATGTTGGTTGTTTACGTGCTTGTTATTGTGCACATACTAGTTATGTTGGAAGGGAATTTGGTAGTTCTAGTAGGGGATCAAGAGGACCCAATGTTATTGGGAGAAGGTTCAATGTTCCTGTTAGATGTTTAAACAAAGACTAAAGAGTTTTAAGAGGAAATAAAGGAGGTAGAGGTGATGTTGGTACATCCTCCTCTCAACACTTAACTAAAACACAAGTGATTTTCCTAAACATGCATCATGTTTTTATAGGTCGAATGAAACAATTTACAATCACTAATCAATATTATTTTTTACAATATACATGTTTATGGTGCTAAAGCTAGTTCTTAATAATATACCTAAAGAAGTTACTATGATTGAAGATGTACTAAAGACTGATGACTTTTGAATGCTATATTACTGTTATTTATATGAATGATTATCATATTGTGGGTCATTGTGTTTTTTATGTTAGGTATGATGACAATTTAAACTATTTATGGATGCTTGTTGAGTGCATGCTAGTTGTTTGCATGTTTGTTGTTGTGTACATGCTATTTAAAAAAGCATGCTTTTGATATGATTGATATGATTTTTCTTACATTTTGACTATATTAAGGACTAGAATTCACCATGTTTCATTTCTTTAATACAAATAATATAGTTGTTACAAACATTAACATTGCACACACTAAATTAGTTACTACAAATAATTTTATACTTGCTAAGTTAGCTTTTATATTACGGTCCTTGATCCAAACTCTATGTAATTTGTCTTTCTATTTCTTCACTTCATCTACTATTTGGTCAACATCATTAGCACCCTCATCCTACTAGTTGTTAATTAAATTTCATTCATAAGTTTGCACCAGTCAATGAAGGTATTTTTGATTGACTTATCAATGCATATATAAAATATCTTGTTTTTACAAGATTCAATTTTTGATATTCTGACTACAATTCTTGTAACACCCCCGATTTTGAATTATTAAAACAATATGGAGAACACCTTAATAAATCAAATAAATTCCAACCAAGTAATATATTATTAAAAAGAAAACTCTTGATTTGGGTGAAAATCCTTAGAGAAAAATATAAAGAAACTTCAAGTAAATGAATTTATGAATTTACACGCGAGCAGTGCCAACTATTGGTATAAATCCTGTATCTAATCTTGTAAATTTTAACTAAAATAGAGAAACTTATTTTGGGAAAAAATTGGTCATAATCAATTGGAAAAAATGTCCTAAAAAAGTATAAATAGTTCTGAATGAAATGAGAATACGTTTATGTACAAGAACTTCTGCGATCAAGATTTTTTGAAATTATTATTGTTAAAAGACTAAAAGAGACTTTTTTGTAAATTATATAAAAAATTCTCTTCCCTTTTCTTTTATAATAGCCGACGATCAATTAGGGAAATACGAGAGAGAGAGAGAGAGAGGGGGGGCGAGAGAGAGAGAGAGAGAGAGATATGTAGAGAGAGAAACAAACATTTTAGAAGGAGGAAGAAGATTAAGACGAAAAGCTTGCAAAGAAATCAATAAATTGGGTGCAATTATAGTTGGTAAGAAATTTGTCAGACCTTATTGGCCCAATATACTAAATGTTAATCCGGCAACAACGACAAGGGATATTATATTTTGAAGTATGAGTTATGTAAAATTAAAAAGTTGGTAATCATGGATAATTTAAATGTGCATAAATGGGCTTAAGGAATATTAAGATTGGAAAATATATGAATGACTTATAAATAGGTTTGAGGAATATTTAAGATTTTAAAATAATAAAGATGAGCCATATTTGGTAGGATTGATGTTGAGAATGAATATTTCTATTTATAAGCTATAAATGAGACCATGTGAGTCAAAATGGATTAAAAAACATATAGTTGGTCGAAAACAACGTAATAGGTGTTGAAAAAAAAAGGTAGTTGGTGAACCAGGGCAGTATCAAGGAATGTGAGGATACTAAATGGTTTGATGAAACCATAATTAATTGAAAAAAATGGATATTGATGTGGTAGGGGTAAATTAATGAATATAGCAAATGCAAAGTCTAAGTAAATGTACTAGATGGGTTGATGGACCCATAATCAAACTAAACCAGGAGTTTAGGGTGTTGAATGGAGTTTAAGAACTCTTAATCAAAATAAAGCATGAATAAATATGATAAATTGGGTTAATAGATCCATTATCGTATTAAAGTATGTGTAAATATATAGAATGGGTTAATAAAACTACAGTTAAAGTAAAGTATAAGTTTAAAGTATAAAATGAGATTAATAAACTTATAAGTAGGTTAACGTAGGTATTGTAAACATTGAATAAAAGTGATATACATAACAAGATGAGGGTATTTAATAGATTGATAAAGACAAATTGATCTGTGCTACGAACAAAGAATAGTCGAGATGCTTATATGAAAGAGTTTCTATCAAAATATGAATGGTGATGGTTGTAATGAAATAATAGATATGATTTATTTAAAGTACAAATGATGAATTTTTGAGATGAGTTAATAAATGAAATCTTAATCAATAAGCATTGTGAGCAGAACAATTATAGTTTATTTGTTATTAAAAAGAGTGTATTAAACTGAGGATTTGTCAAAGAATTTGATGTGCTTCTAAAGGAGTTAAATATCTAAGGATTTCTTGTTTAGTTTTGGCAAATATTAGTAACCATAAAGGTACAATTATTTATGATGATTTTGGTGATCTTATGTGTTTTACAAGTACCTTTTCTGAAATGACCCAATCCTAAATATTTGGCCTTCTATATTGGATAAGAACTTATAATGTCTGCTAAAAGTTTTGTAAATAAATTTTTGTGTATATAGTCAAGAAGAGTTGTAACCTTATGATTTTTGTAAGTCAAAATGTCTATTATTGTATTTGTGAATAAAATTACATAATAATTTCAGTTGTTTTTAAAATTATCCAACGACTTTAGTGGCATTTTAGTTATTTTTAACCTTCAAGGGTTCTTTAGTCTTTGTTACAAATCTAATGGAACTCTTGTAAATAAATACATATTTTTTATTGACTTTTTTCTGGCGTCAACTTCTGAGGATGTATAACACTACCTTCCATCAAATTACATGATAGAAAGTGAATATTTAAAACATTTTTTCAAAGTGAAGAAAAACCAAACCTTGGGGTGCTCAACATAATTTTTCTAAAAATGAATGTTGATATTTGGAAAAATATTCTATTTTATAAGGATCTTCACTATGGATTGATGAAAGATCTAGTATAGAGAAACAAATATTGTTCATATGAACCTTATAACCCCTAATTTGTGTCAAGATAACTAGGATTTATGCAATGTACCCCTTTCCTAATTTATCATGCCATAAATAAAGATTGTCCAGATTTATGTTCACCTATCTATCTCTTTAATAGCTATTACGACACCTATTTGTCTCGCCAATGCTTTCCTATCTCACTAATAGCTAGTACAATGGCTATCTTATCTAGTATGGTGCTTACATTTGACAACCTATTTTACAAGTTACTTACACTACCAGAAAATTGGCAAATACAAACAGAAATTCCGATAGAATGTTTCCTTCGGTATATTACGATGACCTTTACCGATATAATTTTGCATCCCTGTATCCATCGGTAAACACCGACATAAAGATTAACTTAGTATATACCGAGGGAATATCAGTGAGAAAATAAGTAATGAAAATAAATTGAACAGTACGATGATGTGTAACTTTTACAGACAACATTACTGACATAATTATCCTGACGGTAACATTTTCTCGGTATATATCAAAGGAATTACGGAGGGTATTATAGTGGGATTAAAAAAAAGCAAATCGTACGATGACATGACACTTTTACTAGCAGAGTTAGTGACTGAATAATTACATCGCTAATGCCGTCGGTAATATTTAATTTATGACCTAGCGATTGACCCTCCTCTCCCCTTCCACCATTTATCCTTCTTTCTTATGAATTTTTTTCTGCAACAAACAACCACCCTAAAATCAACACAATTCAACCTCCCACAACAAATCTGGTAACCACAACACTCAGTTTACCAACATCTTTGTTCTGATTCAAATTTTATTGAGGATTCTCCACTTTAAGTAAGCAAATCTACCTTTTTTTTATTTATTAAAACTCAATTTTAAAATGTTATTTTTTTTTGCATATTTTTGTAGTATATGTATTTTGTTTGGGTTTTTACTTGTTTTATTGTTTTTTCTCACTCAAATTTGTTGTATGGATTTATGATTTGTACATATTAGTGTTTATTTTAGATTTTGTAAAATTATATTTGTTTGTAAATTAATAAAAATTATATCAAAATTTTGACTTAGGTGTTTTTTAATGAAATAAATAATGGTTTATTTAATGACCTGTTTTATATTTTGTTAATTTTATTGCCGAGTTGAAATTTTTGGTAAATGTGTAGAAATTTGATTTTATGTACATAATTGATAATGAATTAAGAGTACTACTAAAATAGATTAAATAAGTTTGAGCTAAATAAATATTTTTTCAAATTTATTTAGTTAATGTAGTTAATTAATACATGTTGTCATCGTTATTTTATATAGATTTGATACAAGTAATGGATGATCGTTCATGGATGCATAGAGATTCACCCCAAGGGTTGCGGAGGATGGAGTATTGTAATGAGGTTTAGGGTTTTATTAATTACGCACTATCTAATCCAAGAAATATTAGTGAAGGGGGTATTCAATATTCATGCAAGAGGTGTAAAAATAAAAAGTTTCTCAATTCATATGTTGTAATGATGCATCTTTTACAAAAAGGGCTCATGGGGAAATACCTGTGTTAGTATGTGATTAGTACTCAAAAGTGCATTTTCATTAAGGTTTTATATCATCATATTACACTTAAAGTATCATTAAATTCCTTAACTTGATCATGTTTTATAATAACAAGTCTGATAACATAAGATATTTTTAATTTATGGTAAATGTTCATTTTGAATATAGGCATATCTCACAATTTAAAGAATTGATTGATGTGTTTAATTATTGAAATTGAGAAGACAAAGAGAGGGCTAAGCTTAAAGAAGAGATGCTGGTTCAATTCAAACTGGAACATCATTCGATTATTGGATCATAACTGGAGTTGTAGAACATCTATGGAAATCTAAGACATAGGCCTAAAAATTTCATGAAGAGTCCAAGATTCAAAACGGCCGTTTTCAAGTTCAAATTGTAGCAACAAAAGAGACGTCGGAATTTGTTCTGCAGCCCAGACACTGCTCAGTGTTCAACCTATATCTCGAGTTCTAGAAGTCCAAATGAGCTCATTCTTGTTTTGTTGGAAAGCTGAGACAATTTGCCAAAACTTTTATGAAGGCTATCTGTTCAAATTCTGATGTTATTAATGGCATTTTGTTCAGACAAGAAGATAAGGGTTGTCACCAAGTCAAAGAGGTGGCCACCCACTCAACAATTAGTCATCAAATCAATAGTTCTGAATTTTAGCCTATAAAAGGAGGCATTTTCCATACATTTAGACATCTTGATTTTCAGATCAAGATCATATTCTTGCTTTCTTTCTTTGTATTTTGTAATGTTCAAGTTTTATTTTATGTTATATTAATCTCTTATTTATGCTTATCATTTTCTTTCCTTTACTTAGTTAACTTATATCTTATTTATGTTCTTATCTTGTTTATTTATGTTTCTCTCTTTCATTATGTTTAGTTAAGTTTATTATGTCAGGGTGAAAAGGTTACACTAATGGTGTAAGAATAAGTATAGTGTAAACTCAATATGGACTTTAATGTTTGATACTAACATGTTTTGTATTTGTTATCTTATTCACTCTTAATACTTTGCTTGTTAAATGATTAATCTAGATTTATGTTGTATAACCATTGGTACAATAAATGCTTGACCCTTTTATAGCCTACTATATGGTTTAATCGACATTTGTGCTATGAAAGGAACTTGATTTGTTATTAACATAAATTATCATCATGAATAACTGACAACATTTATAAATATTAGCATTATTCGAATAAGATAACTAATGTAATCATGTTAACAATTTATAATCCAATTGGAACCTCCTTTGTGTGTGGTTTCCAGTTGAGTAATAAAAAGAGTTTATGCTATACTTATTTGAAATACCATTAGTCGATCCTCCAACCTTGACAATTGTTTTATCCTTGTTTAATCCTTACATTAATATCCCTTAAAATTCTCATAAACTCTTTGTTTTATTAAATATATATATTATTTGTAATTTATATAGTTCACCTCCCTGTGGTTCGACCCCGGTCTTGCCGGGTTATTTATTACTTCGACACTCCCGCACTTGGGATAAGACATCAATCTTTTGATCGTGTCACTATGCACACGGAGAACCATATGTTCCTCACGATACTATGATAGAAAAGATGGTTGGGTCAACTTCTAGTTCTAGCAATGTTCATGGAGTTGTAGATGACAATAGTAATCCTTATAGGAATATGGTTATGGATTTGATGTGAATGAATCAGGGTCACACCGGTTAATGTTCAATCATAGATGAAGAACCTAATGCAAACACAACCAGATTTTTTGATATTTTAAAATATTCTGATGAACCATTATGGGATGGTTACATAAATCACAACAAATTATTGGTCGTTGCATAGGTGTTCACTATCAAGTCAGATCATGGGTTGAGTGAGGCTGGTTATGACAGAATGGTTGAGTAAGTGAAAAACATTTTACTTGAAGGGAATAAACTGAAAGAGAACTTCTAAGTTGCTAAGTCTATGATGAAACTCCTCAGTCTGACATGTGTTCAAACTTCTGCATATTGTACTACCTTTAGAATGCAGAGTTGACTGAGTGCCGAACATGTGGGCATTCTTATTATAAACCCATGACTAATAGGAGAAGGACTCTTGTTGCATACATAAAATTTAGATATTTTTCAATCACACCTAGATTATAGAGGTTATTCATGTCACCAAAGACTGCTAACATGGCACCAATTATATGATGCGGTAGATGGAGTGATGGTGCACCCTTCTAATGGTGAAGCTTGAAAACACTTTAATAGTGTGCATCCTTAAGTTTCAGTTGAGCAAGTAATGTGTGTCTTGGGTTATGATCAGACAGATTCAATCAATTTAGGTCATTTGCTGCTCTTTTTTCTTGTTGGCCGGTGACACTCACGGTTTACAACTTGTCACCGAGGATGTGTATAAGGCTAGAGTTCATGTTTTTATCTCCAATCATACTTGATCTTAAGAGTCTGGGTCAGAATATAGATGTTTATCTTTGATCGTTGATTGATGAGTTAAAGCAGTTGTGGTCATTCAGGGCTTTGACTTGTGATGTATCGAGGAAACAAAATTTTCTAATGAAGACAACTTTGATGTTGATTATCAATGATTTTCTAGTTTATGGAATGGTTTCTGGTTAGAGCACATATGAAAAACTAGCATGTCCATACTATATGGAAAATAACAAGGCATTCACGCTAACAAACGACGATAAAATGTCTTTTTTTTACTACCACTGACAGTTCTTGCCAATGGACAACAAGTTCAGAAAGAACATAAATGACTTCTTTGTTGGTAAAGTTAAAAAGGATGTTGCACCGTCCCTTCTTTCGGGTGAAGAATTGTATGATGTGGTGTTAGAGTACGGTGATATTGTGTTCAGATTTCAATTTGGTAAGCAGAAGTTTCTTGGTTTTGGTTTGACCCAGAAATGGGTAAAGCGAAATATTTTTTAGGATCTTCTCTTATTAGAAGACCAATCTTCTCTGCCATAACTTTGATGTCATGCATATAGAAAAGAACATGTTTGATAAAATTTCAACACGATTATAGACGTGAAGGAGACAACAAAGGACAACATCAAGGATAGAATGGATATAGCTTTGTTTTGTCACCATAAAAATATCAAGTTAGTTTATGTTGGGTCACGGGTCACAAAGCCCAAAACCAGCTTTGCCTTAGACAAGACTGCACAATTACTTGTCTTCTAATGACTTAAAAGTCTGTATTTTTCTGATGGACATGTCTCGAACATATCAAGATTGGTGAATTTAGAGGATTGCAGATTGTATGGAATGAAAAGCCATGATTGCCACATGTTTATGCAAACACTCATTCCATTAGCTTACCATGATTTATTGCCAAATGGGATATGAGATGCACTCATGAAGATCAGTCACTTTTTAAGAGATATATGCTCCAATAAGTCACAGACATAACACATGAAAATGTTTGAAATGAATATCGTCTAAACAATATGCAAACTTGAGATGATATTCCCTCCATCGTTTGTCAACTTGATGGAGCATCTACCCATACTTTTATCGTTTGAGGAAAAAGATGGAGGCTTAATTCAATATAGACGGATGTATCCATTTGAGAGGTTAATGATTACATATGCATCGTAATTAAAATTTTATTGTCTTTCTTTTCATATTTCAAAACATTCATTTAATTATATGCAGGTACTTTTTCAACCTTAAGAGAAAAGTGAACAAGGCGCGTGTTGATACTCCGATATACGAGGCCTATATTGTTGAAGAGATCTCAATATTTTTCTTGTACTATTTTGAGCCTCAATTAAGAACAAGAATTAACCGCGTTCCAAGACATGAAGATGGTGGGGAAGTGCCTTCGTATGAGAATTTGTCAATATTCTCCCATCTTGGATGACCCGTACCAAAAAATATTGTGAGGGGAATATATTTGTCAAAAATAGAATTCAGACAAGCACATAATTAGGTGTTATTTATTACGTAATACATTAAGACTTTTTATTCAGTAGGTATACTATTTAACATGTCATTATTTTCAAATAATTTATCTCTTATAATATTATAAACTGATATATTGTTGAATTTCTCGTTGACAACATCATCAATATTTACTGTCCTAAAACTCACAACTAACTGAATCCTAATTTTTTTGATTACAAGATGAATAATTTTTCACGTGATTCAAAACACATGTAATTACAATTTAATTATTCTTATCTCTCAGAATACTTAATTTTATTACACATTTCTCATTAATTATTCAATGGATATATGTTTCATATTGGAGAATATAGGCAGGGTAGAAAGATATAACAAGTCGATGAAGATGATAGCGACAAAATCAACGTAAAAGATTGCAATGGAAATGAGACAATTCTGATTAATTTGCACAACACGAATGTGTAATGCCATAAACTATAATGTAATATTTATGGATAAAATTCACTTGAATGTAATGACAATGATGTTAATTTATTATTGAATGACAAATAAATATTTATTTTATTATTGTGATGTGAACTAATGTTATTATGCTGTGTGTGCAGCTGTGAATTTAAGTATTTGCAGGATGGATAAATAGGGAATACATATATAATTTGGCATCAGACACTGTTTTACACCAATGGAAATACCGACAGACTGTATATTACATATGAGTATCAATGGAATGTATTCATTGGTATATTCTAGTTACTATGAGAACTATTCCCCTTCTCCCTAGCACTGTTCAGTACTTATGGGTATACCGACATAATGTTTCTGTTAGTATATTCCAAAGATTATGAGAATTGTTCTCCTTCTCCCTGACACTGTTCATGGTGTTCATAACATACAAGTATACCAACAAAATGTGTCCATCAATATATTCCAGTGACTATGGAAACTGTTCCCATTCTCCTTGGCACTGTTCAAGGTGTTCATTGCATACAGGTATATCGACAGAATGTTTCTATTGGTATATTTCAGAGACTATGGGAATTGTTCCCCTTTTCTCTGACACTATTCATAGTGTTAATTATATATAGGTATACCGATCAAATATGTCCGTCAGTATATTCCAGTGACCATGGAAATTGTGTCTATTCAACTTGGCACTATTCACGGTGTTCATTACATACAAGTATACTTATGGAATGTGTCTGTCGGTATATTCTAGAGACTATGAGAACTGTTCCCCTTCTCTCTGACACTGTTCATGGTGTTCATTACATACGGGTATACCGACAAAATGTGTCAGTCGGTATATTCCAGAGACTAAGAATTGATCACTTCTCAATACACAAATAATTAATGTTCTTTTGATTGTTCATTTTTTTCCTAATGACATCACCGATGAAATAAAAAGTCATCGGTAATATTTGAAGGGGCTTTCTGAAAATTTTCATGAATAAAAATTTTCATTTGACTTTACCTACGGAATAAAAAGTTGTTGGTAATTTCATCGGCAAAACTAAATTAAAAGACTAGAATAAGAACAAACGAGGCTTCATCTTCTTCTTTCTTCTTCTATCTTCTTCTCTCACATCATCGTTTCTCTCTCGTTCTCTTCTCTTCTCTACTCTATCTTCTTCTTGGCTGAAATCAAGCATTCTCTTCTCTTTTCATCCTTAGATATGATGTCTTTATTTATTTTTCTTTTTTTGGGTTTATTAACAATCTCTTTTCTTTTCTTTTCTTTTTCTTTTCTGATTCTTTTTAATTATCAGCCAAAATTAAGCACTCCATTAAGGTAAGAATTTTTCATTCATTTTTCTTCTTTTTTTTTTGTCATTATTATTGTTCAATTTTGTGTTCGTAATAATTTTATGAATTAATAAATATGGGGAATTTTAGTAGTTATTGAAATAATGTTTGCATTATTTTGTTGTTCCATTTCAATTAAATATGTATGATTAAGTTTAATTATTATTTTGTATTTATTCCATTTAGAATAATTTTTTATAAATTTAGGATTAAAAATATTATCACTTAGAAATAATTGTTGTTGACTTTTAGTTGTTATTGTAATAAGTTTTGCATTATTTTGTTGAATTTTAGTTGTTTTTTTAAATTTTATTGTCCAGTTTCAATTAAATATATAGGAATAATTTTAATTATTATTTTGAATTTTTGTAAATTTAGAATAATTGGTTTGTAAATTTAGGATTAAAAATATTATTACGTAGAAAATGAAAATTTTCATTGAAAAATTAAATTATGCTAAATTGTTAGAAGAAATTGAATAAAATCATATCCTTTGTGTCATATATGTTGTGTATTTGCAGGTTTAAAATTTTTGGGCAGTCTCTCGTATAGGAGATGTGCTGCCAATTTTCTTTTTAAAATATGAATCGTTTAATTTTTTTTATCCATTAACTTGTGTAGATTCCTAGAGGAAAGTTTAATGCACATCCTGAGAATAAGATCACTAGTAGTTCTTCTAGTAGCGATGCTGACTACCATGAGTCATTAGGTACTGACCAAGAACATGCACTTGAGACACAGGCATCGACTCACAATGCGGGCTCGTCGAGTGGGATGCTGCAATGTCGAGGATGAATCCCTTCACAGCGGGATCCATTTACCTAGAAGTACTAGGCCTAGTGAAAGGACAACCTTTGAATGTAAGTTTGTTTTGCTTTCACAACGACATGTTTAATAATTTTTGAAAAACTAATATCATTTAACGAATGAAATTTCAGGTTTACAAATATTGAGGCTGTTAGAACAATAACATCGGCCTTTAAATCATCAATGGAAATTCCATTGTTTCAATAGAGCCAGGTTTCCAAACATTCTGAATGGAAACCGCAAGTCGATGCATGGTTTTCAAGGTTTAAGGTTAGTATTAACTTAAATATTTTTTTTTTATGTTAATTTGGATCGTTTATTGAAATTACTAAAATTTTCCTTTTATAAATTTTTTCTTCAAGGGAAAATTTTGTTTGTTTTGTATGTGAAGCAAATAGTAGGATTCATGGTTATCCGAGTTCAGCACTTTGTGGCATGTTAGTTTTCAACCATTTTCTTTCTTAAGTTATTATTTCATTGAATTTGATGAATTTATTTTTTCTTTCTAGCATAAATATAACAACCAGTTGAAAGAGAGATACGGGGACGATCCTTCAACCCATCCAAATCTCGATCCGGATTTGTGGTTGGAGGCAAAATCATCTGGTTGACTTGATAAAAATTAGGTGTACGAACTTTCTAACACTACGACCAAGAACTTGCGGACAACCCATCGTGTTTTGACCTTTGTATGTTTGCAATTGTTATGAGCACTCAAACTTTTGAATTCGCAATAATGTTAGACCAATAAGTGAAGGCTCAGACAACCTATCTTAATGAAAAATGTGAATGACTCACTACTAATTATGAAGAACTTCGTCGATTGGTAATGTTGATGAGATCATAGATGGGTGGTACGTGTGCAACCCTAATTGGCCCCGTGATCCCTGCGACGACCAGCCTCCTCCTCTAGCGCAACCTCTATTTTAGATTTATTGTATTTGAACATACAAATGTTTAAATTTGTAATAAATATTTGATTTTTATATTTTACTTTAGTTTATTTAATTATTTTTGTACTTATGTTTAATATATTTTTTTAAAAATATTTTTAAAATATTAATGATGGGGTTATCGATGGAACAACTCCGTCAATATATTTCAGAGAGAGTTGGAAAAGGATTTCTGCAAATGTCATTGTTACTATTAACTCACCAACATAATTAAAAATGGTATTTTGTCGGTGATATGTTATATTTACCGATGGATATACTTATGGATAAGAAAAAAACTGATGGCATTACATACGATTTTCCTGTCGGTGATATGACAAATAAAATAATTTTTTAGCGTACTTTGTCCGTTTGTAAATCCATCGGTATGTTTATTACCAACAGACTCACTAAAAAACTATAAATTATTGAGGAGAACTTTTCCGACAGACTATTTTTGTTCGCGAGCCCATTGGTAATATACATATCGATGAAATATGAGTGTAAATACTGATAGAAATTTCCATCGGTAAAACTGTTAAATCTGGTAATGTTAAGTGAGAAAGATAATTATTCATCATGATTACCCCTATAAAGTATAGTTACAACTTAACTCTTCATGAGGTGATTTCATGTTACCCACTATCAGAAAATTGACAAATACAAACAGAAACACCGATGGAAAAATTCCTTCAATATATTGCGTTGACCTTTATTGACAGAATTTTCAATCCATGTATCCATCGGTAACACTGACAGAAAATTTACTCGGTATATACCGAGGGAATGATAAGGGGTATTACAATGGGATTCCAAAAGGTAAATTGCATGGTGATGTGGTATTTTTACCGGCAGAATGACCGATAAAGTTACTTATGGAATAATATGTCGGTATTGTCATCGGTGATATTTAATTTATGATCTAGAAATCGACCCTTCCCTCCGCTCCTCTATTTCTCCTTCTTCCTTATTCATTTTTTCTGCAACAAACAACCACCCCCTCCCCCTAATCTCAACACAATTCAACCTCCCACAAAATTTCAGCCACCACAACACTCAGTTTATCAACATCTGTGTTCTGATTCAAATTTTCTCGAGGATTCTCCACTTTAAGTAAGCAAATTTACCATTTTTTTTATTTGAACTCAATTTTAAAATCTTAATTTTTTATGCATATTTTTTTGTAGTATATGTATTTTGTTTGCGAGTTTACTTGTTTTATAGTTTTTTCTTAGACAAATTTGTTGTATGGATTTATGATTTGTACATGTTAGAGTATGTTTTAGATTTTGTAAAATTATATTTGTTTGTAAATTGATGAAACTTATGTAAAATTTGACTTAAGTGTTTTGTGATGAAATAAATAATGGCTTGCTAAATGGGTCAGTTTTATATTTTGTCAATTTTATTGCCTAGTTAAAATTTTTAGTAAATGTTTAGAATTTTGAATTTATGTAGATAATTGATAATGAATTAAGAGAATTATTAAAATAGATTGAATAAGTTTGAGCTAAATCAATAGTTTTGCAAATTATTTAGTTAACGTAGTTAATTAATACATGTTGTCATCATTATTTTATATAGGTTTGATACAAGTAATGGATGATCATTCATAGATGTATATAGATTCACCCTAAGGTTGCGGAGGATAGATTATTGTAATGAGTATCACGGTTTTATTAATTTTACACTATCTAATCCAAGAAATATTAGTGGAGGGCGTCTTAAATGTTCATGCAAGAGGTGTAGATGACAATAGTAATCCTTATAGAAATATGGTTATGGATATGATGAGAATTAAGGTCATGACGGTCAATGTCCAATCATAGATGAAGAACCTAATGCAAACGTGACCAGGTTTTTTGATCTTTTAAAGCATTCTGACGAACCATTATGGAATGATTGCACAAATCACAATAAATTATATCGACTGTTGCACAAGTGTTCACCATCAAGTAAAATCATAGGTTGAGTGAGGCAGGTTATGACATAATGGTTGAATAGGCTAGAAGCATTTTATCTGAAGGGAATAGACTAAAAGAGAACTTCTATCTTTGCTAAGTCTATGATGAAACCCTTTAGTCTAGGACCATAAAATTGACATGTATCCAAACTTCTCCATGTTGTACTACCTTGAAAATACCATTCACATGATGTGGTAGATGGAATGATGGTGCACCCTTCTGATGGAGAAGCCTAAAAACATTTTAACTATGGATCCTTAGTTTTTTGTGGAGACAAGAAATGTGCGTCTTGGGTTATGTACAAACAGATTCAATCCATTCACGTCATATGCTGCTCATTGTTGTTGGCCGATGATACTCATAGAATATGTTTGTCGGTATATTCCAAAGATCACGAAAATTGTGCCCCTTCGACTTGGCACTGTTCACGGTGTTCATTACATACAAGTATACTAATAGAATGTGTTCGTTGATATATTCCAGAGACCATGGAAACTGTGCCCCTTCACCCTAGTACTGTTCATGGTGTTCATTACATATGAATATACCGACGGAATGTGTTTGTCGATATATTTCAGAGACCACAAAAACTTTTCACTTCTCAAGAGGGGCTTTCTAAAAATTTTCACATCAGACAAAATCACTAATGAAAATTTTAAAAATGCTAATATTTAATTTTTCATCTGTGATTCCATTAGTAAAAAAACACCCAAATACCAAGACCATTAAATTTCAATTTGACTTTACAAACAAAATCACCGATGAAAATATAAAAAAATATTAATATTTAATGTTCCATTGGTAATCCCATTGGTAAAAATTAAAATAAAAGACTTGAATCATGACATATCGAGGCTTTATCTTCTTTTCTCTTCTTCACTCACACACCCGTTTCTCTCTCTTTCTCTTCTCTATCTCCTTCTCACCTTAAATCAAACATTCTCTTCTCTTCTCATCCTAAGGTATCTTTGTCTTTCTTTATTTTATTTTTTTGGGTTTATTGACAATGTCTTTTCTTTTTTTTTCTTTTTTCTTTTTTCTTTTAATTAAGAGCTGAAATAACGCATGCCATTAAGGTAAGAATTTTTCATTCCTTTTTTCTTTTTGCATTATTTATGTTTTTGTCATTATTTTTGTTCAATTTTTTTGTTCTTAATAATTTTATGAATTAATAAATGACATGAATTTTAGTTGTTATTGAAATAATTTTTGCATTATTTTGTTGAATTTTAGTTATTTATTTTTTTCAAATCTGTTGTTCAATTTCAATTAAATGTGTAGGAATAATTTTAAGTATTATTTTGTATTTGTTCCATTTAGTGTAAATTTTAGAAAATTTCGATTAAAAATATTATCACTTAGAAATAATTATGTTGAATTTTAGTTTTTATTGTAATAAGTTTTGCATTATTTTGCTGAATTTTAGTTGTTTTTTTTCTTTTCAATTTTGTTTTTCAATTTCAATTAAATGTGTAGGATTAATTTTAATTATCATTTGGAGTTTTTGTAAATTTAGAATAATTTGTTGTAAATTTATGATTAAAAAGATTATCACATAGAAATGAAAATTTTGCTAAATTGTTAGAAGAAATGGAATAAAATCATCTAGTTTGTGGAATATTTGTTGTGTATTTGCAGGTTTAAATTTTTTGGGTAATCTCCCATATAGGGGAGGTGCTGCCGATTTGTTTTTTTTTTATATATAGGAATTGTTTAATTTTTTTTATCTGTTAATTTGTGTAGATGCCTAGGAGAAAGTTTATAGCACGGTGCGAGGACATGATTGT
Source organism: Populus x sibirica (assembly GCA_019202695.1). Lineage (NCBI taxonomy): Eukaryota > Viridiplantae > Streptophyta > Magnoliopsida > Malpighiales > Salicaceae > Populus > Populus x sibirica. The sequence goes on from JAGMVL010001159.1 coordinate 3,265,407, forward strand.
TGCTAGTTCTTCTAGAATCGAGAATACTTTTAGCACGTGACGTCCGCACATTTCACGTGACAATAACAATCCGGTGTAGAAAATTAGAATCGGCTTGTTAACAATTCTGTTACCATGCACACTAACGACTCCGTTCTTTTCATTTTGCATGCGAAACAAATGGTAATATATTTTATTACATCCATTTTTTTGTTAGTTATTTTCTATAAGTTTATTTCATTAGAAACATTTTTTTTTCTTACAGGCAATGGTTGTTGAAGGCGGGCCAAGCCCGTTGGAGCTTTTTTTCAAAATGCATATGGTAACATCCCCAAAATTTCTAACAATTTATCTGGAATTCATGAATTTTTCTTTTCTTTTTTTACAAAAAATTCAGTAGGGTTTCCCTTAATTTAGCCTATTCCAAGTTATTACAATATCAACACCAGTCCCTAATAAACCATCTTCACAATTAAGTATTTTTATTTTACTAGAATATTTCTCAATCAACAATATTTCACATTCTTTAACGTTTTAATTCAACAAATAATCATGTTAACTAAAATGAAGAAAGACAATCATCTTAACAATTATATACAAAATCATAGATTATAGATTTAATATACTTCCTTCATCATATTTAATCTTTTAAGTATTATTATTAAACAAACAATATTAACTATATATATATATATATATTATAATTAGAAAATAATTACACAACAGAGTACAAGTTGAATAAACTAGTCCATTTAAGTTTATACATACACAACAAAATAATCTTCAAAATATACGGGAGGTAATATTATTATTATTAATTTACATGTCCAAAATATCTACTAGTAATAGGAGTAGACTCTAAGGGTATTAGGATGCGCGATATTGAGATGAACTTGTACAATGATTTAAAAAATAACCATAGTCGGTTAGAGTATATATATATATATATATATATATATATATATATATATATATATATATATATTAGTTACTCACAAATAAATTTCCAAATTTACTACCCATCTCCTAAGTACTAATCACAAATCAATAATCTAAAATTTAAACCTGTCCATACCCTAGAGCGCCAGTTCACAGTACACCAGTTCCATACCAGAATAACTGGTCCACCAACCGCCCATTCATAGGATTCCATACCGGGATAACTGGTCCACCAGTCGTCCATTCACAGGGCACCAGTTCTATACTAGTACAATTAGTAGTCGTCCATTCACAAAATAAATCATCATGGGAAAATATATCAATATAACATATAAAATTTCATTGATTGAGGAGATAATTTAATATCTAAAGTTTAGAAAAAAAAAATATTCAAGGTATTAAACACCTACCTAGTGTTGACGTCATGCTAGTTGAACTTATCTGCCAAGTGGTTCCAATAGCCTCGCCCACTCCTGCAGGTTCATTTCATTACCAATTAAATTATTACATTAATAATGTCACCACATCACCAATTTAATTCTATATCAACAAAATTGACTTGTCATCAATTTAATTATTTCATCAACAACACCACCACAAAATCACTTTAATTATCAAACCAACAATAACAACTCATTACTAATTTAATTACTTCATCAACAAATTTGTGAAACCCAGAAAATTTATAATTTAAATATACGAATGTGTAAACTCCCATTGAAAATTAAGATTGAAAGGGGTATGATCTCAATAAGTGATGGAAACTAAGATACGAAATAATAGATAAATAATGATATATAATGGAGGGGATGACCTCTATAAAATGAATTTTGGTTTAGAATTCATAAGGATAGAGAAACTAGTAACGTGTTTTGATGGATAAAATAATGAGAAAAATGATTAAATCGTTCTAAGGAATAAGTGAGGTAATAAAGAATAAATTATAATAAAGGATAGTGCAATGAAAAGGACAGGACTGAAGGTGCAAGCACCGATTAAAAATCAGTGACGTTTGAAACGGTAATAAGCCCGATAAATAAATAAAGGTGGAAATTTTAAAATGAATATATTCCAAAATAATAAAATGACCTTAAAGTTTTAGAAGGATAATTGATATGATTTTATATGAAGATTGAACAAGAAAATCTAGATTGTTGACGAAAAGTCATGAACTGAATAATTTTACATTAAAAAGCAGAGCTCTCAATCCAATTATCGGATTGGGATGCAATTTTGCATGAAGTCTATTAATATATTTTCCTACCTTGGTTAAAGATCTCATCCCAATTGGAGTTCGGTAAAGACTAGCAATTTAAGTAGAAATAAACCAGATAGTTTATGTGAAAAATAAAACAAATACATAAAGGAATAAATGAGGGACAAAATTGTGATTAAGGGAAAATATGCCATTAAAACAACAAAGAGGTCACCAGTCCAAAAAAAAAGAAAAAGAAAAAGAAAAAGAAAAATGAGAGACAATAGAGAAAATTTGGCTAGAGACGAAGTGTAGAATTTAGAGGAGCCAACAATGCTCTAGTGGCCATATCTTTGGCATCCACAGTTGGATCATGCTAAATATTGTATATATTGTTCTTCTCACACTCCTCTACTAACTGACCGGAGGGATGTGAAAGCACTCAATCCGTTTGACAGAAATACACATGTAGGCAGTTTTGGTCGTAGGCCGATTTCTCTCTCTTCCACCGTTGGACTACATCTATGTTTGGATATATAGTGAGTCTAGATGTTGCCTTCATTCTGGATGGTAGGGATCGGAAACACACTCTCCAGCAAGGTGTTGTTCATGTTGAACAATAACTCGTCAATTTTTAGGTTATCTCGGTTTTATTCAGATCTATGGAGATCTAAACGTTGGATCATTTTAATTTTGAGATATATTGTTCATGACTCAAAGCTCTATATTTTGATGATTGGGTTCTAAATAAAATCTAAAGTGGATGACTTATTTCGTTTTGAATCTAATGCCAGTTTTGGCAAAATTTAGGAAACTTGATTAAATACAAGTTTTGATGAAATTAGAATTGTGTGGGTGTTAGAGTTTATGGAAGATATAATGGTAAAATATGTTCTTGTTATTAATATTGTTATAGATTAATTGTGTTTTTGTTATATGAGGGGAAGAATGATTACAGTGTAAGAATAGGAAGGAACATTGCTATATGAACAAGTTGATTGAATAAAAGGCTAAGTTGTTGGTTATGTGGATATGAATGGGGTGGAACCATGAAGAAACTGAAATGAAAGAAATTTGAAAAATAAAACATATTTAAGGATGGCTATAAGTATATTTTTGGCAAATTGATTAGTTAATGAAGATTATCATGAATTCCATTTGGTAGGGTGAAATTATTGTTGTGATTTAATGATACCAAATGACCTTAGATAATGTTATTTATGCATGAAAATAAGTTGGAACTTGAAAAGGATTTTCAAGGGATGAAAATCATCGTTGTCTAAAATCTTAGCTATAAAGGAGGGACTATTGTGATTGTTGACTTTGAGTATGAAAACAAAAATAATTTGGAGTTGATTTCTTCATGAAAGTTGTATTTCTATGTTTTAGCCTTTTATAGAGACAAATCACACCCAAAATGGAGTTTTACAGCTTTAGTTATGATTAAAACACTAGATTGTGTTCTGGGTTGGTTAAGCTAAATCGATCAAAATTAGATAATTTTTAATCTTTGCTTGGAATTGCCGTGGAGTGATAATTTTAAAAACAAAATTATAAGAATGAATATAAACATGAAAATGGGTAAGAGTATGAGATCCTAAAAAAATTCCTTGTGATTGGTTTGAGAATACTAGTTGAATGAGAATTAAATGAAGCTGTGTTGTTGGTTGTATTGTTGATAACAACTGAACCCCTTGTGGTACAGTGGAAGCTGTGGGGATTGGACAATTGCATAGAGTGGTAGCATGTGCACCTACTCTAGGTAGGTGATTCGTCACCTTATTTTGTAATTATTAGTTTTCCTTAAATATCTATGTTGTTTATTTAATTGATGTTAAAAGAATGAAGCAAATGAATTAGTTCAATGATTATTACAAATGAGAATTATTGGTAATTTATGAGAAATTACCGGAATTATTTGGCTAACAAAAGAGTTTAGCCGGATGCTGGGTAATTTGTATGGAATTACCGGATTGATTTTGGCAACCAAGATGGGTTAGCCAGATTTCTTGGGTAATTAAGAGAATTACCAGGTTTATTGGTTAACAAGGAAGTTAATCGAATATGGGGTAATTCGTATGAAATTACCGGATTGATTGGCTAACAAAAGAAGTAAGCCAGATCTTTGGGTAATTTGTATGGAATTACCGGATTGATTTTGGCAACCAAGATGGGTTAGCCGAATTTCTTGGGTAATTAAGAGAATTACCAGGTTTATTGGTTAATGATGCAACCATATTATTCGATAGTTTCACCCACATTTAACTAGTGTTTTACCTATGTTTTATATATAAAATTCCTTGATATTCATTGTTTTATGTTTTGAAGGCACTTTTGGATGAAAGATGCAAAAAGGAGTAAATTGAAGGTAATTTGCAGATTAGACATTCAGTCGATGTTTTGTGTAGAGCATGAGCTCTAAAGGTAGAAATGAAGTGATTCCAGTGTTAAAAAGCTAACATCCATACCTTTCTGGACATCTAAGGCAAGAAAAAAAAAGAAAGAGCATGGAAATCGCAGCCTTCAAAGTCAAATCTCGCAATCAGCTAGTGTTGACTTTTGGCTATTCGGACTTGAATATATTGAGCTACAGACGTCCATTGGATGCAAACTCAATTTTTTTAGATTCCTGACTCAAAGACCTATAAACGCTCCAAATTTCAGAAAAAAATGATGTCATATGAGGGAGATATGATTTTTCAAATATGACAACTGAATTCTGCCAGCAAACAGATTTCGTGAAGAAATGGGTCAAAATTACGTTCTGAAGCATCTAAACCGACATCCAAGTTTTTATTTCAACAATTTAGCTCCTCTAAGTCAAAGCTTGAAGATTTCATGCAAGGCTATTTCTTCTTTTTTTTAGGAAAATAGTTATTGAAGTACTTAAATGTAAACTGTCTACTTAAGGGAAGACTATTTTGTAAAATAAAGATTAGGGTTTCCTAATATATAAAAAGAATGAGAGAAGAGAGGGGAGGACAGCTAGCCAAGAGAGAAAAAACGCCCCTTCTCCTCCATAAACCAGAAATCATGTTTTCTTCTTTCTTTTTTATTAGTTGTTTAACAAACATGCAAGACTAAACTCTTTCTCTTGGTTGCAAGGACACGGAAACCTTCAGAATTCAAGAACTGTGAGATTTATTTTACCTTTTCTTTTCAGTTTATATAATGAATATGTTTGTTCTCCTATGCTTATTTTTCCTATGATTGTTTATTTTAATTGCTAGAGCGGACTCAGTGATTATTATCAACAATCTATTGCTAAGTTTGATATCAAAACTAGAGTTGTGGTATATGAACTTATGAAGCAAATGAGTTTAATAATTGTGGCGGATCTACGTTATTAATCTTAGGGAGAACATTCAATCAAATCAAACATAGATTGCGGACAATTATGTTTCTTTGATTAATCAACTTATCTAGTTCTTAAGGCTGCCATTGAATTAAATTATTAGTACGGACACTATGGTTGTTTGATGGTTAGGGTTAGTTATACGGCGGATCTGTTAACTAACTAATGTTAAGAAGAGATAAATATTCAAAATATAAATTGATGTTCCGTTTCCATGATCAGTTCTAATTTCTGTAGGTGGATGTGTGCTTGCAACCAAGGTTTGTTCTTTTAATAATTTTCTGATTTTATTTAATTTCACTTAATAGTTTTCTATTTTCTTTTGCTTATCTTAGATAATGTCCACCCCCCCATATTGCATATCACCTAGCATAAAAATCTGACTTGAACCTTCCTTGTGGGATCGACCCCTTGCTTGCTCTATACTATCTTGTGTATTGTGTTTTAAGCTAGGGTAATTAATTTGTGCGACCGCAACATCGCAACAGTTAATAAGGAAGTTAACCAGATATGGAGTAATTCGTATGGAATTACCGGATTGATTGGCTAACAAAAGAGGTTAGCCGGATCTTTGGGTAATTTGTATGGAAGTACCGGATTTATTGGTAACCGAGGAAGGTTAACCAATTGTGTGAGTAATTATATGAAATAACTAGAATTATTGGCAATCGAGATAAGTTAGCCGGATATTTAAGTTTTGAAGAGATTATGTGAATTAATTTATTGAAGTTAGAAGTAGTAAATTTCAAAGGTTATGAGTAAAGTAATTAATATATGACTAAGATATTGAGTAAATTAATTAATATGGTTATTGGGTATACACAATGGCTTGAAGATTGGAGGAGAATTGATAGATAACTGGTCACCATAGTGTTGGTGGCTAAGGATACATTACAATGATACTTAACACCTTATAAGAGCATAAATTGATACTTGGCACTGTGATGAGGGTGACCAAGGTTATGTGAATGATGCTTAGTGATCGTAGTGTCGATAACTAAGATTGTGTGCGAATGATACTTGGCAACCGTAGCTACAATGCATATGATGTTAATAAGAAAAATGAAAGGGGTTCGGTATGAATGAAGTATTCAAATGACATTGATTAGCTATTTAGCTATCCAGGTATAGATAGTTAATGGTATCGATGGGGTTTCATCGGTGCCAACATTTCATAAATTGATTAGTCGATCTCGAGCAATGGGGTGAATAATGATGTTAGTAAAGATTACTAACATTGACATGGTTACTCCTGGTTAAGTGAAAAAAATAAGTTGATTAACTATTCCGGGTCGAGAATAGTTAATGATATCAATGGGTCACATTGGTATCGACAACCATTTCGCGTGTGATTAGTTACTCCAAATAAGGAGGCTAATGATGTCAAGGGTTCTTAACATCGACAACTTTGATGGTAAACCAGATATGAATAAGATTTGATAAACTATTTTGGGGAAGGATATCAATATGTGAATGTAATTGATTAGTCTAACCCAATATTGGAAAACTAATTATACTAATAAGATTCGTTAGTATCGGCAATTACCTTAAAAAAAATGGGAGGGAAAATATTAATTAGCTATTCCAAAAGATTGAGATAAGCTAATGATATCAAAAGAGGAATATCTTAGTATCAATTGAGAATTGATTTATAAGAAGATGAAGTTCGAAAACCGTTGAGTTGTGTTGATATTTCCAAGATGAGATTATTCTCAGCAAATGAGATAGGATATTAGATAGATATTGGTAATAGATGAAAAATGTATATTATAAAAGAGGTTTATGCCTAATTTTATGTATCAAAAGAAATTCAATGGAGATTACTTGTCATTGTTATTGCTTGTTACTACCCTTTTATATTTATGTGTATATGTTAATTTCTATTTTCAAGTCCATCAAGGTCGTGTTAGGAGTGATATTGGTTTAATTACCTTTCACTTTTGACCATGTAATTATTTGTAAATTAAAAGACCCATCTCCTAAAACTTGAAATGTAATATTAATCCGTAAATTTTAATGTATGTCTTTAATCTAATGGTTGTAACTCTAAGTACCTATTTAACTATGCATGTTTATAGTTGAAATCAAGTCTTTCACTTGAACTACATTATATGATGTTATTGAATTAGATGTGTTATGTTGATGATGATGAGTTGGGTTGAGATCTAGGATGATTTGATCGGGATGTGAAATAAAATTGGAAGTGTAATATGATTTTTTCGATAACTTGGAACCTCCTAGTATAGGGGAGACTCTGCCAAAATTTGGATAGAAATTTTGATGGAACCTATATAAAAAAAAATTACCTGGAAATTTTCAATGTATCGCGAAAAATGGATGTAGAAATCAGGATTGTTACAACATTAGCACATAACTCATTTAATTAACAATCAACAATATCAACTCATCACTAATATAATTTCTTCATCATCAACATTACCACATAACTCATTTAATTATCAATCAACAATGTCAATTCATCACTAATATAATTTCTTCATCAATTAATTATCAATCAACAATACCAACTCATCACTAATATAATTTCTTCATCATCAACATTACTAGATAACTCATTTAATTAACAATTATTGATTCAACATTTTCATCCATTTTTTTTCTAGGCCAAAACCCCTTCTCAAAAATAGAACCAATAGTTTTTCTTCAATTTAACAAATTGAAACATTACCCACTATTATTTTATTTATTTAAACATTAATTCATCACAATTTCATAGATTAACTCATTCAACCTCACAACTCATACCATAACTATACACGAATACAATTAAATGAAATCTTAACACACTAAATACATCAATTTAATTGAGAGGAAAGGATTTTTTACCTTTTAACTCAAAGAAATAAGAAATAGGAAGCTTGAAATCACCACAAAAATTTCTTTCCTTCTTCCCCTTTATTTTCCTCTCAATGCCACCCCCTTTAAGGAAAATCCCTTGTTCCCCTTTTGAGATTTTCTTGTTCAAACCCTTTCTAGTATACTTTAATCACCGGTTCTATTGTTTTCTTTTTTTGTGAATTGTTTTGGATGAACTTTGATAAATTTTCACTCAATTGCTTCTACCTCTCAAGTTCTAACATGGCCGGCCAACATGGCTAATTTCCCACTCCCCACTTGTTTATATATTTAAAGTTTTTTCCTCCTTTTCATTTAAGGACTTCCTTGTTTTCTTTTAAAACCATTTGATCCAAAAGTTTGACTTATTCAATTTCATCCTTGTCCAACATTAACCTCCTTAGATAATAATTTCTACTCCATTAATTTCTATTATTTCTATTATTATTTATTTAATTATTCATCCCCCCTTTTAAAAAAAATGTAAATCAAAATACAGGAATTTACTCGGGAGTTACACATGCGGAGTGATGACCTCCATAAAATGTTGCAACAGTTTATGGATAGCCGAGCTCAGCACTTTGTGGTATAATGGTTTTCAACCATTTTTTTCTTAAGTTATTATTTCCTTGAATTTGAGGGATTTATTTTTTCTTTCCAAGATACATATAACTGTTAGTTGAAAGAAAGATACTGGGACAATCCTTTAACCCATCTGAATCTTAATCCGGATTTGTGGTTGTAAGCAGGATTATCTGGTAGACCTGATAGAAATCAGGTGTACGTACTCTCTAACACTACGACCAAGAACTTATGGATGACCCGTAGTGCTTTGACCGTTGTATGCTCGCAATCAATTCCGATCACTCAAACTCTAGAGTTCATGGTAATGTTAGACCAATGAGTATAGGCTCAGACGACCCATTTTAATGAAAAATATGAACGACTCACTGCTGATTATGAAGAGCTTTGTCATTTGGTAATGAAGATGAGATCAAAGAAGGGTGGTACATGTGCACTCGCTAATTAGTCCCACGATTCCGATAATGACTAACCTCCTCTTCCTCCTCCTCCAGCGCTGTCTTTATTTTAGATTTATTATATTTAAACGTATAAATGTTTAAATTTGTGATAAATGTTTGTTTTTATATTATTTTAATTGATTTTAATATATTGTTTTTAATTATTTTTTTTAAAATTACTGATGGGGTTACCAATGAAATAACTTTACCAGTATATTCTAGAGAGAGTTGGAAAAGAATTACTGTAAATATCACTGCTACTATTAACTCACCGATAGAATTACAGATGGTATTCTGTTGGTGGTATGTTATATTTACCGATGGATATACCTACAGACAAATAAAAACCCCAATGACATTACATATGATTTTCCCATTGGTGATATGTTAAATTTATGGTATGTTGGTTTTTAGTCATTTTTTTCTTAAGTTATTATTTCTTTGAATTTGATGAATTTATTTTTTCTTTCCAGGATACATATAATAACCAGTTTAAGGAGATATACGGGAATGATCCTTCGACTTATCCGGATATCGATCCAGATTTGTGGTTGGAGGCTGGATCATCTGGTGGATCCGCTAGAAATATTTAGGTGTGCAAACTCTCTAACACAAGAACCGAGAACTTACAGACGACTCGTAGTGCTTCGATAGGGCGATGTTAGACCAATGGGTATAGGATCAAATGACCCATCTTAATGATATATGAACGACTCACTGCTGATTATGAAAAACTTCACTGATTGATAATGGAGATGAGATCACAGATGAGTGATTCATGTGCACCCCCTAATTGGCCCCATGGTCTTGGTGACGACCAACCTCCTCCTCCTTCTTTAGCGCCGTCTTTATTTTAGATTTATCGTATTTGAACATACAAATGTTTAAATTTGTAATAAATATTTGATTTGATTTTCATTATCTTTCTACTTCTATTCAATATTTAAAAAAAAAACTATTACTGACAAGGTTACCGATGACACAACTCTGTTGTTATATTCTAGAGAGTTGGAAAAGAGTTACTACAAAAGTCACTATTACTGATGGAGTTACTGACATATATTCTAGAGAGTTGGAAAAAAATTACCGTAAATGCCACTACTACTATTAACGCACCGATGAAATTACAAATATATTCTATTTGTGATATGTTATATTTACAAATGGATTTACTAACGGAATAAAACATGTAATTTTTTTTTGGCACGCCTTGTCCATTTAAATCAATCAGTATATAATAACCGACAGACTGCTAGTGTAAATACCAACATAAATTTTTGGCAGTAAAACTGTTAAATCTGGTAGTGATCGAGGTCTATAAATAACTTAGGTCACTAGGAAACAATAACAAATAACCACACATGAAAATCACAACATATACTCTCCTATATTCTTTGTTTTTATTTTTTTCTATAATTATTATCTCCCTATGATTTACTAACTTAAGCATCCAAATTCCTCAATCCTGATTTGAGAGTCTATAGGAGGTAAAAGATGCAACTTTAGTAATAAAGGCTCACCAAGAATTCTATTAAGTAGTAGACTTTACTTTAGTTGTTTTCACAATACAAGATATTTGTTCACACACAAGAAAGCCATAAGCATTGTGTTTTATGCTTTCTTGGAATAAATAGAAAAGATAAATTATTTTTTTATTGAAGAACTTTCCACTCAAGGAAACAAAAGGAAGTATTTTATAACCCTGGATAACAAACTAGTTAAAAGAATTCCTCGCCGAGTCCCCCGGTAAGAATACTTTGGATTTTGTCTTGTTTATTTACTTGAACAATACATAGTGTTTTGATATGGCCTTGTGACTTTTACCCAGCCTCTTAACCTACCAGGATTCCTTTACCACCTAAAAACGTTAATCCTTCATATGCTCCACATTCTTTTCTAGCTGAAGAATATGAATATGATGAAACCCTTATTATTAATCTAAGGAATAGGCCTAGGGTAAATATTTTAACCAAAATCTAGTTTGTTTTCATCTCATAAGTTTGTATAACCTCTGAAATATCTTTATTTTTTCTTCTTCTATGTTTTTAAAGTACAAGTCCCTAAAGCTACTCCTCTTTTACCTTCAGCAAATGTACAAACCAGGCCATTTTCATTTTCATTTTTAGTAAATGTATTTAAATCTATTCTTGAAGATGAAGCTCTTAAAGTTTGTCCATATGATAATGACCATTATTATAGGCTAATATAGATACAAGCCCTGAAATAACATCTCGCTCATCCTCATCTTCTAGTGATGTTACTATGGATGAGGCGATAATAAAAAGGGTAGATACATTGGTTAAAGCTATCTTAAAAGGGTTAAAATCTAAAGCAACTAGTAATAGTGTCTTGCACTAGATGAAGGCACAATTATACTTTTGCTCTTTTGGTATAGAATGGGGATGAAGGATACTATGGTTGAGCCTTCACTAGTAATAGTAGCTTCCAATCAAGATATGGAGAAGATGACATATTTATTCCTCTAGTGATTATTGATAAAATATGTATCAGAACCACTATTTGATCCCTCTTTGAACTAAAAGCTAAGCTTTTAATATTGATCTGGTTTCCATCTTATAAAGGAAGCATAAATGACCTCTTTTCATGATTATCTATTGTCGCGATGTCGTGGTCATACAAATTAATTATCCTAGCTTAAACAAATAAGATAGTATAGAGCAAGCAAATGGTCAATCCCATGATCTAGTTTAGGTCTTTATGTTAGATGATTCAAAGTTTGGGGGTTTTAAGGTTATATAGACTATGTTATGGTAAACAGAATAAAATAATCAAGCTAAATTAAATAAATCTGAAATTTATTAAGAGAAAAACCTTGGTCTCAAGTAAATGACCACCTACAAAAATCGAATCTGATCATTGAAATGATACGTCAATTTATATTCTGAATATCTATCTTTCCTTAACATTAGTAAATTAAGTGATCTGCAGTGTAACTAACCCTTACCATTAAACAACCATAATGTCCGCACTGGTAATTTAATTCAATGACAGTCTTAAGAACTAGATAGGTTGATAAATCTAGACAACATAACTATCTGCAGTCTATGTTTGATTTAGTTGAATGTTTTCCCTAAGATCAACAAAATAGATTTGCCATAATTATTAAACTTAGTCGCTTCACAAGTTTAAATATCACAACTTCGGTTTTGATAGCAAACTTAGCATTAGATTGGTTAGAATAATAACTTACAGTCCGCTTTAACAATCAAACTAAACAATCATATGAAATAAGCATAAAAAAACATTAATACTCATCAGTTTTTGAAATCTGAAGGTTTTTGTATCCTTTCAACCAAGAAAAATAACTTAGCCTTGCATGTCTATCGAAAAACTAATGAAGAGAAAATATAAGAATATAATTTCAGGTATAAGAGTAAAGAGTGAAAGTTTTCTTCTTCTTTCTGGTCGCCTCCTCTCTTTCTTTCTTTCTCTCTTTCTAATTATTACATAGAAAACCCTAATCCCCACATCACTCCAATCCATTTGAATACTAAAAAAAAAATTAGTCATTTCCAAAGTAGATAATCTACATTTAAGTAAGTTGGACTTGTTTCTTCACAAAACCTGTCTGCTGGCAGAATTTATAAGTTATTTTATAAAATTCATATCTCTCTCATATGAGCTCTTTTTCTGCTAAATATGGTAGGTTAATAGGTCTTTGAGTAAGGAATCCAACAAAATTAAGTTTGCATCAAATGGATTTCTCTAAGTCGGAATGGCCAAATGTCAAAATTGGTAGAATGCAAGACTTGTCTTTGAAGGCTGCGAATTCCATGCCCTTTATTTTTTATTTTTCTTTCCATATATGATAGAAAAGTATGGAAGTTATCTTTCTAATGCCACTGGAATCACTTCATTTTGACCTCTATAACTCAAGTTCTGCATAAAACATCGATCAAAGGTCAAATATACCAATACTCGACAAGGGTTGGAACATGGTCTAATTTTATCTCCAGTTTACTCCTTTTCGAATCTTACATCCCAAAGTGCCTTCACAACATAAAACAAAGATTATCAAGGAATTATATATATATAAAACATGAACAAAATACTAGGTAAATGTGGGTAAAACAATCGAATAATATGGTTGCTTCATCTGCTCCTTTAACTTTGGAAGCCTCTTCACCTAAACTAGAGCTTGATAAAGATAGTCAATCTAAAGATTCTCTCGTGGCCAATATCAAGGAATTCCTGGCCATTTTTGCCTATGGAAACAACCTTTTAGGTAATCAAGTCATCACTGGTCATTAAAAGAAACTCTTGGAAAACATCCTCTCAAAAAACCCACATAGTGTAATAATCAATGCTCATAAAAGGATTTAGTGCAGCTTTAAACTAGCATTGAATCTTTCACCAAAACTAAAGAGTATACAATTGAGATGTTTAAAAGCAATAAAGATGCTTAAGAGTCTTTAGTAAACCATAAGCAATCCTAAGATGTCGAGTACTTTAAATTTTAGTAGGCAAACCGGTTGTTTAGAAATTTATTAGAACAAGTGCAATCTTAGTAGGCTAAGGTGGCCCACTTAAGAGAGAAATTAGACAGAAAGGAAGAAGAGCTTAATATGGCTAAATGCATTCTAACTCTTAGAGAGACTAAGTTTAGAAATCATTTAGAAAAGTCTTTCTCTCCAAGAGTTAACTAATGCAATGTTTTCGTTCCTTGGAGGACAAAGGCAAACTAAGAGGAAAGCTATAGGTTACCTTTGTACTATAAGTGTTACTTTGGAAACTACTAAAACCAAATAGGAAGTAGTTTTCTTTGATGAATAATACTTATTATATATACTAAATTTTAGTTAAATTTCTTTTATAAAATTAAGTTTTATACTTCTTTTTTGATTCATTGAAAATTGATGTTCATTTATTTTAAGTGATTATATTTTAAATAATAACTTAAATTCACATTGTAATTAGAGAAACATAAAATCTAAGCTAAAATATAAAACAAAACCTAGTTAATCAGGCTATAGCGCAATCAAAATAAACCTGTAGCAATTTTATAATTGTGATATCTTGATTTATCCTTAATTTTTCTAGAGGTACCATTTTCCAGCATTGTCTTCATATAAGTGTAGTACTTCTTCAATTATTGACTATTGATTGATCGATAATGCATCTCCCTACCTTGATTTGCTAGATTAAAAACATGTCATTTGAGAACTTTGGAAATGACACGACTAAAGAGTTGATGTCTTCTCTCAAATGTAGGAGTGTCGAAGTAATAAATAACCCGGCAAGACAGGGGTCGAACCACAAGGAAGTTAACTGTATAAACTACAAATAAAGAAATAGATAATAACAGAAAAGAAGTTGAAGAGAGTTTTGAGATGTGATATTTATATAAGGATTAAACAAGGATAAAATAATTGTCAAAGTTAGAGGATCCACTAATGGTATTTCAAAGAAGTATAGTATAAACTCTTTTTATTACTCAACTAGAAACCACACACAAAGGAGGTTTCAATCGGATTATAAATTGTTAACATGATTACATTAGTTATCTTATTTGAATAATGCTCATACTTGTAAATGTTGTCAGGTATTCATGATTATAACTTATGTTAACAACAAATCAAGTTCCTTTCATAGCACAAGGTGTCGGTTATACCATACGGTTGGGCTATGAAAGTGCTAAGTATTTGTTGTACCAAGGGTTATACAACATAAATCTAGATTAACCATTTAACAAGCAAAGTATTAAGAGTGAGCAAGATAACAAATACAAAACATGTTAGTATCAAATATTAAAGTCCATGTTGGGTTTATACTATACTTATTCTTACACCATTAGTGTAACCTTTTCACCTTGACATCATAAACTTAGCTAAACATAATGAAAGAGAGAAACATAAATAAACAAGATAAGAACATAAATAAGATATAAGTTAACTAAGTAAAGGAAAGGAAATGAAAAGCATAAACAAGAGATTAATATAAACAAAACTTAAGCATTACAAAAAAATAAAGAGAGAGAGCAAGAACATGATCTTGATCTGAAAACCAAGATGCCTAAATGCATAGCAAATGCCTCCTTTTATAGGTAAAAATTTGGAACTATTGATTTGATGACTAATTGTTGAGTGGGTTGCCACATCTTGACTTGGTGACAATCCTTATCTTCATGTCTAAACAAAACGTCATTGCTAACATCAAAATTTGAACAGATTGTCTTCATGAAAGTTCTAGGAAATTGTCTCAGCTTTCTAACTTAAAAAAGAATCAATGCATTTGGACTTTTAGAACTCGAGATATGGTCAAAACACTGAACAGTGTCTGGGCTGCAGGACAGATTCAGACTTCTATTTTGATGCTAAGATTTGGACTTCCAAACAGCTGAATTGAGTCATGGACTCCCCTGAATGTTTTAGGCCTATGTCTTAGCTTTCTAGCCATATAAACCAAACTGAAATCCAAGATCTACAAAGTGTAGATATAACCCAATGATCGAACAAGTGTTCTAGTTTGGACTGAACCAACATCTCTTTTCTAAGCTTATCCCTCTCTTTGTCTTCTCAATTTCAGTGGTTAAACTCATCAATCAATCCCTTCATTTATGTGATAGGCCTGCATTTAAGATGAACATTTACCATAAATTATAGGTATCTTATATTATTAGACATGTTATTATAAAACATGCTCTAGTTAAGGAGTTATTGATACTTCAAGTGCAAAATAATGATATAAAATCTTGATAAAAATGCACTTTTAAGTATTAATCAGGAAACAACATATAGAAACTTCCAGTTAGGAAACCATATTTTGGATTCTTATTGGAAATTAGAAGTATGAACTTCCATACCAAATCACCCACTAAGAAATTTTTTTATCAAACATATTTATTGTATATCCTTTCATCCTTCTTCTTATATGTTAATAAGTGATCCAATACATGGAGTATTATCTCATCAAAATCCTCTAACTCTTCTAACATTGCAGATTGATATTTTAAACTGCACGTGTTACAATAAGCAACCTTTTTTAATGATTCTTAGTCAATGATCTACGTTTCGGTGCAGGTTGAATCAATTTTTTTAAAATATATAAAAAACAATATGCCGGTGGTACTAACGTGTATTCTAAAAAAAAAACATTAAATGGTGAAGGCAAAATTTGATGCATAAGAGTAATAAAATAGATTGAGGATTGTATGTGCCTATAAATGTTAAAAAGAATTGTTAACGATAACTAAAAAGTAAGCAATGAAGATGACAAACAGATTCAAGTTAAGATATTTGATCAAAGATTAATTTCTAATGTAAAAAAAACGTCTTTGAAGGCGATGCTAATATGTTAATCAGTTTCAATTAAAACTGGAGACCCATTGGGTTGGACACTTGTTTGGCCTGAGTTTTAAACTAAACTGGGTTGAAGTTGATTTATATGACCTGGTCGAGCAAAGTTAAAGCACAACCTGATTGATCCAACAAAACCCTGATTTCACTCAAGGCGCCGATGTTCCAACATTTTTTTTTAAAATACTAAGATGATGATATCTAGTATCGACACGGGTTAAGCTACCAAACACATGACCAAGTTGGGTTTAACAACTTTATTTTTTAAAATCATTTTTTATTTAATCATTCAATAATAAAAGTAGGCATACAAAAGACATTGATAAAATAATTCTAGAAAACATTATCATAAAGGTTTGTACAAAAGAGCACCTACTGAAAAAAAAAATGTTGTAATCTTAGTACAAGAAAATGAAAAAATTATATGGCATTCAATGAAAAGGAGCACAAATAAATTTTTAATTAATCTATATTAATGGGTTTGAATTTAATTTTTTTTTATATATATAAACAAAGTTAAGGGAAAACGAGGCAAAACACGTGGGTCTACACATGCAAGCGTGCCTGACCAATAAAAAGAGAGGCTAGGTCTTTCTTGTAGAAATGTTCCATTCTTTTTTTTTCAAAATATAAAAACACATCAAGAATTTATAGATTAATAATATTTGCAATGTTTTAGTAAAAATCACTTTTATAAATATATCAAATCCACATGAAAAGAGAAATTTACTCTTAAATAATCCAAAAAAATAATTATTTATTGATACCTGCTATAATATAAGAAAATTATATATATATAAAATTTGATTTCAAAACTAAGACCACATGGTTAATGACTTTGCACTCTACCAGCTAAGCTACACAAGCTTCTTATTCTTTATTTCAAGGATAAAGTTAAATAATATTATTCAGTGATTTCTTTTAAAAACAAAAAAAAATATGAGTTTTGTGATTTGATTAGGAAAAATCAGTTGCACCAAAAAGCTCACACCCAAGCCCACACGATGTAAAGCCTTGCACTTAACCAATTGAGCTAGACATGCTTATTGCTATTTATATCAAGGATTAAATTAATTGAATCTTATTTCTAGATTTAAAAAGAGAACAAACAATATGTCATTTTTGTTCAATTTCGATCAGCTTAGGTACCCAAAAAGTTAAGTTTCTGAATTTAAGAGGCTTGAAAACCCATTTTTAAACCTGTTTTCACCCAAAAATACCTCAAAAACCCATTTATGGTCATAAATTTAAAGAAAAGTGATCCAAAAACCAAACTTCAACCCGAAACTAAAAACATTTTTCGAGGCCAGATCTACTATCCTAAGAAAGATGAAGGGAAAATAATACCTTAGTTGGACTTTTCATATCGAATGGAAATCATTGACATTAAGATTGACATTTTAGTGGCCAGAATCAATTTCAACTCACTTTTTAGTTTCTTGAAATCAATTTCAACATACTTTTTTCTCTCTTTTCCACTGAAATCCAATGAAATTGATTTCAAAAGACTTTTTTTCTCTCTTCCACTGAAATCTGATGACTCTCTCTCCTCTTTCAAACCCATGGATTAAAAAATGAGAAAAATAAAGTTTTTTTACCCAAAGTGAATATTCAAAAACTATAGGGACTGGAAACATATCATTTGATAAGTTAGAGGATTAAAGTTAACTTTTAGTGCCATTTTAAAAGAACTACCTAATTTGACTATAGGTCTTGTAAAATTATAGGATCTTGTAATTATATCATTCCTTAACAAATTAGAAGCTATTAACCACCAATTATACTCTAGCAGGATCAAATCAAAGAAAAAAAAAGTTTAGTGACCAGAATAAAAGAAAAGAAAATGGCACTATTTCAATTTGTTATGAATTGTGAGATAGTGCACAATGTTTGTAAGTTATAGAAAATACCTTACACGACTTAGTTTTTGTTAATAATCTAAGCTCTATATATAACATGTCATCATGGTCATATGTTAGAGTAAATGGTGATGTTTTTAATGCAGTCTTCTATGATGTCCTATGTTCTAACGGTACTTCTAACAAAGCATAATGCCAAGCTTTATAATTAATTTTATCAATTTTCAATGTTCATGATCAAAGTTTGTTTTGTTGAGTTCATACTCTTGTGCGAATTGCTTCACATTTTCCCTAGTAAATATTAATAGTTAGTTGGTGGTGATAGTTTTTGGAAGTAAAATCTTGTGTATGATATATTTCTTAATACATTTGATCACTATTTCTTCATTAATTGATTGAAAAGCAATAGCTTTAACATATTTAGTATAGTAACTCATAGCTATATAGATATAATTATGTCTTTTTGATAAAGGCGGGTGTGTTTTACCAATAATATCAATTTCTCATCTTCTAAATAACAATGTTTTGACCACTACATTAAGCTTGTTTAATGGTCCATATTGAATTAGGCTAAACTGTAGGCATCATTGAAATCCTTTTGTAGAAGAAATATAATTCATGGTTATACCTAGTTATTAAAAGCCATGATTCATTATTGACTATCTCATCTTAATTCTAAATTAATGAGCTCTATATAGCCCCTCATGAACCTCAAATATGACCAACAAGGCTTCTTTTGTTCCTAAACATTCGAGCAAAATTCTAGTCTTATATCTCCTATATAGTATATCTACTAAAAGTACATAATTGGTTTCTTTTATTTTTAAAGACCTTGAAACTTTCTATAAGGAGTAGTGTAGGAAATTTATATTTTCCTTTCTCTAATCCTTTAGGATCAAGAGCACTAGTATTGTTAAAACCCTTTGCTTATACTTGGTAGAGAATTTCAAAAACAAACTTATTGTTACTGTTTTACATATTTTTTTACCATGGAATTTGCATTGTTATGTTCATCATGACATTTTTGTTGGACATCAATTATGTTTGATTGATCAATAATTTTCATAAGAATAATGTCATGATCATTAAAGACCATCTTGAATCTTGATACATATTGAGCTAAGTCATTTGTTTTTTTATTGTTTCCTCTCATTAAAAAAATAAAAATAAGAACAAAAAACATTTTAATTAGGTTTGTGGCCATAACATGGTATGGACCTAGGGTGGGGTGTTCAAATCTATTCTCTAGATAAATTATTGATAATAAGTAATGAATCTTTAGATATTAATATCCCTAATAGAGCATAAAGTGCCCTTATCTTTTTTGCTTGATTTTCTTTGCACCAATAATCAAGCTGAATATTTGACCTTAGCAATAAGCCTAGAAACACTATAATCAAAGATAAGGGCACTTTATGCTCTATTAGGGATATTAATATCAACCCTGAACTAGTTTTATTCTAGGTTTTAGATCCATCAAACCATAACTACCATGAAATTGGCTTTATTATAATAATGTTGATAAGTACATTTGTTGTTGAAATGTACAACCTTTAAGTCTTCTTAGGCTTTGATAAGGTTAATACTAGTGGTTTAGCTAGATAAGTTTTTATGTCTTCAAAAGCAATTTGTCACTTTTTGATTCACTAAAAATCATCAAAGTTCTTTCCTTTCAACAGATTAGTAAAAGTCTGATCTTCCTGTTGTATTTGTATTGTACCTTCTTAGGAAATTAATCTTATTGATAAGACTTTGTGATTTCTTCTTATTCTAAAGAGGTCGTGCTTATATGATTTATTGTGCTTTATTTTTCCTACCTCTATTCCTCATTAATGCACTAAAAATCATAGAAAATTCCCAACTTACACATTAAAGGTACATTTTGCAACGATCATTTTTAGGTTGCACATCCTCTTCTATTCAAAGATAGCATATAATTCATCTAGGTGGGTGGATTTGGATTTTGATTTCACTATAATACCATCAATATAAACCTCTCTTTATGATTGATCATATCATGGTAGATCAACTTCATTGTCCTTTGGTATGTCACACCCAACATAACGACGAACATATAAAAATAAAAATCTTATTTAAGAATGGGGTAAAAATGAAAATAGGAGTTGTCACCTAGTTTTATGATTACTAAAAACCCTAGCTGGTCTTCAAAGATCTATGGTGAGAGACTGATTATGCTAGAGGGAATATGCTATCACTATAAAGCATCTTACATGTGATAGACTGCATTGTTTATCTTGTCTTTTATTCTTATAAGTTTGTTATACCTAATCTACCGATGGTCTATCTACAAGGTGATAACGGGTCTACTAGTATGAGTTAAAACCTTATTGGTTGGTTTAACCTAGCCATTCTATGGTTTTCCTCTTTTTTCCATTCTTAGTTATTGTCTTTGGATAACACTTGGTGAATTGATAGTTCTATGGTTGGTCACTCGTAATCATAACTTGTGAAAAATTATCAATCAAAATATGTCAATGAATGATCCATGGGCTTATATTGAGCTCATTAAACCTAGTCTAAATCCTAGATGCTCGAGTTTTGCTCACAATATTTATTGAATGAAGATTTAATACTCCTGATTTATACTCAAATGTAATCGATGAATATTAAATTAAAAAATTTCTTAATACTCTTGATTTTATTCTTGGTGAATATTATACTGGAATGTTTTGGAAACTTAAGAGGATGTGCTACTCCTCTTAATATTTAGGGCAATAATCTATATTGAGTCTATTTATCCTAAATATCAAAAGTGAATAGCAATTGTTTTTTACATGGGATTTTAAAAAACCTAGATAGGTTTTAACGATTTAGGAATTTTAGTTTCATGGGCCTTTTAATGTAGGCCAAGCCTTAATGGATTTTATAAACTTGTTATAAAACCCTAAAATTCATGCAATAAGTTTTCCTTTTTAAAAAAATGCCAAACAAGATAAAAAAATCAAAACATGCAAGAAGCAAGAATGTGTGTGTGTATTCGAAAGACTTGACCATGTATGAAAAGGAAAATTTTCTTGAAAATTTTGGTAATGACATTTTTTGTTGGGATAGGATTTGATAAAATAATAATTTTTTATAAACGATGTCAAACAAGCATCACTCAATGATCCCACATACAATACCATACTTTAAAAGAGAGGAAAATATCATCTTGTATAAAAACCTAATATATTAGAAATAAAATACTCCTATTTGAAAGACAATACACTGTAGAGAGGAAAATGTCATCTTGTATGATAACCTGTCATATTAGAAATAAAATGCTCCTGTTTGAAAGACGAGGCTTTCGACAAAAGAAGGCACATAAAAACAAGTGGGAGATTTGTTCTCCTTTTAAAAACCCGACATCCCATTATTTCTTCACTCCCTCCTTAATCTTGATCAATATACCAAACCTCTTCCATCTCAGTTTATGCTTTATGGGTTTATACCCCATTATTAAGGGTGCAACATAATATCAATGACTAAATTGAGCACGTCAATATAGGACTAGGCAAATACATTTACATACTCCTTTAACAAAGTGATCAAACCATATCTCTAATCAGATGAAATCAACATACCTATATTCAATTATCTTCTATTCTATTTCTTCTTTGGCATGTTCTCAAGCTCGTTCAGATCATTGAACTTAGTGAATTCCTTAACATCATCTTCTTTCCATTCTTCCTCATCTATTGCAGTTACATTTTCATCAAAATTTAGCCAATTATTCTTAGTACAATATGTATGTGTATTTATTAAGGATTCATTTTTTGGGTTCTTGAAAGCAAAAAGTATTTGGTGTAAGTGTGTAAACTGCGTAGGAAAAGTAAATAGGCATGAGGAAGAAAAAGGCATAATTAAATAGAAAATACATGATCTCGTTAAAACTTTGAGAAATGTTCAGCAAAATTAAAAACCTTATGCCATTATCTAAACCATGATTGGTGGAAATGTAAGAACAAAATAGCTAAGCAAGGCACATAATACACAACACATTATGAAGACAATATGGACCTCCTAGATCTCCTAATTATTCAGCTCTTCTCCCTTGACCATTTTTCTCACAAACTCCTTAATTGGGGCATCTTTTAAAGTGTTGACATTCAGTTGGGGTAGCATTTCATGAGAGTCCTTTTTAGCCTTGAGGTCTCCATCATAGCCTTTCCCTTCGTTTTCTTCCAAATTGACAATAGCATGAACAAATTTCTTCTTTAAATCCTCCAGCTTATACTTAGGTTGTATTATGTCTTTGGCTGAGGAAAGGTCATATGGATAATAGGAGTCTCTATACCTTCTTCATTAGGCTTAGTCCCTCAATTTGAGCCAATCTCCTTTCCTTTTTTGCCTTAGCAGCTCTCTTATAATGTTTCTTACCCAGCTTAAACCCTAAGCCAAACCTTTGATTTGTGCACTTCATCACATTAATCCTCTTAGACATTTTCGTGTCTAGGTTATACTCAAAAGGTAATCCATGTTTCAAGAAGTACTTTGCAACCATCTTGGTAGCCTAAAAAATATCATGTTTCCTTCTTGCAATATTTTCTAGTACCCATTTAGCATTCATTGCCTCAAAGGCATGTAAGTTTCCTTTTTTTATTGTCTTCTACTTTAATATAGGGGATGGATACATTTCTTATCATTGTTGAGGCTTATTTAGCTCTCAGAGTCACCAATCTTCTATTTATGATGAATTTTACCCTCTAGTTTAGAGAAGACAGTACAACCATAGTAAAATGAATCTATAGTCTTCCCAATAACATACTGACACGACCAAAAGATTGATGTCTTCTCTCAAGTGCAGGAGTGTCGAAGTAATAAATAACCTGGAAAGATCGGGGTCGAACCACATGGATGTTAACTATATAAATTATAAATAACAACAACAACAACAACAACAATAATAATAAGTTAAAGAGAGCTTTGAGATGTGATATTGATGTAAGGATTAAACAAGGATAAAATAATTGTCAAGGTTAGAGGATCCAATAATGGTATTTCAAACAAGTATAGTATAAACTCTTTTTATTACTCAACTGGAAACCACACACAAAGGAGGTTCCAATCGGATTATAAATTATTAACATGATTACATTAGTTATCTTATTCGAATAATGCTGATACTTGTAAATGTTATCAGGCATTCATGATTATAACTTATGTTAACAACAAATCAAGTTCCTTTCATAGCACAAGTGTCGGTTATACCATGTGGTTTGGGCTATGAAAGTGCCATGTATTTGTTGTACCAAGGGTTATACAACATAAATCTAGATTAACCATCTAACAAGCAAAGTATTAAAAGTGAATAAGATAACAAATATAAAACATGTTAGTATCAAACATTAAGGTCCATGATGAGTTTATATTATACTTATTCTTACACCATTAGTGTACCCTTTTCACCTTGACATGATAAACTTAGCTAAACATAATGAAAGAGAGAAACATAAATAAACAACGAAAGGAAATGAAAAGCATAAATAATAGATTAATATAAGCAAAACTTAAGCATTACAAAATATAAAGAGAGAGCAAGAACATGATCTTGATCTGAAAACCAAGATGCCTAAATACATGGCAAATGCCTCCTTTTATAGGCCAAAATTCAGAACTATTGATTTGTTGACTAATTGTTTAGTGGGTGGCCACATCTTGACTTGGTGACAATCCTTATCTTCTTGTCTGCCAAAAACATCATTGATAACGTCATACTTTGAACAGACTTAAATCATGAAAGTTCTCAGAAATTGTCTCAGCTTTCCAGGAAAAAAAATTTGAGGTCACTTGGACTTCTAGAACTCGAGATATGGGCTGAACATTGAACAGTGTCTGGGCTGCAGGACAGATTCGGACTTCTCTGTTGTTGCTACAATTTGGACTTGAAAACATCCTTTTTAAATCTTGGACTCCTATGAAAGTTTTAGGCCCATGTCTTAGCTTTCCATCCATATAAGGTAGACCTAAATCCAAGATCTACAGCTCCAGATATGACCCAATGACCGAACAAGAGTGTTCCAGTTTGGACTGAACCAACATCTCTTTTCTAAGATTGGCCCTCTCTTTGTCCTTTCAATTTCCGTACTTAAACTCATCAATCAATCCTTTCATTTATGTGATAGGCATGCATTTAAGATGAACATTTACCATAAATTAAAGGTATCTTATGGTATCAGACTTGTTATTATAAAACATGTTTTAGTTAAGGAGTTATTGATACTTCAAGTGCAAAATGATGATATAAAACCTTGATAAAAATGCACTTTTAATTACTAATAACATATTATAGGAGGGGTGAATGTCCATCACTTGTAGTGCCACCTAAAAGGTTATAGAACAATTATTAGCTCATTATCATTGTTCTCAATAACATGTTTTAAGGACCCATCATAAGCTCTTCTTGTCATAATACTTGACCTCTCGTGGGAAGCATCAACTAGCATCTTATCTAGGATATGCTTTGACAATATATTCTAAGATACACAATATTATCAGCTTCTTGGCTATCACATAATCTTTGTATTTTATCAAGATGAACAAAGATTTATTGTGACATTTCCCCTTGGGATCTAGCTCATCTTCAATAAAATACAAATAATTAGTGGCTTGAATCCTCCCAACCAAATGCTCCATAAAGTTTTGGGCGATATTTTACAGGATATAAGCCTCATTGAGGAACTTTTACAATGCATTCTTATACAATTCAAAGCTTAAGACCAATGGCAAAAAGTTTTCTTCAGTGGGTTCACTACACTATATTCATTGTGCTTTATTAATTTTAAGAACTTAGTTTTTTCCTTATCAATCACTAGCTTGTTAACTTCATCACTCCTAACTAATTCTTTGACATTTTTTTTGCCTTCCTTTATATCTTTAACTTTTCAGTGAAACATCTCCCACTTCTAATTAATCCTCATACATTAGCATGGAAGATAGGAGAAGGACTCACAATATACAGAGAGTATCTATGGTTGCAAGGCAAGGCATTCCAATTAAGGGACCTTCCATACTTGGCTGATATTTATAAACGTTATCCTTACCATTTTAATAAATCACCATTCCAATTGCTATATCTTTCTTATAATCCTCTATACTCGGTACTCTTAATGCCATCAAGCTTTCCACCTCATTATAGAATTCCTCATAGAAGTTAATGTTGTGTTCATATTGGCGAGATTATGTACAAAACTTATCCAGTTTTCACATAACCTTTATCTTGGATGGAGGCTTGAGGCATCTTGTTTGCACTAACATGTCATATAGCTTCTTTATAGTTACGTCGAAGACTGTTTTACCTCTTTCCCCATCTCCAATAGAATTTACTCCTCGACTTCTAGAGGCATGACTTAGAAATAGGTTTGAGTTCACATTCAGTGCTTCATCAAAGATGATTCATTATGCCTTAATAAGTTAAAGAACTTTTCTTTTGAAAGCCACACAACTATCAATATTATGGCCATCAGTACAAGCATGGTATTCATAGGTTTAATTAGGCTTATTACATGAATAGAGGTTGTATGAGGGTTAAAGGAACATGAGCAACTTGGTCATTGCTAAGAAATTTTTGGTACATTTCTCTTAGATGTATAAGCAATGGTGGTAACTATTCTTGGTCTAGTTTGGGTATTGGATTGATTTATGAGACATGGTGAGGTGAATTTTATATTGGCTATGAAAAAAGCAGGTGTTCAGAAACTAAAGTTATTGTTTTATTGGTTCTTCTTCTTGCCTTTATTATTCTCATCTTTAATATTATACACCTCAATTTCTTTCTTTCTTATATCAAAACCTTTCTTTTTGGAAGGATCTAAAATCTTACTACCTCTTACATCTTGTTCAATCCTCTCGGCAATAACTATTAAGTCAGTAAAATATTGTTGTGCTTCCTACCAAGTATTCAAAGTATGGGGTCTTAAAGGTGTTAGAGAAAGAATTGACCATCCTTTTCTCTACAAACAGATAGTTTACCTAAACAGTTATCTCGTGCCATCTCTAAGCATATTTTCTAATGGATTCCTTGTGTCTCTTCTTTATATTTTATAGGCTTGATTTGTGGGGAATGACATCTATATTGAATTTATACCTTTTGATGAAATTATTTACCAAGTTCCTCCACCTTCTAACCTTGGTGTTTTTTAGCCTCATGTACTAGCTTAAAGCGGCATCTCTCAAACTATCTATAAAAAAAAAGAATCAGTAACTTCTCATCATGGACCACTCTAGCAATCTTATTGTAGTATACTTTGAGATGGGTTATTGGGCATTGTGTACCATTGTACTTGATAAAATCTGGTACCTTAAACTTCTTTGGAGCTATTACATTTGGGATCAAGCATATCTTGGTAGATTTTATAAGATCATAAAGATTTATCCCTTTAATGGCTCTCAATCTCTCCTTGATGGCAGATAGTTTATCATCAACATCCTCACTTGATTTTGCCTTTTAGGAGTCATTGGAAGTCAGATCAATGGTTGGTGGTGCTTGTACAGGTTCTAGTTGGGTAAAAGGAAAATGTGTTATAAACTAAGACTCTAGTGAGCATCCATTTCCCCCTTGATTTTATAGAATAAAAGTTTATTGAGCTGCTTACATAGGTTCTTATTGAACATTAACTGTAAGTTGAGTTAAAGTTCATTCTCTTGATGGGTTTGATTATAAGGCTCTTCTCAGTAGATTAGCGAGCCTAATGACTTCTTTTTTGAGATTATCAATCTTTTTTTTATTGGTTAGCCTCAAACTGAGCTCTTTCATTGTATTTCATTCGTCTACTACAAAGTCATAAATTGTAGATTTTGACAAGGGGTTGGCTTTTAAGGGGACCTATATTTCACCTGTAATGAAAATGGGACATATGACAATTATAAGCACATAAATGCAAAATGCATGAGAATGTATACATAAAATAAGTATATTGGACATAGATTCTCCCTACAGGGGTGACACATGATCACCTCCCATAGATCTAGGATAAGCCAAAATCTGATCTCAATGTCATGTTGATGATGGGATCCTTACCCGACTTTTCCTAATTTGAGCTCTTTAGTTGCCCACCAGCATTCAATCTCGAGTAGTTTGTTTTACTCAACTGCAATAGTGCAGCAACCATTTATCAACCAAAAGTCTTGAAATTCAAAATGCTATATGTTATGCTTACCTTAGTGAGATTACACAGGGTCCATTCTAAAGGTAAGTTCTAGCCATTATATGCATAGGAGGTAGGTTACTACATGGTTATAAAGGTCCCTTACTGCTTAGTAATCATCCTACAGTGGTCGATTTGAAGCTTATAAGACGTGTGAAAGAATAGGTCATGACTAGCATTAGTTTGGTATACTAACCACTACCAAGTATACAATTAAACAAGAATTAATGGTTTCATAAGCTTTACCTAGGCTGAAAGCTATTACAGTACTGTTACTCCCCCATCTAATTTAAAGTTTAGGGTGTGTGCTTTCAAAGTATAGTTATCATGCGTGAAGGAACAAATCCATATCCAATATGCATGTCATATATGAATAAACATGCATGCTAAAGTGGTAAATAAGTAAACATAACAAATAAGATAATAATATAAGATGAAAAGCAAAGCTTAGTAAAAAAAATCCTCAATAAAGCTGTCATTTTATCGCACCTAATATCGTAGCAAGCCTATAAAAACAAAAGGCTTGATTGAGAATGGGGTAAAAATAAAAAGAGGATTTGTCACCTAGTATTATGGATATTACCACCTTAAACATCCTACCAAATGTAAGTTGCATCGTTATCTTGTCTTTTATTTCTAAAAGTTTATTTTGCTTAAACTATCATTGGTCTATCTATAGAATAATAGCAAGTCTACTACTGTGAGTTAAACTCTGGTTGGTTAGTTTAACCTGACCATTTTATGGTCTAGCTTGTTTTTGCCGCACCTAGTTATTATCTTTGGATAACTTTTGGTGAATTGATAATTCTAAGGTTGGTCACTCCTGATCACAACCTATGACTAATTATTGATCAACCCATGTCAATTAATGATCCATGGGCTTATGTTGGTCTAATTGAACCCAGTCTGAATCCAAGGAAAAGCCTATAGAAGGTGCCTCGATAAGATTCACCTGTCTTATGGCACCCAAGTTTCACTAGCAATATTTGTTGAATGAAGATTTAATACTTTGGGTTCATACTCAGATGTAATCGATGAATATTAAACTGAAAATTTCTTAATAATCTTGATTTTATTATTGGTGAATATTAGATGATATTATTTGGAAAATCAAGAGGATGCACTACTTCTCTTAATATCCAGGCAACGACTCATAATGAGTCAATTTACCTAAAATATCATAAGTGAATAGCAAAATATTTTTTTTACATGGGATTTTAGAAAACCAAGATGGGTTTTAAGGATTTGGGAATGTCAGCCCCATGGGCCCTTTTAATATGGATTATATATATATATATAAAAGAGACTTGGTCATGTATGAAAATGAAACTTTTCACAAAAAGTTTGGTAATGACTATTTTGGTTGGGATAGGATTTGACAATATAATATTTTTTTTATAAAACGCAACCCAACATGGCATAAACAATGTCCCACGTACATTATCATACACCTAAAAAATAGGAAAATGTCATTATGTATAAAAATCTGCCAAGTTAGACACAAAATGCTCCTATTTGAAAAATAAGCCTTTGGCAAAATAAGGCTCCATGAAAACAAATGGGAGATTTGTTGTCCTTTCATCATAAAGGAACAAAAACCAAATACATCACACTTAAAAATTGATCATCTTACTCATGCATTCTTATATATTATAATAACTGGACATTACTTATATTCTCATGCTTTTATTTAAAGGCTATACGTTTCTAGCAGAAGGAATAGAAACAAGTAACAAACAAAAAAAAATGATGTGACACATCCTAGTTACCATGTTTTTGTTTCATAGAAGCTACATCCATGAGCTTACACCTCTCATTCCAAACACTTTATAGTTTGTAAGACAACACCATACCCATCATTTAAAGAGATTGAAGAGATAAAAGGAGACCTACAACTACCTTTTGGTTACTAATCATCTATTAACATACTAGTCTCTTCTTATTAATGAAACAAAAACCTAAACTATATAGGCTACCTTCTACTAAACTATCCTACCAAGGGTCCAGTGTACACCAAGACAAACCCAGTAAAAAAAAGTCTCACCCTACAGTGAGTGATGTGAACCTCATGATTAAGTGGTCACACAACCATAACAAATTTGAAAACCAACCTAAGAAAGTTGAATATCAGGTTTGAAACCTCAATCTAGAGGTAACCTTATACCTAAGAATCAAAGCAATTGAAAAAAGAACTTGAACCTAGATATAACCCTATACCAAAGAGGCTATGCTGAAACTTAATGCTCCAAATTAGCAAGGAAACTTTTTTTTTAATTGCTGGAGTTTTCTCCCTTCAATTGCCTTCCTTTAATCTCCTTAATGTGCTAGGAAAACTTATAAAATAAGGAAAAAAACAACAAAATAATCCTAAGCCTTCTTACCACCACATACATTCCATAATAAATATGGAATCCTTGTAAACTATGGATAATAGTTGCTTCCATAAATGTCTCCTTGTTGGATATAGAGTCCTTGTAGAATAAGTAAGTTAATAACTGCCACATATATTTCTAAAAGCATTAAGGAATCCTTGTATTGATTGAAATCCATAATATACCAGGAAACGATGTTTCTCTAATTTTAGCACA
This sequence comes from Populus x sibirica, assembly GCA_019202695.1. Lineage (NCBI taxonomy): Eukaryota > Viridiplantae > Streptophyta > Magnoliopsida > Malpighiales > Salicaceae > Populus > Populus x sibirica. The sequence goes on from JAGMVL010001159.1 coordinate 3,295,662, forward strand.
TTCCTAAAAGATTTCAATCTAGACTTCAAACAAGTCATTCTCTCTTGTTCGAATGAATTAGCAAGTTTACCATATATCACCAGAAGGGTATGAATGTCTACTTTCTAAGCAAATAGAATCTAAGCAGAATTCTTTTTGTAACTTTGATATAGTCCAAAAAGTAGACGAAGGTCCAGATAGATAGATTTGACAAGATTCATCTAGTAGCTTTGACACTATAAAATTATCCCTTCCCAAAATCAAATTGATCTAAAATTTTATCCCAATGTATAACAACATGTCTAGAAACTCTTGTAAAAATTTCAATTTGATCCAATGGTCGAGTTGAAAGTTATGCTTGATAGTGTAAAAATAAATAGTATGAGATTTTACGCCAAAATTCAAATCTGACCTTGCTTGGATCGTATTAGTCAATGACCTATATTTTGCTGAAAACCAATATACAATTATGAAAAGAGAACAAAGAAGCATGTAGTATTACATTTAAAAAGGAAAGGCAAGCTTAACTATGGTTAACCTAAACTAGTTTCTTCCTATCTTTACCTTTTTCGACCTTTCTCTCTTTTCCTAAGTGGATATAGATGCTCATGGAACCAAACTCAAAATAGTTTGACTAATAAAAATAAAAAAAATAATGGCACTCAGTAATAAACAAACAACATGTGAAGAAAAGAATGGAACACATATAAACTAGAAAAAACACAAGAACCATCATCTCATGAACAAAAGAAAAGGAAGTAAAAAATGCATAAACCTACACATTCAAGGAATTAATAACATATTATAGGGAATGTTATAACAGTTATACCTGTAAAGGGAGTGGTAGCTTAATGATTTTTACTCTAAAAGAACATTAGATGTCCATCTCCTTGTAAAGTTAATGACATGAAAATGTAGGAGGCTTTGAGGTTCTGACAACCTTAAAACCAAAGGAAAAGGGGGGGAAATTGAGGCAAGTCTTAGCTCGGGTCCTCAATATTTTGGGCGACTATGGATTGTTGTAGAAGATGGATGTTAGGGTTTGTGTTTTCAAGATAAAGACTATGTTTTCTTTTGTTGTTGCAAAGCTTATTGTTTTCCTTGATATTCCTGGTTGATTTCTCATTGATGTCTTATTTTGATAGGTTTTTATTAGAAACTATATAGGATTCTAGAGACCATGAGCTAGTGTGACCTTAGCCCTTAGTTCTTTATGAGAGATCATTAATGTTGGTTAGATAAAATGCTATTTGTTTTGTTTGGTTTGAGAGTTAACAAAAATAGGTACACAAAAACCTTGCAATTTTGGCTGGTTGGGCAGTGGTTTTGTATGAGTTTACTAATAAAATGATAGAAAGGTGATGACAAGAAAAGAGTTAAGAATATAGTACACAAGATTGGTTATAAGGTGGTGTTTTATTTTGTCTTGTTTGGTAAAAGGATAAGGATGAAAACTGGATATAAAAGGAGGTACTTGGCAAGTTATCTCTTATAGGTTGGTTGGGAAAAAGAAAAAGACAATAAATAATGTCTTCAAAATAACACTATTTCCTTTTCATTCAAGTGAATGGATATAATTAGGGTTTAAAATGATGTGTCGTTCTTATTCTAAATTTCCAGGTGACATGTCGACCCTGGTTTAAAGCTAGAATCCAAGTTCCTAAACAACACATACTAGGGTATATTCTAATTGAATATGCTTTGATAAGGTTGCATAGCAGTTCATAATCATATCTTGGATATTACATACCTATGCAGCAAACACATATAGAAGCCCAATATTAATAAAGCACGACATACAAAGTACCACCTACTTTATAGGTTTATAGGTAGCTTGAGGCTAATTATATGCCCTAACAACCTTATATGCAAACAAATAAACTAACCTATGCTTGGGCAAGATAATGCCTCACAGGTTGCTTTCCAAAAAGGCTACTTTAATAATCTTATGCCTCGTGTTTTCTACCAGAAACCAAGGGAAGGATTGATAGGATTAAACAAGCTGGACACTTATATAAGATGGGTTAGATGTTGGACATATAGTAAGGTATTCATACCATCATCTATGTCTTAAATGGGTATATCAAATCCATCCAATTCCTAGAGGAATCAAAATTACTGATTTCAAGTAGTTTAACGAGGGAATATATCTCCAAATTCATAAATCAATATGGAGATGGTACTATAAATCTCTTTGTGAAACTAAGGTTATTTAGTTCTTCATTAATCAAAACATCATTCCACTTATTCTTCGTATTGCTACCTAATTCAATTAATAGTTGAGAGGTGATAAAGGCTTTTTTTTTCATGAGCACTTTTAGAAAACAAAACCAAAGATAACACTTGCTAACTTAGTAGACTTATTTAAGACCTATAAGAATTTATAACAAATATGTAATTCATTTAAGGACTCTTAAAAACAACTGCATTGCAACTATAATAGAGCATGAATGCATCAAGTTAATTATAAAGAGGATGCAAAAAATATATCATAAAAAGGTTTATAAGAATGAAAGATATTGATATCTATATCATTTCAAAAGAAGCCATTAAAGGAAACTTACCTAATAGGTTACTTGAGTGAGGTCATAATGGTCTATTCAATTATCAATTTAAATTTTGACAAGGAGTTTGAGAAAAATCAACAATAGCTAATTTTGATCATATAACTTAAGAAAGATAAACCATTTAAGATTACTATATCAAGAAAGTTTAAAGAGGCTAGGAAGCCTGGTAACAAAGTAATAAGAGCTACCAAAGTGGTTGTTAAAGTATAAAATACTCTTTTAATATCAAAAGACTTGAATAAATGTTTGAATAATTAATGCATAGAGAGAAAATCAAGCTCCTTAATCATCTTTGGTCAATAGATAATAGGAAAGAAGTACTATATGCGGTAAGACTCATACAAACATGACACTAATAGTTTCCACCTAGTAGAAAAGAGTCGTTAATTCCTACAAGAAGGTTATAACAACTTTCATAGGCCATCAAGGAATTGATTTGTTGGATTATTAATGTGATGAATTGTCTTCAAGAATCAAATGTAGAAGGCACTTGAAACTGATCATACTTGCTTATTAAAAAAGTGGTGTAGGTGGACAATGATCTTTTCTTCAAGTTGATAACAATAATAACAACCCCTAAGCCAAAAGACTCATTGGTAATGGGGAATTATAGGAAGTAAGGCATGCTCAATCAAGACATGGATTGTAATTAGTCATAGATGTTGCTATTGGAAAAGGCATATTGATCATGGTAAGGTTAAGAAATTGGCATTAAGAGATCAAAATGTTATCTTCATGTGAAGTAGACATGTTTTATACCTATCATACCATTTTTTTTCTAAAGGAGAAGACTTGGAGGGAAAAGCTTAACAAGTCATATCCAGTAATAGGCTAATACCTTTAGGCCTAAAACCTGTTTATTTTAAATAGCACAATCATCAACCATAAAAGGAATCATCCAAACCTAGTGATGAAGATAAGGATTTGATTATAAATCACCAGTATCTCTTAGACCTAGATATGAGGTGGACCAAAGGTCAATTATCCAAAAGCTAATTTAGAATAATCTAATGATTAAACACATTCGAGATTCGAGTTGAATTTTTATCCATTAAATATTAATATTTTAGGTTATAGACATCCTAATTGATGGTATATTCCTATATGATTGACTTTTAGATAATAAATTAAAAACCCTACATTTTTTTACTCATCATGAGTATTGCTAGACTCATCACCAAAGTTGGTTGAATATCAAGCAAATATAATTTTACATGGTCATCTTCATACTAAGTATTACTACTTAGGTTATGGCTTTTATGAGTTTATATATTAAAGTATTTTCTAATTCCTAATTTTCTATAAGTGAGACCTCATTCCATTTTATATGTTTAGTGATGACAACATTGAATCTAGAAATATCAGCTTGCTAAAGATAGTCTCTCTTTTTTTGCCATATTTCATGGGTTTAGTTATGAAGGTAGACTTCATTACTTCGTATTATATCCTATATACTAATAAAAAAGTTGAGGATCCACTTTGAATTTTATAATTATAGGTTTTAATCTATAGAGTGAACAAGATGTTTCTATTATACTAAAACATAATGAAGTTTGGATAATAATTAAAATATAGTGGTCCACTACAAAGGACTCAATTGTTTCTAATAAGAAATCATTAAACTCTATATTAAGGCCTTTTCTGGACAAAAGCTTAACACCTACTTGAATTAATTCTATATGGATGTAATTTTTTTTTATGGTTGATTGATGTTTAAGATAGATGTTTAATTGTTTCATAATCATTGAATAGAGGATTCCTTTATTTTGATGGTATAATTCTTTTTTTTAATAAATAACTTTTTATGATCATAAATTCTTTTATGGGCAATTTTGAGGATTTCCTAATTGTCTATTACTTTTCTAAAATTGTTATATTTATTTTTGCTTGGTTGATTACTATATTTCTAGTGATATTTGAGTCTATGTTTGAAGTAGATTTAATGTAGAAAGACATCTTGAATGTTCATTTAAGGGTTGTCTAAATAGGTTTTTCCTATAAAATAAGAGCTGAATTAATGGTTTTTCTACTTTCTTGGACTTACTATTAGGACCACTCCTATGAACTTAATTAGTTCTTTTTTTAGAATTAGATATAAACACTTAAAACATATACTTACTCCATAACTAAATCATACCTTAGGCTCTCATACTAAATGGAATCAATCCTAGTGATATTAGGAAATTTTTTAATGAAACAATTATACTAATAAATTCTAACAAAAATCTAAGTAAATCAAATAATAAACATAGAAGCTTCATTGAGTAGTTCTAAGATAATTGTTGCAACAACTCCTGTGGTTTCTAAACCAATATTAAAACCATATAAGATCCTATTAGAATTCTTCAAAGAAATTAAGAATATCTTTTCACAATTAAAATTTCAAGTTGCTCCTAATACAACTCAATCTAAGGATATCAAAACTTTTGATATGTAAAATTGCTTATCTAATGAAGAGGATACTAGTATCAATGAACTTATATAGGAACTATCTTTTTTAAAATATAATATCCTAGACCAATAATTATATAGTTTTAGAAAAAAAAAACTACAATTATTCAAAGTAAATACAACTACAATTCTATCTATGAATAAAACATAAATGGATTGGTATGATATCAAATTCACAATCTACATCAATAGATAACCATGATGTCTAATACTTATAAAACAAAACCAAGTAATCCAAATAGGGAAATAAAATAATTCTTAGTAGATGAATTTATCGATCTGCTAAAGATGGTGGTACAATCTTCTCACCTAATTTGACTATAGTGTTATTTTCAAATCTATAAAAATAGATTTTAAGGGCCATTTCCTAGATTTTGGCAAATTCAGGTTAAAATAAAAAATAATTTAAAACTACGTTCACAATTCTATAAATAGAATGTGATGAATTAAGAATATCTTTTCACAATTAAAATTTCAAGTTGCTCCTAATACAACTCAATCTAAGGATATCAAAACTTTTGATATGTAAAATTGCTTATCTAATGAAGAGGATACTGGTATCAATGAACTTATATAGGAACTATCTTTTTTAAAAATATAATATCCTAGACCAATAATTATATAGTTTTAGAAAGAAAAACTACAATTATTCAAAGTAAATACAACTACAATTCTATCTATGAATAAAACATAAATGGATTAGTATGATATCAAATTCACAATCTACATCAATAGATAACCATGATGTCTAATACTTATAAAACAAAACCAAGTAATCCAAATAGGGAAATAAAATAATTCTTAGTAGATGAATTTATCGATCTGCTAAAGATGGTGGGACAATCTTCTCACCTAATTTGACTATAGCGTTATTTTCAAATCTATAAAAATAGATTTTAAGGGCCATTTCCTAGATTTTGGCAAATTCAGGTTAAAACAAAAAATAATTTAAAACTACGTTCACAATTCTATAAATAGAATGTGATGAATTAAGAATATCTTTTCACAATTAAAATTTCAAGTTGCTCCTAATACAACTCAATCTAAGGATATCAAAACTTTTGATATGTAAAATTGCTTATCTAATGAAGAGGATACTGGTATCAATGAACTTATATAGGAACTATCTTTTTTAAAAATATAATATCCTAGACCAATAATTATATAGTTTTAGAAAGAAAAACTACAATTATTCAAAGTAAATACAACTACAATTCTATCTATGAATAAAACATAAATGGATTAGTATGATATCAAATTCACAATCTACATCAATAGATAACCATGATGTCTAATACTTATAAAACAAAACCAAGTAATCCAAATAGGGAAATAAAATAATTCTTAGTAGATGAATTTATCGATCTGCTAAAGATAGTGGGACAATCTTCTCACCTAATTTGACTATAACGTTATTTTCAAATCTATAAAAATAGATTTTAAGGGCCATTTCCTAGATTTTGGCAAATTCAGGTTAAAACAAAAAATAATTTAAAACTACGTTCACAATTCTATAAATAGAATGTGATGCCTTCTGGTTTTTTATTTGTGTGTACATTAGGAAGTGATGTTATTAATTATTTATGAATATATTATAATTTTTATATGGTTTTTCTCTTTTGTGAGATCATGTTCAAGCTCCTTGTTTTTATGGTTTTTGTAGGCATAGTAGCTTCTTATTCGTATAAAATTGGAGATTCTCAAGCATACTGGCTACCAATACATAGCCACATCCCCACTTACTGTTATCTGCATAAGAATGGAGATTCTCAAGCAGCATATTGGGTTTTTTGAACAGTAGATTTGCATTGTAGCACCTGTTACAAATCATTGTTGACTCTAATAGTGATTTTTTTTCATTTTGATCATCCAACTTTCTTTTGATTTCATCCTTTTGTGTTTGTGTTACATTTTATATGTTTTTTCAGTTGTTTATTTTTATTCTTTACATTTTCTTAAGATACAAAGGTTTTCATAAGATTTTAAAGCTCAATTGGAGGTCCATTTAATGAGACATGGTTTTAATTTGTAGCATTAAGACACAACCAAAAGAATGAGGCCTATCTCAGATTTGCTTGAAAAAATCATCTACAGTCCCTATATTCTTCGTTGACTATGTTTTAGGTCCCTCTAGTTTTGAAATTTTACTTTTTGGTACAAAACTTTATTTTCTTCCCGTTTCAATCATTAGGTTCAAAAGAGGGGAGAGAGTAATTGAAAAATAGGAGAGGAGAGAAAAAGTTATTAGTTGGCCATATTTCGGTAATGAAAAAAATTGTTCTTAGTATCAATGGGTTTGTCTTCTCAAGAAGAGTTTAATGGAGGTGGTGTTTTTCTTTAAACATGTTGAAAAAAAGAGTAGATTGAAGTTCATTTAGTTTTTAATTCAATTGATTTTAGGGTATTTGGGGTTGTGAACCGATTTATTGAGGTTCTTAGAGTGTTTTAAGTGAAAACAAGTTAGAAAATAAGATTTTAGGATTCAAAAACTTGAACACCAATTTTTTAGTGATCAAAGGTGACTAGAAACTAGGCAATCAGGCAACAAGTCTATTGCCATAATAGAGAACTCATTGCCCGTTGAAAAAAAATTAGAGCGGATAATATTCCTTAAAAAAAACATAGGTAATGCACAAGACTGTGCTTTTTAATAATTGGCTAGACATGTGGGCCTAGCCTACTAGGCCCATTAGTGCTGGCCTCTCTCTCTTTATTGTCATGGCTTTTTTCTATATAAATATTGATTAATATCCTTTTTTTATTTTTTAAACTATTTGCATTAAATTATTTTAAATAATAATTGATATTTTTAATATTTTTTTATTTCAAATACGTTGAAAAAAAAATTAGAGCGAACGATGTTCCTAACATGGCTAGTGCATAGGCTGTGCTTTTTTATGATTGGCTAGGCACTGCTGGGCTAGGCCCAGCAGTGCCTAGCCTCTTTATTTTCATGGCTTTTTCCTACTTCAATATTGATTAATACTTCTTTTTTATTTTTTAAACTATTTGCATTGAATTATTTTAAATAGTGATCGATATTTTTAATATTTTTTTAATTTCAAATACGTTGAAGAGATTATTATAATTTGTTAGCAATATTTTTCTCTTATATTTTTTATATAAATTAGTTGTATTTTAATGACACGCTTATAAAAATAAAAAATATTTTTTATTGACAATCAAAATTACTCTAACATAAAATAAATTAAAACATGTAAAATGAGATATACAACCATTTAGATTTACATCTATCTTTTGTTTTTATAAGAAATTAACTTCCCATCTTTTTATTTGGTTGTGTTAACTCTTTTTTTATTTATTATTTATTATTTATTTTATTTTATTAATCATAATTTTTTTTAGACATTATTCTGTATCGACAGTGACAAATTCTTATTTTTGTTTTCACAGTGACAATTCTTATTTTATTATTCTTATTTTATTTTATTTTAATTTTGAGTGGTTCATATTCTATGGTCTCTATCACAATGAGAATTCTTTTTTTTTTTCTTTTTTTTTACATGAGTTAATTGACAGCTATTTTGACATATTGCGCTGTTGAATATTGACTTCTTGAAAGTGTTTTTTTTTCATGCAAAAAGTAAATAATTAACGGATAAAGTTTTTTATTTATTTTACTCCGTTTAATTTTCAAGCCAATTTAGAGAATATTATTTCTCATCTATGAGGCTGGCGGCGGCCGCCATGGGGTGAAAAAAATAGAACTTTTGAGAAGAAAAACTCTGAATTGGTTGATCAAAAGACGAATTATTCTGTATCGAGGGAATTGTATGATAATCTCATCTCTTTTCTATAAAAGAAGATAATGTCATTAATTACTATCTCTTTGTCAAATAATATGTTACATGATTCTTCTTTCTATTAATATAAGTAAAGTTCATAATAAAGATAATACTACAAAAATTTGAAATGTTATTCAATTCACCTTGTAATTATTATGTTATTGTGATGCTGCGGCTCTCATTTATTAGTGGTGATATCCCAAACAATTCAAGTAATTTAGAGGTAAGGTTTAAGTTTTGGATAATCAGTTAATTTATTGGATCTGACAATCTGATCCATTTTTCTTAATCAAAATAGCTGGAGGCAGGTACCTATTACCTGTAAAAGGTATTATTTAGTGAATTTTAGGAATCTCTGATAATTAATTCAGTGATTTTTTAAGAGAAAATACAATAGTATTACAGAGAGATACATGTAAATAAATATGAAATAGAGAATGAAGATTTCAAATATTTTGTTTAAAGGATTCATAGTTTATTTATAATCCATGAGTCTTTTTGTGAAGATGAGGAATTAAAGTTTAATATTGCTATGATACTATTAAGGAGGAAAAATATGTATAACATATCTATTAATCTGGGTTTATCAATTACTAAACTATCGATGTATTTTTTTTAGATTAATTTTTTTTTATTAATTAATTTTTTGTTGTCTTAGCAAGGGAGGAGGAACTTTTTTATATGAAAATTTTTAGTTTTGATATGAATGGTTTTAAACTTGAGCTAATTTTGATTATTTTTTTATTGAAAATAGTATTTAAATCAACCAAAACAAAAATTAAATAGTACCCTCTTGCGCACTTGAGGTCGTGGTCTAGTGGGGGAAGGGACTTGTTTTCTTCTTCTGCACCTGGGTTCGATCCTCTATGTGCATGTCTGTCACCCCCACGGTGTTTTACATGTCCACTAGGCTTGCAGGATGTTCAGTAGACCTGTGATTAGTTGTGGTGCATGTAAGATGACCCGGATATCCTCGGTTATTAAAAAAAGAAAAAAAAGAGAGAGAAAGTACGCTCTTGCAATAGAAACCGCCAGAATTTCTTGATTCAGGAGTTGGAAATTATTCAAACCAATTTCTGGAGAAATTGAAACTTTAAATATATGCATTATTCCCCACCAGCCATCACCTTTTGCTAGAGTACTGAGATTTTCGTTCACTTACTTCAGTATATTAATTCAACACATGCTTTTTTAGACGCGCCATCGTTCTTCGGAGAGATCGAAGTTTGAAGATAGTTATTCAGCCGTCATGCTTTTTAAGATTTGTTTTTTTGTAATTTCAACAACGTTTTTAAAAAAATTAATTTTTATTTATTTATTTTATTTTAAATTAATATTTTTAGATATTTTTATATCATTTTATATTAAAAATAATTTTTAACAAATAAAAAATACTTTAAAAAACAATAAATAAGTCACTGACAGCATCTTTATATCAGTAGAAAAGTTTGCGGACTTTTTTTTAGCTTGAGGCTGCGGAGCACAATTCCACTTATAAAGTAGGTACGTAGTACTTGGCACCTTCTAATGGAAGAAATGGCCATGTGCTGTGACTTTCTTCTAACCGTGTCACGTCTTTCTTGGCACAAAACGGGACGCACGACAAATAATATTACGAGTACAGATCTTGCCAGGTGTTTTGACGTTTTGTCAGCCACCCAAAGGTTCTCCTTCACATCGGCAAGGGCTTGGAAGAAAATTAAATAATATATATATATATATATATATATATATATATATATATATATATAAATAATGGAGATATTCCGAAGGTTTTCTTAATGTTTCTAGTCTGTGTGCTGTAAGATAGTGTGACCAGTTAATCATAAAATCGGCGCTTAAATAAACAACAATATATTATATTGGAGGGAGGGAGGGAGGGAAAATTCAAAGAATCACTAGTTAATTAGTTTCTAGACGTGGGATCTTATAAAGTGGGAAGTTACATCAATATCACCGAAGACATTTTTTAAAATGTTTTTATTTTAAAATATATTAAAATAAAATTTATTTTTTATATTAGGCTAACAAGGCAATTCAAAAACATAAAAAAATTAATTTTAAATAAAACAATTAAATTTATATAAAAATACTTTTCAACCACGAAAATAAATGGGATTAATTTTCTTTTGTTTTAATTGTAACTTTTGTGTATTTTTTTTATTAATATGGATATTCAGATCAGTTTACGTATATCTCAATTAATTTTATGAAATTTAAAATTAACAATTATATAAATATTTAATTATTTAATGACTCTGCTCCAACTTCAACTAATAATCTTTAAAAGCAAACCAAAGACCCGATTCTTTCTATGTGTACTTTTTCTCGGCGATTTCAATTCTTGGAAAGAATGGTTCCATTCTTGATCAAGCGGTCAGTCATATCCTAGAATAATAATAATAATAATAATAATAATAATAATAATAGAATAATGTATTGTTCTGTACACGCCACGTTTTGAAGAATACAATAAAATATTACAATGATTACTTGATAGAACCCTCGCGCTGCTTCGGGTTCAGTCGCTAAATATTTTTTTATTGAGTAAGTTTCTATCTTATCATGAATATGACCTACTTTTTCATATATGTTTTTTAAAATATAAATAAATAATTTAATAAAAAAAGGCTTCTCACTAAAACAAATATGAAATCCATCAGTTTAGTTTCAATTTTTCATAATCTTTGTCTTCAAGTAAGTTTCTTATTTATTTTTTAAAAAATAAAATTTAAACAAATGTAATGTTAATATTTTTTTTTACATCTGATAGATAATTTTTATTTTTAATATCGCATGAATATTTAAAAAAAAATAAAATAGAATTCTTCAAAAAATTCTTCGACCCTGTTTCATTTTGCATTTTAAAAACGCTTTTGAAAAAATTTAAATTTTTTTATTTTTTTTGTTTTAAATTAATATGTTTTTAGTGTTTTCAGATCATTCTAATATGCTGATATCAAAAATAATTTTTTTAAAAAAAAATTATTTTGATGTATTTTCAAGTAAAAAACACTTTAAAAAATAATCACAACCACATTTCCAAACAAGATCATAATTATGTAAAATTACACTAAAAGTTTCACATACTTTATAAAGCACGTGCTATAAGAATTATTACCAAAATTAAAGCATATAACAAGATTGTTCATAAAAGTCTTTCATTAAAAAAAAAATCATTTATTTTGCAAACTTTTTAAATTATATTTTTTTGGACTGTTTTGTAAAATATTTTTAAATTAAAGATTTATTATCATACAAAAGTTCAAGCTACATCTCTTTTGACCAATAACAAATTTCAATCTTTAGATCTAATTGCATGACCTCTTGGCCCTCAAATGTCATCACCAAGATCACATAATTTCCTCCTACGGTTCAAACTACTCCATAATAAAATAATTTAGCCTTATCATCAAATATTAGACCATATCATAAAAATCATACTCTACCTACTACCATATTAGAACTTACGTACCTTAAACCCACCTTTAATTAAGAAACAATTAAATCAAATTTCTCCCATCAGTTTCTAGAAACCCTTATAAAAAAAATATATATTTTAATAGACATCAAATTCAATATAGGATCCGAAAGGTCACTACATCATTAAATAGATTTATCGACGAATTTATTCTGTCGGTATAAAATATACAATTCGTCGATAAAATTCTTACCGATGGCCTCACCACTAGTTTTGACTTCTGTATATTAGAATCAAAATATTTTATCAAATAGCAATTTTTTATAAAAAAATTTACCCCTCATATTTTTCATACAAATATTACAAAAAAGCTTCATATAATACATTTCTTCTTAAAAATTATAATCACTCTAATGTGTGATATTACAGTGGTCATGTTCCAATTCTAATAATTAACTGTGAATTCAATGATCTAGATTAGATGAGATAAACAAAATAATTAAAGAAATAATTAGTGGTTAGTATTATCATGTACTAAATCATATCCATTCAATTTGAATTAAAAAATTATAGATTTAATAAACATATATAACGATCATCTTAGAAATATTTATTTAATAAAGAACAATTAAGAACAGCAATATCATTCTCATAAAAACAAAAAACAAAACTTTTCTTATTTTATTAAATAAAAAACCAAAAAATAAAGTATATAATAAAAATATCTAAACTAAACAAAACTTTTTTCCCCCCATTCTACCTAAAATAAAACAATACTGCTACCACCATTAGACCTTCCTGTGCGATCAAAATTAACCAAGAAAATAAATGTCATACATAGATCACATGTATTTATCTATATTTCTCCACAAATAATGAGCATCCATTGACTAGCCTTTTTAATTATCATCGTCAAAAACATACATGGAAAAAGTATGGATAAGTTTATTTTTGAAAGATAAATGAAAAATAAGGTCTATGATATTTTTTTTAGAAAAAAAATCAAAATCATTTCAAGATTTTGTTTCAAATAAGTCTCCATCTTATTATATTTTCCTATAAAATCCATATACATTTATTTTTCTTTACTTCTTAGAAAATATTTTACAGCAAATTTTATTTTGTAAACTTTTTAAATTATACATTTTTTTTGGATTTATTGTATAAAATGTTTTATAAAATTTTTAAATTAAATATTTATTATCATACAATTTTAATTTTAAAATGCTATAATTAATATAAAATATTTAGAGCACCTCATTATGGTATTGTTGATTATTATTTTTATAAATAATGAGTATAAATATGAAGAACTATATTTTAAACTTTTAATATCATATTTTATTGGAATATAATAAAACTTTACAACAACAACAACAACAACATTATAATTAGAAAATATACAAAATAGCTATGTAAATCATTGTAGCAATCTATAGTTCCACAAGTTTTTTTTTATTTCATGTTCAACTTTTTTTTTAATTACAGACTTCTATGCTTAAATTAATGACTAATTTTCTAAATTTTGTTTAGGAAAGAACAAATTCAATAAAATAGTACTAAAGTGTAAAACAAGAAGAAATGTTATGGCCAATTTCAAATTCACTATAAAAAAGTTCAATTTATTATGTTTACTTTCCATTTTCTTCCTCTCAGTTCCTTTAATTTTTGTAATTTTAATTTTGACTCAAAAGTTAATTTTATTAACATTTTAATGCTTGAGTTTAAGTGAGGAGAGAGAAAGTTTGTTGATTCTCCATAATCTAATAATAAAATATATATATTTTTTATATCAATGGGATCAATTTGATGATCAAATCTCATTGATGTATTTTAGACCTTATTCTTGCCAAAGAATATAGATTGGGGTTGATAGAGAACTTTTTTTTCTAGTTTGATTTTGTATTTTTAAGGTTTTTGGATTAAGTAGTTTTTTTAAAAAAAAAAAATATTTTAATGGTATTTATTAGGTGTTTATAGGTGAAAATAACTTGAAAAATAGATTTTTAGGAAGTGACCTCCTGGTTTTCCAACCATCTTTATGGTGGTTGGATTCTAGAAAGCAAATAACGTGTCGTTTATTGCAACAGATAACGTGTTATCTACATTATTTTTTTTTTTAAAAAAAAAGATGGACGACTTTGATTTTATATTTTTGAACTATTTTGGGGTTCTGTTAGGTTGATTAGTTGGCTTTTTGAGTTTTTAATAGTGTTTATTAAGTGTTTTTATGTGAAAATGGGTTGAAACTAGATTTTTAGGAAAACAAAACTCATGATTTCCTAGTCACCACTGTGGTGACCAAATTCTAGTCAGACGATGTTAAATTATTATTATTTTTAATTTTATGCTTTAACATTTTGTTAATTTTGAATCGGCCTTTATAATTTGTTTTAATCTTTTTTTTAGGTTTATCGTGGTCTCAAATAACTGTCATTATATTTGGTTGGTGTTTAATTTTATAAATGTCTATTTTTATTATTGTATAATTAAATAAAATAAAGTTTTAATAAAAATAAAGTTATTAAACTCTATGAAATTAATAATTCTAATTACGAGATATACTAAAAATCAAATTTTTTTACTTAGTTAAAAATTTGATATTAATAAGCACTCATAACAATGAACTGAGTAAATATTAACTTGGATAAAATCTCATATGAAATCAAGTTAATGTAACATTGATTAGTAGTAGTGATAGCGGTAGCCCAAGCTTTTTTTTTTTAGATTAACATGAATGTCTGGATCAGCTTATTCGTATCTTAAGTAATTTTACGGGTTCTAAAATTAATGACTATATAAATCTTCAGTGACCTTAAAATTTATAAAACTCGAACCAGTAATATTTAAAAATCAAACTTATAACCTAATCAATTAAACTACACTAAGGAGTCCATGTTTTTTAGTTGGTTGAGAGGTGAAGCTCGGCCTTTGTTTTAATTATCTCTGAAGACCCACGGAATTTAACTGAAACTGAGAATGTTGATCATTTTCCCCGTCGTTTTGTTCATCAATGCTTTTCGAGTATAAAATTGAGTTAGTCAAGAAAAAAGCTTTTCGAACATCCAAAATGTAACACTCCACGCAAGCACAAGAAACACAAAAGTAAGCATAAACCAGTATTAAATTAAAAACAAGCTATAACGTAAAGGAAAAACATTGTGCACACATTTATACAGACTATTTATTATAATAATGAAATAATGTTTTTACCGTTGTAGAAAAACATTTGGGGGTAATTTCATCTTTTAACACAATTCATTAATTATTACAAGATTTCTTCTATATTTATTTTTTAAACATAGTAAAATTATCGAATTACTTTCAAATTAAAAAATAAATAAACTAGAAAACATGGGTATTATAGTCCTTTTCTTTTCTAAAAACATTAAAGTGACAATTTTGCTCCTTGAATAAAAAAAAATTAAATCATTCATCCAGAGGCCTTTTAGTCTTTTTACATAGTTTTTTTTAATTATCAAGATCATCATGACGGTTTTTATCTTTTATTATAGATTAAATATTAATTATTTAAAAAACTTTTCTAGTGCGTGTAGAGCATGGCACTTTAAGCAGTGCATGCGATGCCTCCCAACAATAAAAAATGGCCATCCGTCATGTCGTTTGAAGCACCACATCCTCTTCTATGGCATGTGTCAACAACAGCGGCGGTGGTTTGTCATCGGTCGATCTTTGTTTTTCTTTTCTCTCTCCAACCCAAAAAAATATAGATTAGTCCTTTTTGTTGTTGATATTTTAAGTTCATTTCTTATTATTTTGATTTCTAATTTTTCCTTAACCCTTTTGATAAAGTTTTATTTATTTTAATTGAGTACTTCAATTTTAATTTTTGATATATTACTTTTTTTAATTTGATCATTATTTTTTTATTTCTAATTTCTTTCCTTGGTTTTTTTGTAAAAGTTTTAAGGGTTTTCAATTTTATCCATCAATTCAAGTTTATGAGATGTTATTTTTTTTTCTAATTTGATCCTCATTCTTTTGATTTTTCCAATCCTTTTATTAAATGTTTTTTCTTTTTAATTTAACCCTCCAATCAAAACATTTTAGTTGCCCTCTAATTTATTTTTTATTTTGATTTTCACCCTCATTCCTTTAATTTCTATTTTTTAAAATCTTTTTATGTAATTGAATTTTTTTTTCGATTTCACCATTTAGCATTTGATTTGCTAGGGATTGGGCTTCGTAGTTTTTTCATATATGGTGCTTCCAATCTAATAACCCGGGTCATGAGTTTAAAAAGTTAATGTAGGTCAATGTCTTTCTTTTGGCTTATTTTCTTTTCTAATTTCATCGTTCAACATTATTTTTTTTTCTATCGGGTTATTCAAATCTCTTGATCTAAGTCACGAGTTTTGGGGGTTAACCTGGGTTGGCTTGCCCTTTATTACCCAAGTTACGTGTTTATCATGCCACCTCAAGTTGACTTGGACCAATTTTTTTTGTTTTTTTTTATCCAATCTCACACTTATAGGATTTTTTTTCAAAGTTATTGTGATTTTTTTTAAGAAAATTATTTGTAAGTTTGCTATTATTGCCTAATTTTATTTTTTTAATTAAAATAAAACCAATTTATTAAACTCAGTCAAAATTATAACCTAAATCATATATTTTTTCAAAACATTCTTGTGATACCTAGATATTATTTTTTACAGGGAATGCAGACCTCCAATGTAGTGCGGATCCATGTCCAGTTAAAATCACTAAATTGAAATCCAAAATGGTGAGGAAACAACACAAAGGAAGATGCTGAAACAAAAGGCAGCAACATGATAAATTTTATGACAAACTAAAATAAAAATAAGTAAAAAATGTTTTATTATGAAACAAGCAATCAATCTTGTCCAACTTAAATATATTAAACATAGATTTATTAGATAGGATAATAGAAGTTCATGAAAATACTTCTAAAATCAAGTCATCAAAATTTTCTTGTCACTAAAATAAAAATAGGGGACAAATAATGAATTTGAAATTAAAATTAAATAAAAATGTAAAGTTTATTTTATTTATAAAGTGTATCTACATATCCTAAAGCAAATATTTTATATAAATAGCCTTCCATTTTATAAAAGCATGTAAAAAAAAAAAACTTGCTTATTTAAACATCGAAGAGAGTCATCATTCGGTGAGGAACACTTGGATTTTTTTTTTAGCATAAACTTGTTTTGCATCTCAAGTATAGAAAAATCATTCATATACTTTGATGGACTAGCATGGTCTCCAACACCTTTATATTTTGTGCACGTGTCCCATCCCACCTCATGAATTCTTTACTTCAACAAATATAAATATATTTTTCTAAATCTGACAAAAAATAACATGAAACTAAAATTATATATCAAATTTAACATCTTTGATTAATTTTTCTTTTTATGCAACTAAATAGATATTTAATGAAAAAATGGGTTGTTAAATTTTATCATTTTATTATTAGAAATTTTAATATTGATTTTTTTTATTGATATTATTGTAAGATCCTATTTGTATCATTAACATGTTAACGTTTTTTTCATTAAAATCATTTTTAATAATAATTTTTTTTTTGATTAGCGTGGGGTGTCCGGGTCAGGTTGCGCGCACTACGACTAATCTTCATGGCCCACTCGAATATCCCGCAAGCCCAGTGAGCGGGTAAGGCACCGCAGGGGTGACAGACGTTCACATAGAAGTCGAACTCGGGCGCGGAGGAAGGGGACACCCCCCCCTAATAATAAATTTTAATTGATATGTTTGTGTGTGTGTGTGTGTGTGTGTGTGTGTGTGTGTGTGTGTGTGTGTGTGTGTGTGTGTGTGTGTGTGAGAGAGAGAGAGAGAGAGAGAGAGAGAGAGAGAGAGAGAGAGAGAGATAGAGCAAAAACTTTTGGAAGGTTAAAGATTTTGAAGTTAGACGAAAGAAAAACACACACACTCATACTTGGACTCGGTGCGCTTGGTCTGGATGGCATCTTAGAAGCAGAAGTAAAGAGGACTACGTCATTTGCATGGATGACACGACATTCGTAGTTGTGTTCTTCAACGAGTCTCATCGAGTTTTGAAAAGATAATTACAACATTGCAAGTAAGAATTCCTCAAGTAATTCTTGTCATTTCTAGGAAAGTTTTCTGACAAGTCGTCGCAGGAAAGGTTATCTTTAAAGCTGATCTTGAAAGCAGAAAAGTATTAGCGAACCATATGATTAAAAGAAAAGTCCAATCACCACTCCATTTCTTGTTTATGGCGAAAATATATTACATTGCGATGTTCTTTTCAACCTTATAAACATAAATCTAACCTTTAAAATCAAGTTTTTTTTTCTACCAACAAATAGAAAAAATCAAATTAAATTTTGTAGATATAGAACTTCAAATCCATGTATCTTTCAAATACCATGATGAAATTGTATAACTTTGGCTTTGTTAAATAATCCATAAAAAACAAAAAGATGAGGCTAGAGTTTTATTAATACTGTATAACATAATGAATTAGTATGAAAAGATTAACTTAACATAAATACAAATAGACTACATATAGGTTAAAATAAAGGAAACTGAAGAGATTATTCTATCCTTAATAACTAATAAAACAAAATAACCCAATATTTCTTAATATCTCTCCTCAAAAACTCACGATGCGGGAGCTACAAGCATCGAGAGTTCCAAGTAGAAAACGAAAGTAAGAAATAGAATACGACTTGGTAAAGAAATTTGCAATCTGCAAAGAAGAAAAACAAAAGGCAAAGTAATGGTATCATGTTTGAGATGATGACGAGTAATATGACAATCGACCTCAATGTGCTTAGTTCGTTCATGAAAAATCAAATTTTGAGCAATCTGAATAGAACTCTAGTTATCGCTATACATAAGAGTGGGATGAGAAAAAGAAACTCTCATATCTGTAAGTAACTAACGTAACCAAACAATTGTTTTGGTAGTAGATGTCATTGCACAATACTCTACTTCAGTTGAAGATTGAGAAATGATAGACTGTTTCTTGCTCTTGCAAGAAATAAGAAAATCACCCAAAAAGATATAGAAACCAGTAACATACTTGCGATATGTGAGATCATTATCATGATCAACATCAGAGTATGCATGCAGCTCCAAGGAATAGGTGAATGGAAATAAAAGACTCTGAAAGACTGTGCCATAAAGATATCGCAAAATACGAAGAACAATTACCCAATGAACGGAAGTAGGAGAAACAACAAACTTACTAACAACATAAATAACATATGCAATGTCTGGACGAGTAATAGTGAGATATACCAAGCTCCCAAACAATAGTTCAATATAGAGTAGGATCTGACAAGAGTAAACCATTAGAAGAAGAATACCTTACGTTAACCTTAATGGAAGTATCTACAGTCTTATTATCAGTAAGTCTAGCTCACTCAAGAATATATGTAACATATTTCGACTAAGGAAGAAGATAACCTCTGGGTGAGTAGACTACCTCAATACCCAAGAAGTATCATAGAGAACCTCAATCCTTCATTTCAAGTTGTCTACCTAACTTTGTGGACTTATGAATGCGTATGGATTGATGTAAAGGTAGATCCACAATCTTAGACACAGTTGGAGGGACCATAGAGGAGAATAGAACTTCAGGTGTGCAGGAGAGTAAAGTGTTAGTAGCAGAATGATCAATCCAAATTTGTCGAACATGAGAAGGGGTATTTGAGGTACTAGGAACCTGAGATGATAAACTATTTGAATCCTCATAAAAATGATTTATATGAATAAGATTTGATTTAGTCAAGCTATAAGTAGTGGATGGAATAGAAAAGAAAGGTATATGTTCGAGGAAGACAGTATGACAAGACACATAAAGTTTCTGAGTTATTTGATCAAAATAACAATACCCCTTTTTACCTTCACCATAACTAAGAAATACATAAATAGTAGATCAAGAGGATAACTTGTTATGTTCTATATAGGACGAAGAATGAAACAAGTACAACTAAAAACTCTAAAGAAAGAATAATCAAGGGTATACTCATACAACTTTTTAAAAGGAGATAAACCGAAATATGAGAAGATAAAATTGTATTAATTAAACCTACAAAGTAGCAAGAACAACTTTGCCTTAAAATACACTAGGAACTGAAGCGAACAATAAGAGAAAACAAGTAGTTTCAATAATGTACCTATATTTTCTTTCAACAATGTCATTTTGCTAAGGAGTATTTGTACATGAGGTTTGATAAATAGTTCCATCTAAAGCAAGCAACTCATAAAATTTATTAGAGGTATTCCCCACCCAAATCATACCTAAAACATTTGATAACAATAGAATGTTGCGTTTTGACAAGAACTCGAAAGACTCGTATATATCTCAAAGAATTCAGAACGATGTTTTATTAAATAAACACAATAATAACAAGTATATTCCTCAATAAAAGAAATATAATATTGAGACTCTCCTTTTGTGGTAACTAGAGAAGGTCCTTACACATCAGAATGAATCAAATCAAATAAAGAAGAAGAAATATAAATAATTTGATTAAAAGATAAATCGGAAAATTTTGTCAGTTTACATCCACTATAATCAGAAATATCACAAGTTTGTAAATTCCCCAAGGCTCATATGGATACCAAAAATCTCAAACAATAAGACAAAGTATGACCTAGATAAGAATGCCATAAATAAAAACTAGAAGAAGAAGGACTAAAATGAAAAGAAGATAAATCAACATTAGTATCAGCAACAACAGTAACTGACATTTTTAACTCATCCAAAATATATAGTCTTTTCTCCCTTTGACATTTCCCAATCAGTTTCTAAGAATGCAGATCTTGCACATAATAAAAAGAAGAGGAAAAGATGACTAAATAATCACTAGAATCACATATCTGACCAATAGAAACAAGATTCATTATGAGATTCAGAATAAGATAGACATTAAAGAGAGATAAGTGAGGTGTGATAATAAAACCAACACTTGCTAAGGGCATATAAGTGTCATTGGCAGTCATAACATGAATAGAAGATGAAGGGGACACAAAAGAAAAAGATGAAGAATATGGAGATATATGATGTGAAGCACCAGAATCTAAAACCCATTCATAATGTGACATACCTGAAGAACTATTAGGCAATTAACCTACGAAAGAAGAAGCAGACATAGCTTGTAGCTATAAGGAGAGAACTTCTAAAATTGCTCAGCCAGAGTACTATGATCGGTGAAATGACCTAATGAGACTGTTGTTGCAATATTATAGTGTGATGGTTTATAACCCTAAGATGGTCTATGATCATTAGATTGTGACTAACTGCTAGGTTTTCAGGCTTGATTCTACTATCTCAGTTTAGGACACTGAGTCTTCCAATGACCTTTCTGCTTACAGAAACTCCACTTGTCGAAAGCAACCTTTATGTAAGGCTTGTTCACAACTGAGTCAATAAAAGGAAGTGAAGAACGATGCAAAATTGAACCTCTAAGTCCTTCAAAATCATTGATGTTACTAAATTCCCTACCTACTTCTCCTATGTATGAAAATTTGTTACAACTCTGATGTGTGGGAAATAAACTCTCATATTGGAAGAGATCACAAGTGCCTTATTAAGCTTTAATATAAGGAAGAAAACTGGTGACAAAAATTCATAAGGAGAAGGGCTGATGACGAGGAGTAATTAGGAGCATGGGAGAAACAAGTCCCAAAATAAATTAAGGAACAACAAAGTTCGATCCAAATCTAGGAAGAGGAAGGATATACAATATTATAAGTGTGGAAAAACAAGACATATAAAATGAGAATGTCCAGAGAAAATGAAGGGGGATGCAGAGAACAAAAAAGGTTCATCAAAGTTTGCGAATATAAAGAAAGAAGATTCAGAGAGCGACGACAAAGATATGCTTTCTAAGTAAGTTTCTATAAAACCCAGAACGACAACATTGGGATACAGTCAAATGGATTTTCAGATACCTAAGGGGTACTACAGACTATGAAATCATGTTTAGTAGGGGCCTTTTTGTTAGAAGTTTACGATTTAGTCTCTAGTTACACTAACTAATATTGAGTCAGAATATATGGTAGTGGTTGAGGCTGCCAAGAAAGCCTCGTGGCTTAGATGTTTGGTCAAAGAGTTGGGTATTCAATAAGGTGGAGTTCAGTTGTATTATGATAGTCAGAGTGTCATTTACTTAGCAAAAAACCAAGCACATAAATGTGAGGTTTTATAAGATAAGAGAATTGGTTTCTTCTAGTGAACTTTTGCTTTAAAAAGTTCAAATTTTTAAGAATACAATAGACATGTTAAAAATACTTTTACCACAATAAGTTCAAGCATTACTTGAACTCAATTAATTTCTCTAGATAATAGATGAGAGATGTCCTAACCTATTATTCCAAGTGGAGTTTTCCCAACTTTTTCACTAAAGGGTAGATATTCGTGCAAGGGTGGAGATTGTTGTAGTTTGTAGTTCATAGGCAAATTTCAAAGTGGAGTGGGAGTATATCGAGTGAAGCGGAGCGAAACGATAACATTTGACTCTTTGTAACTTATTTCATGTTTTGTTGCCATGGATGATTAATAGTTTAGGGGTGTGGGGGCAACGTCCTCATGGTACGGTAAAGTGATATTATAAAATATTAATACTATTTGGATGATTAGGATTTCTTGAGTAGCTAAGTCACTACTAGAAAATTGATAAATACAAATGGAAATACTGAGGGAATACAGTGGGAAAAAAATTAAAACAAAGCAAAAAAAAGATGACGTGTCATTTTTACCAACATAATTACTGACGGAATAAATTCTGACGGTAAATTCGTTGGTAAACTGTGAACACTGTTCATCATATCAATTATAAAGGGAATGACCGACTTTTCAATTCGTCGGTATTTTCCAAAGAGCTTCAGAGCTGTTAACTTTTCAATTGCACTGTTAATTGTTATTCTTTACGGACAAAATCACCGACGGATTGAAAAGTCGTCAGTGTTATTTGGTGGTTTTCTGAAAAAATTCAATTAATTTAAAATTTCCATTTAAATATTACAGACGGAATCACCGACGGATTGAAAAATCATCGGTGATTGTTGGCGGTTTTTGAAAACTTTTTACGAAATTAAAAATTTAAATTAAATATTACCAATGAAATTACCGACGAAATAATTAAAAAATATTAATATTCAATTATCCGTCGGTAAATCCGTTGCTAACGTTCCCCAATAAAAAGCCGAATCCTCTTATTTCACAAGAGACAGACTCATTTCTTATTATTCTTCTTATTTTATTTCTTCTTTTTCTTCACTATATGTAAAAAACATCAATATCTATTTCTTTCTCTTCTTTTCTCTCCTCATCTCCTTCTATTTTCCTCCATGCTCAGATATGTCTTCTTCTTCTTTATTCTTTTATCCTCTTATTTTTTTTAATTAATATGCTTAACAAAAAAAATTTTCTCTCCTTAGCTTCACTTGCAACTACATTAAGGTAAGATTTTTTTTTCTTCTTTTTTCATGATTTTTTTCACTATATTTGTTTTTTATTTTATTTTTAATTGTTTTTGTTCTTAATAATTGTATAAATGTTGTTGTGAGATTTTTTTTTTCATATGAGATCAATTTTTAGTTGATTTATTTATAGGATTTTTAAATTTTTAGCAATTGCAACTTCATTTTTTTCATATGAATTTTTTTAGTTGAATTTATTTTTTTGTTTTATTTATTTGTTGCAAATTTGTTTGAGTTGATTTTTTTATTCTTTTTTCCAAGCATTTTGAGTATTTATTATAGAGTGTTGATTTATGTTAATTTAATTATTTTATAATTTAATAAAATGATTTTTTTTTAAAAATGTTTTTAAATAATTACCGATGGAATTACCCGCTTTATTTCATCGGTATATCCCTCAGTAAATCCATTGGTAATAATAAATATTATTACCGAGGGATATACCGACGGAACAGACGCGTTAAAAAAATTACCCACTTCATTTCGTCGGTATATCCCTCAGTAATAATATTTATTATTACCAATGGATTTACCGACGAACAAAAAATTACCAATGAAAGATTCACCGACAGAGCATTTCGATAAAAAATCCTATAAAATAAATTAAGGCAATATACACCTGCATATCCTCCCTAGCACTCACTTGTCTTAATTAATTTAAAAAGCTAAACCTTGGTTTTTAAAAATAAGAAAGTGGCCGGTCAAAGCCGGCGTCTCCAAGGCTCCATTTGGGGATCCTTGGAGTAGAAAAGAGGAGACTGTTTCGAATCTAATGTGATGACGTGGCATCAGAGAAACATGAAGCTACGCCGCCTTGGTGAGGACAATCTTCGAAAGGGTTTTTTTTTTTTTTCCCTGAAATCATAAAAAATGTTCCCTGATAATATGGGTTTTACTAGTATGCTTGCAAAAACAAAAGGGTGACGTTCTGCATTAAATCCTGTTTTTTATGAATCCATCATGGTAGTGAAAAAAAAAAAAAAAACTCTCAAAATAGCCTTTAAATTATTACCCAATTCTCAATTTAATCCCAAAACATATATAAAGCAGTTAGATTTCTAATATTTAGATCACTAAAAAAACCTTTTATTTTGTGTCTGAATCACATAATTCAGTCATAATTTTTTTCCTGAAGGATTCGTGACCACAAATGCATTTGTGACAGATTCATGATTAAGATGTATGGAGTCACAAGCTCTTCGAAATTTAAAAATGGCTATTTATTTGTAGTGGATGTTTCTCGATTGACCCTTCTATGCTCGTCGGAAAATATTAATGGATGTTGACAGAAAGATCCCATTTAATGGAGGTTCCCAAAAAGAAAAGCATATGCGCGCAAGTCTTTAAATTATAAATCCATCGTCGTCAACATCATATATGTCTTGATTAGGAAGGAGAGAAAGCAGAAGTAAAGAAAATGAGCAAAAAATAAATAAATAAAATGTATTGAAATTCCTCGAGCTCCCACTTTCATCTTCCCACACATATTGAAGAGGAACGTATAGAGCAAAGTACTTTTAATTAGTATGAGTCTGTATGTTCCCCATGATCAAAACTAACACCATACAAGTTGCCTTTGCTTCTATTTGACTGGCCATCAAAATTGTGCGAGAAAACACCAGCACAGGAGCCAAAATTGAAGAAGTAAATCAAAACATACACCATGAAGTCATCTCAAATATTGGTTGGTGGAAAATAAGGAGATGTTGTTGTCGCGGAAAAGAGAGGTGATTAAGCATCATGCATCGGGTACTATAAGGTTTCAAGGATTGGTCCAACGGTCAACGTGCCAGATCTTCAACAACCCTCTTCACTGCTTCCTGGAAGCCAGACTCGTCCCAGTCAGTCCCCTATAATCAACAAATCACCACAAATCAATATATTTAGCACTCTAACGTTATTATACTTTCGAATTTTCTTTAGCAAAAAGGAAGATGATATTTAATGAATGTTTATTCCCCGAAGTTGATGGCCATAGACAGCGCCTGTGGGGTCTATATCGAATAAAAAAGTAAGGGGAATAGAATCCTGTAGGAAACCCTTTTTTCTGAGGAAAATTATGTTACGTCTCAGTAACAAAAAATCTAGGAAAGGATTAAGTGATTAGCGGATTCAGAAAATAAAGATTAATTCTTTTTTTTTTTTTTTCAAGGAGATTAAATGATTTGTTCATGTGAAAATTAAACATGGGGAATAAGTTATAATTTACTCAGTTGCACCCTTGAGAAGGGGCTCAAGCAATTGAAGTACAGACATACATACCTCAATATTGAGCCTTAGAATCACTCGATTAAAAGAAGTTGATTCTGCTGTATGTGTGCTGGCTTCAATGGATATCAAGCTCACATCCGTAACTTGTCTTAAGAACTCCAATATCCTAGTAATTACCGTGTCCAAAATGGGGCTTTCTCCTCTTAGATTCACTGCCAAGTCTATAATCCGTTGTTCAGATGTTGATTCAGATATGTGTGTAACCCGGACATCAAGTCTTTCGTATGATGAATCCCTTACTTGTGAAACTGCAGCTTTTGAAAGTTGTGCTTCTAACTTCTGGTTCTTGCGACTAAGTTCCTCAACTTGAGCCTTCAAAGATGTCAAGTACTCCCTTGTTCGAGTAAGGATAGATGCTTTATCTTTCTATATAATCGATCCAAAATCTAATTAGTGAAACTGTAGTTTAAATCCATGCAATATAAATTAATTCTACATTAATTGCTACCCGTTATCAATTCATATAGAACTATAAACTTACATGTATAGACTTGAATAAATTCTACCACATGATTCTACAGTAGTTGTTCATGCTTAAAACGCATGCATATCTAGCTAATACTATAACTGAAAGCAAATCAAATCTCAATGAATTAATTAGCTATTGGTATTCTGTAGCAATGAAAACTGGCTGGTCATATTTACCTTAGCTTCTGGGGGAAGAATTGATCTCAATGCTTTAAAGCTTTCATTAATCTTTTCTCGCCTTTTCCTCTCTGATATCATATGGTGCAACTGTGTGCTTGTTGGGCGGCCTCCGAGCATATGTTCACGTCTTTCAATATTTAAGCGTCTGTAATAGGTAATTACTCGTGTAAGCATACTATGTCTGTGTAAACTGGCTCTTGTTTGCGTTGTGGGGGCTAGAGCCGATCGATAATTGTTGAAGGCGCTAGCTCCCTGGCGTACCCAGTGCATATGAGGCAAACTATGTGAAGAAGAAGAGGAAGAAGGGGAAGGGAAAGTTAAAACTGCAAGGATGGCTCTTGTCATTACAGCATCTTCACTCTCTGGAGTTGGCAGTTGAATGTTTCGTTCTAGGGCAAACGCTTGCAGGGCTTGTTGGTGTGGGCTAGTGCTGCTTTGTATTGCTTGCAAAGGTTGCATGGCTTGTTGGTGTGGGCTAGTGCTGCTTTGTATTGCTTGCAAAGGTTGCATGGCTTCTTGAAGTAGACTAGTTGTGCTTGGTGTTGATTGCGAAGATTGAATTGCTTGCTGCTGTGGGCTAGGTTCTTGTTGCAAAGACTGCAATACTTGTTGCAGAATATTACCCGTTGGTGTCGGCAGTATTGGTTGCAGCAATTGCAATGTATGTTGGAGTGGACTGCTTGTGCTTGGCAATATTGGTGGCAGCAATGAGGGAGCCTCTCGATGTGCCTCTGGCATGTGAGATGAGCTTGGAATAGTGAAGATAAGAGAAGAGATCTCTGGGCTATCCATGGATAGCGATCTCAGAGAGGATGAAGATGATGAGGGTATGTTTGGATCAACTACTAGCGGAAGTTCTCTTAATGGAGATTGCCGAGAGAAGTCCTTCGGGAACCAATTCCTCATTTCATTTTCAATGTTAAACTGAAAAATTATATAAAACCCAGTTGAATTTCAATTAGCTAGGGTTCCATTTTCTTCTTTCCATAATGAAGCGGCTATATAACTAATCAACAATATAGCTTAACTTGAAATTAATTAATAAGTTTAGTTCAGATTTCTTACTTGGTGAGTTGCATTGGACCAGCCTAACTCAATTTCCCCACTATTGCACCCCATGAAGACTGCAGTCTAAAATGACATAAGAAGAAAATGTGAAAACATTACTCATGATCACATGGCTGTAAAGGAAATGAAACACCTTGATTTATTATCCTGGAGAGAAGAAAGTAAGCAGACCTTAATCCTTGCTTCCTGTGACAAGATAAGACACAAAGGGATATATCAATGGCAGACCTTATTGAGTTGATTGATAGATCAACAGGATGAAGTCTTTTTCTTCTTGTTAAAATGATTACCTGATAAAATCGCCTCTGTGCATCCGTAGACGCCGATCTTTGAAGCTCAAATTCCTTTAGTTCTATGAAGGGAATTTTGTTTTTGAATGCAACTCCGGGCACACGGCTGATATACATAGGATCCAGCAAACAAAGAAAGAAAGCATTAACAACCGATACATACATACATACATACATACATATCAGTAGCACATCTAATTAAAGAGAAGAAAATATAGGTGAACATGCGTTTCATACTCGTTTACAGCAAAGAATCGTTCCTGTCGATACTGATCGAAAAGCATCCTGGCAACACTCCCTGAAGAAGAGCTGGGCTGATTGCTTTCTTCATGGTAATATCCATCCCAGAAGAATAAATAGCTGAACATACACAATATTAATCATTAATGTAACTTAAAATTATATATATATAATTATGAATGAACACTAACAATAAATTTGTGATGATTATGAGAGAGGGATAGCTAGTATTGCAAGACATACTTAGATGGTTGAGGTAAATATGACCAAAGACAGATGTAAGTGCTGCCAAAACACTGCATGAAATATCGGAGAAAGTTGGCACGCTCTTCTTCACTGAGCAGGAAGACGGCGTCCATCATGAGGTCCAGGAACTAGGGCTAAGAACAATAATGTTGATGCATAGTGGAGAGATCCCTTAACTTGGGTCTCTCTATCCTATGTTCTCCTATTATGTTATTTGAAAATTCCCTCTTGATTTGATCTCCATGGATTGACGGGTGATCATGTTTGAGAAAAGTAAGCAAACTATTTAAGGAGGGGGAGAGAACGAAGGCACTGAGAGTTGAAAAATAAGCAAACTGAGCCTGCTCTCTCGCTGGGGCTGGAGGAAGAGAGAGAGCAGCTTTGAAAAGTAGCAGTGTTAGGGATTATAAGGGACCACCAATTGGTCATGAATGAACAACAAAGAGGAAAGTAAAAGAATAATGCAAGCAAATAGAGAGGAGGTTGTCTGGTGTGCAAGAATTTGAAAAGTATGAGGACTAGTAGCTTAGGACATAGAAAAATATTGAATAATGCAGGCAGGGATTGAGAAAAGTAATGGTCAAAGTCCACCTTTGGGAGAGGGTTTGAAAATAGTCAAGAGAGGAAGGCAGTGTGTCTCCTTCCTTCCTTCCAATTTTCAATCTTTCTTCGTCGCTTGTTGCTTTCTTCTGACCATTGCCTTGTTCTAAATTCTTCCCCCCCCCCCGCCCTGCTAAATAAACCTTAAATGAACTGATGTGATGCCTTTTTAGAGTAATTCATTAATTAATTACTTCACAGGAAAGTTAATTTATGGTCAAAAAAAACTTTTTATATGTTCTTTTTAATATATATATATGGTAGATATCCTTCGACTATTTCTATGTTCAATTAATGTTATTGGTGTGTAAATGGCAAATGTAATTCTCAGTGAAGAAGGTTAATAATTCATGCATGAGGTGGCGAGTTACGTGTCTGTATATTTTTATGTTTTAAAATTATTTAAAAAAAATAGAAATTTTTTTATTTGCTTTAAATAATTATTTTATTTATTTTCGAATTATTTTTATATGCTAATGTCAAAAATTATTTTTAAAAAATAAAAAAATATATATTATTTTAATGTAATTTTAAATGAAAAACACTTTGAAAAACAACCGCTACCACTTCAAACACCCCATTTTATTCTAATATAGTAATACTAGCAAATAATTAATGATTTATATCGATTTTGTAAAAACAAATATATATATATATATATATTGTTGGTATAATGGAAGAAAAAGGACCTTCGGATGATGAAAATGGAAGACCGTCGAAGAAAATCTCAGTCGTGATAGATAAATCAGACTAGGCAATATAGATACGCACCTCTTTATGCTCTCAGATTTCAAGTATAAATTGTGGGATACCAATTTGTCGGCAACTAGTCCTACCGTCGTTTTGTTCTCTTATATTTCGCATTATGGATTTGCTTTTCATTATAACAAGTGCCATATAACTATCCAGTTTCTGCACTCTTATTTCTTTTTAATTTTCTTATAATTAAAATAAATATTTTTTAAAGTTAAAATCCCTTTCCTTATTTTAAAAAATTTATAATTTACAAAGATTAACCAGTGATATCATATTAATTATTATTTAATTATGGCCCACTTTAAAAAAAATACAACATAAGAAAAAAGAAAATAACTCTATATAGGGATAATAATTTAATCTGAACGTACCCGATGGATACACATTGACCCGACCTAAATAAATATGTATTTTTTAGATAGATATTGTCAAACTTAATCCGAAACCCACCCGAACCTAACCCAAAATATATAGTTTATATTATATTGATATATTTGTAAAATATTTAGATTTTTCTTAATACAATATGATATATACATATATTTCAAATTTGACATAAAACACTAATATATGTATAATATTATCACTTTATCGATATCATGTGTGTGTATTAACTATTTTATTTTTTTATTGAAACATAAATAATAATCATATAATGAATACTCATATAGATACTTGAAACCCGATGGATAATTTATGAATATCTAAACTTCTTATTTGATGGGTAATGGGTAGAGTATGAATATTAAGAAATTCAACCCTGAGATACTTATTGTCACCCTTAAGTCCACCTAGGCTTTGTTGTCTGTCTTTTTTTTTTTTTTTTTTAAAGTAAGTCAAATATAAAATATTTAATAGGATGTCACTAGTTACTATTTGAACACTATAAAATTTATCTTTTTATTCTTATTGCATATTCATTAGCAATTAAAAAATAATTTGAATATTAGGTTTATGTATAATCATTCATCAAGTAATTGTTGATATTACAATAAAAATCTCTAATCTTATTTGAAAATGATGGCATTGTCATTTTAATAATTTTACCATATAATATAAAAAAAAAGAAAAAAAAAAAGAAAGAAAGTATAAAAAGCTGATAGTTAGGCACTCGGAAGCAGGAAAGGTTGGGCTTTTCTAACCCTAAAAGAACCAATAAAAAATAGGCTAATACTTGAAAAGAGGTGGTCTGTTTGTATGTGGTAGTGCAGTTTCACCTGCCCACACTTGAAAAAAAAAATCATTGATCAAACTTCCCTTTTAAAGATATTCTTAGTCCCTCGAAAGCTATTTTCTAAAAATGTTGAAATTTATTTACAAATTGCCCCCTTCATAACCATTTGGCATAGTTAGGGAATTGACATTTTCAAAATACCTTGAAGGATCCACGCTTTAATTTCTTATTTTCTTAGAAAATACCAAATCCACAACAACTAATTCACCCTTCACTTATTGGCAACGAACACTAATTAATACATAAAGCTTTTAATCAAAGGTGTTGAATATATCTCTACACTGTATAGAACAAGAGACATACATGTAGGTGTGTTGTTTTTCCAACCCTAAATATACATTTATAGAAAAAGAGGCCCGGACTTGAGGAAATAGTGTGTTGCCATATGATTGCGATACTATAATGCACATGGGGACTGATTTTGATCATGGATCAAAGACTTTGTGAGGTGGATAGTGGATGTTTACTAGCTAGTCCATGATAGTTTAATATATGGCATAATCATTTTTAAATTTAAATTCAAGAATAAGTATTAAATTAAATTTAATCCAATTCTTTTCAAATTTGTTTCAAAATTTAAATTGCTGGTTATTAGTATAAGAGTGTTTCAACATGGAGAAAATATCTTTGATTGAGCTGGTTTAGTTCTTAGAGGCATGGGCTATCTTAAATATGCCCAAAAAATTGTTTTTTTTATTTCAATTAAACCCCTATTATTCTTGTAATTCAGTCTTTTAATAATCAATAAAATTTTCTGATTTCTAGTTTTAATTTCTAAGTTTGTTACAAATAAGTGTCAGCGTTAGGCGAGCAATGGCAAATGAATGTCGCAATCACTGAAAATAGCCGGAAATAGTTGACAATATGAAACAAAAATGGATTTTGGGATAACTAGCTCAACAATTACAACATATGTTAGTCAAGGCACAACAACTTATTAAAATGCAAAGAAAAAACCTATAGAATCTCCTTCTACTACCCCTTTAACTTTGATCAATGTACTTCATCGACACAAAGCCGAACCACCTAGGGACAACAAGATTCAATTAAGGCCAACTAAATTAGATTTTCTAGGGTTTAATAAGGAGGATCCATTGCATATTAGATTTGAGGCATCAACCTATGATGATCTTATGGAAGCACTCATCAATCTAAAACAGGTTTCTTCAGTTGAAAAGGAGCATTTAAAAGATTAGGCAATACTATTACAAAATATCAAAGTAAACTTACGCAAAGCATAAAATAGAAAGAAAATACTGGAAGACTATTGAAGGAAATAACTAGAATTAAATGAATAAGACTAAGTGTAATTTAAGCTTCAGCCATATCGCCAATTAAGCATGCACCAAAACAAAATCTCAAAAGTTAACTTACAAACACCACAAGTTATTTAAAATACAATCAAGGGATAAGGAAAGCAATTGTAGTTTAGTGGTGAGAATTTAAATTTGGCTGCCCTAAGGACAAAGTTTTTTAAAGGGGAAGGCAGTGTAATAGACCTAGGGCCTAATTTTAACCTTAGACTAAAAAAGGGGTGACGTGGACAGTGGATATTTTACTAATCCATAATTGTTTGACATGTGATATAACATCTTTTAAAGTTTAAACCCATGACTAAGTTTTAAATTAAATTTAATTCAAATCTTTTCAAATTTGAATTCTATACCACTTCAAACTTTCAATTCTTGGTTATTGGTATAATTTGAAAAATGTAAGAGTGTTTTATCACGGATAAATATCTTTGATTGAATTGATTTAGTCTTTGAAGTCTTGGGCTAATCGAATATGCCCATAAATTTATTTATCTTTCAATTAGATTTTTATTATTCTCGTAATTTAGTCTTTTCTTATCTAATAAAGTTTTTTAATTTCATGCTTTAGTTATCATGTTTGTTATAGAGACCCCAAATATCCACACTTATAAAATAAAAATTATGGATTATTGTCAATATATCTTAAAAAGGTTAGGTGGATGTAGATTTTATGCCTTTTATTGAGATGTAATTGTCTCTTGTTAGTTTGATTGGTTGATTATTTGAGTGTTTATTTTATAATTTTTTGTAAGACTACCTTAAGCCTATTTCATGCTTGTTTGTTATTATTTTATAAAAAGGTTAGGTGGACCAAATCTTTTTTTTTTTAGTGTTTGTAACTTTTGTAAATTGTAGTTATGATGTCTTCAATATTAAACCAAAAATCTTTTTATTTTAAAATTTTTTTTCTAATTTTCATGGTTGTCACTTTAGTTTAAAATGATTTCGAGTCTATTTTAGCATCAATAGTTAGTTTTCTTTTTAGCAATTATTGCGGCGCCTAGTTTGCATTTATAATAATTAAAACTCTTTTAGGTGTCAAAAACAATATTTAATTCTTTGTTTATATTTATTCATGTAATTAGTTTTCTTTAAAGAAATTTTAAAATACTCAATCAATAACTACACTACTTAATGAGTCCAATATGAAGAGAGAGACAAATATAGAGATTAAAGAGAAAATAATATCTGCATCTATAAGAAATAATAATAATATCAACATTTAGACACAAAAATATATTTTTTTTTAATATTTCGTCTCCTTGTATATATCTCTTTTCTATTAAGTAAGTATTAGTAATTACTCTCTAAGTACCATAAAATATTTTATATATGTCCAAACAATTTTTAATCTGTTTTAGGCTTCAAAAAAATCTTTGTTTCTTAAGTTAATATGTTTGCTAATTACAATTTTATACTTTATTTTTCACGTCAACTCTCATTGTTTAGGTTCTCGTTCTTGGTTTTGTTTATAGTTTGTCATAAACAAATGTTTTTTAAGGAATAACTTCGAGTTGTTTTAGTTTTACACTAGTGGGGGTGGGCTTGCGCTACGCTGCGGGTTAATTGTTTTGGCATAAAAAATATTAAAAAACATTAATATCCAAGAACGTTAGGTCGATCTGTAAAATAGACCCAAGAGCCTTGGGTCTGGCTGCAACGCCTGACCCAAGAATAATATTTATAATATTAATTATAATACCAATAGTTTTGGGTACAGTAAAATCTAAATAATAACTACACTACTTATTCCAATAAATAGTGTTTTGCGAGGAGGGGTATAGTAAAATCCCCTAATGAGATTATGATAATCTAATGAAAAATAAACAAAACAAATCATGAAGTTTAATTCTCAATCAAATCGATATTAAAAGATGAAATTGAAAGAAAAAAAACTAATTAAGAAAAAGAAAAAAAATCTGAATCAACGGGGTTAACTTGCCAAACCAGGTTAACTTGTCAAACCTGAGATTCGTATCATGAGAGTATGATAACTAAATAGAAAAAAATTTAATATTAATGAACTAAATCAAACAAAAAAAGATTAATTAAAAACAAAAAAAAAACCTATAATTAAAAGGCATCTACCTTTCACCGTGGATTTGCACAGTGCAATCCATAATGAAAAAAAAAACAAAACAAAACTTATAAGTAATAATATTTTTTTAAATGTATTAATTATTATATCAGCAATATTCATTATAATAAAATAATAGTATTTATAATAATAATAATAATATTTTAATAATAATAATAATATTAAACTTACATGACTCAAGTTTAAGTGGGTCTGGCTGCAACGCCAAGCCCAAAAGCCTTGGATCTGGCTGCAACACTAGACCCAAGAGCCTTGGATGTGGATCTAGTTGCAAGACCGTGTCATGAAAGTGTGATAACTAAATAGAAAAAAAATATAATATTAAAGAATAAAATTTTAAAAAAAGATTAATTGAAAAGGAAAAAACAAAGAAAAAAACAAAGCAAAGCACTATTCCAATGAATAGTGCTTTGCAAGGAGGGGTTTCCCTCATGAGATCACGATAATCTAATTAAAAGTAAACAAAACAAATTATGAAGTTTAATTCTCAATCAAATCGATATTAAGAGATGAAATTGGAAGAAAAAAACTAATTAAGAAAAAGAAAAGAAATCGAATCAATTAGGTTAACCCGCCAAACCAAGTTAACCAGTCAAACCTAGGATCCATGTCATGAGAGTGTGATAACTAAATAAAAAAAATTAACAAACCAAATCAAACAAAAAAAATTAATTAAAAAGAAAAAAACAAAAAGAAGCAAAAAAAAAAACTTATAACTAAAAGCATCAGCCTTTTCACTGTGGATTGCATTGTGTAATACACAGTAAAAGGCTTATCTCCTTCAGTTATAGTTAATTGTTTTTTAGTTTTTTTTCTTAGTTGTTGTAATTGGTAATCCCTATTTATGTTTTAGATTCATGTCTCTTTTAGGATTATTATTTTTCATGTATTGCTTTTATTTTTCATGCTAATTTTTGTTTTAGATTTCACTCAATTCATATCATTTTAAAAGTTTGTGTTTTATCATCCTTAAGGCTTTGTCTTATTTCTTTAGTTTCATTTTATTTTGTCCATTTTCATGCTTATTTATGTTTTGCTTGTTTTGATAAAAACTATTTGCTTTGCATTTGCTATTATATGTTTCTACTTATCATTTCACATTATATATTATCACATTATATCTTAGTTTTTAAAAGAATTAAAAAGTTTTTGAAGGTGGGTTACTAATTATGAGAAATGTTATATTTTTGTGTTTGTATATATGCTTGGTTATTGAGTTAACTCAATCTAATTTGTAGTGCATATATATGTTTAAAACAAATTGGTGATTTTGTTATGAAACTGGTTATTCTTCCATAATTAAACCCTGACATGTTTGCATATACTTTACTTGTTTTCGTATGATTATTTATAATACTTGTTTTTTTTTGCTTTTCCTTATTTATATGCATGTTATATATGTTATGTAATAAGTCCACCATCATCTCAAGGACAAGGTTGTTTATATCATTATTTATTCATCAATCCTTATAGGACTATTATCTATATTAATGGTGGTAGATAATTTAAGGGTGCTTATTATTATTATACTAATATTTCTCAATTCAAGTCTGTTAGATCTATAATTTGAGGGTGCTTTATCTATACCCTAAAAAAGGGATGTTTATTGCAATATCCACCACCATGTAGAAAAGAACAAGAGTTTAAGGAAATAAATTGCATGAATTTAAATGTACTGGAAAGATAAAATAAAAATGTAAATAAAAGAAAGAAAAACAACAAAAATCCTATATGAGAAAAGATAAATTTAAAAGTAAAAATTGAATATGTGGAGCAAGACCTCATTTATAGTTGTATTAATGGCTCTATTTATACTATTTACACAAGTAATTCTAATATTATAAATATGTCAGTATTAGATAAAGAGATTTATAAATCCTAATACAAACTTAACTTCTCTTCTATTGATTCTTATATGAATCATATGCTAATTTATGAGTTTTGGTTTTTTATTTTATTGAAGACTCATATTCTAAATAGAACTACATCTTCTAGTTTATCCACATGCTTTCAATTATAGGTCAATTGCTTTCTCTTGGTTAATCATGATTTCTGGTCACTTGGTCATCTCTTTTTTATTCATAATTGATTTAGATTTCTTCCCCAATTTTTTCATGAAAAATTATTATTCTCTATAATTAATATGTGCATGTTTATTTTAAATGTAAACAATAACCTCATATTTCTTTATTGCTCAAATGAAAGAATATTAACCCTATCATATTTATATTAAAATCGATTGGATAAAATCAATCAAGTACGAGGTGGAATTGCATTGTTCACTTAATATCGTTAATAATGTATAAACATATGTTTGACATGTTAAATGTTTTAGTCACTCAGATTAATTTAAAAAATATGTGTTCTAGCTTTTAAGTTACAATTTTTTAAGTTTCTCATACTACTCCCAATTCTTCATCTTTTACTTGAAAAATTCCTAATCTTTTTATACGCAATTAGAAATTCTCCGGTAAAGATTCGACCAAAAACCTTAAACATCCTTCTTATTTTTTTAAGACAAGAATGACAGTGTTAAGCTTTTCTCCATCAAAACCCATATTATCTCTCCTTATCGAAACCTCATGAACTACTTACCCAAAGTCAAATGGTCTATCATTAGTGTTACATTAGGAGACATGGATGGAAATTGTCATGGCTAGTTTTATGTAAAGATGTCTCAAGAATAGTATGATCATCATTTTTTTCTGGATATTGAGAGAGAGAATTCCCTCTAATATAATCATGTAAATCTTAATACAAGGAATAAGCCAATTCTGATATGGCCAAGCACTGATCTTGTTAATAACATCATATAGTTGAGTAGAATACAACAAAGCTTCAGTGAATAATGGAAGCATCAAAATATCTTCAATGATATTTAGCTATCCAGAATCACCACCAAACCTAACAAGGAACTGTTAGTCACTCTTTCTTTATTTTAGCAACACCCAATGTTATAACCCAAATTTTGACCCATTTGCCTTTTAATCTAATTTTAAGGGGTTAAAATTTGAAATTAAAAGATTAGGGGTTTAAATGTAAAATTTGGAAACTTCAAGGACCAAATTGAGAAATGGTCATTTTCGGTCCAAAACAGCATTGTTTCAACCATGCACAGTTTCTTCTTCTTTTTCCTCTAATGCTGCAAACCGGCCTACAAAGAAGAGAAAGAATGTGAAATGCCAGCATCCCAATCCTGCTAAAACACAAAGATTAATCCCTATCCTCATGAAGATCACTGCCCCGGGGAGATAAGGATCAAGCTTGGGTATCCAAGTCCTAGTGAAACACCAATACATCCCTCCCAGTCGTGCTTATCTAGAGACAAGCCATGCGCGGAGAGAAGACCAGGCACGTCCCCTATAAATACAGAGCTCAAGGGACGAAAGCAAAGGAGAAAAAAAAATGGAAGAGAAAAGCTGAGTAGAACATCTAATAAGAGAAAAGAAACAGAGGGACGTTGTAAAGAAAAACAGAGAAGAAGAGAATGCACCAAACAGAGAAGAAAAGAACATACAGAGGCAGGGAATATTGGATAGTCATTGCGCGGTGGCCATCCCTTTGCGCTCGTTCATCTCCAGAGCAATCTCCAGCAAGGTAAGCTTTCCTCTCCCTTTTCATTCTTTTTTAATCTTCAATGCATTTAGAATTGTGTACCTTCGTATTATGCCATACACGCGTGAACAAGTTCACGCGTGCTTTGCCTAGCCGAGTCACTGGCTTGGGCCGTGTGGATCGGACTGGGCTGGCGGGTTCTGCCCGCTTGACCCATGGGCTGGACTGGACCCAGCCCCAAAAAAAAAAGAAAAAGAAAAAAATGGATCCGGTCTGGGCTTTAAGCCCAGCCGGCCCTAACTTGTGTTGCTAAGGGTGTGTTTGGCAAAAACACACCCTTATGCCTTGTCCATATATTTTATCCTTTTCTACTTTGATATTTAGCCAAATAAGCACTGTTTCAATATCAGAAAATTATGAAAATATTTGGAAATCTTCGTTGATTTATTTTTGGGCCCTTCGCACTTTGTTTTATTTTTTTTGTTTGCGTTTTGTATTTTTTTTTATGCTATGTGCTCAATCCGAGACTATCATCATTAAATGCAAATATGTTGTGCAATACTCTTTTTATTTCCATCTAAAAATGGCAAATAATAATAAAGGATAAACAAAAGAGAATATGACATAGAAAAATTCTTCTTCAAATTCACTTTTTTGTAAAATTATTCACTGACGCCAAAGTCAGGAATATTGTATTTTTTTTGGGTTTGTGCAATATTTACCAATGTCAGAGATGGAAATATTCATATGAACTGTTCATTGACGCCAAATTCAGGAACATGAAAAGAAGAATAAAAAAAGGAGAAAAAGAAAAAGGAGAACAAATTCTTAGCAATTTAAGACAAAATCAGCAATGCAGTCTGCCTTAGATTAGATAGGGCATTTAAGGGGTGATAATATCTTCCCTTTTATGTAACCAGTCTCGTACCATAGAATATATGTTTACCAGTTACGGTTCCTAGTGACCATAATACTAGGTGGCGACTCCTCGAACTAGACATTTTTCTCTAAAAGAACAAGATGCTAGATATTTGTTTTTTTTTCCAATCAAAATTTAATTTTTAATTGGTCGCCGTGATGTCCGGGTGTGACACCCAATGTCTTTCTTTTTGGATGCCTATAACTAGTTGGTAAGGAGCTTTGTGCTTCTGTCAAAATTTCTACAAGTTCTTTTGAAGACTTGCTTATAAAATGATTCCATAAAAAGAGAAAGATCATTGTTTTGCTTTGGATATTGAAAGTTAGAATTCCCTGTAAGATAACCATGTAAGTCTTAAAACAAGGAATAAATCAATTCCAATATAGCCAATCACTACCTATGTTCATTTCATTATATTGTGATCATATGTTGAGTAGGATGCAACAAAGATTTAGTGAATAATAGAAGCATCAAAAGGTCCTCGATATTATTTAGCTATCTAGAATCACCACTAAACCTAATATGAAACTGTTAGCCACTCTTTTTTTATTTTGGTTAAAATCTAACATCTTTGTTTTCAAGTATGGGATGCAAACTATCACTTTGCATGACCTTGATTTAGTTGGAGGCCCATACCTAGCAGGTCAGAAGCTTTGTGCTTCCATCCAAATTTCTACAAGTTTTTTTTTTTCTGGAGAATTGCTTATGAAAATTGCCACTAGAAAAGGAAGACCACCTCTTTGATTTAGAAATTGAGAAAGAGAATTCCATGCAAGAAAACCATGTAAATCTTAAACAATGAATAAGCCAATTCCAGTTTTGGCCAATCATTAACCATGTCAATTACATTATATGGTTGAACAATATGCAAAGAAAATTATAAAGTGGTTATAATTATAAGGATTCCTATTGTATTAAAGAATTGTTTCTAAATTTTCTTGGTCAATTGTTTATTAAGATAGGACATTAATAGAGTTATTGAGATTGA
The DNA here is from genome assembly GCA_019202695.1 of Populus x sibirica. Classification (NCBI taxonomy): domain Eukaryota; kingdom Viridiplantae; phylum Streptophyta; class Magnoliopsida; order Malpighiales; family Salicaceae; genus Populus; species Populus x sibirica. The sequence goes on from JAGMVL010001159.1 coordinate 3,335,572, forward strand.
TACATATTATGTTCTTTTCTTTTTTAAATGAAGCAATTGTTATTATAAGCTAAGGTATGAAGGATATTTGGAACTAATATGCAAGTAATTGTCAGATGACATGTGCACTAAATTGACCTACATGAAAATCCCATATGAAGAGATCACTCATATCTATGGAAATGCTTATGTGGTAGTTGTGTAAGTGATCCTTATACTTGAGATCACTAAATTATCTTATATAGGGAATGCTATGCTTAGATTATGATTGCACGTTGTCTTGATCAAGGTTAACAAACATGTATTTATTGGGTATGATAAGAATCATATAAATATATTTAAGTGACCAAGAGATGATTCATCATCATGGGTAAATTAGGGAAAACGCTTCACATGCTCTAAAATAGTATTGATTATGACATCCTTGCACAAAATAGAATGAGATTTGAAAAGAGTTTCAAATCTTATTTAAAGAATCTATGACTATAGTACTGAGAAAAAAACATGATTTTATAGAGCATTTACATTTCAAGCTCAAATATATAAATCAAAACATTCTTAATAAAGTGATAATAATTACACTATGAAACTGATCACTAAAAAATTAAGTCAAATCACTTATGACTTTTCTAATATTTAAAAAATCATGACATGTTACTAGATGTTACACTTGACCTTCAAATATAAATAAATCAATTTATTTAATGGATTGATAATAATAATAATAATAATAATAATAATAATAATAATAATAATAATGCGATAAAAACTAAGATAGATGGTTCTAAGAAGTCATCTAGTTTAAACTATTAAATCTGAAATTCTAAATGAACTGGTTGACCACTTATTCATTAGTGATGAACACCAAGGAATTTCGTAGGAACCGGTCGACCGATTGGCTTGATCAATTTGAACTGGTTGATCATTTTAGCTGATAAAGGAATAATAACGACAATAAACAACTGGTACAACATGATGACCCGCCAAACTAGCCTCTTAACCAAATTAGGTGAGAGTTGGCTAAATGTGACCGAATCAACCTAGCGAGTGCACTCACGACTTGGTCAAACTTATCAAAACCCAATTTAACTTTTAATTTTTTTTTCAGAAACACCATTGATTTAACATTTTTAAAAAATAAAAAATAAAACAATAATGTTTTGGATTGATCATGGTAAAACCGAGTTAGTCTGCCAAACTTGTGACATAGATCATGGGCATAACCTGGTTTAATAACTTTGCTTTTTGAAATCCATTTTTTATTTTATTATAGAGTAATAAAAATAGATATTTATTAAAAAGGCAACAAATACAATTGTGAAGGAGAAATGTATTTTTTCCATCAAAATTGTTTTTTTGTGATTCATGTAATTTATTTATTTTTTTGCTTGGATAAAAAATTGATTTTTTTAGCAACATAGTTTATTGAATAAAAAATAACGACAATCGAGAAAACAATTCGGGAAAACTATACCAATATGAACTAAAAATTAAAAAAGAGTATATTCACATTTTTTTTATTTTGACTAATCTTTGTGAAAAGTATGTATTGCTTTTCAAGGAAAAATTATTATGATCATTGAAGCAAGTACTAATTAGAAAATCATGAATTGATAAAATTTACACAATTATAGGAACAAATATGTTAACAATAAATTTTAAATCAATTATATAATTATTTATTTTTTTTCTTGGATAAAAAATTGATTTTTTTACCAACATAGTTTATTGAATAACAAATAACAACAATCGAGAAAACAATTCAGGAAAACTATACCAATATGAACTAAAAAGTAAAAAAGAGTATATTCACTTTTTTTTTTTTTTACTAATCTTTGTGAAAAGTATGCATTGTTTTTCAAGGAAAAATTATTATGATCATTGAAGCAAGTATTAATTAGAAAATCATGAATTGATCAAATTTACACAACTATAGAAACAAATATGTGAACAATAAATTTTAAACAAATTATATAAATAAATTTAAAATTAAAAAATTAAAAAATTGATATTTTATTCTATTTCAATATTAATGAACAATTTATTTTAAAAATTATGCATATGAGGTTAATATATAATTATCCATAAAACAATTGATAATATCATTATAAAAAAAACCATAATTTTATTAAAAATAATGTCATAATACTTTATAAGCAACATCTTTTTTTTTTTAATAAAACATAGTGATAATTAGCAACATCTTTTTTTTTAATAAAACACAGTGATAATTAAAATAAAGGCTTGTTATAAATTTTAATCATTTAAAAAAAGTAGAAAAAAATATATCTCTTCTATCTAAAACTCATTTCCTTGTTCATGTACCTCTTTATTATTTATCCAAAGCATGTTTTTTTTTCTTATCATTAGTACTATTTTTAAAATAAAAACTCATCATAATATCAAAAGAAAGTTTTGGTTAAAAAATAATAAAATAATGTCATAATATTTTATCTGTGATTGAAGGAAAAAAAAAAGTAGTTAATGTGATAAAATCAAGTAAAAAATCTATCAAAAAAGTGAAAAAAAACAAAAAATTTATTTTCATTGAATATCCATGAGTATTTGTGTTTGTATATTATGTATATAATAATTGAAAAATAAATTGTTGACATTCCCATAAAAAACATTTTAATATAACTTAAAAACTATGGAAAATTTGACTAATAATTTAAATATAATGTTAGGTATGTTATTTATAGTGCATTTCAATCAAAATCTTAAAAAGAAAAATAGAAAGAAGAAGAAGAAGAAGAAGACCATATAAAAGGCTACATGCCTAAGACAAAGAAATTAGGCCCACGTGTCTGTCCCAACAAAAAGAAGGGTTTGCGCCTATAGACTTGTAAGGATAGGCTCACACGTTTAGCCTTCTTTTTCTTTTATATGTTTAAGACAAATGGTAATACACACTTTCATTTTTTCAAGAAAAATTAAATAGGTAACTCGTTGTCTAGTAGTCCAGATTCCAACTACCACCTCATGGCTAGAAAGCCAATCTGAAGTTTTTTTAACTTAAAAAATCAATTTTCACAGATTTTCACCAAAAAAATACTTAATAAACACCCTACAAAGCTCATAAACTTATTTATAACCTAAAAACTCTACTTACTCATTCAAAACATTATAAAATTAAATCAAATAAAAAAATTCTTCCTGAACCCCAACCTACCTTTTCTAGTGAGTCAAAAGCTTAAAAACATCTCGATGTAACTTTTCTCATCAAGAGAAACCCAAAGACACCAAGATCAGCCTTTTTAATGCATGGAATGTGATCGATCGACTACTTTCTCTCCTCTTTTATTTTTTAGCAACTTTTTTTCTTCTCTTAAATTTTATTGATTGATATATAAAAAAAAATGAAGTTTAGGACTGAAATATAAAATCCCCAAAAAGGGATCAAAACTAAAAAAGATTAAAAAAATAAAAAATACAAGGACCAAATTGTTCTTTTCAAATCCTCATGAACAATAGAAAACAATAAGTTATTTTTATTTTATTATATAATAAAAAAGAAGCAATGATGGTAAATGGACTAATTTTTATTTTAAAAAAAATGATGATGACTTGCACAAAAAGAACGCTTGCCTAAAGGGAAAAAATTATGAAGATCAATTCTGAAACAACCCAACACTAAACAATGAAATTGAAAAAAAAATAAAAAAATAACCCATGTCAACTCAAGATTGCATGTCAACCCGCGACTCGAGTTATTAGGTCGAGATAACTCTTTAAAAAACAAATAAAAATAAATTATGAAGAATAAATCATCAAGATTAATCACAAATCAAAGCAATGTTAAATGATCAAATAAGAAGAAAAAAAAACTCCATTTTTCATGTTACATGTTATGATTATTATTTATGTTTACTTATTATTATTTTAAACTATTGAAGTTTATTGTTCATTGTATAGTAAATTTTGTTTTTTAATTCATTTCCATTCTACTTCTCACCCTCACCTTCATTTTCATTTTCATTTTTTTTCTATTGTTTTCTTTACTTGAACAAAAGATTAGTCTCCATTGGCTGTATATTGAACTAAACATGGTAATTTGTTCAACTTGATTCCACTAAGTAGCCAAGCACATGCATGTATTCTACTTCCATATAGAGCCTGCTTTCAAGTCTGTCATTGTTAGTTGAAAGCAACGCAAACCCAAATCTTTTAATTTTCTAATATTATTTCTTTGCCTTTCCCTGTTAGAACATTGTTTTTTTTATGTTTTTCGTAAGAGAGACCTCCTCTCTCTCTCCCTCTCTCTCTCTCTCCCCCTCTCTCCCCCTCCCCATCAAGTGAAACCAAAACCAGTGGATGTCTCTCTCGTCAGAAGTCATACCAAGAGGGAGAGAGATAAGAAAGAGTAATTGGCTCATTGTTCTAACTCATGGATGGTAATCTGATTAGGACATGTATATCTTGTGTCATACAAAGATGGCGTTAATATTATAGATATGTTTTTTTTATATTTTTAATCAATGAATGAAAGGATGGTTTGTGTTAATTAATACAAATCAATTGATTAAAAACTAAAGCTCAAAATCAATTTTTATTTCATCTTTTTTATTTATCCATTTTTTCTTGTTCAAGTGAAAATATGTATTTTTTATTAACAACATATTTTTTAATTACGAACAACTAAATTTCATTTTATTATAGCCAAAAACCACACAAAATAAAAGTCTTGGAAACCATAATAACCTCATATTCAACTTCAACACGGTTTTTAATCAGTTTACAAATAAAAAATTTTAAAAAACTTTTTTTAAAAAAACCTAATCTAAAGGGAAGACTCCCCTTCATTAAACATATTGACACAAAAATTGGTTTTTTCTTTTCTTTTTGTTTTTCGGTGACTTTCTTTCTTTTCTCAACATTTAAAGACTAAAATGTGAATAAAATAAAGTTCTAGAATCACATCATAAAAATCTAAAACTATAAGGAATGAAAATATAAAATAGAAACTTTATGAATGAGATTTAACCTTTACAAAACTTAAAGGAATCAATTGAAATTTTTTCAACATGCAGAGGCAACATAAAAAATGAAGTTTACGAGACTAAAATATAAACAACTAAGACTACAAGGGTCATTAATGAAAATTTCATGAAATTGAGGGATCAAATTGAACTTTTTTAAAAAAGTCATTGATCAAATTGAAAACAATGTTTAGGATCAAATCATAATCACTAACTTGCAAGGATTAAAATGTAAAATTAAAAACTTGAGGGATGAAAATAGTTATTTTCCTGTACAATGCTATTGGCCAATTATCAAGATCACTTTTTATTTAATTCTTTATCATTAAAATAGATATTTGAACAAAAAAAAACAAATTAAATTTTGGAAAAAAAAATATCTTGTTGGAATAATTATTATTTTGGATAACATAAAGGATAAAATTAATAAACATGATTGGGGGTAATCTTTTTTGAGTTAATTTTAGTTGAAATGGAATGGAAAAATTGTATAATTTATTTTTTATAAAAAAAAAAAACAACTAAATTATTGCAAAGGCAAGACTTAGGATGCACATGCTTTAATTGAGATTTTCTTTATTATAGTCTTCTTATTGGTCCCTTACTCTGAGGGTACACTTCTCATCATCCTCAGCCCAACTTGCTTGTTGTTTAACGACAAAAAGTCAATGTCTCGTATGAAACGACAAATGTGAACATGTAAGAGAGAAAATGATGATATAAAGTATTTGGAAGAGTTCTTCACTCGTGATTCGTTCAAATACTTTTCAAATTGTTCACGCTTCGAAATATCGATGAAGACCCGATCACCCTTCTTTATGTGTTCCCACGTGCCAATGGAGAATTTTCTTCATTTTCAGAGGGTGACAATTCCATGATTAATTATTTGCTGATTCAACTAATGGATTATTTGATTGTAGTTTCAAATTAGCAACTTGCTAGTAGCGCACTGCCGCGGGTATTCATGCATTCATACACACACACACACACACACTTTACAGCAACTAAAATAAATATTTGTAATAAAGCAAACATTTAAATTCTGAAATAAAAAATATATCCCTACAGTAAAAAAAAACTCTATTTTTCATCCATGCATTCCTTTTTTGTTTTGATAAAAAAATATATCTTTTTTATTAGCAACATGTTTTTTTAAAAAAAAAATTGTAGCCAATTACAATAAATATTCATAAAATTTTAACAATTTAAATTTTTTTTAAAAAATGCATTCTTTAATCAAAACTCTCATTCCTTATTTATGCATTTTTTTTAAAGGAAAAGGGAAAAGAAAACATGCCTCTTTTGTTAGAAGCTTGAGTTTTTTTAAAAAAATCACTATGATTTGAAAAGTAATTTCCAATAAAATATATTAAAAAAAACAACATGTCCTTGCAAACCGTATAAAAAGTTAAAAAAATAAAAAATTATATAAAAATAGACAACAAAAAAAATAAAAGAATTATTCTCATTAAATATTCATGAGTTTTATAAGAGTAATTTGTATAAAAAAAAATTATACAAAGATACAAGGGGTATGTCCCAAGAAGTACAAAGACTCGTTACCTGGAGTCGATAGACCTTAGGCAATAGGTACTAAACAAACCAAATAAAAAATCAAAAGGTCCAAGACACAGATTGCATGAACAACAGTTAGGCATCTGGTCGATCAGTTCCTAGAAACCCTAGAAGTGGTTGACCAGTTGTACAAGAAGAAACCTATAATAACCTATAAAAAAAACTCACAAACCGATCAACTGACTTCTGGTAAAGCCCGGAACCGGTCGATCGATTCTGAAAAAGAGCAAAAATGTGAACTAGAGCTCGAAGGACACGATGGTGGTACCTCATGATACTAGAAGGAACCATATGGACTTGAGGGCAGCTGGGATCTGATATAGTGGCGCAAGCTCAATGAACCTGAACCAAATGAGTTAAAAAATATCCTTACTTACATCATGGTAAGGTTTGTCAAACATTATGCAATCCCTAGCATAATGACATGCCTTTTGCAAATTATAGCATTTAACTTTTAATTTGTCAAACCTGGATCTCGGATTGCCACTATTAGTGTAACTGTTAGACCAGTTTGCTTTATGTGGTTGACCGGTTCGCTTGTTGAGGCTGTCTCGGCCTCCTCTTCCAAATCTGCCTCTTGCTTTTCTTTCTCTACTTTGTTTATGTCCTCTACCTTCTTAGAAATATCCAAAATCATCTTGCTTTGAAAAAAATACTTATGCACTAACATCCTCTTTAATCTCATTGACTCTTTCCTCATGAACTTGTAATTTTCTCATTAGACCTTGTATTGAACGAACATCCATATTTTACAATTTTTATATCGCGACCATCACATAATGGAACTTCTTTTGCAGCGAGTGTAGGATCTTCTTTACCACACATATCTCTTCAATCTTCTCTCAATATCTCTTCATTTGATTGTATATGGCCAATACTCTTACAATATATTCTGAAATATTCTTCGATTCAAGCATGTGCAACTTTTTAAAGTTACCACGTAGCTTTTGTAGACCTACCTTTTTCACATTATCAACTCCTTAGTTTGATTCTTGCAAGATTTTCCTTGCTTGCTTGGTGGTGGTTGCGTTGATCACTATCTCAAATGTGACATCATCCAGACATTGATAGATGGTTGTTAGTGCTTGTTGATCTTTCCTTCGTGCCTTTTGCACGGCCTCCCTTTTGGCTGAAGTCAACATTGCTCCATTTATAAGCTCCTCAAAGCCTTTTTCAACTGTCTCTCATACATCTTGGGAACCTAACCAAGCTTTTACTCGAATACACCAAGTTCCATAGTTGTCTTTTATCAACCTGAGACATTGAAGTGGGAAGCTTGGATTGGCCATGTTAAATAATCAAACCTAAGTTTTGCTACCACTTGTTGGAAGTAAAGCAGATGTGGTATAAGATTAACACAACAATGCAAGGTCAAGAACTCAAGAATAAGAATTAAGAAGATTGAGAAGAAGGTATATTTTTATTAAGTGTTTCTCTCTAAGCTCTCTGAGTTATTCTCTCTCTCTTTTGTGCTTTTTAATAATGCTGAATTACAAGTCTTTTTATAGGTATAAAGTCCTAGATAATCAAGGAATTAAACTAATACGGAGAAATCCTAATTTGAACAAAATTGTATTCTACCGACTAAACCGATTGATCATTTCTAAATCTTTTAAAATCCAAAATCTAGTTTACTTTCAACAAACTCTTCTGCTATGAAGCAATTATACGAGGAACTAATCATTACCAAAGGTGAATAAGTGAAAGAAAAAGAATGAAAAGCTATCATGCTTCGGCGAAATGCAGGGTGAGATTAGGTTTAAAGGATTGTGGTAGTTCGTAAAGAATGTTATGTACAATTAATTTAAGATGTAGAAAAACCTATGAAGAAATAAAAAAAAAAGGAGAAAAAATATATCAGAAAGAGGGAAAAAAAAGATTAAAAACGGTTGAAATTCACATGGATGAAAACCAACACATCAAGTGAGCCATGCCTAAGAAAAAAAAAACAAGAATTTTGTAAGTAAGTACCAAACCAGGGTGGAGAAAAGTTCAACCCCAACAAACTCAACCTTACCTCTGATGTTAAAAAGAAAAGCAATTGTTTATTTATCTTTTGAAAAGAAAGAAACTGCAAAAGCTGAAGCAAAACATGACAACAAATGTTTTAAGATCGAATAACAAAGGAACAAAAAACATTAACATACAAAATCAAATGATCAAAGCGGTTCACACTAGTTATTTGGAAACACTACCAGAAATTCGCCTAAAACCAACGGAATTACCGATGGAATAATTCTGTCGGTAACTTGCGGTGATAATTACCAACGGACACTATTATGTCTGTAATGTCGTAGGTATATACCAACGGAATTGGTCTGTCAATATATATCAACGGCATTACAACGGAATAGATAAAATTAAAAAAAATGGTTCAATGACGTGGAAGTTTTTGCTAGCGATTTTACTGACAGACTCACCGAGGGATTTAAAACGAGATCTTCGTACAGTGACGTGACCAATTCATCATCAGAATGGTCGAGAGAACCACCGAAAGAATGAGTCTGTCGGTGATTCCATCAGCAAAAGTTAATATATCACCACTCTATCAACTATCTCCTCTACTATTTCTCCTTCTTCTTTCCCATCCCAACTCTCCCCTCCCAAACTGCAAACAACCAACCCCTAAAACAAATCCCCCTCTTCTCAACACAAGTCATATTTCTTTAAGTTTTGTGGTCACAACATCTGTGTTCTGATTTATTGTGGATTTTATCATTTTTTGTAAGTAAATCTATCTTTTTTAATTTTAACATTTAAATGTCAATTTTACTATTTTTTTAGTATATGTATTTTGTTAGTGTGTGTATATGTTTTATTGTTATTTCTCAAACAAACTTGTAGTATGAATGTATAATTTTGTACTTGTTATGGTTTGTTTTAGATTTTGTAAAATTATATTTGTTTGTAAATTGTTAAAACTTTGTTGAATTACCGAATTACATGTGTTGTGGTGAAATAATTAATAGCTTGTTTAACGGGTACGTTTTAATTTTTATCAATGTTATTGCGGAGTTGTAATTTCCATAAATTGATATGTATAAGTTTGTATAAAGCTTAATAATTGATAATGAATATTTATGAGAAGTTTTAATTAGTTTGTTGGATAATCTCGAGGTAAACCAATATTTTTGCAAATTTCTTTACCTAACATAGTTAATTAATACATGTTGTCTAATTTTATAGAGGTTCGATAGAAGTCATGGATGATCATTCATGGATGTATCGAGATTCACCCCAAGGATTGTGGAGGATGGATTATTGTAACGGGGTTCAAGGTTTTATTAATTTCGCAATATCTATTCCTAGAAATTTTACTGGAGACGGTATTAGGTGTTCATGCAGGAAGTGTCAAAATAAAAAGTATCTGCATCCAGATGCTGTAATGATGCATCTTCTACTGAGAACAGTAATCCTTACACAAATATGGTTATGGATGCAATGAGAATGAATCAAGGTAATGTTAGTCAATGTCCAATCGTAGAAGAAAAACCTAATATAGATGCAGCAAAGGAGTTTTGATCTGTTGAAAGATTCTGACGAACCATTATGGGATGGCTGCACGAACCACAGTAAATTATCGACCGGAGCACAGGTGTTCACCATCAAGTCAGATTGTGAGTTGAGTGAGGCCGCTTATGATAAAATTATCGAATGGGCAAGAAGCATTTTACCTGAAGGGAATAGGTTGAAAGAGAACTTTTATCTTTGTAAAGTCCATAATGAAACCCCTCGGTTTAGGATACTAGAAAATTGACATGTGCCCTAACTTCTGCATGTTATACTACCTTGAAAATGTTGAGCAGACCGAGTGCATGACATGTAGGTATTCCAGTTACAAACCCAGAACTAGTAGGGAAAAGACTCTCGTGACATATAAAAAACTTAGATACTTTCCAAACACACCTAGACTGGAGAGGTTATTCATATCACCAAGGACTGCTAAACATATGACATGACACCATTCACATGATGCGGTTGATGGAGTGATGGTGCATCCTTCTAACAGCGAAGCATGGAAACACTTTAACAGTGTGCATCCCTACTTTTCAGCTGAATCAAGAAACGTAAATCTTAGGTTGTGTACAGACGGATTCAACCTATTCGGGTCATTTGCTGCTCCTTATTCTTGTTAGTCGGTCATACTCACGGCTTATAACTTGCCACCGGGGAAGTGTATTAGGTAGGAGTTCATGTTTTTATCCACTGCTCCTTATAGATGTTTATCTTCGACCGTTGATTGATGAGTTGACGCAGTTATGGTCCTCCGGAGCTTTGACTTATGATATATTGACAAAACAGAATTTTGTTATGAGGGTGGCTTTGATGTGGACTATCAACAATAAGGCATTCACGCATATCCATACTGCATGGAAAACAACAAGGCATTCACGCTAACAAACGGAGGTAAAGCTTCTTTTTTTTACTGCCACCATCGTTTCTTGCCACCGAATCACAAGTACAGAAAAAACATAAATGATTTCTTTGTTGGCAGATTTTAAAAGGATGTTGCACCCCTGCGTCTTTCTGGTAAAGAATTGCATGATGTTGTATCAGAGTATGGTGACATTGTGTTTGGTCTCCAATCAGGTAAGAAGAAGTTTCTTGGTTTTGGTTTGACCCTCAATTGGGTAAAGTGAAGTATCTTTTGGGAGCTTTCTTATTGGAAGACCAATCTCCTCTATCATAACCTTGACGTCATGCATATAGAAAAGAACGTGTTTGAAAATATTTTCAACACCATCATGGATGTGAAGGGGAAGACAAAAGACAACATCAAGGTTAGATTGGATATAACTTTGTTCTATAATTGTAAAAATATAAAGTTGGTTTGTGATGAGTCACGGGTCGCAAAACCAAGAGCAAGCTTCATGTTAGAGAAAAATGCACAACTACTAGTCTATAAATGGCTTAAGAGTCTGTGTTTTCCCAATGGACATGCCTCGAACATATCAAGGTTGGTTAAAATGAAGGAATGCAGATTGTATGAAATGAAGAGTCATGACTGCCACGTGTTTATGCAAACACCCATTCCATTAGCTTATCGTGATTTGTTGTCAAAAGGGATATGGGATGCACTCACGAAGATCAATCATTTCTTTAGAGATATATGCTCCAGCAAGTTGAATGTTGATCATATTAAAGAGGCTTGAAACAAATATCGTCGAGACACTATCCAAACTTGAGATGATATTCCCTCCGTTATTTTTTGACTCAATAGAGCATCTCTCCATACATTTACCGTTCAAGGTAAAAGTTGGAGTACCGGTCCAATATAGATGGATGTATCCATTCGAACGGTTAGATATTACAGTTGCAATGTAATTCATATATAAAAGTATTTTCTTTGTTTTTCTTAATTGAAAATATTTGATTAATTCAATACAGGTACTTGTTCAATCTTAAGAAAAAGGTTAAGAACAAGGTGCATGTTGAAACTTCAATATGTGAGGCCTATTTGTTGAGGTGATCTCAACATTTATCTCGTACTATTTCGAACCTCATTTGAGAACAAGAATCAATCGCGTTCCACGACATGATGATGGTGGTGAAGTGCCTTCCAGTGGGAACTTGTCAATATTCTCCAATCCTGGACGACCCACACCTAAAAATGTCGTATGGGGAAGATATTTATCTGAAATAGAGTTCAGACAAGCACACAATTATGTTCTATTTAACTATGATGAGATGAGACCTTTTATTCAGTAAGTATATGTACTACTAATTAAACTTTATTAAGAATGTATTATCTATTTATTGTAACATCATAAACTCATATAATTTGGAACAACTTTGTAGGCAACATCGACAATATTTACTGTCCAATAACTCACAGCTAACTGAATCTCAAATCTTTTAATTACAAGATGAACAATTTGCCACGTGGTTCAGAACACATGTAAGTACTATCACAAACTCATTATCTCTTGCAAAGTTATTGTATGTCATTACAAAATTCTCATTCATTGTTCATTGTTGTATATGATATATAAGGTTTATCAAATGCGTAGGAGTCTTTGCTATTTCATTGTCTTCACTAAGCCCGGGCCCTGAAAGAAAAGTTAAGTGCTACAACGGGTATTTTATCAATAGATATCAGTTTCATATTAAAGAATATGGGCATGGAAGAAAGCCATACAACAACGGTATTTGTGTTAAGGGATCGACTTGTACTGAGTTTGAAGTTGACTACTATGGTAAATTAGAAAAGGTCATCGAATTGCAATATCATAGCGAGCAGAATATAGTGTTTTTATTCAAATGCTATTGGTATGACACCACTGAAAGAGGAATCAGAGTAGATCCTCATTATGGTCTGGTCGAAATCAACTCAAAAGCTAGACTCTACAACGTAAATGATGTCTTTGTTTTCGCAAAGTAATGTCAACAAGTTTATTACACATACACCCCTTCCTTTAAAAAGGATAGATCAAGAGTTAATTGGTTATCCGTTTTAAAAACAAAACCTAGGAGTCGTGTCGAGGTTGTTCAGGATGAGAATGAAGACACAAGTGTGTGAGATGAAGTCTTTCAAGTTAGTGGGTTGGTTGAACCATATCGACTTGCTCCTTCGATGGACTTGGAAGAAAATTCAAATTTTCATGTTCTCGATGATAGTCTTATTGATGTTAACGCAGAGGAGTTGAATGTTGTTTTGAGCTCTAACAGACAAGCAAATGTCGATGAAGATGATGATGATGATATCCATATTAAAGATTGTGATGGAGCTCATGACTATTCAATTGATGACGAAGAAGAAGAAAATTCTGACTAACTATCAGAATCAAGGAAAGTGTAAAGCATTTTTTTATAATGTAATATATATTATGGATGATATTTTAATTGCAACACGAAATATTTATTTTATAAGTGTTAACTGTTGTTATTGTTTTGTACGATGGGCAGTTTGTAATTTAAGTGTTTGCAGGAAGGTAAATAGGCAATACAAACATAATCTTTATACAGTGCACGATCACCAATGTCTATACCGACAGATTGCACGTCCGTCGGCATTTCACAGAGAGTTGCGTAAATATTTACTGGAAATGCCACAATTATCGACGACTCTACAGACAGATACAGTTTGTCAGCATTTCACAGAGAGTTACAAAAATATTTACTAGAAATGCCACAATCACCGCCACAATCACCGACGACTCTACAGACGGATACATTCCGTCAGCATTTTACAAAGAGTTGCAAAAATATTTACTGGAAATACTATCATCATCGATGTCCCTACAGATGAATACCGTCCGTCGATATTTGTCGGCGCAGTTCACAATTACCAACAGACTCACTAACGGACGGTGCGAGTTTCAAATGGAGGGTATTAATGCATCTCTGACTGCGTGTATTTGCCGACAGACTGCAAAAATTCTAGAGGGTCATTTAAAATTTTTAGTGTGAAATTCAAAATTTACCAATGGATTTTGGAAAATACACCGACAGAATAATTAAAAATAATATTATTTAAATAGTCCGTCGGTAAGTTCATCGGTAAAACTGAACTATAAATCCCAGCGACCGTCCCTTCAGTTTATTTTTCCTCTGCTTCGTTTGAGAAAGAGTTCTCTCGTTTTTTTTTTCCTCTCATTTCCTTCAAAGCTTTTGTGTTTTTTGGCTTGTAATCTCTAGCTCAATCTTCAGCAAATTAAAAGGTATGTATTTCTATTTAATATGCTTAATGATTTTATTTTTTTATTTTTTCTTTGTTTTAGTTATTTTTGTATTTTTGTTGTTTATTTTTGTATTTTTGTTGTGTTTTTTGTTTTGGTGTATTTTTATAATGTAGATAAAGTCTTGAAATACACACATTATTAAGGTAAGAATTTTTCATTTTTAAAGTCTATAGTTTTTTTTTTAATTTGTTCAATATATTTTATTGTTCGTATTGCCATATTAATTGAATACTTTATTGAATTTTAATTGTTATTGTTCAATGTTCCTTGTAAATAGTAATTGAATATATAGGATTCAATTTAATTATTTTATCTCAATTTTACTCTATTATTGCATGATATGTGTTTAATTATTTGCATTAATTTTAATTGTTATTTGTATAGATGTTAGGTTATATATAAGATTTTTGAATGGGGTCAATTGGTTGTGGCTATTGTCAATATTTGCAAGTTTGAAAACTTTGGGTAGTCTCCAGTATAGGGGAGGTGCTGCCGAATTTTTTTTTTTAATAATCGAATTTAATTATGTAATTATTCATATAAAATTATATAGATGCGTAGAACAAAATCAACAGCTCGTCGCTCACATATGGTCGCAGCTAGTTCTTCTAGCAAAGTGAAGATGACATGTCCTTAAGTGCCAATCAAGAAAAGGCACCTGCGCCGACTCGCAATCTTTGCCTCTTCCAGTGCGGTTTCACAGTGTAGAGGCGGTGTGCCTTTACAGTGGAATCAATTCACTCGCAAGTACGAGGCACATTAAAAGGACGACCTTTCAATGTAAGTTTTTTCGGTTTTAGTTTTTTTTTAATTATAACATAATTTATGAACAACTAATCAATATTTTATTAATTTAATTTATTTTCAGGTTCACAAACATTGAGGCCGCCCAAGTAATATCATCGGCGTTTAAATCATCGATGGAGATTCATTATTATTTCAATGGAGTGAGGTTTTTAGAAATCCTAAATGGAGACCTTATATCGATGCATGGTTTGACACATTTGAGGTTGGTGTTAATTTCTAATTTCTAGCTTATTTTAATAAATTATTATTATTATTTTAAATAAATTATTTATACACAGCACAAATTCGATTGGGACAGCGCGCTTGACAATGTTGTGAGGAGGGTATGGGAAAATCAGGCAGCAACTAGGTAACATCAAAAACAATACGATATTTTTTAAAAAAAAAATTATGTTTTAAAATCTAATTTGTCACTATGGAAGTAGGTTGCGTGATTTTTTATATGAAACACAAAAAAATACCAAAACAAACACGAGAGATAACAGTCTCCAAGGGTGGAACAACGTGGCGGGTTGAAGGGATTTCAAACCGCTATACATCCCGGGAGATATATGGTCGCAATATATTAAGCATGTGACGTTTGAGCGATTCACACGACGCTCACATTCCGGTACTGGCAATCAGAACCGGCAAATTCGTGGTTCGGTGACAACACACACCGGCGGCTCCGTTTTGTTTGCTGCACATGCGAAACGGATGGTAAAATTAATTTAAATGAAATATATCATTAATTAATTTGTTGTTACTTAATTAATTTTCTTTTCTTACAGTCTACGTCTCTTGGACTGACGTGAGCCGAGCCCAATAGAGCTGTTTATAGAGACGCACGTGCGGAGTGAAGATCGCCAAAAGGGGGTGCAATAGTTCGTTGACAACCGCGCTCAACACTTCGTGGTATGTTCGTTCAACCATTTTATTTCATAAGTTATTATTTTTCTTGAATTGAATATGATGATTTCTTTTTTCATTTTCAGGAGACTTATAATAGCCGATTGAGGGAGAAATATGGGGACGATCCTTCGACCCATCCGGATTTCGATCCGGATTTGTGGATGGAGGTAGGATCGTCCGGTGGACCCGATAAAAATCAGGTGTACGGGCTCTCCAACACTACGGCCGAGAACTTGCGGGCGGCCTTAGTGTCTCAACCGTCGAGAGCTCCCAATCAGTATCGAGCACCTAGTCTGAGGAGTACATGGCCTTAAAACAACAATACACTCAACTCTCAGCAGATTACAACACCTCCACTAAATGATCATGGACATTAAATCAAAGATGGGTGATGATACATGTATGCCTCCTTTTGGTCGTTTCGTCCCGGGATCGACCAGCCTCCACCACCTCCTCCTCCTCCTCCTGCTCCATCATTGTTCTAGTTTAATTTTTTTTGGAAACACATTAAATTTGTTATGAATATTAGTTAACTTTATTTTTATATTTTTTATGTTTAATACAATTTTATTTACATAATTGGTTTTTTGTACTATTAATTTAAATAATTTTATATTATTTATTCTATAAAAAATTAAAAAAAATAAAAACATCACAGACAGATGTCCAGACGGAGTGTTTCTGTCGGTATTTTACAGAGAGTTGAAAAATATTTACTGGAAATGCCACAATCACTGACGTCATCACAGACGGAAACATTTCATCGATATTTTACCGAGAGTTGATAAATGTTTACTGCAAATATCATAAGCACCGACATCTTTACAGACGAATGTCATCCATCGGTATTTCACTGAGAGTTGAAAAATATTTACTTCGTATGTCACTATCACCAACGGAATATTTTCGTCGGTATATTTCCAGTGGAAAATGTTTTTTTTGGCGCACATTTTCCGTCTGTAAAACCATCAGTGAATTATTTTTTTAGACAGTCTTACTGACGGAATGGGGAATTACCGACGAAAGACATGCCGACGAACACTTTCCATCGGCGATGTAGTTGGTAAAAAATTTACCAACAAAGTCTGAATCTCATACCGATAGATTCAGTCCGTCGGTAAAACAGTGAAATCTCGTAATGAAAAAACAAAGTGGAAACAAGCATAAAAAGCAAAAAACAATGTGCTGACAGCGGGGAAGTGCCTCTAAAGACCTGAAAAGAAGTCGAAGTCCTAGGAATTTTGAAGAGCAACTAACAAATAAGCAAGCAAGAACATACACGAAGCATCGAACCAAACGCCTAAAGCAGGAGGAGGGCCATAGGCCGAGAAGAAGGCTAAACACAAATAATGCAACATGAGATCAACAAAACCAGGAGCAAAAAGAACCACCCACTAAAATACCACAAAGAAACAACCAAGAAACAAAAAAAAATACATAAAAAAAAGATCAAACCATATACATTTACGGCATTGATCTATTCTATCAATAAAATATGTGTAGATGTAACCATCTAGTAGGTGGCCCGGTGGTAAAAGCTTAGGATCAAGGAGTTTGCTCCCCCTGTAGTCTCAGGTTTGAGCCCTGTGGTTGCTAATATGATGGCCACCGGAGGCTTACATGTCGTTAACTTCAAGGCCCGTGAGATTAGTCGATGTGCGCATAAGCTGGCCCGAACACCCACATTAATAAAAAAATAAAAATAGCAGATGTAATTAATGGGGAAGCAATATAAGATGTGCACAATCAAGCGAAGTTAGAAGTTTTAAACTGCATGAAAATGCATGTAAGGTCCATCGATGCTGGGCTCGATCTAGACATTCTGAAGAAAATACCAAGAAATTGTATAACATCATACAAAACAAACACTAATATAACTGAAAGTACAAATATACTTCAGTATAAACCCTAAAAGAATATCTTAAAGGATGTAAATTTAGAAGGAAAAAGCTATGGCCTGGACACACAGCAAGAATTAATAAAATCCATATATATATATATAGAACAACTTAAAAGTAAAACAAATCTCTCTTAGAATCCTTGTCAAGCTCTCATCATTCACAATGCTAAATTCTTTTTTGAAACACGATTACACATAGATGGATCAATAAAGGACTACCCCATGATCATGGAAAGGGCCTAAGTCTAACTCAATTTGTTCCCTAATAGTAAACCCATGGATACAAAGCAACTAGAAAAAGTCTAGTGTACACATTAATCAAGAGTTATGATAAGCTGATCATGAAGACAAACTTCTAGTTTTTTTGTTCTGGTTAGGTGAAGAGAGGAGACAGCAACTTGAAATTTGTTCCCGAAATGATTAAAAGACATTAATATTTAATATTTAGAATGTAATCACCTTTAGGGTTTTATCTTAATTAATAATATGAATTTCGATATTGATGAACAATATTACAAAACCATGATAAGATATTAATGTGCATATTTTTTTAAACATAATTACAAACCCAAAATGAAATATCCAAATTATAATACATATCAGTTTAACATTCTCAAATTACAAAGTTTACTTTTATAACAAAAAACGACACTTAAATAATCTAATGGTTGGCTCTAGAATGTAGGAACCTGATAATTACATTATTTCATAATATTAGATTATAATATAATAGTCTTATGAATAATATATATATATATATATATATATATATAACTCATTAAATTAATGCTACAAATAAAATTAACACCACCATTTAAAATCCACCTATAAATCATACATACATATATTTTTTAAACTATGAATAGTTTTATTATTCTGACAATTAGACATATTGTTTTTACTAGCCCTTCTTAATCAATTAATCTAACAAGATTTTTCTGATCATTTGAACACAAATGTCACTGGTCACTCATCGGTCAACTACTTAAAGATATATCTCGATCATCTAAACACTTATGTCACTAGTATTGGTTTAATATGCTCTGTAGTCAATCATTGGTCACACGTGACATTATTATATTCATGTAAATACATATTTATTATTAATAAAGGCTTAATTTATCTTTAATATTTATATAATATTAAATTAATAAACCTAATATTTTATTTATGAATCTAGAGTAAAAATAAAGTCCATGAGACAACAATGTTTTGCAAATAAAATTATAAAGTTATTATAATTATGGGATTCCTATTGTATCAAGTATTGTTCCTAAAATGTTATTGGTCAATACTCTTTTAAATACTAGATATTTATAAGAGTTGTAGAGACTGATACATATTATGTTCTTTCATTTATGAAAAGAAGCAGTTGTTCTCATAAGTTAAGGTACAAAAGATTCCTAGAACTAATATGTAAGTGTTTGTCATAAGACATGTACACTAAATTGGTCTGCATAAGAATTCCATATGGAGAGATCATTTATGTCTGTGAAAAGGCTCGCGTGATATATGTATAAGAAAATAAAAAAAAAATATGAAATCAAATTTCCAATCAACACAATGTTGAAAGATAAAATTGAAAAAAAAATATTCAATTAAAAAATGACCTTAAAAAACCTAAGTCAATCTGGCTAACCGGCAAAACTTGTCACCCAGATTATAAGATCATGATAACCCAGTAAAAAATAAATAAATAAAATATGAAGTTCATTTCTCAATCAACCTAACGTTAAAAGATGAAGTTTAGAAAAAACTTAATTAAAAAAAGACCTAAATCAATCCGGGTTAACCTATCAAACTTAGATTAGAAGACTGAGATAAGTCCATAGAAAATAGATCAAAAAGAAAAGGAAAAAAAAAACCCTAAACTTCATGACTAAAATGAAAAAAGGCAAGCTTTTAGTAGATGTTATTAATTTGCTTGAAAACTGTTTAATGACTGTCCAAACATTAGAGTGTTTGCCACATTAGAGTGTTTGCCATCCAAAACACAATTTGTTAAAGCAATGACACATCCAAATCTGAAAATTTCGAATCTAATACTTTATTGGTATTTGGTATCATTTTGCTTATCATTTCAATTTAGTTGACGAAAAAAATAATAATAATAGAGTTCTAATTTTGAAACCACAGTATGTATTATAATAAGATAATTTTTTACATGCATTATCTGCCAGCCTTAAAAATTCACTCGTGCATGTGCTTCTCCCACGCGGCTGTTTGCCCCTTCAATTTGCTGTTGCCAGGAAGCCTACGCTTGCAATCTCTATTGAACACATTTTTCATTGAAATAGAAACAGATCTTATACACGTGAATGAAGGGACGAGCACTCTACTCAATTAGATCACTGCGATAGCAAGATTTTACATTGATATATTACATGTTGTGCCAACCTGCGTCCCACAATATGGTGGTGAAAGCACTATCTCCTACCCTTTCCACTGATAGCAGGAGAAGATGATTACTTCGCCTACTTTCCTGCTAGAAATGGGATTCTCTTTCCTTGAACTCCAATGCACTATAATCTTGGGAAGCCTTTCTTTCAAATGCTTGCTCACTGTTATCTTGTCCATTGCTTGGCAAATACGACTTGTTGTCCTTTGAAAAAATCTATGATGCCTGATATCTCAAGCTGCAATCAGCTGGAATCATAGACTGGTACGTCTTCTAGCTTGTCCTCCTCACTGTTAGGGTCCTGTACTTTCAAGATAGGCTCTTCTTCACCCTATATTACATAATTGCAATTAACAGTTTAATTTCTAGTATGCTACCCTAATATGTTGATTAAACAAAAAAGTCAGGCGGCCAAGTTCTGGCCTAGATATTCAAGTTTCCATCAGTATGGGGGCATTGAGGTTCGTTGCCAATGCAAGAAAGATTTGTTCATAATTTCACATCACCAACATAACAACTTTTTTAGAATGACTGCATGAATTATATATACAACTCTTTAACACCCTTCAAGGATGATAAATTCAAATTATTTATCAAAAAAAAAATCAAAATGATTAAATGCTACTGGTGCCAAAACAGAGAATCAAAAGTTAAAACTACTGATCACAGCTGAGTGCCATGTTGAGCTTGCAACTAAGTGACAGTGACAAACATAAAAGTGCTTCATAAAAATTACATAAAACGAATTCTAAATGCACAATTCAGAAAAGTATATTAAATAGTCATTTACCTCTTCATCTTCATTGAGAATAGAAGCATCATCAAACTTTGAGTACAAGGCTTTGTACACTTCAGATTTCTTGTCAGCTTCCATCTCCTCCTGGAATTAACATAAGATATTTAAAAGTTCATAAGAAATGTCATGGTTTAACACAATTAATTCTCATACGCATCAGAGCACATCAACAAAATGTGGAAAAGGAGTCTTACAAGTTCAGACGTGACCAACTCAATTCTTTCCTGTAAATCTGTGATATGATGCTTCAGAGCCTGGAAAAGAAAGAAATAAGATGGAAAGACAGATGGTGTATCTTATTTAATCATGAAAACCACCAACTACAAGAGTAATCTATTGTTGTCTTACCTCATATCTCTGAAGTTCCACTGATCTGGCCAATGCCTGCCTCCTCGTCAATAAATTCTCAGGTCTCATTGCCTGGGGGCGCATATAATTCTTCCCACGATAGACAATTATGGCATAACCTTTCGTAGTTCTATCCACAGAGACTAATACACCACCACTCTCAGCCTCCAAAGAAATTGCAATATGCTTGACTTGTGCAATACCTTTTCGTTCCACAATTATCTTCACCAACTCACGATACTTCCAGTGCAAGTGCATATTTTCTATGGTACCATCAAAGACACCTCGCCTCCCTGAAATAGAAATCACAAGGGATATTTCACTTTTCCCTAAAGAAACCATCATGGCCAGAATTAAAGTGGCGTTTCTTACCTAGAAAGAGATAGGGTTTCATACTCAGACCAATCTTACGGAACAAGAACCTCTCCTCATCACTTATGGTTTCCAGATCTGTTGGGAGCTCAGTCGGTTCCAGATTCTCCTGTACTTTTGCCAGATCCTTCTCAGATTTTTTGAGTTTTCCTTTTGCCTAGAACAATTTCAAAACCCAGAAAACAGTAAGTTCTGAAGAGCTCCTTGTGTCCCACAATATTCTGCATATTATTCAATTTAGTACTTTCTTAACTTACCTGAGCTAGTTTATTCTCGAGATGTTTCACTAATGAAGCATGTCTAGCCAAAGCTGAATCTCTTATCATTTCCTCCACATCTTCACTGCTTGGTTGGTTCCCCCAGCGAGAGATAGCTGCCACAGTTTCAACGAGTGTTCCAGCAACCAAGGGGCCTTTAGTAGTTTTGACACTTGATCCAATAAAGGCTGAGGTCATCTGACGGGCTTGATCTTCTTCATCTTGATAGAGGAAAGCTAGTTTCCTCCTCTCTTTCAGTGTCTCATTAATAACAGGTGGCAAAAAGTCATTACCCCTGTAAAATACGATGTACTCCTTGTTTCTAGAAAGCAGTGTTCCCCCTGTCAACCTCTGCATGCAAGAATTCCAATTTTCATAATAGAAGAACAAAACAGTGCCGCCAACCACAATGCATTCAGAATCATATGTGCTACAGGGTGTAGTTGGAATTGGCAGGCAAAACCAGAAGATTGGCGTCAAACTTTAGCAGAACAGAATTTTTAGTAGCCTCAAGCTACTTCAAAGAAAAGTGAACATCAAACCTTGAAAACCAATAAAAATTAACCACACAAACACTGTATGGTTTGTTTGTTCTATTTTTAAACAATTATTTTACCTGGTACAAAAGAAAACTTTCCTTTTATAGTGTCATGAAAATGGAAGCCGTGAACTTGTAATTGTTACAATCTTGAAGCGATGTTAGTCCCACCTGAAGATGGGATATGTACTCCCCAAAAAACTGTAACATCTTGAATCTATCTTCAATGCCCAAATGAATTGTAGGATTAAATGCCAAGTAATAAACAGTCTCTAAAATTTCTGATTCATACCAGAACAACCTTTGAAAATGCAGAGTTGTGTGACACACTCAATATATAGCCATGCTCAGACCATTTCCGTGCAGGTGGAGGGATTAAGATCAGTTGGCCAAACTGGCATCTTCAAAGAAAACACCTTTTCTTGTGAGGAACTTCAGAAAAAGAAAAAAAAAAGAGTATGCCCACAGCTCTAAATATCGTAGCCTTTTCCTTTTACATTGATGCTTACAACAGGCAAGAGAGACAAAGGATAACTGGTTTTCAAGTAGCAATACAATTTTAAATCACACAAATTTGCTTGGAATATCAAATCGACTTTAATATGCTTAAGCACAAAGTCCTATTAATATACCATCTTCATTCAAGAAGCATCTCAGTTCTTTTCATCTCACCTTGAGTTCTTCCGCCATAATCTCATTACGTGTATACTGTACTCCACGTTTGATGGCTATCTTTGCAATAGCACTTCTTTCCCATAGCTTCACCATAGCATTTGCCAAACCTTGCAGTTCCCTGTTCCTTCCTACAAAAATAAGTAATACAAACTCTTTAAGGAAACATGATTTGATGAATAAAACTACTGCCAAATTAGCTCTTACATACCAAGCACAAAATGAGGAGGTGTTGTTCTAGCAAGCCTGCGGAAATTTGTTGTATTCTTGTTGCTTAAACAAGGTTTTACCCCATAAGGAAGAAGTCTGAGTGGAGATTTATATCCAGGAACCACAGCAGGAAGCAAGTCTGCATCAACAGGCAATGGCTCACGACCACACCAGTCTTTATACCGTGGACCCAACTCATCTAACAAATGGTTGAGTTCACTGAAGTCCATGAGTTCTTCTTGAGATAGATCCTTTAAATACTTAGCAGCATCAGGTATAATTGATTCCATAGTTCTAGCCAAGTCCTTCATTCCTGCACTGCTAGTAGCACTATTAGTTGCTTCTTCCGCATATTGCAGAACATCCATACCAGCCTCATTTTGCTTGGTATATGACTGTACACATTGAAATTTGTAGGTTGTTCCTCTGTACAATACCACTGAACTGCCTGATCTCCATATAATCAAACCTCCAGTTCTACTCTGATAGAACAAATTAAAAAATCTGTATAAGGTTCTAGCAGAATCTACTGCATTTACCACCAGCATAGCAGTACACAAACATTCAGGATGTCCTTAATAATGAATAAGCAGGGTATTGAAATTTTAGTACGGTTTGTAGGAAAAATCCACTCCAAAACCATGATTCATTTCCATTCAGAAAAGTTTCAAACAACACAATTCAGCCAAGTGTTAGCGAATTACCAAAGTCACTGAAAGCTATGAGATAATCAAAATTGTTTCATATCTAAGTAGGTGTAAAAAACGCAAAATACCAAACTTTATACAAAAACTGACCTCCAAAATCTCATGTGTCCTTTTCATGTTGCATGACAGCGGCCATTCAAACTTCAACTTCACCACTTCATCCAGCTTCCACTTCTCATGAATGGCATCCACCAAATCCTGCGTAATGCCTGTGGCCCCTACTTTTATCCTCTCAAGCATCCTCAATGCCACATTCCTTAGCCTCTTCAACTCATGTTCAGGCAATATTCTCTCTGCCAAATCCGTGTTGCTCTTCTTCCTACTCTTATCTTCTCCCAAAGAGTCTAGTCCACTTGTTCGCTTCCATGGCAACTCATTTGAATTACTAACACCATTATTAGAAACCTCGACGTTTTCGAAATCCCCAAGTTGTTTCTTAGTCACAGAAACTACATCATTTGAATCCTTGCATGAAAAATTTTCAAATGAATCACAATGACCATCATTACAAACCTCAATATTGCCAAAATCTCCATCGTCACCATCAAAAGGTTTCTCAGTAAGCGAAACCACATCATTTAAATCCGTAACTATTGACTTCTCCTTATCTCCTGGTAACTCAACTGAATTATAATAATGTTTGTCCTTAAATTTGTTTAAATTGCAATTAATTTTCTTTCCTACACTTTCTTTTTTATTAGCAACATTATCTTCACGACTATCTTCTTCGGCATTATCTTCTTCACGATTCTCCGCATACCTATGAACAGAACAATCTTTTATCTCCTTAGCTTCTGGTAACTGAAAAACAGAAGCATCATCAAAGTCGACAACTTGTTCCTTAAAATTGTTATCCAAATTGACCTCCTTCTCTATTCTTTCTTCTTTATCAATAACCCCATTTACAACATTATCTTCACGATTCTCAAAAACCCCATGAATAGAGTTATCTCCTTTTCTAGGTTGATAATCGAAATGGGCTTGTTTGGGTGTGGCTCCATGAATCCAAGGAGGTGTAGTTAAGCGATTTGGTAAATTGAAACTCACAGTATCACTCACGGATGGTACTGCATCAACTTCTTTTATGTCTTCCTCTTCCTCTTCTTCTTGTTGTTGTTGTTGCTGCTGTTGTTCTTGTTCTTGCCAGGGAAACTTGTCTCTTGTTGAAGTGAGTTTGAGAGACCATTTATGGTGAATTTGTTCAAAGAAACTAGGCTTGGGCTTTCTCTTAGACTTAGCTGCATGAACCTGAACTGTGCGATTAGAAGGACAGTAAGTATTGAATTTAAAAGTGATGGGAGAGGGGTTTTGTGGCTGGAGAAGAAGAGGGTTCAGTGATGAAATGCAAGTGTGGAAGGAGAGCGCCATAGCTGTGGCTCTTGGTGTGAGGTTTACTGCATCTCACAATAGATCATTTTTTATCAATAACCTTGGATGCACAATTGACAACATTTATCAATTATACTAGTTAGATGACCCGCGCGATGCTGCGGATTAATTTTTTTTTACATAAAAAATATCAAAAAAAATTAAGATTTAAAAATATTAGGTCTTTCTACAAAACTATACCCAAGAGTCTTGGGTTCGGCTGCAACGTCTGACCCAAGAGTAATATTTATAATATTAATAATAACATTAAACTTACATGACCAAAATTTAAGTGGGTTTAACTGCAATACCAAACCCAATAACCTTAGATGTGGGTCTGGCTGCAAGGTCGTATCATAAAAGTATGATAATTAAATAGATTAAGTAAAAAGAAAAAAATATAGAAAAAAAATCAACATGAAGAAAATAACTAATGAAGAAAAAGAAAAAAAATCTGAATTAACTGGGTTAACTCTTCAAACCAGGTTAACCCGTCAAACATTGGATTTGTGTCGTGAAAGTTTGATAACTAAATAGAAAAAGAAATTGACAGGTTACCCCAGAATTAACTGGTCTAACTCGTCAAACCCATGATCCATGTCATAAAAGTCTGATAATTAAATAGAAAAAATTTAATATTAAGAAAGTAAATTAAAAAAATAATTAAAAAAAAGCCAGAAAAAAACTAAAGACATCAGTTTTTTCACTGTGGACTGCATTGTGCAGTCTGCAATAAAAGGCTTAAAAGGAAAAAAAACAAAGGCATACCCACGGGTTAATTTTTTTTCCTTGCATAAAAAATATAAAAAAGGCTAAGATCTAAGAGTGTTAGATCTTTCTGCAAAGATATACCCAAAAGCCTTGGGTCTAAGCGCAACGCTTGACCCAAGAGTAATATTTATAATATTAATAATAATATTAAACTTACATGACTCAAGTTTAAGTGAGTCTGATCAACATCAGATCCAAGAGCCTTGGATGTGGGTCTGGCTGGAAGATCGTGTCATAAAAGTATGATAATTAAATAGATTAATTAAAAAGAAAAAAACAAAGAAAAAAAACCAACATGAAAAAAAAATTAATGAAGAAAAAGAAAAAAAATCTGAATTAACTGGGTTAACCCTTCAAACTAGGTTAACCCATCAAACTTGGGATTCATGTCATGAAAGTTTGATAACTAAATAGAAAAAAAAAGTTGATGGGTTAACCAAGAATTAACTCAGTTAACCCGTGAAACCAGGTTAACCAGTCAAACCCGGGATATGTGTCATGAAAGTATGATAATTAAATAGAAAGAAATTTAACATTAACAAACTAAATTAAACAAAAAAAATTAATTAAGAAGAAAAAAAAACTTCGGGTTACCTTGTTGAACCAGGTTAACCCGTTAAACCCAGAATTCATGTCATAAAAGTCTGATAACTAAATAAAAAAAATTTAACATCAACAAAAGAAAAAAAACAAATAAAAATGGACGGGTTAACCCAAAATTAACTGGGTTAACCCATCAGACCTGAGATATGTGTCATGAAAGTCTGATAACTAAATAAAAAGAAATTTAACATTAATAAATTAAAGTAAACGAAAAAAATTAATTAAAAACAAAAAAAAAACTCTGGGTTAACTCGTCAAACCAGATTAACCTGTTAAACCTGGGATCCTTGTCATGAAAGTCTAATAACTAAATAAAAAAAATTAACATTAACAAAATAAAAAAACAAAAAAAATGGACGGGTTAATCCAGAATTAACTGGGTTAACCCGTGAAACCTGATATATGTGTCATGAAAGTCTGATAACTAAATAAAAATAAATTTAACATTAACAAACTAAAGTAAAC
The DNA here is from genome assembly GCA_019202695.1 of Populus x sibirica. Taxonomy (NCBI): domain Eukaryota; kingdom Viridiplantae; phylum Streptophyta; class Magnoliopsida; order Malpighiales; family Salicaceae; genus Populus; species Populus x sibirica. The sequence goes on from JAGMVL010001159.1 coordinate 3,362,890, forward strand.
GAAAAAAATTAATTAAAAAGAAAAAAAAATCCGGGTTAACTCGTGAAACCAAGTTAACCTGTTAAACCCGAGATCAATGTCATAAAAGTCTGATAACTAAATTAAAAAATATTAACATTAACAAACTAAATTAAACAAAACAAAATTTATTAAAAGAAAAAAACAAAGAAAGAAAAAAAAAAGATAAAGGCATCAAAAAAGAAAAAAAAATGAAGAAAAAAAGCTTAAAAAAAAAAACTCAACCTTTCACTGTGGATTACTACAGTGAAAGGCTGAACTAAAATAAATGAAAAAAATTAATTAAAAAAAAAAAAAAATCCAGGTTAACTCGTGAAACCAAGTTAACCTGTTAAACCCGGGATCAATGTCATAAAAGTCTGATAACTAAATTAAAAAATATTAACATTAACAAATTAAATTAAACAAAACAAAATTTATTAAAAGAAAAAAACAAAGAAAAAAAACTAAAGGCATCAAAAAAAAATGAAGAAAAAAAAGCTTAAAAAAAAAAAAAAAACTCGGCCTTTCACTGTGGATTGCTACAGTGAAAGGCTGAGCAATTTTAGTATATTTCTAATCATTAGATGAATATCAATAAATTATAATTAATTTTTATATATTTTTTTAATTAAATACACCAAGCCTCCTTATAGTTTATCAAAAAAAAATTATATCTTTATTCATATAGAAATGACACTTTATGTATTATGTCAAAGTAGTTTTTTAATTCAAATAAAATAATCAAATTATCCTTTTATATAATATATCAAAAATATATATTTTTTTAGTAGGGAAAGCATAAAGCATGGTAGACCACCAATCAAAATAGAAGTTTTTGAGTTTTAGGGTTTAGATGACTCAATTTAATGTTGATTTTTAGGTTTGATTTGTTAATTTTCTTGTGTAATAAGAAGAATAGAATTCTTTTAATTTCTTTTAAGTTTGAATTGATGGGTTTTTGTTATATAAATCTTTGTAGATGCTCTTTCACTTGTTAAAGCATTGAATAAAAAGGAGTGAGATAAGATTCTTTAAAAAAGATTTATTTCTACACTAAAACACTGATTTAAAAAAAATGACTTAGAAGAGTAAAAATTTTGGGAGAATGACATAGGTTAAAAGATATTTAGAAAATAGTATAGTTTGAACACAACTGTATTTTTCAGTATCAATTATATACAAAACCGTTATTAAAAATGGTGGTTAAACACAACCTCATTTTTTAATATCAATTTTATACAAAGCCTGTGGTTGTATAGTGATGTTTCCTCTTCTTCAAAATAATTAGTCTTATTAAAGTCAACTTAAAATTTTATAAAAATCCAATGGTTAAAAGATAAGATTCAAGATTTGATGGCTAAGAAGATAAAATGACGTGGCAGAAAAGAAAAATGATGGAAGAAAAAAATGGAAAGAAAAATTGGATCACTAGAGATCCGTTTCTGACACTCTCAGTATCGTTAAAAAGATCTTGACAAGATAATTATAATTACATATTAGAAGACCATTAAACGAGGTCGTAATTAACCCCGAATAAAACCCCTAAGAAATTAGGACTACATTTAATGGTATTTCAAAATGTAGTTAAAATCGTCTCGTTAAGATCTTTCTAAGAGTACCGGTTGTGTTGAAAACAAAGCTTTGATGTGTCCTAGTGACCTTTTCTTTCTTGACCATTATATCTTAAATTTCATTTCTTGACTATTGAATTTTTATAAAAAATTGAATTTGGCTTTTGAAACAATTGTTATTTTTAATTATCCAACTGCTATTTCTAATAAAAATTATATTTAAATTGCGTTATTTTTTAACAAATGTTATTTTTTTAAATTTTTTATTAAATTATGTTAGAATGACAAAAAAAAATCCGCTAAACACGTAAATGTATATTCTCTTACATCATAATCAAGTGCTTTTTTTTTCTCTTCCATTTCTTCTGTTGAGCATTCAAAATCTAAAATCTAAAAAATAAAGAAAATCAAAAGAAACTTAGAAAATAATTAAGTAGGCGTTACTGCTGCTCCTAGGCTTTTTATGGTTGGAAACACCTGCAACTTGTGTTTTAAAAAAAAAATTAAATTTTTTTAATTAAAAATTAATTTTTTTATATGTTTTGAATTGTTTTGATGTACTGATTTCAAAAATAATTTTTAAAAATAAAAAAAATATTATTTTAATATATTTTAATATAAAAATACTTTAAAAAACAATCACACCTACCAAAAAGACCCTAATGTATCCATTTCCTTCTTCCAGAACAATAGTTGTCGTCACTTTAAGAAGTTTTAGCCAAAAGCCACAAACGTTAAAAGACCATTACTGAACAAAGTCTCCAGACAATTGTGTGGGAATGGGTGGCCGGGTTCAGTCAAGGAGAAAAGTGTCGGGGTGATGGCTAGGTTTTTTAATTTAATGGTGAAGTTATAATATTTAATATATAAAAATTTAGTTATTAAACAAAATATAATGGTTATTTTGTAAATAATTTAATAATTTTTATTATTTTTTCTGTATTAATATGAGAATGTAAAATGTTATGAAATTAAAAATTCCAGGATATAAATATAATTTTTGAAAGAATAAAAATAAATAAAACAATAAACAAACTGTCGGAGGCTTAGTATAATTAACTTATTTTTTAATATACTCTTCACAATTATTTCCATTAAAACTAGCTTAAATGCTCGCATATTGTTGTAAAACAACAAGCAAATTTATTTATAGTAGCAACGAAATTATTTTGAAAACTAAAATTAAAAAAAAAAAGAGTATAACTAGTATCAATATTACTATAGCAGTAAAAAGAAAACATTTTGGATTACAAATACAATACATTAGACAAATTCATAGGGAAACATTTTAAAATAAATTTATGCATTCCTAATCCTAATGTACTAAAATAATTCATAATATTATAAAAGTAGATAAGAAATACTTATTAAAATTAATACAAATATTATAAATCTTGACATTATTTAAATACCCAAATTCACACTAAAAAAGGATTAATATTTTAGAATTACATCTTCATTAGTTAATAAAAAAAAACCTAAACATCTATCATTCTCCATGAGGCTGCAAAATTCTTAAAATTGGTTTAGCACTAGGTATAATTTAAACCATATAATGAACATACAAATAATATGACAATTGTCATGAATATATCTTTCAATCAACAATATTGTCTTATTGAATCATCTTTTTAAATTATATGTTCTCTTTATTCTTGAACCGATATCACCAGCCCACTACCCATTACTGGACATAATTCAAATTACTAATTAATTAATTTCACCATCCAATTACTGGGTAGTAGTTTCATTACAAGACAACTAATTCATCCACCTATTTTTAGGCACTAATTTCATTACTAGATAACTAGTTACACTCACATCAATATTAAAAAAGAAACATATCACATTTAACAAAAATGTAGTTACTTAATTCGATATAAAAGTATCACTTGCTATTATTCTAAAAATATTTCTATAAACTTAAATACTATGACTGTCTATTTTTATTATCATATGATTAGATAAATAATAGTTTAGAAAAAGTGAACTTATTAACCCAGTCAATTTCATGATCTAGATCACGAGTCTGATGAGTTTACTTAAATCGATCTAATATATTTCCTCTTCAATATTAAAAAAAAAATGTATCTTTTAGTTTAGGCATGTTTTTCCTTGGTTTTTCACATTGCTTTTTAACCTGCCATGTCAATATGATCACTTCAGGTCAACCGCTATATAATTTGATTTAAAACCTGAGTTAGGCAAGGGATCAAACTGGGAGGCTTCAAACTAGACCGATAAAATCAAGTTGAAAGCATTTTAGAAGATTTTCCTGCAAAACTAGGTTGATAGCACTTCTAAAGAGTTTATTAATAGCACTTCTAAAGAGTTTATTGTGAAAACACGCAAATATTGTATTATTTTTATTTTTTAAATATCATCGCAATAAACTTACTTTAATTTTTTATTTTAATTAAGAATTTGTTATTAGATAATAATTAATATTTTTCTTGCTATTAATTAAACATGTTAACAATGTCTTTATTTTTTTTTATTAAAAAAAAATAGGTGTGGTCCAGACGATAACGGGCCATATATCTAATAACTTCATAAAATTATGTTAATGTATGTAAACAATAAGGTTTCTGTAATATTACTTCGCTCTATTATTCTTCTCCACAGGAGGCAATATATAGTTACAATTCAAAAACAGAATAGGAAAAATACAGAGAGGATAAACATGAAAGTTATTTGTTCCTATATATATATACAAATCCGAATCAATCTAAGATTTAATACAGCTCATGCGCACACTCCCCCTCAAGTTGGTGCATAGATGTTTATCATGCCCAACTTGTCAATTATATCATGAAATGCCTTTCCTGAAACTATCTTTGTGAGTACATCAGCCAGTTGACTCTTAGATTGTGTAAATGGAAATTGTATGATTTTTCCATTGAGATTCTCCTTGATGAAATGACGATCAACCTCAACATGTTTGGTGCGATCATGTTGAACAGGATTTTATGTGATTGTTATAGCTGCCTTATTATCACAGAAGAGATTCATAGGTTCATTATATCCAATCCCTAAATCCCTCAGTACATTCCTTATCCATATCAATTCACATACACCATGAGCCATCCCTCAAAATTCAGCTTCGGCACTTGATCTTGCCACTACTTTCTATTTCTTGCTTTTTCAAGTGACAAGGTTACCTTGTACAAACGTAAAATAACCAGAAGTAGATTTTCTAGTCATCTGATCTCCTGCCCAATTAGAGTCTGTATATCCTTTAATGTTAGAAATACTGTTTTTTGTGAACAACAATCCTTTTCCTAGAGAACCTTTTAAGTACCGTAAGGTTCGATATACTGCTTCCATATGTTCTTTACTTGGTGCATGCATGAACTGACTTACCACGCTTACTACATATGTTATATCAGGTCTGGTATGGGATAAATAGATTAGCCTTCCAACTAATCGCTGGTAACGATCCTTGTCTGTTGGATCCTGATCTGGAAAAATTCCCAGCTTATGATTCATCTCCATAGGCGTTTCTACTAGTTTGCAATTAAGCATTCCAGTTTTAGTTAGAAGGTCTATCACATATTTTTGTTGTGAAAGAGATATTCCCTGCCTTGACCTTGCCACCTCAATTCCCAAAAAATATTTAAGGTGTCTGAGATCCTTCATTTCAAATTTAGTAGCTAGATACCTCTATAATGCTTTCATTTCACATGGATCATCTCCTGTCATGACCATATCATCCATATACACAATTAAAACGGTTACTCTTCCTTCATTATGTTTTATAAATAAAGTATGATCGGAGTTACTTTGTTTATAGCCAAACTCCTTCATTGTAGTAGAGAATCTCCCAAACCATGCTCTAGGTGATTGTTTCAGTCCATGCAATGACTTCTTCGATCTGAGACTTCACCTTTACCTAAGTTGCTGTTAACTCCAGGTGGTAGTTTCATGTAGACTTCTTCTTCCAGATCGCCATTGAGAAATGCATTCTTAACATCAAACTGTTGTAGAGGCCAGTCTCGATTTGCTGCTATAGATATAAAAATATGAATAGTATTGATCTTGGCTACTGGTGCAAAAGTATCCTGATAGTCTACCCCATACCTTTGTATATATCTTTTTGCGACTAGTCGAGCTTTATACCTGTCAATACTACCATCTGGTTTGAGTTTCACAGTGAACACCCATCTGTATCCAACTGTCTTCATTCCTTTGGGCAGTGGAACCAGTTCCCACGTAGCATTTTTCTGTAGAGCCTCCATCTCTTCATTCATTGCCTTTCTCCATCTTTGATTAGCCAATGCATCCTGCACATTACTAGAAATAGAAACTGTGGAAAGTTGATTAACAGTAAGTGCATATGAACTAGTTAACCTATGAGAGGACACATAATTGTTAATTGGATATTTGGTTTTGACTGCAAGATCAAGTTCATATTGTTTTTTCGGAATTCCCTTATTCATCCTTTGTGGATATCTAGAAGTGTGGTTTGTTGTAGGACAATATGTTTCATTAGACTCTCTAATCACAGGACTTACCTGAGGAGGAACATTCATGGATGATTCTTCAGGTAATGGTGTAGACGGGGGTAACTCAAATGGTGATGCAGTTTCATCAGGAAAAAGTAGAGCCTCATGTGTGGAATCATTCTCGGCATCAGTGTTGTGATCACAACCTTGTGGATTCAATGGTTCATTCTCTTCTAACTGGATAGACTCCTCACTTCCTTTATCCATCAAAGCCTCTAACTGGGTAAACTCCTTACTTCCTTTATCCATCAGATCCTCATTCTCGTTACTGAAGCTCTCCTCCTGAAGAGAATGGCTCGAGACTCCCCCAGAGTAATAAGGTATGAGCTCACGAAAGGAGGCATTCAATGTCACATGGACCTTGCGGGTGTGGGGATCATAACACCTATATCCTTTTTGAAGATTAGAGTAGCCAACAAATACGCAACATTTTGCACATGGATCAAGTTTGGTATGTAAGATTTTTGGGATGTGAACAAACATGGTACAACAAAAAATTCGGGGTTCAAGGTTGGGAAAATAGGGAACTGGGAGTAAGGATTGCAACTTTTGTAAGGGTGTTTGAAAATCTAGGACCTGGGAGGGTGTTCTATTGATGATATAAGCAGTAGATTTCACAACCTCACCCCAATAAAATTTCGGCATGTTCATACCAAAAAAGGAAGCACGCACTACCTCTAATAGTTAGCGATTTTTCCGCTCAGCTAATCCGTTCTGTTGTGGAGTATAGGTGCATGAGGTTTGATGGCGAATTCCATGGCTGCGCAGAAAGTTCTTAAGAGACGCAGCTACAAACTCGGTGCCATTATCAGACTGCACCACACAAATTTGTTTTTGGTACTGAGTTTGTATCATTCTGTGGAATGTCTGGAAAGCTAGAAACACATCATTCTTGTGTGCAAGTAAGGATACCCAAGTCATTCTCATGCATTCATCAATAAAAGTCACAAAATAACGAGCGCTAGAAAGTGCAGGAACCTTTGTAGGACCCCAAACATCAATGTGAATGACCTTAAATGGTTCTGAACTTTTATTCAAACTTAGTGAAAAAGAGATACGGTGACTTTTAGCTAGTTCACAAGTATCACAATGAAAATCCAATTCATTAAGACCAGAAAAGAGTACTGGTTGCAGTTTCTTTAGATAACCAAAAGAAAGATATCCTAATCTACGATGCCATAACCATATTATTGTCTGAGCCTTGTCTCTGCTACTAACATGATTTGCCTGACTGATTTTTTATTCTTCATTATCTGTTAATTCCAAGTAGTAGAGTTTGCCCCATCTAACACCATAACTAAGAATCCTCTGGGTTAAAATGTCCTGAAAGACACAAAAAGAAGGCCAAAACATTACAGTAAAATGAAGAGTGGATGTAATTTAGCTAACAGATAACAGATTATATTCAAGAGAAGGAACAACAAGGACAATATTTAGTGTGAGTGTATTCGACAAAATAACAGATCCTTCCCCGGTAACAAGGGAGGTACTGCCATTGGCTGTGGAAATAACTGATTGAGAAGAAGGGAGTACAGATTGTAATTGTCTAACATCTCTCATCATATGTTCAGATGCACCTGTATCAACAATCCAAGTTTTATCCTTATAATTTGCAGGGAATACAGATACTTTACCAACATTACCAGGATGGGCAATATTTGTTGTAGGCAGCTGTTGATCTTCTGTGGATGTTGTCATAGCTCTTGTAGAGATCTTTTTCCGAGGTTTCTTTGAGAAATCCCACCACTCTTGATAGCCAATAATCTCATAGCACCGCTGTTGTGAATGACCTATTTCTCCATAATGAGTGCAAACCAGGTTGTTAATTTTTTTAGATAATTGAGTGTTTCGTTTATTTGTTGATTCATATGATGATCCTTGTCGGGGAGTGTTGGTTAGCATAGCTAAATTCTCAGAGATTGGATGATAGCTTCCCATGGTTTGTCTTTGCTGGTATTCTCTCATAACATATGCGTATGTGTTCTCCAAATCAAGTTTTGGATCTTTGCGCAAGATTTCACCACAAACTTGATTGAATTCAAAATCAAGTCCACTCAGAAAAATATGAACTCTAAGCCTGGCCATTACAGAGTGTAACTGAATTACCCCTTCAACTGTTCCTTCCTGAGATTTTGTTATGTGATCAATTTCTTGAAAGATAGCAACAAGTTCATTATAGTAAGTTGATAAGGGGCGGCCATTCTGTTTGGTAGAGAAAGATCTTTAGTTCAATTCAAAGATACAGGTTTCGTCTGATCCATCATAAAATGTTTTTGATACGGCCTCCTATATTTCTTTGGCTGTAGAAAGGCGAATAAATCGTTGCATTAATGCTGGACTCAATGCATCAATAAGCCAACTCTTTACTATGTGATTTTCAGTGATCCATGCTCCAAGATTGGGATCTCCAAATTCTAGTTTTGTTGTTTCTCCCGTGAGATATCCAGCTTTGTTGCGAGCCCCTATACGCATCTCCATGAGTTGAGACCATAATGAATAATTGGTCTCATCAAGGATGATTCCGGTTGGGAAGGTAGAATTATCTTGATGTATAATAATCTGTTGTGTTGATGTTGGAACGATTGCAGTTGACATGTTTGTAGCCATGAAAGAAAAGGAAAACCAGATGAAGAAGAAAGCAAATAACTTGTGAGTGACGTTTCAAAAATATAAAAGATTTTGTTTCGTAGAATAAGAACAACAGCTTGATACATATTTTTTTCGTAGGAGGAGAAGGGATTTGAGGTTCGTATTCGATTTTGTTTACTGCAGACGTCTTTGGAATTGAGCCTGCTCTGATACCATGTAAACAATTGGGTTTCTGTAATATTACTTCGCTCTATTATTTTTCTCCACAGGAGGCAATATATAGTTACTATTCAGAGACAAAATAGGAAAAATACAAAGAGGATAAACATGAAAGTTATTTGTTCCTATATATATATATATATATATATACAAATCCGAATCAATCTAAGATTTAATACAGCTCATGCGCATAATGTATAAATTGTAATACTCTCGTATCATTGTTAAGAGAGTTGCTTTTATTTTATTTTTTCAATGGTGGTCACCGCAATAGGAGTAAATTGAATGCAAAATTATTAATGGAAAATATCTCATGAGCCCCGCATCGTCCAATAAAAATGTGAAACATACATATTCAGCGAAAATTTGTTTCCATCAATCAATCACGTAAAGCTATAATAATAGAGGGTTTTAATTAAGAAATATAAAAAATGAGAGACCCTATAATAATTAAAATTAACAAAAAGCTAAATAAGAAGTAGAAGTTACTTATAGTTACAGTGATAAATCCATATTTATTGGAACAGTGATTTGATGAAATTAGTATGAGTCCAAAAAGCTTTTATATTAAGGTCGTTTGATTGTTGGAAAGTGGTTTTTTTAAAGTAGTTTCCTTAAAAAGTAAATTATTTTTCGATATTTGGTAGTGTCATGGAAAATAAGTTGGAAAACACTTTCAGTGTTTGGTTATATAATGGAAAATGAACTAGAAAATAACTTATTAATATTTTTTAAAACAATTATTAAAATAATGAGAAACAAATCTTACAAATTAAAAAGTTGAATGAGAATGAAATTGAAAAAAAAATCTAATTTCATAAATTATCTCAAATAAAATAAATAACAATCAAAATAATAGAGATTAAATCTAACAGATAAAAAATTAAAAGATGATAAAATTAAAATAATAATAATTACAATTTCATAAATTTTTTCAAATAAAATAAGTAACAATTAAAAGAATGAGGACCAAATTTGATAGATAAAAAATTTCAATTAAAAAAATAATAAGAGAAAAGCAAATAACAATCATAAAAATGAGGACCAAAATTAATATAAAAATCAAATTAAATTAAATTCTAAGGGGTGAAATTGAACAAAAAACTCAAAACAAAATATATAGCAATTAAAAGTTTGAGGACCAAATTTATTATAATCAACAAATAATATGATATTTCTAAATTTTTCACAACTTCTGGAAAGTGTTATCTGCCCAAAATAAAAGGAAAACATTTTCCTGGAAATCAAGCAAAATTTTCTTATGAGTGAAGAGTGTTTTCCATTAACCAATTTTTCTAATGGCAAACAAACACAAAAAAGTTTTGAAAGTGGTTTTCAGAAAATCACTTTTCGCCAAACAAACGAGGCCTAAGTCAATTAGAGTAAAAAGCTATTTTCACCAAATACAATTATCTTTAATAATTTATGCAGAGTTAGGTTAATAATTCCAATTTTTATGCATAATAAATTTATTGATTTACCCCTATAAAAAAAGGCATTTCATTCAAGGGCTTTATGGTCTTTTTATTTTTTTTCAAAATAGTTAAATTAATTTATTGCCCTTAAATACAAATCAACATAACTCTCTCACAAGATTTTTCTTATCCTTTTATATTGGTTTTATTATTAATTTAAAGGTTAATCAAGGGCATTATTGTAATTGGTCATATATTAAATATTAATTAAAAAAAACATAGCATGTACTACGCACGCGCCATCGAGTGAACAATCTTTACGCCCTATAAACGACATGTACGAGTCTATCCGGCTACCAAGTGTTGCCTTCTACGGCGGTTTTTTAAAGTCTCAAAATCCCTTTCATGATAGGGTGGTGCTTACACCAGATGCGCCTCTTGTTTGACGTCAATAAGTATTTCTTCTTTTTTTCTCTTTTTTCTCCTTGAATTTTGCTTCAATCCCTACAAAAAGTCAAACCAGCCCTTGTAATTTAGTTTTCCTTCACATTTGATCCATGCCTTTTGATTACTATTTTTAAAATTTTGAATAATCTATTAAATTACAACTGTTTTTTAGTTTCACCCATACTATTTTTTAGTCTTTCAAATTAGTTCCTATTTTTTCATTGTTATTTGTTTTATTTAGGATCATTTCTTAGATTTTTCTTACAACTTGATCCTTCTTGGGTTTTTTCTATCAAATTGATCCTTGTTCTTTTTGTTGCTATCCTTTTGCTTTAGCAAGTTTTTTTTAGATTGATATTTTTTTCATGATTCCATCTTTTAAAATAAATTGATTAGAAGTTGAACTTCTGGATTGAAACCGGGTTCAAGATTTTATGGGTTGTAAGTTCTAGAGACTAGATCAAGTTTAGGAGGATCACGTCGAGTTTGCTTGATTTTTTTTTAAAAGCTTATGTTTTAACCTTCTTTTAGATTTTTGCTTTATTATTTTTTATGGTTTGCTATCTATAAAGTTGGTCCTAAATTCATGACTAGAGCCATCAGTTTCAAAGCTAGCTATAATTCTAGTTTTACCTATGGTGCATAGAACTTCAAGCTCATTTACCCAATTTCAAGCAATTACATTACAATCCTTCCCCCTTACTATTGACTGAGCTAGTCAAGCCTATCTCATAGTTTTTAAACATAATCTAGGACAAGTTCTAGATCACGGGGTCAAATGGGTTGACCCAAGTTAACCTAATTTTTCTTATTATATAAAAAAATTAAAATAAAATTATTTTGAAAAAAATTAAAAAGAAAAAAGAAAAAAATCAACAGGTTTTTAATGAGTTTTCTAGACTAAATGGGTCACAGATCAATCTAGGTTTTTTACTTGATCACCCCGAATCAATTCTCTCTTTATTTTTGTTAAGACCTGACCCGACCTATGTCTTGAGTCATTTGGATCATAGGTTAACTTACCAGGTTATAAGTCAATCCATTAAGTCAGGTCTGGTTCAACATAACTTTTGCCTTTTATTTTAAGTGCTTTTCAAAAATATTTTTGGCTTGAAAAAAACATTAAATTGATGTGTTTTTTAGTGCTTTTTATGGTTTTAATGTGTTGATGTCAAAAAATATAAAAAAAATTATTTTAAAGCATTTTCAAAGGAAAGAGTATTAGCTTGGCTAATGTCGTAAGTATAAACCTAACTATTTTAAAATTACCTTTATCACAATCATAAACACCCCCTTAGAAACAATTGTTAGAATAGATAGCTTTTGGTTATTGTCTTGTGATAGAAAAGATTGAGATAGTGGAGACAGAAACGTGTTTGGTTGAGGAGACAGAAACGTGTTTGGTTGAAGAGACAGACAAAGATATAAAAATAAATCTGTCTTTGAGATAATTTTAGAGTGGATTTAAACAGGAAGTACAAAAAGGACATGTCTCCAAAGACAATATTTTTTTTTTTATTTCTAAAAATCTTTGTAGAAAACTCTCAATTCCAAATTGTCCAACTAAGACATGTAAGATAAAAATAATAATTATTATAGTTTTAAAACCCAACTTGATGGTCGATTTAGGGCAAAGCTTATGTCACTAGTCGAGGCTCGGATCACGGGTCGGGTTGACCCGAGTCAGTGTAAAAATAAAAGTGGTTATTATCATATTTTTAAAATTCAATTTGAGAGTCGACTCGATGCAAGGTTCAGGTCACGGGTTGCGAGGATCAATCTGTCTGACCCAATTTGTTTTTTAAATAATCAATGAAATCTTGTTTTGACCATTTTTCCAAAAGAAAAATCAATGGGTTTTTGATCCATGTTTTATCCCGGATTGATCTAGGTTTTTGACCAGGTTAGGTCGAGTCAATCCTTCCTCTATTTCTTCTTAAACTTGGACTAGTCCAGACCCCGATTCATCCTGTCAAGTCAGTCCTTGTTTTATAACTAAGATTATTATAATATTACTAATTCCAATACTCAATATAAACTAAAAAAAACATTAAATTATTTTTTAAAATATATAAGTTTGACAACAATACATATTAAAAATAAAATATATTTTTTCATATTTTATTTTGTCTTGTTCATCATAACTGAATAAGATACATAAGCAATCATTTTGTCTTTTAATATCACTACCAAACACAATTGTATCTTCTTCTTTTTTCCTAACTTGTCTTTTCTATTTTTATTGTTTTTTTAATAATAGAATAGTAACCAAATATTATTATAAAAATACCAATCAACGATTCGTAGATAAACTAGTTGCGTGACCCGAATTCTGTCGCGGGTCAAATATTTTTGTTTTTCATAAAAAATTATATATGCAGGTTTTTTCAATGCATTTTTATAGTTAAAAAAATATAACAAATCAAAAGGTTTATGCACATATGCAATCAAATAAACTAAGAGTTATGTGCACTATTAAATAAATAAAAAATTATTAATGACATCTAAAAACAAAACTTGAAAAATTAAGAGATAAATGTAAATCAAAATATTTAATCTTGAAAAATAGGACATAAATCGATTGAATAAAATAAAAAGAAGAAAAAATAACATGTAAAGCCACACATATTAAAAATATCATCTGAAATTAAATATTTTTTATTTTCAAAACATAGTTTATCTATATAAAAGATAAAAACAAAACCAGAGATAAACCAGAAAAACCTCTTCAAAAATTAAACGTATAACAAAAGAATCAAAGTTATATTTTATTATTTAAAAGAGGCCTTCAAAACAAAATAAAAGAGATGAACTTTTGTTTATTTTTTTTTAGTTTTTTAACCGGTCATGTCACTTTATTTCTTTTCAATTGCATTATTTAAAGTTATATTTTCATGGTAACCATTCCGGGTCTAAGGCACTTGGATGTGGCGTCATGCCAGACCCAAGCGCGGGTGGCAGCCATGTTAGACCCAAGTGTCTTGGGGCTGACGAAATGTCAAACCCAAGGTAGTGGGTCTTGCTGTCATGCCAGACCCAAGGTATGCTAGCCATAGTTTTTAAACCCGGTCCGGTGGACGTCTCGGTCCAAGGCCTGGGTTTCGGGCTTTGACCGGGTCACCGGATCGATCGGGTCAATCCATATTTAAAAAAAAATTCAAAACGGCGTTGTAAAAAAAACAAAAGTCAACGGATTGCAACTGGGTTTTTGACCGGGTTTTGCCGGGTCAACCGGGTCACACCAGGTCATGGCTTATCTTATTTTTTCATCAACCCGACCTGATTCCAGCCCCGGGTCGACCCACCGGGCTGGGCCGGGTTTCAAAACTATGATACCAGCAACAAACGATGCATAGCTTGCCGAGGTAGACGATGTGCCGCCTAATTTGCCCAGATTCCAGCCAATATGGTGGCTAGAAATTTTTTTTCATCAACCCGACCTGATTCCAGCCCCGGGTCGACCCACCGGGCTGGGCCGGGTTTCAAAACTATGATACCAAGCAACAAACGATGCATAGCTTGCCGAGGTAGACGATGTGCCGCCTAATTTGCCCGGATTCCGGCCAATATGGTGGCTAGAAAATTTTTTTCATCAACCCGACCTGATTCCAGCCCCGGGTCGACCCACCGGGCTGGGCCGGGTTTCAAAACTATGATACCAGCAACAAACGATGCATAGCTTGCCGAGGTAGACGATGTGCCGCCTAATTTGCCCAGATTCCAGCCAATATGGTGGCTAGAAAATCAGGATCTATGTTTTTTTGACCCAAAACTTGTTTTGCAACTCATTTTGACCCAAAATACCTATAAAACACCCTATAAATCATGAAAAACTCATTCATGGCCTCAAAACAACCAAAAAATCACCCCAAAAATCAAACCCAACCCTAAACTAAAAATCAAACCAAGCTCAGATCTGTTTTTTCACGAAATTTTAAGGTATAAAAACACCTAATATGAACTCTCCGCATTAAATGAAACAATTTGACATAAGAATCCCTCATTTTGGTTTTCTAAATCGATGTAAACGACAAGTTCTCTCTCTACTGCTGGAATTCGACGACCCCTCGCTCTCCTCTCTCAACTAGGAACAAAAAAAAACCTTTGTACCAAAATAGAATTAGAACAATTTTGAGAGACCACAATTGTATAATTTGTGTGATTGTTTAAATTGGAGGACCAAAGTGAATGTTTTTTAAACTTATGGTACGTCACCTATATTTGCCATTTTTTTTATTCGATCTCCTCTTTTCCAATCTCATCATTTTATAAGAATTTGAAATCAATTGATTCTTAAATAGGACTTGATCACACAAAAATAAAGTTTGAAAACTAAACTAAAAATAAATAAAATTTTGCACAGTGACTAATGTACATTGAAAATCCCACGAGTTCTGGTATATAAGTAAGTAGGGATACAATTGGTTAAAAACATTAATTTTTAACAAATTGAGAAAATATATTTATCACAAGACCGGAATCATTCATTTTTATTTTTTTAACCCGTCCCCCGTCCCCGTCCCCCCCCCCCCCATATTTGTTGCAGCGCTCTCTCTCTCTCTAGAAATCACTCTTGTCGTCATCAACTCAACCACCAGGTACCTCTCTCTCTCCTTCATCTTGGATCTAAAAGATCACGTTATTGTTGTTTAAATTTTTTTGATAAAAAAATTCGATATGATTGTGTCTGAATTCAACTTCTATTAATTGGTTTGGTTCGGTTCAATTTTGGTTTAAAGAAGAAAATGGGATTGTGTCTGAATTCAACTGCTATTAATTGGTTTGGTTCAATTTTGGTTTAAAGAAGAAATGGGGATAAGATTCATATTAATGGTGAACAAGCAAGGACAAACTCGTTTAGCCCAATACTATGAATGGCTCACCCTCGAAGAACGCCGTGCCCTTGAAGGAGAAATTGTTCGCAAATGCCTTGCTCGCAACGACCAACAGGTTTTTTTTTCCTTTCATTTTTATGATTATGATTACTGGAAAGAATGAAGTCGATTAATTTTTGTTTAGAGTAAGTACCATCCATCCATCCATCCATGTTACTTTCTGTTTGGAAAAAACTTTGGGTTTCCTTTGAAATTTTAATGAACGTCATCTGATCTGAGAGTTGTGTTGTTGTTGTTGTTAATGAAAACTAACAAATAATAATGTTACTATATATGATTATAGTTATATTAACATTTGAAACACACTCTCATGTTTTCTTTCATCCTTTGCTTGATAACAGTGTTCCTTTGTAGAGCATCGCAACTACAAAATTATATACCGACGCTACGCATCATTGTTTTTCTTGGTTGGAGTTGACAATGATGAAGTAAGTTTTCATCTTTTCAACTATATAATGCTTCTTTTCTATAAGATTTTAGTGTCAGTGTGAGTAATACCCATAACAATACTCAATTTTATTTGTTTGTTTATTATTTATTATTTTGTGCCTTTCAAGCCAACAGTACTTATTAGTTTTATGCTTCAATTGCTCAAGTCTGGTAATCACTAATATTCAGCAGCATTTCTATTCCATGCCGTTACATGAGTTATCTTCTTGATATCCTTTGACATGGCTATGGATGGTCAAGAACAATGTCAATATTGGAGGAAATGGATGGGAGGATTTACAAACTGAGCAGCTCTTAGAGTTTTCTGATGCCTGCTCGCTATTTTAACGTAATCACTGTCTTCACCTTACTCTCTTTTTAGTTAATATTCTTTGTTTCTGGCAATTGCAGAATGAGCTTGCGATTTTGGAATTCATACATCTTTTAGTTGAAACCATGGACCGTCATTTTGGCAATGTGGTAAGTCCTCTAATGCCAAGGATGAGGGTTTTTTTTTTTTTTTCACGTCTCCTTTGAGAATGTAGGATGAACTAATCTTTGTCCTGCCTTCTATGTCGCCAAAGTTGTCTCTTGGTTTTCCTTCATTACCCTCGCATGGAAGTTAACTTTTGTTTTTAATTTGTTTCTCTTATCACCAGTGTGAGCTAGACATCATGTTCCATTTAGAGAAAGCTCATTTCATGCTGGAAGAGATGGTCATGAATGGTTGCATTGTTGAGACAAGCAAGTCTAACATTCTGAGCCCAATACAACTGATGGACAAAACATCATAAATGATTGATTAGGCACAATCGTTCTCACTTGGACTTGTGACGAGTTAGTATTTTTTGTTTATCTTGCTGTGTATTGTAAAATAAGCTCGATCTGAGACATTTTCCCTGTATAAAACTATGTTGTTGTCAGCACAATTTATTTTTCATACCTTAATCACTCTTTCAACACGAGTTCGTAAACCTTACCAATATGTTTCACTTGCCTCAATCATGACCACTATTACCCCCCCAACCCCGAGATATATATTAATGTTGGAGCAAAGATGGATCCTCCAGCAGCTTGCACCTATTGCTCTCATTAGCGCGCTTGCTTGCTTCATCCCTGTTCTAATCTGGAGACTTCCAAGTTGAAGTGGATTTTGAAAGTTGGAGTATCATCATGCAACATGTAATTTGCTAAGAAAATGTAGTTTTATTTCAAGAGTTGCGATCAAATCGCCTAATCTTTTACAGAACAAACGTTTCGTGGCTAGCTACCAATGGCTTTTTCTTTCCAGGGATTTTTCGATTAGAAAATCTGACAGATCAAATGGCTGCAGCCTGTCATCCTTTCTAGGATCGCTCACTGCTACAGGTCTCCCGTGGAATGTTAGGGTATTTACAGAATCTCTTGCATTTTCACGGTCCATGTCGATGGGGTTTTGGAGGGTTTGAACAAGAAGCTGGACAACAGCTCCTCCTGCCAAACCTTGGCGACAATAAAAGGTGTCATGGAAGAAGATAAAGCTCTCTTGTAAGGTTCGATAAAATTTGCTGAAGCAGGAGGGAGTATGTCAGGGGTTATCTCTGTGGGTGTTGTTGAGCACAATTCCAGTAGAAGGAAAGAGAACTCCAGCTCCAAAACCATAATTTATTGTTGTTGTTGTTGACACAGCATTCCCTTCTGCTTCCACAACGCAAGAGTAGCTAGTTCCGTGATCTCTAAACCGACTCCACCTGCTAATTATAGCTTGTGATCTTGAGAATCACGACACAGTGACATTGATACCAGTAAAAGCTTTATAGTAAGTAGTCATTCCTGTTCATATTCATCTATATCCTAGTCAGAGCAACATGCAACATCAATATCATGAAGTCAGCTTGTTGATTAGTCCTAGTTTTGCTGGATATCAGTCCTTCAGAGCCAGAGGTCGATTCATCAAAACGGCCGGAATATTACTTGATTTGACAGAAGAAATACTTGATTGACACAGATATAAAAGGGCTAGCGAGAGAACATAACCTACCAGAGATAATCCAAGCGTTCCACTTGAAGGTAGTGGCATTCCATATACAGGGTAGCCCAGAATGTTTGCAGCTAAGGCATCCATTATATCCACCTTGTAATTCTTTAGATCTTCCATTGTTAGAATCCCGCCAGCCTCTCTCACATCTTCACTAACTTTTCACCAACAGTGCCATTATAAAAAGCTTGTGGGCCTTGTTCTGCAACTGCCTCCAGGCTTTAGGCTAGCTCCAAATTACAGCATTTATCACCAGCTTTTAACAACTTGGCATTCGGAGCGAACACTTGTCGCAAGTCAGGATCATTCGTGATTTTCTTGACACTTTTAGCAATGGAAAATGCAGGATAAGAAGCAACAACAAAACCATCCCTGTCAAGTTTTATGGCAGGTTGGAAAAGAGTCCTCCAAGTCAAACGCCCATGTTACAAGATAACCTAGTGATAATATTTAATTATCACTTACATAATTATCACATAAAAAAATTTTTATAAACACATAAATTTTTTCATCTGAAAGTTTTATATGAATTAGTTTAGTGTATGTGTTATCCAACAAATATCTATATATTAGCTTTAAATATTATTAATACCTCAGCTTATAAGAATAGATATTTTCTTATATATATATAAAAAATATAAATATATATTGGTCTCAATAATTCTAATTAATATTATGTGTTAAAAATATTTAAGAATAATATTTTGATGTAATAAAAATCTTATAATTATAATAACTTTATAATTTTTTTGATAAAATATTTTTGTTCGAAAAACTTTATTTTTATTGAAGATTCATTAATCAAATATAAAAAATTATTAAAAATAAAAATATCCTTATAAATAATAAATATTTTTGTATGAATAAAATTAGTATTACAATGCAACCATCAATTCTTATAAATTTTCTTAATCCATCTTTCGTGACCCATCTTATAATTAGACACTAGTCAATAGAAAACTTATCTGACATGAAATTTTCTTGAGCCATCTTTCGTGATTCTTAGAAAGCATTTGAAAAGGCTTTGCTTGCTACACGTCCAGCTTTATGTGAATGAAGCCTCGCACACTCTCTCTCTCTCTCTCATTATATTGGACAGTTTCCAGAGCATATAGCTTGTCGAGTATCTATGGCTTTCCCCAGATTGAAGCTCAAGCTCTAAAATCTGGGAATGGATTAGTAAGCATCTGCATCTATGAATTTCAGTAACATGAGAGCACATCAGAGGAAAATGGTGAAGTGTCAAAAAAAAGAAGAAAATTATTTGCCACTTATTTGTCTTGTGTTCTCAAGATTCAAACCAAATTATATCTTAAAACCAGTGAAGCATAAACGGATTTGAAATTCAGAAATTCCAGAACCTGTAATTTTATAGTTACTGGTGTTTTCAGGAATGAAAGGAAGAACAAAGAGAATCTCCCTACCGAATCCTCGCCATGCTTCACATCAAAGCATTTCTTCTGGCTGTCTTTTTTAACTCCTTTTTATTCCATCTTGCTTATGTCTTACTTTGTTTTGCACAATCCATTTCAGAACAGAAGGCTCAAGTTTAATTCTTGATAAACTCTCTTCTCTACGATTTCAGAACAGGATACCAGAGGAACCACTTGTGCCTAAACCATCTAAAGAGGCTGAAATGCAGAAGATTTTGAGATCTACTACTTGCTTAAAACCCCGCATGCATGTGATTATATGTTGATTTGGTTCTATAATTTGTTTCCCTTTGCTTCAGGGTATACCTGGAGCTCCAGGATAAAAACGTATTCAACGGAAGTGTTGGTGATGAAAAGTTCAAGGATTCACATTCTATATTCACAAAGCTGGAATTCATTCAACAGAATGATCATATGAAGCTACAGATTCATGAACTGGATCATATCAGTGATTAGATTCTTAAATAGAACATGGGTGGCACTAAAACAAGATAAAAAAGAAAAAGAAAAAGCAGAGGTAATGCAAGGATATTGTTTGCATGGCTTTGAGGGAAATAAATAAAGCGAAGGGATAAAACCCCAAGCTGAATGAGAATCATCACGTTAATATTACAGCTACGGTTGTAAAGATTTTGGAAATCAAAATTTGAAAAATCCACTACTCCTTCAAACAAGTGACATTTTATGGAAACCAATCACATTGCTCTCATTCTTGGAAAATAACTGAAATACATGCTTGTTTCAGAAGACATCCCACTAACAAGAAAGCAGTTTGAGCATCATCAATCTCTTCCCAGTGACACTCACAATCTGATGCGCCATTCATGCAACTCATCGCATTTTATAATGTTGAGTTCTTGAGGCCACACAGCGTCGGCCATTCAATGAATAGTTGATTGTTATATCAATGTCACGAGGATTCTTCTTGTTTGGTGCGACGGTCATGCTCCCAATTAGTGCCTCCCCTTGACAAATGGTTAGCACATCTTCTAGGTATAGGACTGTCTGTTTCCAATGTGTAGCTCGTGATCTTGGCCCTGCATCATTTTCCAAATTCATCAGAAAGGCTAACTAGGCATTTCACTATACTGTTAAAATGTACCCTAACTGGCCTCCCCTTCACTTAGGAACAATCTGAAAACTTTTTTTTTTAAATTGATGTGTACATGCGACTGAGAACATAAAAATACAGGTTGTGATTTTGATTTCATGTTTATTTATGATTTCGCTTAGAACACCCTCTAAGACACTGAAAAGGAGTACTCCTGCCTCACTGTTAGAGCTAGTTACTTTCTAGTCTAACAAATATAATATTCCCATAATCAAGTCATGGAATTTAAAGTGTTAAGACATGAGCAAATTCATGGAAAGGAACAATCTGAAAACTTTTTTTTTTTTAATTGATGCGTACATGCAACTGAGAACATAAAAATACAGGTTGTGATTTTGATTTCATGTTTATTTTATGATTTCGCTTAGAACACCCTCTAAGACACTGAAAAGGAGTACTCCCGCCTCACTGTTAGAGCTAGTTACTTTCTAGTCTAACAAATATAATATTCCCATAATCAAGTCATGGAATTTAAAGTGTTAAGACATGAGCAAATTCATGGAAAGGAAAAGGGCTTCCCTCAACCCACTTGATTTGCTGTATGTATTAAAACAAAACTTTACACTGGAAGATATGGAAAATATAACTGAAGAGTGCAAAGTAAAGAGTTAGACCTGTAGAGAATCCCATCAACTTGTGACACTTTGTAAATGATACATCAAAGTAGGCTACTAATGCATGGATGTAATCATCACGTTCTGCTACAAGCTTAAAAGGAACTGTGAAGGAAGTATCCCCAGAAACCATTTTAGAGATGTCCATTGTCTGAAATGATAAAAGGCAAAAAATATAAAAACATCAGCCAAGTAAAGACAGCAACAGAAAGCAAACTGGAGAAATGTGGATGACCAAATGCAAACGCACACACAAATGCATTGTATGCATATGCAAGCATATCCAACCTTGAGCAGCTGGCAATTTGTAACAATTTGATTCTGATCTACAGTGTCAACAAGAGGTTCCCCCATGGCCTGCTTCTTGATGCAGGTCATATCAAAGCCATAGACATTATTCCAAACTGGAGCAAGCATGCAAGCCAAGGCAACAAAACAGATATAAGAACTATTAAAATGCTACCTCCTAAAGCATTTAGAGTTGGAAAACAAATTCAAATAGCACATGAAACCACACATGCAACTGATGTGAGTGAAATTCCCTACAGCTACCTACTACTGGAGCCTGGCTGTGCTGCCAAATTCCACACATTTGATGGATCCACATGAAAATGATTCTCATCTACATATGACACCAAACAATAGACTTACACTCAATCTTATCTTCTTTGTATTCAGCATCCTCAATGGCTGTCAAATAGAGAGAAGCTCTGTCTGGCAGCACAATTCCTTCATTGACCTGGAGTCAAGCAAAGAATAGAATAAAAAAGGCTGACATTATTGATTTAGCAAATTTTTTCAGCATCGCCAATGATGATCCCATGGAGTATTATAATAGCTAACAGAAGAACTTTCGATTACTAAACAAGTATAGTTGTTCCAGATTCATGAATGACCTAAATGTTGGTTGGCATTTTTCCCCCTTCCTTCCAAAGGTGCATGCGTCCAGTTGACCTAAAGTCAAAGAGCTTAGTGACTTTAATTTCTGTTAATGTTATAATACCAGCAAACACCATTATCCCAAGAAAGCTCTATTCTTATCCAAGAGACTTTCATTCCAAAAATATTCCCTGGTCTGTAAATTTTATATGAATAGCGTGAACAAAACCCTTCAATCCAGAAGGAAATTCCTTGCAGTTGCCAATGAACAGTTCCCTCAGAATTAAATAAATTTTTCAAACTTGTATGAAATCCCAATCAAGAACCTAGAGAGAAAAACCAAACAGGCATAGCCAACTAACCCGTCAAAGTCAAATCTAATATGATGGTTTTCTTAGATTCCTGTGGCATTCATGTGCCTCCAGGGTTCAGAAACTTATAGATTTAACTTTGACAGGTTAGTCGGCTATGCCTGTTTGATTTATCTCTCTAGGTATAAACATTTATCAAAGAACAGGCTATAAATTTGCAAAGAGAAATGTAATTGAAACTTACAAGCCATTTATCACGGGCGTACAGGACTGAGTTTAACATGTTCTCAAACAACAGAAAATATCCCATCCACTCTGAAATAATTATGTCCACTTTAGCAACTGGTAGCTCAATATCTTCGATCTTACCCTTCAAAACTGTTATAACTATGACATTGAAACACGAGTAAGCAGTGAGAAGTGAGACTTGGCATTTGAGGCAACAGAGAGAGATAAAAAAAAAAATTACTGGAACATGCAAAGAGAATAGAATTACCATTGGAAAATCCATTTGACTCAACAATCTCTTTGGCCATGTTAGCGATATGAGAGCACTCGACCTGGAAATAGAAACATTGGCAAACCAATTTTTAGGATATATAAACTCCACTTGGTGGGTGCAGGATGGGAAAGGGGGGAAAGGCATACCGCATAGACATGGGCAGCCCCAGCTTTGGCACAAAACAAGGACAAAATTCCAGTCCCAGCACCAACATCAAGTACTACTTTATCCTTAAATAAAAATTTATTCTGAAAAATAACGTTTTGGTATGTTTTAGTTCTCACTCCATCCTTCAGCATTTCCTGCAGTGTAAGGATGGGTAAGGAAACATCAACAGCTGGCAAAGTTTAAGCATTGATACACAATCAACTCCACAATTTGTTTTAGAAATCCAGATCTCAAGATATATAAAAAATCATACAAGAAAAATTTGATCTCAGCTGAAAATGATGAAATAATATAGATTACACAAAGTCAAAACAATAAACCTACGGACACAAAATGGTAAAGCAATAAAATATCAATTGATAAAATGCAGAGCATTACTCGGAAACAAATCAATTACATCACATAATAACAAGTGCTGATTCAAAAGGGGGTTTTGTGAGGTAAATAAAACAAAAAAATGTGGCAGCACTATTTGAGTTACAAAAGCTTCTGAATCATCACTTATAATGCACAAACAAGATATAATCAAAACTAAAACCCAACAAATAAATATATAAAAAAACACCAAGTTACGAAACCCAGTAAAGAGCTGAATTGAATCCAGCTACGAGACACTTACTTCATGAATACCTGCAAAAACACAAACAAAAAAAAAGGTTAAGACAAATAAAAAAAACTTTCTATGCCAGAGTACCATTCATTAGGAGTCTAAAACTTCTGTTCAAGTCAACTGAACCTAGTATACTTTTACCAAAGGAAAAAAAAAAACAAGAGAAGATTTAAATAAATAAAGTAAAGCGAATCATGGAGAGTAGTATTACCAAAGTGAGAGTATGAATCGAAGTAATAATCGGCGCTGGTTTTATCATCATCGCCGCCGTCAACAAAGGGGGCGTTGGGGTCGGACATAGTTACGTCATCCATAGCAATGGCTTTTTCAGTGGCTACAATAGAGTCATCGAGATTGATGTTCTCTTCTTCTTCGTCTTCGTCGAAGCAGACTTTGGTGGCCTGGTGCTGAGTGTTGTTGAGGCTCGTTGAGGTCTGATTGTTCTTCCGACGGCCCATTTTTTTCCTGTTCTTTTTTCCTTTTAGGGTTTTACTTACTACTTGACAAGAGGAGGGAGGGAGGGAGGGAGGGAGTGACAGAATTTTATTAGGGTTTTGTTCAGTTGAAATAACGGAAGGGTTATGGGAGTTTGATTTCCTATTTGTTTGCGAGCTTATGAAATACAATGAGACTGTATTTCGTATTTCGTGCTCTTCGATGTTCCCTGATTTTCACTAGTTTACTGTCAGCATTTAGTCGCGCGTGTTGGATCAAAATATCTTTAAGGTAAAATAAATATTTAAGTGAGAAAGAATTACCTGCTAAAGTTATTAAATTTGATTTTTATGGTTAATTTTGAAATCTATTAATTTAACTTTTTGTGTAGATTAGGTTTAAAATCAATTTGTTCTAGAATTGCTTCATATAATTTAATTGATTTGACAAGTTAAAGATAATTTTGATAATAAAAATATGATTTTGTTTTTTAAAAAAATTCAAAATAATATTTTTTTAAAATATTAAAATAAAAGCATATTAGATCGATTCGAGTTTCGCGGTTTAATATATCAAACTTATAACTAGGATAATGAACTCTACTAAATTTAATAACTTTATTTTTAAAAAAAATTATTTGTTACTTAATAATATTATAAAAAAAATTAACATTCATAAAATTAAGCATTAATTAAATGTTATGATATTTATTTGAGACTACGATAACCTCAAAAAAAAACCAAAAAAAAAATTATGAAGGTCGATTTAAAATGAACTAAATGTTTGAGTGATAAAATTAAAAAAAAAAACATAAAAAAAAGCCCAGTATGTGGCCTTTGTGACCCAACATTCCTAAGCCTTTAACAAAAAAACCACATGCCTGGTTTTTTTTCAAGTTGAAATAAGGGTCACTTCTTGATTGCACATATTTGTGTCTATTTAGTGATCAGTCTGCTAGTTTCTTTGATCTTACTTGGTCTTTTTTTTTATTTGCTTCCCCTAGTTCGATCTATCCATCACTTAGTCCTTAGCAGAATATAGACTTTGCCTAGGGAGTTGCCTATCCTATCTCGATTTTATCTCTTTTCACGTAAACTGAAAGCCAGACATAAAACTCTATTAACGGTATCAACTACTTCTTTATCTTATCTATGATACCAGCAAATTCAACTGAAACGGATTCCATTTGAGAGCGGCATCCATCCTTGTGGTTATTTCAACAAGAAGGTATTTTATATCGCCTCGTCTTCTTCCCTCAAACCTAAAAGGGATTATGAACAAGAAATGAAGTTAGGCCTTTTCCCTATGCCCAAACCACCAAGACGTTTCATTGCCTGAATAACAACATAAACTTCTTACTTTGAGACAGGAGCAATAAGCAAATCAGCTTATTGGGTTTCAGCCCTCTGCTGTGGGTTATCAACCCACCCTTAGCCTCAAGATTAGATTGTTAAATAATATTTATGTAGTCTTATTTATTAATGGTAGAATAGTACATTCAGTTTAACATATATATACTTTATTTGTATTTAGGTTAAAACTAAGCATTCATAATATACAGATTATTCAGAATTCTAACATCCTTTTTGTGTTTGATCTTAATTATTTTAACATAAATGACTCGTTGTCTACTCTTTGCTTTTAAAAAACGAGTAACTTGTCACCTATCGAGATGATGTACTTGATTTTTATATGATTTTTACATATTATTACTTTTAATTTTATGCTAGTTTATCTTAAATATTTATATTTTATATAGTTTTTATTTATTGATTTTTATATGTAGAAATAAATAAATCCATGGATTCATGGGCTTTGGAGTAAAAATTCAACATCAATCCTTGAGTTCTAACTAAACATTAGCTCAAATTGGATTAAAGCTTATGGTATCGAGGAAGCTCATTTAAAAACTAATTAAATGATAAAATCTAAAAGGTCCGATTGTCTTGTGTAAATGTTTTGATAAAAAAAAAGAATGAGGAAAGTGAAATTTCTTGATGTAAGAATAAGAAAATTTTCTTGTTAGAAATTTCAAAAGAAGATCTTGGTAAATCAGGCATAACTTTCTCTATAGATATTCAAATTAAGTGATTTTGGTGTAAAAAAAACTAAAAGGAATATCTATAACTTTCAATTCTTATTAATATCTCAAAATAAGTCCATATGGTATAAAAAATAGAGCTAGAAGTTAGAGGTCAAAATCGCTAGTTTTGAAAAAGAAAATTAGAAAACAAATAAAAGAAGATTTTGGACAAAAAAAAAGAGAAGATAGAGAAATAGAACATGGCCAGAGCTGATAAAATAGGGTTCTTTTTACCATTAAAATAAAGGGAAAACAAGAAGGAGAAAACTAGAATAACTCAAACGTTATAGTGGAATGTTTCTTTAACCGATTTCAAGCAAAAAAAAATTTATTTTTCTTCTTCATTTTCCTTTCATGTATTCCAATAAGAACATGATTTATTTTCATATTCATTATGAACTAAATTTTATTTTTTATAGGAATTATAATGAAACCGAGAGATAATTTATTATTAAAGGCTTTTAGGATTAAACTTCATTAGTTAAACGAAAGATAAAGATACTTTATCATGATTAATGTGATTTTAGATAAAGAAAAATCCAAAGCACTTAATGAATCTTCAATTAATTTAAAGATATGTTGAATTATTAGGTGGGGATATTTTTAATGTTGTTCAAGAGAAAATATTGAATAATGACGGGATCTTTTAATCATCAACATTAAGATTTAGAATTTTATAACAATGAATAATAATATTGTGTAGGATTAACTAGGTAAAATCAAAAGCTCTAAATTTATTTTTTTAATTATCTTCGCAACCTTAAGTTTTATTCTTTGTTCTATTAATTTACTTTTGTCAAATACCTTATTTTAATTAGCTCCTCATTAGTGTTTGTATATATCGATGCTATAACTCGTGTATGTACATCCACAACAAGTGAACAACTTTTTCGATTCTTATTAACATGCATATTTGAAAATTTATCAAAAAGACCAGCACTCCGGTTGTTTGGCGAATATTGGACTTAGACATTTTTAAGATTTGTTTTTCATTTAAAATTAAAAAAAAATTGACTACTTCTCTCAATATCCAAGATAATGGCTTATGTTGAGTCTATTTACCTTAAACACTAAGAATTAATAACAAAATATTTTAGATTTTTTTGAAAACAAAGATGAATTATTTTGAAATTTTTGAATGTTGACCCAATAGGCCTTTTAATGTGAAATGAAACCTAATAAGCCTTGCAAACTTTTTCCAAAATCTAATTATGCATGAGTGAACTATTTTGATTTCTTTTAGTTGAAAACCATAAGGAAATAACTAACAATTATTGATGTTTTGACAATTTCAAGTTTAAAACTAGAACATGAGGTTATAACATTATCTAAATGTCCAAGAACCATTAATAATGCAAGATAGAGCTTGAAGTATGGGTCTCGGTCATATGCATGGAAAACATTTTAGACAAAAAATAATTTGACAAGACTAAATTTTGGTGATATATAGGTCTTTAAAAAGACCTATCTTGGTTAGCATATGCTGACTTTATAGACTCAAAAAGAAAAAGCTAAACTTGAAACATGTCAAACTTAAAATCTCTTTAATTAAAATAAAAAACTATTATAAAATAAATTTTTTTTCCAATTATGCCCTTAATGGGATTCATAGAACCTCTATAAGTATGTCAAATTAACAATTTTTATCCTTAGTCCTTTAGTTGTTTTCAATTGCAACCATTCTTTATTTAATTATACCCTTGGGAAATATATCATGCCTAATAAAACCCGGAAAATTTTTTCCAACCCAATTTAAAGTTTATTTTTGGACTTTCTTCTTTTTTTTAATGTTTTTTAAAAGTATTTTTGGTATTTTAAAGAATAATATGGAGGGATAAAAACAGGTTATAACAGTTGCTCATTATTTACAATGCTTATATAGTAAGCTTGTAAAGAAAGATAGTGTTTGTAAAAAGGTTTTGGAAGATTTCCAAAGTCTAAAAGACTTTGTCAGGGATTTGAGATTTTGGCCACTTAGAAAGGTGACTTGCTTTATGGTTCAAGAGTAACTTACCTAACTGTTATGCTAAATGAATTGAAATCTCCAGATGTGATTTTTCTTGGTATAGGTTAAACTCTACCACGAGATGATATATTGGATACCATTTTAACTTTTGGTGATGGTTTGAACTCCACCAATTTGGGATCTACCTCTTGGTACATTTAGTGATGGTTTGAAATCCATCAACTCAGAATCAATATTGTAGCATAAATTTGAGATCCAATGATTTAGGGTCTAACTCTTAACACTTCTGGTAATGGTAATCCACCAACACATGATTAGTCTTCTGATACTGGCTTGAAATCCAGTGACTTAAGATCTACCTCTAGGTACTTTTGGTGATGGTTTAAAATCCACCAACACGAGATCATTTTTCTAGCACTAGTTTGAAATCTAGCGACTTCGGATCAACCTCTTAGCACTTTTAGTGATGGTTTGAAATCCATTTTAAATCCAATAACTCAATGATAACATTTTGAAAGAATATGGTTGTCAATATATATAAAATTCTATTCTAGGATTTTTTTTAAAAAAAATCAAATTCTTGGTGTTCCTTAATTATAAGGTTGGATCTTTTAATGTAAGATTATGTTAAAATAAACATTTTCAAATCTTTGTTGACTTGGGTTCATTGGAACACTGTTGGACTCCACTAAGGGTTTTTACCCATAAAATGTTTGCCAAACATTGCACAAATACTATTATTTTGGGGTTAGATAACATCTATGCATTTTACTTTTTTAGAATATAGCCCCTAATTGTGTTTGTTAGTAGCTCGGATAAACATAGTTTGTAGCATGGTTTTTCTAATCTATTTTTTTCTTAGATTTTATGAGGAGTTATTTGCTCTGGATGATTTTTCTGAAAATTTAACTATCTTATATTTTGAAGGCAGAAACTATTTTGATGTAAAAATAAAATAATTTTGTTTTTATTTTTCTTGCAATTTATAGGGTGGTTTGGGAATGATGATTTTGGTTTTTCATGCAAACTAGATTGAAACTGATGAAGGGATGTGGTGAGGTGACCTTATGTTTTGTGTTGGTTTTAGATTTTAAGAGGCTCAAGGAAATGCTTGAGGTTTGTCGCATTTATTTTAATAATATGTATAATGCTCGTAAAGCCATAACTCTTATAAAAAAGTCATTTACATTGTTTAAAAGTACTATTTATTAGTTCTGATTGATTGCTTGCTTGTTTAAAAAAGGACTTTATATAAACACAAAATGTAGGCTAAGGTTTTGGCTATGAACAAAAAGGGATTCATATGCTCAAAAAGTATTTGAGAAGTTTACAAATTTAGGATCACCTTAATTTGATTAACTTCTTTGTTGTATTTCTTTGATTTGCCCTTTTCTATTTTCTTGGGGCATATCTTTTATTTTAACTTAGTCATTTTCATTTAATTTGGGCTTACCCCCTTGCATTTGAATTTTTTAGGAATCATTCTTTTGAATTTCTCATGGCATCTTCATCAAGTTTGTACATTTACAACTCTTATTTTTTCAATGCAAACCTATAAAAAGCCACTTGTTCTTTCAATTTACAACTAATTAGTTCTTTTTTGGATGCTAAAATCATCTTCTTGAACTTTATATTGAAGAAGAATACATCAACACCAATATTGTTGATTACATGTTTGTATTATAGCTTGTTAGAGATTTTTCTCTCCTCCCCTTTCTCCTAACTTTTCTCTATTTAGGATAGATTTAATATAAATGAAGTTCAAGAAGCATTCTGGATAACACTTAAACTTAGAAACTAAAGTGGGAATTTTTTTAAAATAATCACTTAAAAACTTTTGAGGAAATGACAATATTTCATGTCTAAAAGATTTAAAACGATGTCAAACCATGTATAATAGTGTTTATTAGTTATGCCCTTGTGCCTTAGTTTATAGTGAAACATCATTATAGTTTTTTTTTTAAATTGTAATTTTAATTTAATTTAATATAATTTTTCCTTTTTTCTTGTTTGCATCAAGAAGCAAATTATAAAGAGGAATGTGAATACTTATTTGATTATATTCAAGGGTCTATTTATCAAAGGTGGCCTAAAGCAAGCACTGTTGCACTTGAAAAGATGATGGAGACAATGTTTCGGATGTTTATACATATAATGGGTAGATTCATTTTTTACTTCAACCTAGATTTTGTAGGCGGCTTTAGAAGTATATAGAATAAAGATCTTAGGTTTTGAACCAAATTTTATGGTTAAATCCTGAAATAACAAAGTTTTTCTTTGTAACTATTTTAAAAGGGTCTATGATCCATGATTCATTAAATATCAGCATTAAGTGTTCATTTAATATAGATGGAAAGTTAAGATTTCTTAAGTAATAGGAAAATGAGATATTTTAGAAATATTTGCAATTGCTTAACTAAATATTAGTATCGAGTGTTACACCCGTCTTCTGTTGTTATGGGAAAAAGCTATGGCTTTCTGGATGTGAGGGGTCATTTATGGTATGACTATAATTAGACAACATTCCCCTTTTTTCAATTATTTTCATCTCTATTTGTTTCTAATTTTTAGTTACCTCTACACAACCATGGTCCTTCTCTAACCATATAAGTGGACTACCTCTCATTCTATTTCTTTTGTTTTGACTTTTTTCCCTTTTTATCCTTCTGTCATATGTTTATAACTAACTGGATAGGTGGCCTGCGATGTAGCCAAACTTTTTTCAATGCTAAAATAATATTTAGATGATGATAATCCGAGACAACCCAGGTTAAATTTACTAAAACATAACCTGAAATATGAGACCGAAATAACCTGCAAAAATAAAAAGCAAAAAAAAATTACAAAGTTCAAGACCTAATAACCTAATGTCAAAGATGAAAACAAAAAAAATCTTCAAAAAATAGAATGTCGAAGAAGAAAACTTGAGTCAGCTCGGGCTAACTTGACAAACCCACTACCTGTAATATGAGATCAGGAAAAAAAAAAGAATTTCAAAAGAAAAAAACATTAAAAAAACCTAAGCTAACCCGGGTTAACTGTACAACCCCCTCTCGAAATAACCAAACAGAAAGAAAAGTGAATAAGTCATTTAAATCAATGGAAAAAAAAATCTAAGTCAACGTGGGCTAACTCGACTAACCCGCCACTCGCGACATGAGATCAAGATAAAAAAAAATTAGACTTTCAAAACAAGAACCTAACAAAAAAGACCGAAGTTAAATAAAATACATTGAGAAAGAAAATGCAAGTTAACCCAGGTTGGCTTGACCAACCCGCCCTTGAAATAAAAAAATAGAAAGAAAAGCAAAAAAATGACAAAGATCAAGGGAAAATAATCTGATGCAAAATGATGAAATTAAAAAAATAAAAACCATAAAAAATTATGGAAAAAAAATTGAGTCAACCCAGGTTAACTTGACCAATCTGCCACTCACGACATGAGATCGAAATTAAAAAAAAAATGTAAACTCACAAAAGAAGAACATAACAAAAAAGACTGAAGTTAAATAAAAAACATTGAGTAAGAAAATGCAAGTTAACCCGGGTTGACTTGACTAACTCGCACTTGGGATAACCCAACAGAAAGAAAAGTGAAAAAATCGCATAACTCAAGGGCCAATAATTTAACACCAAAGGATGAAATTATAAAAAAAAAATCATAAGAAAATTGAGGGAAAAAAATTTGAGTCAACTATGATTAACCTGACCAACCTATTACTCAAGATATAAGATCGAGATAACTTGAAAAAAGGAAAGTAAAACAAACAATGAAACTAAAAGCCTAATAACTAATGTCAAACGATGAATT
The DNA here is from genome assembly GCA_019202695.1 of Populus x sibirica. Classification (NCBI taxonomy): domain Eukaryota; kingdom Viridiplantae; phylum Streptophyta; class Magnoliopsida; order Malpighiales; family Salicaceae; genus Populus; species Populus x sibirica. The sequence continues at coordinate 3,394,900 of JAGMVL010001159.1, forward strand.
TAAAAAAAATATATTTAATAAAGGATTGCCCTGTTGGAAGGCAACCATAAAAAAATAACAAAGTAAAATATCAAACCGTAAAACAATTTAAAACCCAAACAATATAGACCAAATATGGTATAAAAAATGAAATAAAATAATTAGGGGATAAATTGAAAAAAAAAACTAAGAAAATGATAAAATTAGTAATTGAAAGAATGATGACCAAAACTGGATAAAAAATCAAATGAAATTAAATGGTAGGGGAAAAAATTAAAAAAAAAGATAAATTAAGAAAAGGATAAGGATATGTAATCAAAATAATAAGGAAAAAAATGCAATAAAATAGTAAGGGATAAAATTGCAAAAAAATAATAATAAAAAAAGTATAAAATACAAAAATAGAGCAATCAAAAGTAGAGAGACTGAATCAGATAAAAAAATCAAATTGAATAAAATGATTAGGGAAAAAATAAAAAAAAAGCTTAACTTAAAAAAACATCAAAAGCTAAATAAATAGTAATAAAAAAGGAGGGGCAAAATCAATAAAACTACAAACCGGAGGACACAATTGTTTTTTGGAAGGTTAGTTACGAATTTCAAGGGCATGAGAGAGAAAATAAAGAAGAAAGAAAAAAACTCAATTGCAGCCTAACCAAACCTCCTCCGTGAGCACACACCACACCGCCGGAAAGAGGACGAGTCGCCGCTCCCAACGCTACCACGAAAGCAGGATTTTGGTAAATGGACAGGCCCTCACGCACCACCTGAATGGCGCGGGGGCTCTTCACGCGTTGACGCACACGATATAAATTGTTTTTAATAATATTTAATAACTAAAAATTACCAAACAACCCCTTACCATATTGAAAAATAAAAATAGAAGATAATGACTAAAACACCCATAGAACTAAGGTTTTTTTTTTATCCCATGGGTAAGCTCGACATCTCACAATTTAAAAAAATGGAGAAGCCCTATGCATGTTTATTTTCTCTCTCCAAATAGCATGACCATAACTTTGCTGTGTTTTGTTTTTAAAAGACCAAAGAACCCCTCATCGAAAGCTTATTGTTTTTTTGCTTTTAAGGGAAAAATAGTCATTTCACTATTTTTAAAAAGATATCCTGGCTAATTTGTCCCAAGTCGATTTTGCAATGACTAATGTACCACACAAAACAAAACAATTTTTTTATTTTAATCAAAGACAGAAACATATTTAGGCCCCGTTTGGGAATGCGGTACAAATCGGGTCCCTCAAATTTTAAAAATTATTTTTGCTTAAGATGAATTTTTTTTATATTTTCGGACCGTTTTGATGTGCTGATGTTAAAAATAATTTTTAAAAAATAAAATTTTTTTTATTTTAATATATTTATAAATAAAAATCACTTTAAATTATCATTACTATCACAATCCCTAACACAATCTTACACTACTTGAGTAAATAGGAACTTGTGTCTAGGACCAAAAGTAAATCAAATTAGTGATGCCATTTAGGTTTTTTTTTGTAATGTAATGTGAGCAACCTTGCTTTGCTTCCATCCCTCTTGGACCCGGGTTTGGACATGTTTTTTTTACCAGGTCTTCTATGATTACTAACGGATTTGATGTGCTTGACAAATTGCCTTTTCACAGCCTTTTAGTGGGTTGTTTTGAGTCCTCCACTCAATTTCCTCGTAACCTCAATTTTTCAGAAGACCGTTCTGTTTCTTTCTCTGCTGTCTTGGGTTGGACAACAAGTTCAGTTGCTTGTTGAATCAGATTTCAATGCGTTCCATTGGGGCTCTCACGAGCCTTGGCCTTTCTTAGCAGGTTTACCTCGCACCATTCTTTTATGCTCCCTTCACTTTTCCATCTCTTGTATTTTGAATGTGACTTCCTTCGTGTTTGCTTCCATTGTTTTTAAAACTTGCAGCTGTTCTGTCAGTACTGTTTAACATTGTTTGTGGTTCATAGTTTTCTTCCTCTTTCTTTCTCCCATTACACGAGTCAATCTTTTCGTATGATCAACCGAGTTTTATTACCGGGTAGAGGTGTTCATGAATATAATCGGGTTAAGTTATGATCCATAATCATAACTAACTCAACTTCTGAAATTTTTTAAAATATAAATTTGATTATTCAATTTTTTATCTAAGCAAGTTGTGTTATGATCATTTTTTGCTTTGCTATTAATCTTTTCATATTACCAACCAGCAGGGGCGGAGGTAGGATTATTTAATAGGGGGGCCAAAATAATATACATAAATTATAAAAATAAAAAAAACTGCATGATTTAGTTTTATTTAAATAAGTAACTACAAACATATGACGATCTTTGTATAAGATAAGAAGTTTAAAGCAATACCAAATTGAGTCAAAGCTATGAAGTTAATGTCATCTTCATAATGTATTCATCACTTTAATTTTGTTGATCTTCGTACCTATCAAATATAAATATACAAAATATATAAGAAACATTAGTTAAAGCGATGCATTATTTATGTATGATAAAACTTTGAAATAAAGTAAAAAATAATAAAGAATGATTCTTACATATTTAATTTAATTGTGCTCGTCGTTCTTTCATGGAGTAGAAATCATCGATTATCATATCAATTGTGAATCTTTCAAAGCAATTTCTTTTTCTATATAGACAATCAAATAATTTGCAAGAAAATCATCCTCCATTCGATTGCGAAGTCTTGTTTTAACAATCTTCATCGCTGAAAAAGCTCGTTCAGTTGTTGCTGTTGAAACAGGAAGAGTCAAAATAAGCCGAATCAACCTGTCAATGAGTGGATAAATTGTTGATTTTTCTGTTTCAACCAATCCTTGACATAAATCAGCAATCGATGACATATTCTTTAACTTTGGATGATTGGGCACATCAAGCTCATAATGTTGCAATTCGAAATCTCAAATGAGTTTTTTCTTGGTCGAGAAAAGTCTTCAGGATAGAACTTGTCAACAAGTAAGCATATATCTTCAACACTGAATAATTTATAGTTATTTTTAGGATCTAAAGCTCGCTCAAGTTAAGAAGCTCAATCGTCGCTCATTGAATCTATTATTTAGCTCTTGCAACTGCGATCAATGATAGCTGTAAATATATCAACTCGGTAGTGATGCTCAACTGTTATTGATTTTGTTTTACGGCGAGATCGTCCCACACTAGAAAAACAAGCATCCATATCAGGAACTTCAATGTCTTGATGCTTACAAAATGATGTTACTTCTTCTAAAAGAGTTTCCCAGCCATCATCTCTTAACTTCTGAATTAAAGTCTTTGTGGTAGTCACCAAATGCATAGCATTTAAAATGTCTTGAGATTTCAGTTGCAAAGCTTGGCAAAGCACATCGGTAATTCCCATAACATTCTTCATTATATGCAAGATGAATGCAAAATCAAATGACATTAGCAACTTAAATGAAAAGGCCGCATCACCACGTTGAGCATAAGTAGATCCATCTAAAGCGATGTTTTCAAGAACCAAGCAAGTTGCCCCATACATTTTTATCAAACTGCAAATGGACTTGAAGTGCGAACTCCATCTGCTATCTCCAGGTCGTTGCAAACCACCTACTTGATTAACTCCTTTACCCGTTTCAATCTCACCAATATCAACTAAATGTTCAATTGTAGCTGCTTGAAAAGCCCGTAATTCATCATTACGCTTGCAAGAAGCACTAACAATGTTAATAATAAAAATCAAGTTCTGAAAAAAGTGTGAACATCGGATATTTCTCTAGCTTGCAGCAATAAGAGCCAATTGTAATTGATGAGCTAAGCAATGTACTTAATATGCATAAGGGCAATCATTAATGAATAAAGCTTGCAATCCATTCCACTCTCCACGCATATTACTAGCACCATCATACCCTTGGCCCTTAATATTTTGAACATCAAGATTGTGATGAGATAAAACAAAGGAAATCTCTTTCTTAAGAGTTGAAGCAGTTGTGTCTTTGACATGAACTATATCCAAAAATCGTTCTCGTATAAATCCGCTTCTATCAACAAACCTAATAACAAGGGCCATTTGCTCTCTTCTGGATTCATCTCGAGCTTCATCAACAATTAAGCAAAATCTTGCATCACCAATCTCATGACGAATTGAAGACTGGACATTTCTAGCAAAGACATGCAAAATTTCCTTTTGAATTTGATGCGAGGTGTATTTAGCATTTTGTGGAGCATTATCCAAAACAAGAGCACCTACTTGTTCATTATATGATGCTAAAAGTTCCAACATTTCAAGAAAATTACCTCGATTTTTTGATTCGGACGTTCATCATGTCCTCTAAAAGCACATGCTTGAAATGTGAGCCAACGAACAATATCTATTGAAGCTTTAATACGTAATCGATTATTTAGAATTTCTTGAGTAGTTTGCCTCTTAACTACCTTCTCAATATGACATGACTGATTTTTCAAATTTTCCAAGCACCTGGTAGCAAATCTATGAGCTGAATTTGGACCTTTTCCCATATGAGTTAAAAAAGCACATCGTTCCCCATCATTAACTTTCTTCCAACAATTGAATCCTTTAACAAGTAAAGGTGTCGATCCTGGCTTTCCGGATGACTTACTTGAAAATAGATAGCAAGGGAAACAAAATGCGAGTTTTTCTCCGAATATTCAAGCCATGGATAACTTTTGAACCAATGAGACTGAAATCGACAAGGATGTTTTTTACCAGTGGCGGATATTCAGACATCAAAGGTTGATATGGCCCCAAATTAATGTATGCCCTTCTAATTTCATCTTGTTGATTAACCGGGTATTCCCAAATTTAAGGACGATTGCTTGGATCTCTAATCAGATGAGCAATGTCGATTCTAGTAGGAGGTCGCTCATTAATCAATGCAGGTTCTTCATAAAGCTGAAGCACATTGGGGTTGTTCAACCATAACTTCAACATTACACATTGGAGTTGATTCACTAGGCTGTGAGTTATCAATATTTTTCCTCTTTTTCTCAAAAAGGAATCAATTCTTCTTATTTTGTTCATGGTTCAACCTAAAATCAAAACATCATAAATTTTTATTGTTTTTTATTTAAAAAATAAATACAAATAACGATGTGTTGAAGCAAAAATCAGAACCAAAAATAAATTTTTACATGTAAACCACACTGACATATGAAAGCAAAATTAACATATTAAAAAAAGAAATTGATATATAAAAGCATATCTAACATAAAAAATGAGATTACTGGTTTCTATAAAAGAAAACTTACACTGAATCAAAGTTGGGTATACGCTCTTCAAAGAACTCAATTTGGCTAGAAAGACCGTGTTTAATTGTATATTGGACCCGGTGATAGTAAGGTACACGTGAGAAAAAATTGATAATTTTGGTGGCTCTGCTAAAAACAAAACATAAAAAAATCAAAGCATAATCGAAACAAACAAACCCATAAAATATATCCAATTAATTAGAAAAAACAACATTCACTATAACAAGAAATAAAAAATGATAAAACTAGTAGATCTGAAAAAAAAATAGCAGAATTATATATATATATATATTCATTAAATTCTTAACAAACATTAAAAAAAAATTACTAATTACCTTGTTGTTTCGATGAATTAATTAGCTGCAGCTTTGCTTTAACTTTTATGCTTTGTATTGTTTTTTTTTTTCGGCTAGGTTTGCACTTTGCAGAGAAGAATGTGAGAGAGACAGTAAAGGAAAGGAATTTAACTTTTATGCTTTGTATTGTTTTTTTTTTTTTTCGGCTAGGTTTGCACTTTGCAGAGAAAAATGTGAGAGAGACAGTAAAGGAAAGGAATTAAGAATTGAAAGCTTTTGTTTCCTACTTGCATAGGGATACACGGATATTTAGCCTATTAAAGTCAAACATAACTAATAAAATAATAATTTAATATTAAAAGCTTATTATTTATTATATTTTAAAAAAAAAAAGTTTTGCAGGGGCCCGGGCCCCTGCTGGCCTCTCCTTGGTTCCGCCGCTGCCAACCAGGTTTTATTATCGGGAGGGTGTGTTCGTGGATATAAGTCGAGTTATGTTCCATAATCATAATTAACCAAAATTTAAAATTTTTTAAAAATATAAATTCTGTCAATTCAACTTGTTTTTTTACAGATATTTGCAAGTTGGAATATATGGGTTCTTTCATACTAAAAAAATAGCTTACAGACCAAGCAACTTACTCTTTTAACTATTGAAACACCTATTGGTCTAATAGTCACCGAGAGTCCAACTAGCTTGCAATTCACGAAGAACAGCGAGAGACTGAGCTGTCACATAATTTTCACTCCAACTGTCTCTTCTTTCTAGAATTCAGACATGGACAATCGAATAATTTGATGTCCGCACTCCATTCGTTGATTCTGGAAACAACTAAATCAGAAAGGTGCATTTTACAGTAATAAATATAAGAATGCTTGTGAAGCTCACAGTAATATATACAAGAATACATGTTCGAAGAATATATTTTTGTTAATTTCACAACATGCGAGATCATTTACGATACATGTAAACTAACATGAATATCCAAGTTAATAATAATAAAAAAAATATTATCGGATATCATAACTTCTTGACAATTGTATATAGATGCTTTAGGGTATTATTTTTTATTATATTTTTTACTGAACAAAAGAGTTGTGTCGAGATAAACAGATTTAAAAGACACACCACTTTTTCTATGATATCTATTTTTGTTTTTTAACCTATTATTATTTTTAATATTAAAATTAATTAATTTTAATGGGTTGAGTGAGTTAAATAATATAATTATTATAAATACCTTGGTTTTTTATAGTCTGTTTAGAAATGTGGTTGCTGTTGTTTTTTAAAGTGCTTTTTATTTAAAAATATATCAAAATAATAATTTATTATTTTTTAAAAATTATTTTTGATATCAGTGCATTAAAATAATTTAAAAATATTAAAAAAATATTAAATTAAAAAAAAAACACTTTTAAAATACAAAAACAAACAAATTCTATACATCTATATTATAATTATTTCAAATACCTCGGTATTTTTAAACACGTCTATTGTCGGTATGTATACCTGCTGTTTCATCTACTAAAAGAATTTGCAGAGGTAACGAGAGGATCACGTATTTGGTTTTTATTACAGCTCATGAAGTTGTTATTCAGAATAAAGAATCACTAAAACTAATCCCACATCAAAGAACTAAATAAAATAAAATGAAGGGTCGAAATAAAAAAACCGAAAATTTTCTTGTAGTTCACAGTATATCACTAAGCCCTCTTTTTATTTTATTTTATTTTATTTTAATTTTGATTATAAACCAAGACAAGGGAGCGGAAACGAAACCTAACGACATAGAAGCCCGCAAATGGCTTCTTCGTCTCGTCTCTTCCCCCCCAAAAGTACCGATGGAGCTTCACGCCAAGAACCGTGAAAAGCTGTTAAAATCCCTCCGTCAACATCTCACCGAAACCTCTCGTCCTCTGCACGGCTTCGTCTTTCTTCAGGTATCTATCTATTTATCTATGCATGTATGTATTGTTGATTGATTGATGATATCTATTATTGTTATTATTTTTTATTTTATGAATGGATTTAACAGGGAGGCGAGGAAAAAACTCGGTACTGCACTGATCACATCGAACTCTTCAGGTAATTTCTTTGCACTTGTAAGCTGTAATGGCGGCGATTTGCTCCGCTTTTCAATTATACTAGAAACAAATGTATATTTTGATGTGTAGGCAGGAGAGTTATTTCGCTTATCTGTTTGGAGTAAAAGAGCCTGGTTTCTATGGCGCTATTGTAAGCTCCTGGCTTTTCCTTTTTTTTTTTCCCTTCTTCTTTCAATGGAAAATTGCCATGGTTAGTTTTATTATTTTTCTTGTCCGGAATGAAAATGGATTGCGGTTCATACTTATTATTCTGTAAAGTTTACTTAAAACAAATTATGCTATTGTTTAATTTCTTAGATCACTGTATTGTACTATCAAGGATACATGCTTCCAGCCTACAGTGGACCAGTGGATCGTTTTATGAACATTTTCTTTTCTTATTTCATCTGGGCATCTGCTGGCATGTTAGTTTGCTTACACCTTTCATTCAAACAGTTAAGAAATCTGTGTTACTTTGCCTGGACATGGTAGTTTGAACCTTCATTTCTTGTTTTAAAACTGAATGCTTTCTATTGTTTGTGTCACTTCAACAATCATTATAATTTTCACGGCCTTTTGTTTGTGGTTTTGATTGTCATTTATGCTGTCCTCAAGGACATTGCAACAGGGAAATCTATTCTATTTGCTCCAAGATTACCGGCTGATTATGCGGTTTGGTTAGGAGAAATAAAGCCATCATCTTGCTTTCAGGTATCCTTCCTTCAATGCTTCTTGGTTTGATGCACGTCAATGTACTATGTATGTTTATCCACTCTTTTTTTTTTGCAGCAACAATACATGGTTAGCATGGTCTATTACACAGATGAGATTGTAGGAGTTTTACATGAGCTCAGCAATGTATTGGAAAAACCTTTGCTTTTTCTCTTGCATGGACTTAACACTGACAGTAATAACTTCTCAAAACCAGCAGAGTTTGAGGTCTTACATTCTAATCCTCTGGCCCTTACCATTTCACATGCTTACCTCATATAGAGCTACAACATCTGCAATCATGAAATAAATATCAACATTCTTTTCCTTTTCTTTAATTCTCTTTTCAGGGGATAGAAAAGTTTGAGAAGGATTTGACTACATTGCATCCCATTTTGACTGAATGCCGTGTTTTAAAGTCAGATATGGAGCTAGCACTTATTCAGTTTGCCAATGACATAAGCTCTGAAGCTCATGTTGAGGTAGCTATTTGTGGAAACTTCTCACTGACTGGATTTTCTTGCAAGAATTTAAACTATAGTTTTCGTTTAGGTATTACTCTTCACATAAACTTATATAAATGGGTTACAATTTTATATATGCAGCTGCTGCGCCACTGTTGGGAATTTCTTATCATCTGTTGCTTATTTTTGCAATTGGGATTGTTGACTCATGAATGAAAACTACCATGCAACATGAGTCTTTCATTTTCATGCATCTCCATCTCTAGTTACATGTGAAAGACATCATTTTGAATGATGATTAGTTTATCATTGATGTTATTTGTTCATTAATTTTTTTTTATCAACACTTCAAATTATATATCATGGTTTACTGTCATACTAAAGAATTGCAGTTTTGACTAGGTTATGAGAAAAAATAGAGTTGGCATGGAAGAGTATCAATTGGAAAGCATATTTCTTCATCACACCTACATGTATGGCGGGTGTAGGCATTGTTCATACACATGTATATGTGCTACTGGAGAAAATAGGTGAGGTTCTTGATGATTGTTATTCTGCATGGATTAGTTTTTGTGTAAACTAACTGCAAAACTGAAATATTAGGTCCATTAATTGAAAATCTCAAAAATAGATAGGTAACCCATTTTGAAAGCAATCTAGAGTGGATCAATAAAAGGTGGAAAGCAATATTTAGAACATATATGGTACAGGCCATGTAGCTTTCATGGCCAATGGGGTAGGGCTGTGAAGGGGTTTAAAAGACTAAATTTATGTGTGCCTGAGCTTCATCAAGTCACTTTGTTGGTTGGAGCTTGGTTCAGGAGTTTTGGTGTTTCACATCCTCGAAAACAGAAAACACATACATATGTAGAGTGTGTATGTAAGTTGCTTTTGCATTGAAGTTAAAACACGAAGGTGAATTTGTTACAAGAGTAATTTTCACAAGGTAAAGCTCATGTTTTAAGTGTGCTTGGTTGTATTAGCTAATTAAGGGTGAATTGTTAGTGGTATTAGTTCCCTCTCTTTCTTGTTAATAATCAATATAAACATACCCATGGTTGAATAAGAACAGGAACCATTTTATTAGGACATGCCTTTTCTTTTTCTATTTCTTATTGATGTGGGATTCCATATCTTTGTTTCATCCTCAAAATAAATTGACATGGTAGTTTGAATCAATGAAATAAATGATATTGAATGATTTCCTATTCTGTGTGATGAATGTTAATTGGTTTAAGTTCTTGTCCTCATTCATTATGTTTGAGTCAAATTGAAGTACATAACAATGTGCTGAGCCAAGTCCATCTCAAGGTCGTCTCCATTCTTATGACAAGCTTGAGAATCAGACTTCAGTTTAAGTTGTCTCTCAAAGACAATAGTACCCTGCTAATTATATCATTGATTGGATTTTGCAAGTGCACTTGAAAGAAATTGTCTCCTGACCAGTTCACTAGCAGATAGGATTGGAGGCTAAGATTGTCATTATTTCTAATTCAAAATATTTGGAAAGGACAAGGAATACTGCATCCTCTTTTGTGAAGTTCTGATTCATGCTGTCGTTGATATATAGTTGTTTTGAAAAATCTATAGTTACATGGATGCATTTGAAGTAGAACTTTGCATACGTATTTCCTAGAGGAGCTAACAGCCTTAATGTTTCATTGTACAGTGCTGTTCTTCACTATGGGCATGCAGCTGCTCCTAATGACAGGGTAATTTTTATAGATTTGTCTTTAATGTTTTGTTTTATTTTTTTGTTTTTATAATTTACTTGAATCTATCTCAGCTTCTCCTAACTTATTTCCAAACAATAATTGTTATGATATGTGCTTCATACTTGAATCACATTGTTTTCTCATACTAGATGATTAAAGTAATAATACATAAGAGACTTTTTAGCAATGATTTAGATTATATTTATCTACTTTTTTAATTTAAATGATAACTTATAAATCATTTAGTTTTCTAATTCATTTCTTAAATTATATTTTTTTTGCTTATATATAGAACGAAAAATACTTAGGCCCCGTTTGTTTCTTTGGAAAGTAGTTTCCTTTTGGAAAGTGAATTCCGGGAAAGTGAATTATTTTCTGATGTTTGGTAGTGTAATGTAAAATAAGTTGGAAAACACTTTCCAATGTTTGGTTATGTTATGGAAAATGAGTTGGAAAATAACTTATTAATGTTTTATTTTTCTCAAGTTTATTAAAATAATTAGGAACAAATTTTACAAATTAAAAAGTTGAATGAGAATGAAATTGAAAAAAAATATAATTTCATAAATTATCTCAAATAAAATAAATAATAATCAAAATAATAGAAATCAAATCTAAAAAAAAAAAATGAAAGATGAAGAAATTAAAATAATAATAATTAACATTTCATAAATTATTTCAAATAAAATAAGTAACAATCAAAAGAATGAGGATCAAAATTTGATAGATAAAAAATTTCAATAAAAAAATGATAAGGGAAAAACAAATAACAATTATAAAAATGAGGACCAGAGTTAATATAAAAATTAAATTTTAAGAGATGAAATTGAAAAATAAATATTCAAAACAAAATATATATAGCAATCAAAAGTATGAGGACTAAATTTGATATAATCAGCAAATAATATGACATTTCTAAATTTTTCACAACTTCTGGAAAGTGTTTTCCGTCCAATTTTTCTAGGAAAACACTTTCCTGAAAACCAAGCCAAATTTTTCTTTGACTGGAAAGTGTTTTCCGTTGACCAACTTTTCTAATGACAAACAAACACAGGAAAGTTTGGAAAGTGGTTTTTCGGAAACCACTTTCTGGGAAACAAACATAGCCTTAACTTTTTCCTATGTCAACGAACATAAAGGCTTTCAAGTATGATGTAAAATTCTTGTAATTTTGTTGGTAATAATAGTTAGAATGTTTAGAAAATAATCTATCTTAATGCTTACTAAAATTATTTTCATTATTTTTTTCATTATCATCGGATGCTATAATATGTTTAAAAATTTACATTTAATGTCAGCAAATTTCATGTTGTAATTTTTTATGGTAAGAAAATGATGTTTTATTAAATCTAAGTATTCTTTAAAATATATAATATAATTCAATTTTTAATATTCTTTGGTATATTTGATTCAAATATAAGATTCTAAATAATTTTTTTATAAAAAATTTAATATTTGATCACCTATAATCTTTTCTTTCTAAAAATATTTTATACTTGTATTATATATAGCAGAAGGTTTTTTTTTTCTTAAAATCATGATATATAGTTATAAAGTTTTGTTCATAATAATGTTCAAAAATAATAATTTTCAATGGTCTTAGATATAATAAATGATCTCAAATTATACTAAAATTAGTTCATTTTTCTTTCCATTATTAGTATGGACTATACCATACAATCTTGATAGCTTATGTGTGTTGAGTTTGAATAATGAAAAGAACCTAATTCAACCTTTTAATATTTTGTTATAAATTTTAATTTAAATAGATAATTACATTTAAATATGTTTTGTTATAAATTATCATTTAAATAATCTAAAAGATGACCTAATATGAGTGAAGGAAACAATTTAAAATTCATGGTCAACCTTTATAATTTTATAGAAACATGGTAAAAGAAATTGTTTTTTTACTCTTTTGTTTAGGTAACAAGGCAATATAATATTCTCTCTATGCTAATTTTGTAAAGTTACTTTCTATAATAATTTAATTCCTTTGAATTTTAGAATTATAAATGTTAATCTTCTTAAATTGAAATAAAAAGTAAATATATAATTATGTACTTTTATCTCAATAACACAACTTTTTTAACATTTTTTTATTAGATATTGCTATATTTTTTTCTTAATGAGTATTATATTATATTTTTTGCTTGAATAAAAAAGGTTTTCCTTCACATGTACATTTAATAATTACTATAGAACTAGTTTGTATGCTCGCGCATAGTGCAGGGACCAAAATTTTATTGAATGCAAAAAAAAAGTATAGGTGTCAAGTAATTGTTTGGCACAACTATTAAACCTGAAAGTACAATCTTTTTGGTTTTTCTTTTTATCAATCAATATATATTTTTTTTTATTAAAGTGTCTTTTGTTGGTCTGAGGGAACACAAGTTTTTTAACTGGAATCATTGTTTTTGTTAGAAAACAAATATTTTATGATTGTTAAAGTAATTTAACAAAATATCAAAATAGTATATCCATATTTTGTGTAATTGAAATCTAAAAACATCATAAACGTGATAAAATTATGTTAAAAATCATTTTAAAGATTTTAAGACTAAAAAAAAATTTGAATTGACTTTCATGAGCAATTTATTATTACTATTATAATTTTATATCACACCTGATAATTGAATTTTGTAAAAAAATTCAAATAAAATTTTATAATAGTATTTAAGAATCATGTCATACCTGAAGAGTAAGTGAATCTGGTAATTTTTTTGGAGTTTCATAAAAAGCCAAGCACACTTAGGTCACTAGCAGGGCAGGTGTGCATGGGCTTGGAGGCTAGACCCGTGTGCATGACCCTGTGTTATTTTTGTCGTTCACCCTTTTTATTCTTTTTTAAAAAATAACGGTTAGACAACATGTTAACTATTTGAACATAATGCTGCCAGCAGGATTCGAACCTACGACCTTGTGGTTCCATTTTTGCGTGCTACCAACTGAGTTACGAAGAGCAATTACTATCAAATGATTAAAACATATGAACAGTAAAGCACCATAAAAAACCCTGTTTTTTTAGATTGTTTATGTATTTTCTGTAATTTAATCAATATTTTTCTCTCATAACCATTTGAATTGATAATTTATAATAGTAATCAATTCATTATAGTTCAAACAAAAAAAGTTCATTGCATTTTCTTTGTTAAATTTTGTTTATGAGAAAAAGAAAAAAATGATTAGCAATCAATTATAAATTATCTTATAGTTATTGTAGTTAGCTTATCATAATTGTAAAAGAGCTTTTTGTCAAAAACTCAATGATTCATAATATGAGAAAACCTACCACTTGGATATGGAGATCCTCTATAATTCCCATTTAACCAATTAAAGTTAATTTTATATCAATCAATTATAATATCCATTTATGGGTATTATAGAATACAACTAAAGCAATTAAGGTTAATTGCAACATTATTATAGCTAGAAGGATCCTTCAATATGTGGAGTATCTTGGTATCCTTCAAGCTAGTTCTAACTTCTCTAGTATAGGCTTGGATTAACTTAACAAAAAGAAAAAAAATGATTGGCTTCTATGTACATGCATAAATTTACACATCTCAATCAATAATAGCCAATCAAACTAATTTTTAGGCCATGCTCCAATTACTAACCATTCATATTTTATTGATTTGCATTACAAAAATATAGATATGGTAAAAGAAATGATTTTGTTTTAATCTTCATTATAAACAATATAGTAATATTACAACCTTTCTATTTGCTATTTTTTTTTCTTCTGAAGTTACTTTATATAAAAAATTAATTTGTTCGAGTTCTAAAATTATAAAAGTCAATCATCTTCTTTTAAAAATTGTAACTAAAATGGAAATATATAATTATGCACTTCTTAATCAATAGTAGAAGGTCAATAATTTTTTATTAGATATGGCCATAGATTTTACTTAAGTAGCATTATGTCATTCTGTTCTTCCGTATGAATGTCTTTTATTTTACTAAAAAAAGTATTTTACTAATACATAAAATTATTAATTTTTGGTCATCAACACATGATATTATTAACGAGTAGAGCATTTCTATAATTCAATCAATATTTTTTACTCTTTAAGCATACATCATCACATAAAATGGTCTATCAATCAATTTATGAATACAAGTTAGTTGTAACTTCTTAACCAAGTGCTATGAATAGTTGTACAATATATATATATATATATATATATATATATATATATATATATATATATATATAACTGAGAAAAAAAGAATTCAGCTTCTAGTTTTGCACATAAATTTACATTTTTCACTCAATAATAGCCAATCAAAATTAATTTTATGATTCATGCACCAATTACTAGCCAATCATGTTATTTTATTAATGGGCATTAGAAAAATATAAATGTGGTAAAAGAAACAATTGTTCCTTTTAATCTTCGGTTTATAGAATATGATAGTATTATATACTTTCTTGATGCTAATTTTTATGAAGTTACTGTATATAAAAATTTAATTTGTTTGAATTATAAAATTCTGAAAGTTAGTCTTCCTTACAATAATCATAACTAGAATGCAAATATACAATTATGCTCTTCTATCTCAATAACACAACTTTTAAGTTTTTTTTATTAGATATGGCCATAGTGTGGACTTTGTTAGCAGGATGTTACATTTTACCACATGCATGCCTTTAATTCTTCTCTAGAAAAGATTTTACTATCATATGCACATACATTATTATTATTATTATACATAGAATTATTAATGATTACAGAATTTCTCTAATTCAATCAATATTCTCTTCAAGCATACATCATCATTGATAGGAAGATCCTCAATTTATGTACACCTAGCCTAATGCCTACTCATTAGGTGGTTTAAACATAGTTCATGTAATTTATATTATATTTTTAGGGTATTGGAGACTCATAATTGTCAAATTACAATTTTGTGCCTCTATCCCACGCCCATCTTGGCCCAAAATTTAAGCACTAAAGCACATTGTTTTCATTTTTAATGGTCAAGTCATTGATGTTTGGGAGGTAATATGATGAAAAATTAGAAAATAACCTCAATCATACATGTTCACTTTAAGTAGGAGTACAAGTTTGTGCACAATTTTTGTGGCCATGTTATTGTAAAATTGTTTGGTGCCAAATATATTTTTCTAGCCTATATAGTGGTCTTGGCTTTGGCCATAATTTGATTTGCCAATAAAAAAAGAAAAAAAAATCATGTAAAGGAAAACTGGTGGGATATTCAGATGAGAGGAGAGAAAAAAATTGAACAATGATTGTGTGAGTAGCTAATATGAAAAATTGAAATAACGTGGAGAAAAAGAATTGAGAGAGGAAAAATTGAAAAAATTGAGGAATTTGCATCTATTGATGCAAAGAAGAAATTTAAATAGTATATTAATTAAAAATAGAAAAAGAAAGAAAATGATATGATAGTAAAATATTCATCTTTTTTCTTTCCTTCCAATTCTGTTGCTAAAATACAAACGTTAGAGAGTGGCTTCTAGATGATAATCACACCTAAAACTCATCTATGATGAAGTGAGAAAAAAATTTAAGGTAAAAATCCAAACAAATTATTATCAACCAAAGAAAAGTGTAATCATGCACCTTGCTTTTTTTTTTTTTCTTATAAGAAGTTGCTACCTAAAAGTGAGGAAGTCGCCTCTACAGTTCTACATGATAATCACACACCTACACTTCCACGCAACACTAAAAAGTGAAGAATATAAATATATTGAAAAAAAAGGTGACTTTGTGCTATGTGTTTTGACCTTCAAATCATTATTTTGATATTGCATTTGTACGCGTTCATGCGCATCAGTAAAAAGTGAAGAATAGGATAAACTAAAGGTTATGATTGATTGATTTTTTTTATATTAAATATTATGATACAATTGAGATGACATACACCATATTGATAGGTTTCCTGAACATTAATTTTGCTTATAAACTATGAATTCTATTTTCTGTTACTTTGGGAAAAAAGTTGTTACTGAAAGGAGTATATGTGTAGTAGCTATACTGTTAATTTGGCTGAATGACCTCTCTTCATGAGAGTCTCTTTCATTAAATAGGAAGAATTCTGATTTACATTCCATAAAATCTGCTACTATTAAGTATAATCTCAGCCTAATTATAGAAAGCTAATTACCCTATGATTACACAAATATTTACAGCTGTTTTCTTGACATAAATAACAAATATGTATATGGAAACTAATGATTCTACTGAAAAGGACCATGCTAACATATACATGTGCAACTTAGATGCTTTTTGGATGTATATCTAAGAGGCAAGCTGGCCCGGAAAATATGTTGATTTTCTGAATGTGTTGTTTGCACACCCATTTTCCTATAATGTTACCTATAGAATGTTCATTGTTGCGTGCAAAGCAGAGGCCATGGGTCTTGTGATTGTCAGAACCCATTTGTATAATGTTGTGGGAGAGGCAATTTGTGTTTTCTGCTGTTGGTGACAGATTATTTAGGCTTTACAATTGTAGATGTGGGCTTAGCATAGAATTGAGATTTTGGCAAATTGATGGTGATCATATTGTCGTTAACCTGTATGAAATTCTACTCTTGCTATGATTATATCCCTTGCATGAAAATTTTGCAACTGCTAAGATGAAGTTACAGTTCCTATTTTGTTTATAAATTTTTAAATTGGAAGAATTATCTTTTAGTCTAAAAAAATGTTTATAATGAGTTTTATGCAGACCCTGCAAGATGGAGATATGGCATTGTTTGATATGGGAGCTGAATACCATTTCTACGGGTCTGACATTACTTGTTCATTCCCTGTAAGTATAAAATTTTCCATTTGCATTTTTTAAATTATCATCTCCAAGTTTATTTTGTTCCACCTTTTGGGCAGAAGCTAATGCAGGCATCTTAATTGAGGACAAGTGTTTTACTTGTGTCAAATACAATACTAACCTGCACTATTCTGATACATCCATTTATCAGTAGGCTGATCTTACCACCTATGTGGACATGATATCAGTTCTTTCTTATTATCTTTTGGGAAGTCTTGATGGTTCACATGTTTTGGTGAATAGAGAGTTCCCTGTATCAACAATTATGATGAAGAGCAATAAGGATAACCAAGCTGATTTCTGTTGAACTCATGTTCTGGATTTTAGATAGAACTAGGCCTATTCGCTCCCAACTGTTAATGATTATGCCTTTCATAGACAACTGTGATTGAGGAGATATGTTCAGTTTTACCTTTTGAATGATTAGATCATCTATATAGAGATAGTGACCCACATCATCATCAGCATCATTTTCTTCTTCACTGGCACGACCACCACTACACTACTACAACTGAACATATTTTAACTAATACTATTAAGTAGTGTCAAAGATTCTTCATGGAAGCAAACAGATGAAATGATTCATGAGTTTCTAGGTATTAGAAATTACATATAAAAATTAAAGTGTTTGATATTATGGCAATTGTGGCTATGGATTTTAAAGGGTAGTCAAGAGGGTAGGCCACCTGAATTTCTGTTATTTGCTTCCTCAATTCAATGTTTTGTCTAAAAGTGCCATTCCCCCCTGTATACAGGTGAATGGCAAGTTTACAAGTGATCAATCCCTTATATACAATGTAAGACTGCTCAAAGTTCATTTGCTTACCCCACATGAGCCTTTTCAGATTTTTAGTCTCTTAGCAAGTCAGTTGTCTTCGAATTTTTTCTAAATGGCACATTTTGCAGGCTGTCCTTGATGCTCACAATGCTGTCATATCTGCAATGAAACCTGGAGTCAGCTGGGTAGATATGCATAAGTAAGATTAGACGAGTGTTAACTTTCATTAATGATTACAAACTACTTTTCTTTTTGTTGAAAATACTGCTTTTATTCTGTCATAAACAAGTTTAAACAAAATTAGTTAGCTAGCTTTACCTTTGTAATAGATGCTTCAGAGAATAATTGGTGGGTGGGTGCAGTCAATCACTACATCTAAGAAAAAGAGAAACCCATTGTTATGGCTTAACAATATTTGGTTCATTTATTTTGATACCAAATAGTTTGAAGAAGGCTTTTAATTGAGACCTAGGGTAAAGGAAGAGTTGAGCTCGTTTTGATTTTGATAAATGAAGAATTGAGAACTTATTTTGACAGTTGTATGACATTATATATTGTAAAAACAGCAGGTAAACATCAAAAATAGAATATTTTTCCATAGATGGATAGATGTCCACTATACCAATCCAATATGGTATTTTGAAATTTGACTGAGAGCTTTTGATGTTCAGCAAACATACATTACCTGGATGCTTTTCATTATTGCATTTACATATTAGAAAAGTAATGTTGTTTTATTAATGAAATTCCAGCAACTACTTTACCTGCTGTGTAGAACTTTCAAGGCCATGCTACTGCATGTATATTACTATTGTTATTATTCTTTGCAGATTAGCAGAGCAGGTGATTCTTGAGTCGTTGAAAAACGGGTGCATTATTGTTGGGTAAACTTTAAATTCCCCAGTGACATCTCTTTCACTTCTAACTATTTGACATGATCAGGATAAATATTAATTTAAATGCAAGTGTGATTTCTTGGTTTTAGCAATGTAGATGACATGATGATCGAGCGATTAGGTGCTGTTTTCATGCCTCATGGTCTGGGGCATTTCCTGGGGATTGATACTCATGATCCTGGTGGCTACTTAAAGGTACTTGTTGCTAATTTATCTGCCGAAGCTCCGCTTTCAATCCTCCTATTTTGCTTCATTTTCTCCAAGGATTGGATCTTGACGGAAACAAATTATAGGGACTGGAGAAATTAAAAGGACCAGGATTGAAAGCTTTGCGTACTATTCGAGAGCTTCAAGAGGGAATGGTTAGTGATGGCCTTGTTCAATGAAGAACCATGCATCTACACTGCTGATATTAAGATCTTTGACAAAATAATGTGTTGACCATTCATGTGAACATCTACAGTTAGAAATGAAAGACAACATTAAAAATCTACTAAATACTCTAAGCCCGGAGCTCTTCTTGTAGGTAATAACAGTGGAGCCTGGCTGCTACTTCATTGATGCTTTGTTGGCTCCAGCAATGGAGAGTTCAAATACTGCAAAGTTTTTCGATCGTGAAGCAATTAGCAGATTTAAAGGTTTTGGTGGGGTTCGAATTGAAAGTGACGTGGTACTTTATTTCCTGACACTCAAATGGAGATGGTTTCTGCGTTTATTGATTCCATATTTCAATTATAATTTTGCTTTATGCTCCAATAACAATGAATTAATTTTTTTTAATAACTATCTTTGTTTCATTTTTTTTTCCTGCATATTTTAGGAAGTTGCTATAAATAAATAAATAAAAATAAAAATAAAAATAAAAATGCCATGCTGCTGAGATTACAAAACACGAGTCCACTCTATATCAGCTAATATCATGCTTATTTTTGAAGTTGATTTTGGTATTTCTTGTAATGTTTTTTCTTTTCTTGTTGATGTTTGTAGCATGTCACTGCTGGTGGTTGTCAGAACATGACCAAATGTCCTCGACAGATTTCGGAAATTGAAGCAGTGATGGCGGGATCACCATGGCCACTCAACTGATCTGGTTTGTCATTTGAATAAACAATATAGCTGAAACAAAGTACTTCAAAATGAAAGTATGCATGCTATTGCTCGAGCCATCTCTCCATGTCATCGACAATAATAATGTTCTGTAGTTGGAACATTTAACAAGGCTAGATAGCTGGAACACAACTATTTTCATAGAAGTCGAAGCTTGTAGGGGAAATGGAGACGCCTTGGTGCCTAGATATTATTTATGTGGAAGTTGACTAGAAACATATCTTGGATTATGCAGTTGGGAATTTGCATGGTTACCTCTCGAGCAACAAAGTAATTTGATTTAACGTTCTGGTAGTGATTCGTTCACCTTTTCTCTTATTCTAATACCTAGCAAAAGAAACGATCATCAACTACAAATGAATGTTTAAGAAGGGGTGATAAGGGAACGTTTGGGAACCTAAAAAATTTGAATTTTTTTTTTTTACTAAAATTTAATATGGTTTTTATGTTTTGAATCGTTTTAATGTGCTGATATCAAAAATGATTTTTAAAAAATGAAAAAACATCATTGGCATGCATTTTGGCACGAAAAGTTATTTGAAAAACACCCGCAACCACACTGCCAAACACGCTCTAAATCAAATATGTTACAAAATTGCGCCATAGACAAACATGAGAATAGATTCGTTTCTCGTGCAGTGAATTCCTTTGTATTAATATCAATGCTTGATTTAGGGACTGGAAACGTAGTTTTGGTCGGCTATGGTGTTGGGTTGGAAGTCTTGAAGAAGTTTTAATTAAAAACTATGTTTGTTAGCATAAAACTATATAATAAGAAAAACCAACCAAAAAATCCTTGTAAGATTGGAATATTAAAGGAATTCTTGTTACATTTGAAAATTATCTCATTATTCATTAAAGATCTTTGTAGAATTATAAAAAATCTTAATATTAGTTGTTGAATATAATTGCATTATTAGGAAAAAAATTCTCTCCAAATAGGAAGTTCACAAGTCAAAAGACAATAAATAAATAAAATTCATATTTCATATTTTGACTTGTATAGAGTTATGTTTTAGAACTCTGATTGATCTAAAATTTTAATCTAATATAGAAAAATACGTGTGAAAACTCCTGGTAAAATTTAAGCTCGATCCAACGATCGATTGAGATTTATGCTCTATAGTGTAAAACTGGACAATAGGCATAATTATGCTATAATCTAAATTTTCTTGTTTAACCTTTTCTTGGATTGTATCAGGATGAAAAGATTGAAGGGAAGTGCTAATGAAAATAGTGGAGTTCGACATAGGGCTTATCAGAGGGAATTCAATATTAGTAAGGAAGAGAAACTGAGGTTATGAGTTTCAAATATTTATGATCATAATGCTTTTATGATACCTAGATAAAGAGCACGAGGCTGAATGAATTGTAAAGGTTTATAAAGAAACAAATAAAGAAGGTGAAGAATGAAGAGCTTTAGTTTAGTGGTAAAGGGATGAAAAATGAAAAAGAGCAGTAGTGATTATCATTCAAAAATATGTACACAAGTGGATGACAATGCATGCTAATTTGAAATTGTTATCGGCTACTATTTTTATACAATGTTGTTGGAGGCAAGTGTGGGTAAGAAAAGAACTCTAAAGGCTTTAATAAGAGGCTAAATAATTGTCCATTATACCTATTGGTTATTCGATGAAGAGTCATCATGAAAAGAGAGGAATGGTACAATCTAAGTAAGGTCAAATTTAGATTTTGGTGTAAAATTTTCTACTGTTCAATTTTATGCTATCAAGCATAACTTTTAAAAAAAACATTGGATTAGTCTATGACTTTTACAAGATATTCTAAACATGCTTTTCTACACTAGGTTAAACTTTAAGGTATATCAGAGTTAGGTAAAAGATTATTTCAGAGAGTCAAAGTTACTAAATCAATCTTGTCAAATTTATCTGTTTGGACCTTTGTCTATTGTTTGGACTATATATAGAGTTACAAAAAAATATTATGTTGAGATTTTAATTGATTTGTAAAGTAGACATCCATATCTTTCTAGTGATATGTGGTATACTTTCTAATTCATCCATACAAGAAATAACGTGTTTGAAGTCAAGAAAGAAATCTTTCAAGAATGTGTGAAAAGTGAAGAAATATTGTTTCCTTGTGTATTATGGATTCTAATCAACAAAAGGATTCTTTAATGCTCTTAGAAACATGTGTGGCAGCTATTGACTTACCTATTTTACAAGGATTTTATGTCAAACAAGAAGACATTTATGACAACAACTATTATACATAGCTTGCAAGGATTCCATATCCATTATAGAATGTATATGGCAAAGAGGCTTGAGATTTTTTTGTTGTTCTTTTTCTTATTTTATAGGATTTCCTAGCATATCAAAGAGAAGGGAGGCAATTTAAGGGAGAAAATTCCAAAAATTAAAAACAAGGCTTCCTAGCTAATAATTTGAAGTATGAAATTTCGACAAAGACTCAAAGAAAGCAAAGGGAATTTTTGGCCATGCATGAGGGAAATTTCAAGGAACTTGTTTTTTGATTTTTTTTATCTATTTATTTTAGTGTTGAATATTATTAGCTTTAGACTTTATTCTAAATTAGATATTATTTTAGGGTTTGTTTCAATATTAGACTTGTGTTATTTAATTACTAGATATGACTCATTTTCTTGCAACCCAAAAAAGGTTCATTAGGCTTATTTAGAGGGGATAAGGGACTATATATTTCTTTTATGTTTGCAAGTTTTGGCAACTGTGATAATTAGAATAAACAAGTTTTTTCATTTGTTTTATGTGTTACAAACAACCTTTTTTTGCAGGGACAAAGATCGTACACTAACTTATCGAAGATTAACTGACTTTATAACGTCATTCACATACTTCGGGTTCGTAGATACATGGTTATCTTTGGGTCCAAGTTTATTACAATACCTTTGGTTCTTAGGTACATGGTTACCTCTAGATTAGAGTTCCTTCAAACCTGATTTTTCGGCTTTATAAGTTGTATTTCAACTTCGTTAGGGTTTGCTTGATCACATGATCAAAAGATCCGTATCATTTAATCATGATTCGTTACCAACAGTCTATCAAGGCATGCCAATGAATAATCAATGAGTTTATATTGGGTTCATTGAACCCATATAAGATCTTAGAAAGGGTCAATGGATAATTCCTTGTTATGGTTCATTTATCCTATGGTGCCCAAGTTCACTCATAATATTTGCTATATGAACGAAGATCGTATGCCCCAATCCTACTCAAGTAATGACCATCATGAGTTCATTTACTCGAAATAGGATCTAGTGACATGAAAGTTCCTTATGGATAAAGTTTTGACAAATGACTTTTTTTAGGGTTCGTTTACATAACAATCACCTTTTCATGATTTAACTTTTTACTGGTTAACCCTTATCAGTATTTGTACACATTAGTGCTATAACTCGTGCATGCACATCCATAGTGAGTGAACAACCTTGTGCCTATGCATACATGTAAACTAATAAAAAAGACCAATACTCCCAGTTGTTTTGGTGAATATTGGACTTAAATATTTCTAAGACTTATTTTCATTTAAAATTCAAAAGAACGAGCTAATCCTCTTGCTATCTAAGGTAATGGACCATGTTGAGTCTATTTTACTGTAAATACTAAATGTGAATAACAAGATATTTTTGACATGATTTAGAAAACAAGGATGAATTTGTTTAAAGGTTTGGGATGTTAGCCTAATAGGCCTGTTACTATGAGTTGAACCTTTACTAGGTTTTATAAACAAGTTATAAAACCCAATACAAATGTATAAATGAACATAGATTTTCTATCATTTAGAACCAGAAAACCATGTCAATACATAATATTCAATATATCAATGTTCATACATAAAGAAAAACAACATATTGCACCATGAAGGATAATGATGAAATGATAAAAAACATGAAAGGAAACACATGAAATGATGGGGTAGGATCGATTAAATGAAACTAGGAGACAATGTAACTAGGGCTTTAAGTCTTTAGCTGTTAGGGTTATAAATGGTATATGGAAAAAGACAAAAAATAGAAGAGATGTATACTTGGTCTCAAAATAGCGTTGCTTGGCATGGACAAGTTTCAAAAGTCCTTGAATATTAGTGCACTTTCAAATGTAATACCCCTGTAGTTTAAATTTTTTTAAATATGCCAAAGTTGAAGCCAAACAAAGAAAACATTCAAATTGAATTCCTGACTTGATTTAAAAGTAAGCCTTCAATTTCTTTGCTTTTTAAAAAGTCATTGGATTTAAAAATCCTTTTAGTTGAAGAAAAAATTAGTTGTATACATTTTTTTATATTCAATTAAGCCATTGATTGAATTAATAGGACCTTGCAATTCATTCTAAATTGATAATTTTGGTCTTTGGTCTTTCAATTCTTCCAATTAAAATTGATATCAATTCAATTGCACCCTTAAAAAATCATGTTTGATTAAAGCCTGAAAAATTTATGCAGTCAACTTGAAATTCTTTTTTGGATTTTCTTGTTTTTAGATATTTTTAAAAGTATTTTTGGTTATTCTTGAAAATAACTCAAGGGTAAAAATGGGTTATAACACTCAAAATGGATGGATCGATATACATTAAGGGTGTAATGCTATCCGGATCTATAAAGAAGTGTTCATATCTTAAATGTTAGTTTAGGTACAAGTCATAAAAAAATTGGACATTATCCCCTTGAATAGAAGAATTGCAAAATATCTTGATTTAAGATGCCAATTGGGTTAGCAGACTTTTGATCATCATCAGATATTCAAAGTCATCTTGTCACCTTTCATAAAAGGCTACCCCATTTCCAATCCAATTGAGTCTTTCTATGTTAACATACATGTTTATATTTTTATTTATTTAATTGTTATCAATAAAAATAGAGCTTGTCCCTAAAAGGCCAAACTCATCTTGTACACCTACAATACTAGACTTAGAACATAAATGGAAAATGTAAAGAAAGCTCTCTTGGAGAAAATCCACCAGAGGGATATGAAATTAATGATAAACGAGATAAGAAACCTCACTAGTCTGCTTGAATAAGCCCTTTAGACTAGGTTTTTTTGAAGAAGGACCCTCTAACACATTTTTATGGCTCCTAGAACTCCAGACATACCACTTGGTTTTCACCTATATTTGAAAAACTCTTCATCCTCTATTAATGCTACCTACAACAAGAAGCCTTAATTTACACTAGTTAAAGGCTTTTAGGGGTGATACTTAATACCTAGTTTTTAAAAGCTCCTCACCCTCTATTAATGTTACCTTTTTACCAATAAACAAGATATTCTCTAACTCTAGAGCCTACTAAGCCTACTAAAAAGGATGTTATGAATGAAAATCCTTAGAAAGAAATGAAGGCTAAAATTTCATAGGATAAGAGAACTCTAATGAAGAGAATGCTCCAAAAATCAACATGTCTCTATGGCTCTTGGAACTCCAAACATACCACCTGGTTTTCACCCATATCCGATAAAGGTTACTTAGCAAGAAGCTTTAGTTTACACTAATCAAGGGTTCTTATAAGGGACTAAAAACTCATCATTCTTTATTAGTGCTATCATCTTACCAATAAATAAGATTTTCTCCAACTCTAGAGCCTATTAAAAAGGCTGTTGTGTGTCGTGGGGCGACGTTGTCTGGCAACGGCGGAGGCTCTTTATCGTGCCTCCTGTGTGAGGGGTTGTGTGTTGGGAAGGTTTTTTGGATTTAATTATAAAATTATGATTAATGTTTAGGAGTCGCCACCTAGTATTATGGTCACTAGGAACCTATGGTATGCGAGAGTCTGAGTAAGGGACTGGTTGTGCAAGGGAAAGACGCATCACCCTGCCTTACAATTACAACTATTATTCCTACAGTGGATAATAGCTTCTAATCATGCAAGCTTATATGGATGAAATGGAAAAAGGTATGTGGCTTAACTTGAAGGAGGTGATATTACACTTTTGAAGAGCTTGAAAAGCAAAAAAGTGAGAAAAAAAGACTAACCACTTAATTAGTAGCCTCTAAGATGAAAAGGTTGGTGCATGACGAGGAGGCTGTAGAATTCCTTAAGTCGATAAAACATAATGAATATAGTATAGCGATGGATTTCTTCTTAGATGTAGATATACTATATAAGAAGGGATTTGATGAGACTATACCGAGATGTTTGGATAAAAAAAATGATATAAGTTATGGAAAAATGCACGAGAATGTTTGTGCCAAACATGCTAATGGACATATGATGACACAATAAATGAAAAGAAGTGGATGCTTCTAGACCATAACAGAGAAAGATTGTAATGGTTATATGTTGAAATGTCATAAATGCCAGATTTTGGCTAACAAGATAAATGCACTATCAATTCTTTTCCACAACATGATAATACCTTAGCCATTCATGATGTGAGGAATAAATGTGATTGGACTAATAATCCAAAAGCAAGTAGCCAATATTCATTTATCTTAGCAATAATAAACTATTTTATAAAATGGGTTAAAGTAGCTTTCTACATCCATGTTATCTAGAAAGTGGTCCAATGATTTATCAAGAGAGACATCATCTACCAACATGGTTTGCTAGAAGCGATAACGATTGATATGCTTATAATTTCAATGGAAAGATAATTAAGGATTTATGCTAATAGTAGATGATCAAACATATTAATTCATTGCCTTATCGACTAATAGAGTAGTAGAAGCGGCGAATAAGAACATAAAGAACATTGTGAAGAAAATAGTCATCACCTGTACATATTGGCATGAAATACTTCCATATACACTGCATGGTTATTGTACTATTGTAAAAGCATCTACATGTGAAACCCCATATTCTCTAGTATACAGCGTGGAGGTGGTGATGCCTTTCAAAGTGAAACTACTTTTTTTTAAAGATACTGAAAAAAGCAGAGTCAGATGAGTTGGAATAGGCCAAATCTAGTATGAACATTTGAACTTAATCAATAGGAAAAGGTTGGTTGTGATTTATGTCACACGTGGGCGAAAGATGAATTTTAGAGACCGAAGGAGTCACCACCTAGCTGTTTGGTTCAGGGTCACTAGGAAACCCAGGTATACTGGTCTTATCAGAGATTTGAGGGTAAGAGACTGGTTATGGCTAGAAAAGATATTAACACCCCTCGCACCCTACCCGAGGTAAGCTGCTTTATGATTTGATGTGGTTTAGAGATTATAATGGTTTTCTGATTGGTGATCTATCAGTGGTTTTGAATTTGAGCATGTTGAACATTTTGAGGAATATACTAGTTGTTTTGCAAAAAGGATGTCTATAAGCTAATTTTAAAAGGTGATTTTATGGAAAAAAAATATATTTCTTGGATATGTTGCTAGTATAAAAGGTATTGGGATGAATGAGGAAAAGGTTAGGACTATCCATGAATGACCCACACCTAAGTCAATCACTTAGGTAATAAGTTTTCATGGTTTGACTAGTTTTTTTTATAGAAGATTTGTTAATGATTTCAATACTCTAGTGCACCTTTAACTGAGATAGTTAAGAGATTAGTGGTTTTAAATTGGGTAGAGAACAAGAATATGCTTTTAGTTTATTAAAGGAAAAAATAATTTCGGCTCTATTATTATCATTGCTTGATTTTACAAAAACTTTTGAGATTGAATGTGATGCCTTAGAGATAGGTAATAAAGCTCAATGGTATAGGATTGAATTATCATACTTATGATAAGGAGCTTTATGCTATAGTAAGAACTTTGAAAACTTGACAACATTATTTGTGACCTAAGAGTTTTGTGATCCATACCGATCATAAGTAATTGAAACATCTTAAATGCTAACAGAAACTGAGTTGTCGGCATGCCAAGTGGGTAGAGTTCATTGAAACATTCCCATTACTTGCCTTTCTTTTTCTCATTACTTAAAATTGACCCAAGAATTACAAATTGTAATTAAGTTTTTCTTTAGATGTCACATTAAAGGTAAGCGAGTCGACTTTGTATGTGAATACTAATTTTTCATTAATTTTATGTTGTTTGAAACTCCCTGGTAACTTAAAATCAATACAAAATTATAAATCTTAATAAGGTTTTTTCTCGAATATCGTATCAATGGTAGATAAGTTGTGTAGGTGAATGTTGATTTGCCTTCTTATTTTAGCCTCCATTTAATTTGAAATATTTTGTATTTTCCTCATAATTCAAAATTATCTTGGGATTGTGAATTCTAATTAGGTTTTTCCTTTGAAATCACATTAAAGGTAAGGGAGTTCGTATTTTTTATGAATGTGGGTGGAATATGTTTTGCGTTTTAACAACATAAAAAAATGGGCCAAAGTCTAAAAAACCATAGTCATCCTTGGTCCTACACTTGTATTCAAAAGTGAGGATTATACTTTGTTGCCAGGATAAATTACTATTTTAGGTTTTAGTAGTCTTACACTTTTAATGACTAAAATACACATACCAGTTTAGAATTTTTTTTAGCATGTATACATGATAGGTACTGTATATCATTAAAAACAAACGTACATATATCATTAAAAACAAACATGAAGCATTTTATCTTAGATAAAATGTTTTAGGGTGATTTTAATTTTTTTTTAGCATAACAATCCTCTTACCTAGAAAAATCAATTAGAGCTCTTAGTTGCTATAAAACTAGGTAATGACTTTTTTTAATGTCCTTTGCTTTTTTTTTTTACTGAAAGCTTACTAGATGTTCCTTGTGACTTGTATATTTACACATGTATGCACACACACGTGTGTGTGATGATGATGATGAGGTGTTTGAGAGTATGGTAGTAGTTGTTTTTCAATGTGTTTTTTGTTTATAAATGCATCAAAATAATATATTTTTTTATTTTTAATTTTTTTTTATATCAGCATATTAAAATAATCTGAAAACTCCAGAAAAAATTAATTTTAAACAAATAAAAAAATAAAAAATTCTAATTTTTTTTTAAAAATATTTTTAAAACGTAAAAACAACATACTGAAAAGTTTATTCTTGACATATAAGTGAAAGTGGAAGGTGAAGCCAATCCACTTGATTGCGACTGATGTAACATAAACAAAATTAATTGGTTGGGAAAGAGAGAAAAAAGAGTACAATTAGATAAAGAAAATCAAAGCAGAATATTAAATGGAAACTAATCTTGATATATAACAATATTTAAAGGCTTTAAAGTATTAATATTTGTTTTTATATGTATTAATAGCCAGTCAAAGCAAGTAGTGTTGTTATAGCTACTGTTAGTGTACTAATTCAATGTAAGTACCATTTTTGAAAGCTTTCGGAAATTTCCAGCATATTATTGAAGTTTTTCTGCACTTTGTTTTTCAAAACGTGACTTGTAAACATGACTAGTAAACATGACTACAATGAACACCGCCATGGCTATGCTCAACTGGGACTATATATATATATATATATCGAACGTCACAGATCCCTCTGGGGTTCACAAAACGTGTTCGTACGAACACGCTTGTATGAATAATATATGCAATGGAATGAAAAAGGACCTATTAAAGAAAAAAGAAAGGCATCAAACTGAGAGAAGGTAGAAGAAACGTAACTGTGATCGATGAAATCCATTGCAAGACCTACCCAATATTCTCATGTCATCTTTTCCTTGACATCATCTCTTCGTGATTAGTACTGTCAAGGCTCCCACTTGGGAGGTCTCCATGCATCTTCCAAGAAGATTGATGCCTTGTCATCAGGAAGCAAGCAAGCATGCTTACTCGTATTTTTTTTTTAAAAAAATAATGTATCTGTGGCATAATCTTAGTTACTTGAACTCAGGTGATGAAGTTAATTTATGTACTTTTATAATTTATCCTCATCTATTATATAATATCAGATATACAACCGCTACATTTTGTTTGTTTACATATTTTAAGATTATAGGTTTTTTTTTTGGTAAATAAGAGGATAGTTAAATGAAATTTAAATGAATTTTTTTTTTTTGTGATAATGAATTTATTAGTATATATGTTATTTAATCAAACATTTGGTGACACGTGATATTTACTTTGTTCATGAAAATACATTTACATTGTTAATAAAAACTTATTTATCTTTAATATTCATCAAATATTTGATTAATATATCTAGAATAAAGATAAAATTCTTGAGTTACAAATAATTTACAAAGAACAGTATATAATTATTATAATTATGAGATTCCTATTGCATAAAAGCATTGTTCTTAAGTTAATACTCTATTAAAACTAACTATTAATTAGAGCTGTTGAAACTAATATATATTATATATTTTTTTTCTATGAAAGGAAGCAACTGTTCTCATAAGTTGAGGTATGAGAGATATTTAGAACTAATATATAGGCACTTGTCAGATGCCATGTACAATGAACTGACCTGAATGAGAATTTCAAATGGAAAGATCACATGTGTCTATGGAAAGGTTTACGTGATGGTTCTATAAGTAATCCTTAGAATTGAAATCACTAAGTTATCTTATATAAGAAGTGTTATGCTTTGTTCCTACTACACGTTGTTCTAATCAAGGGTAACAAATAGGCATATATTGGATATAACATGAACTACATGAAGGTATTTAAGTAATCAATAAAGAATTCATCACCCTAGATAAATTAAAAAAAATATTCCATATGTTTTCAAATAGTATTGATTGTAAATTCTTGCGCAATATGGAATGAGATTTGAAATGAGTTTCAAATCTTATTCAAAGAATCAATGACTATAGTCTTGAAAACAAACATGATTTGACATTGTAGACATACTCCGTGCTATAATGTCTAAATCAGAATATTATTGATGAAGGGATAATCATTACACTGAGAAATTAGTCACTTAAAAGTTAAGTTAAACCACTTAAGCTGTGTTTGTTTCCCGGAAACTGGTTTATGGGAAACTACTTTCCAAACTTTCCTGTGTTTGTTTGCCATTAGGAAAATTGGTCAACGAAAAACACTTTCCGGTCAACAGAAAACACTTTCCAGTTAAAGGAAAATTTGGCTTGGTTTCCAGGAAAGTGTTTTCCTTTTATTTTGGGCAGAAAACACTTTCCTGAAGTTGTGAAAAATTTAGAAATGTCATATTATTTGTTGATTATATCAATTTGATCCTCAAACTTTTGATTGCTATATATATTTTGTTTTGAATATTTGTTTTTGAATTTCATCCCTTAGAATTTATTTTTTATATTAATTTTGATCTTTATTTTATAAGTGTTATTTGCTTTTCCCTTATTATTTTTTAATTGAATTTTTTTATCTATCAAATTTGGTCCTCATTCTTTTGATTGTTACTTATTTTATTTGAAATAATTTATGAAATGTTAATTATTATTATTTTAATTTCTTCGTCTTTTTATTTTTTTTATTTTTAGATTTGATCTCTATTATTTTGATTATTATTTATTTTATTTCAGATAATTTATGAAATTATATTTTTTTTCAATTTCATTCCCATTCAACTTTTTAATTTGTAAGATTTGTTCCTCATTATTTTAATAAACTTGAAAAAAATAAAATATTAATAAGTTATTTTCCAGCTCATTTTTCATGACATAACCAAACACTGGAAAGTGTTTTCCAACTTATTTTCCATTACACTACCAAACATCGGAAAATAATTCACTTTCCCGGAATTCACTTTCCAAAAAGAAATACTTTCCAGCAAACAAACGGGGCCTTAATCCTATTTTATTTAGAATTGTGATTTATATTCGGGCCAACTTATTAAGGAATCTAATGGGTCACAAACATAAGAACCAGTGGTCAGAAACTAAAATGGGATGATTAATCAAGTGTAACTTGATTGTAAATAAGTTTTAGAAATTGAGGGTTATAAATTAATTTATACATGGAATTATAATTCTAGACTTAGAAAAATTAAGTAGGCACTTGATTGAATAAATTACTAAAATTATCTTGAAATAATATATGTGATATTATTGTGGGGGTAAATTGATATTTTATCATTTATAAGGTTTTCAGATTTTTCTATAAATAGAATGCAATGCCTCTTATTTTTTGTACTCTTGAACGAAGAAAAAAACTATGTAAGTTACATAAAACCTGAAAAACACAAAAGAAAAGAATTAGCACTCAAAGACATAACAATCCTTCTCTCCTAAAAGGATTTAAGAGATTTCTCATTGGTGGTTCAAATGGATCACCGTTAAAGGTCGAACACTTGGACGTCTTGTGGTTTGCAACCACCCAACCTTGAAGTAATTATTCAAAGTAAAAAAGAACATTTAATCTTCAAGTAATCTTCATATAAACTCTAAACAACTCTAGATTTTTCTAGTACTGTCCTTGATACTCTCGAAAAAAAATTAAATTTACCATTTTCACTGAGTATATATATGTTTTGAGAAACCCAACAGTGGTGTCAGAGCCATTTTTAGACAATTAGGGTTGTTGTTTGCATGTTTTAATTGTTATTGGTGTTAATTCAAATTAATTTTATGTGCAAAAATGTTTTCCTCAAAATTAATTTTTCTCTCATGATTTTTTTTAAAAGGTTTTGGCTATTGTTTTTGCTAGATCTAGTCAGAAACTAAAAAAAATGTTTAGGTAACTGACAACTGCCAACAGTTGCACCAACGTCGTTGGTATGTTTGGATATCTTTGCGTGCACAACCAATGCTCCAAGCAAGATGAGGCTGTAGCATCCCAACGCGAGGTTACTACCTCGTCTTTGGTGGTTGTGCAACGCGAGGGGTAGCCCCTCGCTCTGTTGTCTGGCAGCGCCAGCATTGGCTACAACTACTAGATTTGCAAGCCCATTACCGGTAGCAATAAGGAAAAAGAAGGAAAAAGGTAGAATTACAATTATGCCCTTAGAGCTTTCTTTAGGGTTTTTATTAGTATAATTACAATTTTATCCTTATACCTTATACCTAATTACATTAGTGTTTTAGTGTGTAAAATTACCATATGACTCCTACAACTTATTCTTTATTATTATAGGAATTTTGGGATAGAATTATGATTCTGCTCCTTATATAAAATGTTGATTTTATATTTTAAAATTAAAACCTAAATTAAATTAATTGTATAAATAATTTTCCTAATTGGATTAGGATTAGATTAAAGTAATTAATTTGTGAATTTGGTTTTTTGTGTTATCCTAATTAGATTAGGATTTAATTAAATTCTTTAATTAAAATATTTTAGAAAAGTAGTTTTTCTAAAATAAAAGGAGTTTTTTAATCAGAATATTTTATTTAATTAATCTTAAAATAGTTTAGGATATTAAAAAGAATTTTAATATGATTTACTTTCTTATTAAATTTTGAATTAAAAAAGAATTTGTATTAAATAAAATTTATTATGTTTGGGAAACTGTCAAATTGAATTTGATTTAATATTTCTAGGTGTTAGAAATATTATTTTAAAATTTCACATAAAGCCAATAATTAAAATTTAAGCATGCAATGTATTTAATTATGCATAATAATATTTTCTTATGCATGATGGATGGTTATAGACATTTAAAGACCAGTGTGATTATGTTTTTATAGTTAAATGATTGTAATATCAAGTAGGGCCTACGTGTCTTACCTTTTCTCTATTTTTCTTTTGTAAAATCATTTTCTCATCTAATTCCCCTTGAATTTAAGTTAAAGTTTCTTATATAATTATGTAAATATTATGTAATTTATAAATGTAGAAATTTAGATAGAAAAATCTATTTCGTAATCCAAGACAAAGAAAAAATGATAAAAAAGGCTACAACCATGGTACTCACAAAGGACATATAAAGTTTTTTAATAGCTACCTAGGTTTTTACCACCTAATTCCCTTCAATGGCCCAAAAAAATTAGTTTAAAAATGTCCATAGTCATCCAATTAGAATGGCATGTTAGGGGTGTATGTTTATATTTAATTGTTATGTATAACATATCACTAATGCTATAGAATGAGACTTAAATAAAATAATAAATTCCTCATTAATATATTAAGTACATGTTGAGAACATGATTTGTTGCCTTCTGATTTTACATGCATAAAACCATAGTTTTATTCATGGATATCTTGTTGAGCTACTCAAAGATATTGTTAATCAAATATGTTTAATGTTTAACTAATTTATATGATTTTGATGAATTACTTGTAATCATATAAGAGTAGAGGCAGTAGTTAGGTGAAACATATATGATATGTTTAGATAGAAAGTTGTCACCTAACTGATCTAGGAGTCATATAAAGATGTGATTGATAAGCTATGTTATCTACTTAATTTAGTTATAATTAAAGACTTTATCTAAATTTAGTTATAAATATTTATTCATGAAACCAATACTCGTTATCTTTACATGAATAAGTTGATAGATTACCATGATTAAAAATAAATATATCCCTATATAGCATATTTGATGCTAATAAATTGATTGAACCAAATTTCTTAGATCGATACTGAAATGTAAGAATTGTTTTTAAATAAATAAGAAAGTTATATGTACTTGAAAATCCAACTCCTCTTATCCTTAATAAGGATATTGATAACAAATAAAATGACTCGATATCAATGTCATACTAATGATGATGAACAAACTAAATGTGTGATGTTAGCTAGCAATGTCACTTGAACTTCAATCACAGCATGAGGATATGAATGCCTATATAATAAAAATTTAGCATCTCAAAGAGTTGTTTGATGCGGCTAGTAGGACTGGGAGGTATGAGACCTCTAAAGAATTGTTCAACTGTAGAATGATAGAGAGGGTTCCTCGATAAACACCTATGTGTTGATGATGATTGGATATTTTAAAAAATTAGGCCCATTAGGTAGATATTGGATATAACACGAACTATATGAAGGTATTTAAGTAATCAAGAAAAGATTTATCTCTAATAGTATTGATTGTAAATCTTTATGTAGGGTGAAATGAGATTTGAAAAAAAAATCAAATCTCATTAAAAGAATCAATAACTATGGTGTTGAGAACTAATATGATTTGATATAGTAGATATACTTCATGCTATAATGTCTAAATCAGAACATTATTGATGAAGAGATAATAATTACTTTGAAAAATTAATTACTAATAGGTTAAGTCAAATCACTTATGACTTTTCTAATATTTGGGGGATTATGACAGGTTGATAGACATTGTATTTGATCTTCAAATATAAATCAATCAATTGTTGATTTGATAATAAATTAATTTGTTTAGTTTACTTAATCCTATTTTATTTAGGATTGTAATTTATATTTCGGCAAACTTATTAAGAAATGTAATGATTCACATACATAAAAAACATTGGTTAGAAATTAAAATGGGATGATTAATCAAGTGTGACTTGATTGTAATTAAGTTTTAGAAATTGAGGACTAAAATGTAATTTAAACAGGGAATTACAATTCTAGACTAAGAAAAATCATGTAGGGACATGAATGAATAAATTTCTAAAATTTTTCTAAGATAATATATGTGATATTATTATGGAGCAAATTGATATTTTTTTTATGTATAGGATTTTCAGGTTTCCATATAAATAAAATGTCATGAATTTTATTTTTTGTACTCTTGAACAAAGGGAAAAACCATGTAAGTTGCACACACCTAAAAAACATAAAAGAAAAGCACTAGCATGTAAAGGCATGTCAATCTTTCTCTCCTAAAAGGGTTTAAGAGATTTTTATTGGTGGTTCATGTGAATTACCGTTAGAGGTTGGATACTTGGATGACTTGTGGTTTGCGACAACCTAGCCTTGAAGCAATTATTTAAAATCAAAAAGAAAATTTGATTTTCAGGTAATTTTCATATAATATACCTTAAACAACTCTAGATCTGTTTAATAAAATATCCGAGACTCCAGAATAATTTTTAAATTTATCGTGTTCGTTGCGCGCGCGCGCACGTGTGTGTGTGTTTCGGAAAACCCAACATAATCAAGGTATGTGATAAGTTGGTTATTTTTCAAGGAATATTCATTTTTACATGTAGAAAGTCTTAGGAAATATATCAATTAGTTAGTATCATTTTTCACTCCAAAAAGATATATAATAGGAGAAGTACCATTATCTTATCTAGACTTGGGTCGGTTTTCTCATGTTTAGACTAATTAATTTGATGCTGGCACAGCATGCACTGTATGCTTACGATGCATGTTGATCTTATTTAATCAAAAGCATATATAAAAAAGAACCCGCGGCAAATGTTGGGAGGCAATTTTCAGTAAATCCAGACAGATAAACATTTTGTAGCCCGTAACCACAACATCAAGTGACCAAAGCAACACTTTACTAAACTGATGCTGACACAATGAGCTGTCGACGATTAAAAAAGAGTTTATTATGTGAAGAGTATAATCCAAAAGCAATTAGTTTAAATACACAGTCGTAGAGCAGTACTGTTGAAGAATGCTACTACTTCAATGCTATCCAGTTGTAATTAAGCTGTCCTTTATATTGATCCCATAGACCAGTCCTTTTCCTTTCCAAGTCCCAACTTCTAGGCTGCTTCCGGGATGAGCTGTACTTTGTTATGGTGTTGCAGCAGATGTAGAAGAAGCCATAACAATGTATATAGTCAAAACATGTCCGGGATGAGCTGTACTTTGTTATGGTGTTGCAGCAGATGTAGAAGAAGCCATAACAATGTATATAGTCAAAACATGTCCGGGATGAGCTGTACTTTGTAATGGTGTTGCAGCAGATGTAGAAGATGTATAGTCAGAACATGAGTGGGACTGGTCATAAATTTGAGTCTTTTTAAGGCTGCTGTAGGTGTAGGTGTAGGTTTATATGGTCGTTAATTTTAGAGCTCGTAAAATTAATTAAAATATACACAAGTTAATCCAGAAATCCAAATTAATTAAAAAAAAATACGAGCGGGACTTACCGTAGCCTACAAGTTACATTAGAACACGATGTACTGATGGGGTGTGGTGTTTGTGGTCTCAAGGAGGATAGAACAAGAGGAGGATTGGTTGCTAAGAAATAGAAATAGGGCTACTGAGAACAGGTGTAGTGTTTGGTGTTAGAGGAGAAGCTATCTGCTCTTCTTGTGCAAAAAGAATACACTTTTCATGAAAACAAAGATTATAGCAATATAAATACATTTAGAATCAATATCAAAATATCGTTTTCTCTATAACGTCAAAAAAATATAATTATTAGAAAATAATATAAATTATATCTTGAAATCTCATCTAACAGCTTAACCTTTTGAATTGAGATGATTCTTTAACAATGATTTTAATTGATAATCCATTTTATGCCCATAACAAAAACATTTTGGGAACTTTGGCGTTCCATCCTGTTCATGATGATAAAACCAAATAAATTTTATAATGATAAACAAAAATAAATAAATAATTGATCTCCATTAAATGAAATAGCAGGAGAAGTTCATATACATCACTGAAAAGTAAACTCAAATGAACTTTAGATAGAACAACGTGGAAGATTTGCTTAAAGAACAAGCTGGACAAGTAAAATATTTTTTTGCTGTTGAACATGGATTTCTTTATTAAAAATAAATTAATTAAAATTCGCAAACTGGGGTGATCCGTCTGCGATGCCAAGTTTTAAGAGCAGCTCTTGCAGTTAACATAGAATACACAGTTTTATATATTACTCTTATATTGTTTATTTATTCAATATGAAATCTGTGGTTGTAACACTCCCTCTCACTAGCATCTTAATAATAATAATAATAATAATAATAATAATGTATTTAATCATTAGTTTCAATACTAGCACTCTTATTCTTCTAACTATATCCTTTTTTTAAAAAAAAAAGGTTCAAACTCTTGAAATTATATCATTCAGCCACATGTAAAAAGCCGTACATCCTAGTTTAAAGCAAATGTAACGCTGCAACTGGTAATTATAGCAAGAATATTACTCCGGACAAAACACACACACACACACACATATATATATATATACATATCTTGTACT
Organism: Populus x sibirica; assembly: GCA_019202695.1. Classification (NCBI taxonomy): domain Eukaryota; kingdom Viridiplantae; phylum Streptophyta; class Magnoliopsida; order Malpighiales; family Salicaceae; genus Populus; species Populus x sibirica. The sequence continues at coordinate 3,432,799 of JAGMVL010001159.1, forward strand.
CAAGAACAAGATCTTTGTCTCTGTCTTAGAGGCCAAAGCTGCCGAATAGCCGTCATCGACCACTCCTTTCACGTTCTTGAGTACAAGATATATATATATATATATAGACACACACACACACACACACAGAGATGGATATTCATCGAACCCCACGTCGATATATGATTTAAATTAAGAAACATGATATTCCATCTCAAAAGAGAAGAAGAGGAAGAAGAAAAGGAAGCACAATATTTTCTTAATTATCCAACGTGTTTTTCTTATTTCTATTGTTTTTATTTCTTCCCCATCAACTGTTTTTTATCCTCTGGGTTTGTCAGTTGAGATCCGCAAGACAAGTATCTTAACCCTTACATGCTAAGGCAACAGACAAACTATATATATAGATATTCATAGATATGCATCTTCAACATGCATGCATTTTTGTGATATATATAAGCCATCCGTTAAGTGATTAATTAAGCAAGTTAATTAATGACCTATGCTCATTAATTATATTATGTTGTTGATCATTAACATTGTTGATGGAGCATGCACACACTTTCCTGCCACGTTGATGACTTCAGCGACACTGGATAATCCCTCATCTCTACGTACGTGACACTATACATTCTGCACATGTTTACCAAAAACATGTCTTAATTTGCCAAGACACAAGTAAGACTTGCAAAGCTAGATCAGTTTACATGATGATTAGAAACTACGATACTTGAAAATCTAATGATGCTATGAAATCTGTTGCTTGATATTAGTTCTGCTGCATGTAGGCCCGTAAGATCTTCTCAAACCTTCTATTTTATCCCAACTTTGTTCCCAAATCAGAATCTAATCTTGTGTAAATTGGTATCTTTGTCAGATCATCATAGCTTAACTACTCTTAGATCTCTTGAAATATTTGCATGCTGTAGATATTGGTTTGAGTATGGAATTTTGGAGTCTTAAGCTCCTTCATGCATCAAGGATTTGGATAGTCATAGGTTGGGATGTGGGGACTTGCAGAAATGTTAACAAGACCACTATTATTATTATTATTATAACAATAAGGCCTTAAAAGAATCGATCATCGTTAATTTTGAGCCTTTAATTATTTCAAAAAAAAAAAATTAACACCCACCCGCCATCAACCACCATATTCGGTGTGGATCGTATAGAAAGATTTAGATGAAGGAAGCTTTAACAAGATGACAGAAATGAACAGTTGTCATTGGAGATAAAAATATCGTGTGAAAAAAGGGTGAGATTCTTGATATTGCTTGCATTACAGAATCGGTGATTGATACTGTGCTCTTTTATATATATATTCTCAAGAACCAGGAAAGTTGTGGGACCTTTTCTACGTCAAAGCCTCCAAGACTTCCCTGTATATAAAGAGGGTTTAGTGACAAAGTTTTCATTCAACAATTCTATTCCTTTTCTGCTCTTCGCTCCCTCTCTTTCTCCTTCTCCCTCTCGACTTCCACGCCTAGCAGATTTCTTAATTTTAGAGTAGAGGCCTTGGCCCTTACTATCTCGTGCAAGAAAGCTTGTTAGGTGCAAGAAATCGAATTATGGCCATAGAGATTGAGCAACCCTCTGTTGGACTCTCAAAAGTTGCAGTTTCCGAAACTCACGGAGAGGACTCCCCATACTTCGCAGGCTGGAAAGCATATAATGAAGACCCTTACGATGAATCATCTAATCCATCAGGAGTCATACAGATGGGACTGGCAGAAAATCAAGTGAGTCCCCGCAAGACAATATGTCATGCAAGGACTAAACCTTTTATATTTTAAACCTTTCCAAGAGTTTCTCACTTAAGCTAATGCACTTTGTTGTTCTTCCTTGATCAGGTTTCGTTTGATTTGTTAGAAGAGTACTTGGAACAGCATTCAGAAGCATCTAGCTGGGGAAAAGGATCACCAGGGTTTAGAGAAAATGCCTTGTTTCAAGATTACCATGGACTCGAATCTTTCCGACAGGTACTGCCTTCGTTTTTTTTTTTTTTATATAAAAAAAAAACCATGATAACTTGCAGCTTTGTATTCCAAAACAAACGTATAGTACGTAGAAAGAAAACCCTGACATGTCAATTGCATTTGTAAGCAGGCAATGGCAGGTTTCATGGAGCAAATCAGAGGTGGAAGAGCAAAATTTGACCCTGACAGGGTAGTCCTGACAGCAGGAGCAACTGCTGCTAACGAGTTGTTAACCTTCATTCTAGCCAATCCTGGTGATGCTTTGCTAGTTCCAACTCCATACTATCCAGGGTAAGAAGTGGTCCTCGATGAACTCTCTTGAAAGGACATCATTTCATGAGTATTAGTTTTTGATCTCCAATTGGTCTTGTTTCAGATTTGACAGAGATTTAAGGTGGAGGACCGGTGCAAAAATTGTACCGATACATTGTGATATCTCAAACAATTTCCAGGTCACTACTCAAGCCTTGGAAGCTGCATATGAGGGCGCAGTAGCCATGAACATCAACGTGAGAGGGGTACTTATAACCAATCCTTCAAATCCACTAGGAGTCACAATCCAGCGCTCTGTTCTGGAAGAGATTCTTGATTTTTCCACCCGCAAAAACATCCATCTTGTGTCCGACGAGATCTACTCAGGATCCACCTTCTCTTCATCTGAATTCATAAGCATTGCTGAGATCCTTGAAGCTCGTGGATATAAAGATTCAGAAAGAGTTCACATAGTTTACAGTCTTTCTAAAGATCTTGGTCTTCCAGGTTTTAGAGTTGGAACTATATACTCATATAATGACAAAGTTGTCACCACTGCGAGAAGGATGTCTAGCTTCACCTTGATTTCTTCTCAAACACAACATCTCCTGGCTTCCATGTTGTCTAACAAGAAGTTCACCGAGAATTACATCAAGGAAAATCGAGAGAGGCTAAGGAAGAGATATGAAATGATAATTCAAGGATTGAGAAGTGCCGGGATAGAGTGTTTGAAAGGTAATGCCGGACTGTTTTGCTGGATGAATTTAAGTCCATTGTTGGAGACACCAACAAGAGAAGGTGAAGTGGCTCTTTGGAAGTCTATCCTTCACGAAGTGAAGCTAAATATATCTCCAGGCTCTTCTTGCCATTGCTCTGAACCTGGATGGTTTAGGGTATGCTTCGCTAACATGAGCGAGGAGACACTTGAAGTCGCACTCAAGAGAATACATAATTTCATGGAACAAAGGAAAACAGCAAGCAGTTGAATTTCCTCTACAGCAGTACTAGTCTCCATTTTTTTCCAAAGGCTCCAGCCATTTTGATTCTTTTAGATGACAAAGACCTCTTTGCAGAGTTGGGTTTGTCTCGTTCTAGTGCATGTCAGATTGAAAGCACACATTTATATAAATATTCTTGTTTTCCTGCTTTGCTAAGAAAGTTCTCTATAAACAAACTCCATTTGTATAATTGTGACACTACTTGAAAGTTCTTTTCCTCAAGCAAGCAATGTATTTGATTTTGAGCTTTAATTAAATAATATAATGTCATAATCTTCATTATTTATTGCTATTGCTATTATAAAAGTGATTTGACTTGAGAATCTCCATAAGAAGGCAGACTCTAATGTCATTTGAACTATATATTCTTCCAAATAATATGCATTTTTTGTCAGAGAAAAAGAAAGAAAATTAAAAAAATTAATAAAAAGGGGCCATCGATCATATATATATATATATAAAATGATGAATCTTAAAGGGCATCCAGTTTTGACATGGATTTTTTATTATTATTATTATTATAAATGTCACAAATTCATCACTAAATATGGATTTGTTTAATTGCATCCAACTCAAGAGCCTGGCCGAGGGAAGGGATTTTTTCTATTGATTTTTCTTGAGTTTGATGTTTTGTATTGAAGGCCTTGTCTTAATGAGTTTGTTTAGCACTTAATCACTGTATTCGTGCTGGAGTATAATTTTAAGTTAATTTTTAATATAAAAAAATACAATTATCATCATTATTAATGTTTTTTCAGCATCATGAAATTTTCTAGTTGAGTATTGAAAAAATAATGTTTTCACTTGTTAAAATGAATTGAAAAAACTATGAACTAGTAAATTGTAAACAAATTGACTAATGCTGCTTAAAGACTAATCTTCATTGTAACTAAAATATATATACAAATACAAATATTTGACTTCATGATGTATGGTACTTTTAAAAATCTATTTCTATTTAATTATATGAAAAATAAAATAGATATTCATAAAAAAAAATAATGATTAAGATTTTAGTTGGAAAAAAAAACTTACTCAAAATTACCATCTCTTATTCATGTAATTTTATTTTTCTAACAATAACATGTCATTTTATTAGTAGCATGATTAATTGAATAAAAGTTAGTGGTAATTAAAAAATATTCATTAAAACTCTAATGACTTGAATCCAAGAGCAATAAACTAATTTTTTAAATACAAAAAAACCATTTTCTTGTTCTCACACACACACATGTTTTGACACATTCAAAAATATTTATTTATTATGATCGTAGAATTAAGTTTTAATAAAAAGAAATGAAAATTATGAATCAATCATTTTCACACAGTTATATAAATAACTCTAAGAATAATAAATTTAAGAAATTTATATAAAAATATTCAATAATAAATAACAAAATAGATATTATATTCTTATTGAATATTAACGAGGGGGTATTTTAAAAAATTCTAAAAATCAAGTTAGTATATAGTTATTACAAAATAATTGTAAAAATTACCATTAAAGACTCAAAATGTTCTTGAAAGTTATGGCATATGGGATCATTATTTAAGTATAATTTTAATAAATTGATTTAAAGATAACTTTATTCTAAAAAATGCAAGACATAACAAATAGGTTAGGTGCATTTGGGTCTAGAAGAAGGGTCTATTTGTTTAGCCTAAACTAATAAGCCAAGGTGACCCACACTCTGGGATTTCTATTTATCTTAAACATCACAAGTGTCATAACCCCAAATTTGAGCTTCAATTTCAAAACAAGTTCCATCAATCCAAAAAACAAATTAAAAAAATGTATTTTCGATGTATTTTAGTCATTCTCTCATTCATTTTGTAATTTTCAACTATTTTTTTTAATTGTTGGTGTCTTTTTGAAAAAATAAATTTAAAGAGATATGTTTTCAATGCACTCATGTTTATTTTGTAATTCTTGGTATCTTATCTAATTGACATTGACATTGTTTTTCAAAAACAAATCAAAATACAAAAAAAAAATCAAAAAATCAAGTTAGAAAGCAAAGTAGACAAGGGGCTAAAGTACAAAACAAGAAAATGAGAAACCAAAACATAATTAAATAACTTAGAACTAAGTAATATAGAGAAAATGACAGAAAGTTATACTATAGAGAAAGAAAAAGGAGAAAAGAGGGACTATTCACCATTTCTTCCTCCATACTCTCTCAAAACCCTAACCAAAAGCCCTAAACACTATAGGAGAGAGTCGTCATAATTTTTTTGAGAGAAGAAAGAAAGAAAAAAATAGGACTATTCATCACTTTCATCCTCTACACTCTCCCAAAATCCTAACCAAAAACCCTAGCCATCATAGGAGAGAGCCATTATAAATTTGTTTTGAAAGAATATAAGTTGAAATTTAGAGAAATAAACCATAGAAGAAAACTATTTATCTTCTCCTACATTTCTTTTATAAAAAAAACCCTAGCCTCATCTTTCTCTCTTTAAAACCTAAATTTCTCTTTTTAATTTATTTCACCTCCAACCTTCATTTCCGATGAGACCACCATCATTCTTTTTTTCTCAAAGCCTTCACAAACCTCTCCATCAATTGAATTCAACAACCTCTACATCGTCATCAACTGAGGAGAGAGAGAAAATAGCCTTTAAAACTTCTTTGTTTAATTTCTCTCTCATTTGACCTCCAAACAAGGTGAGACCATCATCATTCTTCTCCTCTTAATGAGATCTACACAACCATATAATTCATGTAATCTAATAACATTTTCAAGGGCAAATCCAAAAGTTAGAAAACAAAGCAATTAAGAGAGAAAAAACCATCAGATATATGAGAGAAAATATGTAGAGTAATTGGTTGTAGAATAAATATTGATTTAGAGAACTTTTTGTTTACCTGGTAACCTAAGATATCTATAAATCTTGGTCATGTCGGCTTACCTCAAACATAAAGAGGGATGTTACGATTGATTGGTAGCAATTTTGGTTCCCAACATTTGGTAATATCTAACACTACTATTAATTAAGAGGTTGGTGAGTGTTGGTTATATGTTGGCGAGAAATAGTCATTGTTAAAGAAAAAGGCGTATGAGTTGCATAGAAAATGATTCATGTTTGAACTGTTGATGATTGGCTAAAAAATATGATGTAGGCATAAAATTTTGTATTTACAAAGAATTTGTTAGGAAGTATATTATTTAATCATGAAAAATATTATGTGCATGGAAGACGTGTAATGTCACATTCTAATTGCTTGAAACTCAAAAAAGTACATTGAAATTTGTTAAAGTAAAAATAATAATAATTTATAGGGTGTAGTCCATTTGGGTCGGGCCTAAATGGCATTGGTGTTGTTGTTTAAGCCATGACCTAAAAGGTGACAAGGCCACAATTTTTGTTGTTTGGGCTTGTTGTCTTAACAACAACAACATTTAAATTTTTTATGTTTTGGCATATAGCCCAAATAACAACAATTTTTTTTGTGTAAAATTTATATACTACCACTTATTAGCTAAACATACTAAAACATTTCGGGTGCATTGCACCTGCTTTACTATTCATATAAACAATAAAGTAGATGCTCTCTCTTTTATTCATTTTTATTTGTTTTTTTCTTTTTAATTTCATCTTCTTTTTTTTTTAACAGTCATCCATGATACTTTTAGATCAATCAAGATAATTGGATTACATTGGGTTAACTCTCGTAAGGTTTAATTTTAAATCTAGGTTAAACAAGAAGTTATATTGAGAGGTTTTTTATTCTGTCAATTTCTTCATTTTCTTTCTCACTTTTGTGCTCAAAATATTTTTTGTCGGTCGGCCAAGTTACTTTTGGACTAGCCAAGTCGACTGGGTCGTTTTTAAAATACTCTCATTTGATTTAATTTTAAACCCAAGTTAGATAAGAAGTTGAGTATGTATGTTTTTTTTTTTTCATCATTTTTTCTCAATTTTATCCTCGAATTTTTTTTACCAATCAACCGGATTGTTTTTAGAATGACCAAGTCGAATTGTCATATTGAGGCAACTCTCACATGATTTAACTTAAAATCCATGTTAGGAAAAGAGTTAGGTCTAAAAGTCTAAAGGTTGATCCATTATCCCGATTTTAATAGGAATATTAAATAATATTTTATAATCTTGATATTTTTTATTAAATGTTTTCTAAAAAAATTTAACCCAACCCATAAAATAATACTAATATGAGCTAAAAAGATGATTAAATTGAGTTTGGATACAATAAACCAACGAGGCTCGATTTCAAAAGATTTTTTTGTGCAAACGACATATAATCCATCTCTCTCTCTCTACCTATTATTAGGTGGCTCGTGTGCATCTAACCCATACTTGCACAGCCATTCCATACATGCCAATTTTTTTTTTGTTTTTTTTTAGCAATTTGATTTTACATTTTATTATTATTTGATTTTGTGCCAAGATTATGAAAATTTATTAGATATTTTTTTTTTGTAGTCCATACAACCTTATGAAATAAAAAAATATTTATGATAATTCTTCATGTTTTAGACTAAATATATACTTCAAATTATATTATTCTTATTATTAGAAAATTATTGATTTGATTTATAAATTTTTATAAATATTTCCCATTCAATTAATTTTTCCCCTTTTTTTTAGGAATTTTTATTTCGTTACAAAATGTGATTAATTTTTCTTTATGTCTGGATTTTGAAATAAAACTTTTTCAAACATGATTGATTTCTCTCTTTATTTTTAAGAAAAAAGGAAACATTTCAATACATTTTATATTATTATTTTTATAAAAAAAAATTCCCAAGTTTATGAAAAAAAATTATTTATTTTTTAAAAATTAATTAATAATTGAAAGTAAGAAGTGAAAAAAAAAAGACACTGTTTGTAGTATTATATGAAAGATCTTTTGTACAAAACACAAGAGAATCATTGGTGGGCTCCATACAATAGTTTCTGTTGTTATTTATTATTAGGCCCATTGGTTGAGTGCTCGGTTATTTGGCCATGTGGGTTAATTCCACTGTAAAGCTGAAGTGGCATTACGTGATTGGAGGGAAGCACGTCATACCATGGGCCAGAGAGGGAGTCGTTTTATTGTAACTGTAGCAGGCAAATTGGAGAAGAAACAAAGAGGGAGCGAAAATCGATAGGATGTTCGTTGGCGTGCGCTTCTCTGTTGGAGCCCGTGTCGCTGTGGCATTGGCTTCAGTATTAATCTTCCTCTCCCTCTTCGCTGACTGCGCCAACAACAACGATTCTCAGGTAATTTAATTAGCTGATTATCTCTCGATCCTTCGTTTATGGACCAATATCGATGGGGTTTTTTGTATTGATTTGATGTGTTTTTACAGGAGAAATGCAGTAGAACCTGTGTTGCCCAGAACTGTAATTGTAAGTAGCTTTACAAAAAAAAAAAAAAAACTATTGCTTCCCTATTGAATTAGAATAATTCTATTAATAATTTTGTTTTCTGAACAAAAGCGGTTGGAATTAGATACGGGAAGTATTGTGGAGTAGGGTGGACTGGGTGTCCTGGAGAGAAACCGTGTGATGATGTCGATGCCTGTTGTAAGATTCACGATGAGTGCGTGGAGAAGAAAGGTGCCTTTAAATTTCTTTCCTTTTTTTATTTGCTTATATTTTTTTTGTTTTTATAATTTGCTGTTTGCCTTTTGGAAGCCATTTTTGTTTTGGTAGATTAATAATTTAGTTAGTAGTTAAAAAGTTAACAAGGCCATGAATTCACAGGATTTTTGTTTTCGGTCCACATTCATATGATGATGGTTATATCCATCTAAAAATGGGCTTGCTTCCCTCCTTTACAATAGGACGAAAAAAAAAATGAAGGGCTGAGGTTTATAGACCGCGCACGGTAGGTATACCAATAGAAAAGATCGTCAGGCGATTAGAAAGGCACTCGAATCCTAGGTTTACCCATTCTGGTTCTTCTTTTCCTCATTTTAGAGTTTTCTGAGAATTTAGAATAATCCCTTAACTAGAACAAGGTGATTTGACTTACCAGGAAACAGAAAATGAGAGGGGGCAAGAGGCTGAAGAAGAACTTGCGACATACGTGGTCTAATTTGGATTTTATTGGCTAAGCCACCAGCATATAAAGAAGGATTCTTATAGGGTGTTAACGAAAGAGATTATATCATTCTTGGAGGCTTAGCTTGGTTGTCAACTGCATTTCCTCCCACATCATTCAACATCTGAATCCTAGAGAGGCTAGAAGAAAAAAAGAAAAATTCCTGTGAATGCGCTAGGGGTATGGCCATGGGGGCCTTCTTCAGACCTGGTCGTGTGGGATTCAATTCTGGTGCTAAAAAACTAGCCCAAAGATACTGGGCTAGTTTATGACATGATGACTACCCATTATTATTGTGAAAAGAGTAAAAAATGATGCAATGTGCCCACGCTACAGTGAAATACTTTATCAGAGCGGAACAATGCATGCTTTTTTTTATGCCTCAAAGTGAATCATGGTATTGGTAATGGTTTATCTTACAAATGCTGTTTTTTCAGGTTTGAATAATATCAAGTGCCACGAGAAGTTCAAATCTTGCATAAAGAAAGTCCATAAATCCGGAAAGGTTGGGTTTTCTCGGGATTGCACTTATGAAACAGCTGTTCCTACCATGGTGCAGGGAATGGATATGGCCATTTTACTTTCCCAATTAGGCAGCTCAAAGATTGAACTATAAACTTTCCAAAAGTCGAAGAGAGCAATACCAGGCATTGTATTATTATTTTTTTCTTTTTTCTTTTTTTCATTCAGCCAATTCGAGTCGTTAAGACTTCTTGAACGTGAAGTTTCCTTACCTGAATCCTGATCTTTAGCCAGATCTTGGTCCTTCATCCTCCAATTTTCCTAGCATGCCTCAGTTTAGATATTATCATCTCAGGCTTTTATCATCTCCAGCAACTAGTCCCTAGATGAGATAGCAGGATCATCAACATGGGGAAACCTACAAGGCCAGAATGGAAAAAAAAAAAAATCATATTGGGACACTCATTTGTATATCAGTAATGATTCCAGCCTCATGCTATTTGTTTTGGGAATTAGACTTCAATTCTTACATAACCTTTTCCATAGGATTATCAATGCAAATTGAGTGGTAGCAGGAGTGCAGGGCTTGCTAGGATTTGTCCTGTCAACATTATGTTCTGAAGTTGAACTTGATTTCTGGCACAGTTTATGCTACCCCTTATTTTCTTTCTGAAAATATTTATTGTCATTGTTTAACAGGACTTGTTGATGATCGAATGCATTCTTAAAAAGTATTGAGTCTAGCTAGGTGTCTCGTGCTATGTCTTGACTACCATGTGATATAGCATGGTTAACCCGACAGCAGCATCATTCACAAATTAAAGCAACAGTGCATGATTGAATCAGCAGGGCAAAGCAATTCAAAATAGTCTACATTTTATATAAATATAGAGTATAGGCTACTGCTAATTGTTAACATAGGCACGGAAGTAGATTCAAAAAGAGACTGGAAATGCAGAGAAGTATTTCATTTATCTCCGCAGCAGTCCTGCTCGAGCTTTAGAACACATATCCAGGCAATGCAGCAAAAGGTTCAAAACCTAGCGATCTTGTAGTGAAGAAACGATGGAAATGCGAGAAAGAGATCTGAAGATGTATCGCATGAAGTTGAGAAAGCATATGTGAGCACACAGTAGAAGCTTGGAGTGGAGTGGCAGTCAAATGAAAACGGCACATCTTCCTATAAGTTGTTTTAATGCAAGCCCCCTTTTCTTCTCTTTTCTTGACATAAAATGGGATAAATGCGCGCATTAATGAAAAAAAAGGAGCAAAAAGTATTCTTAGACTACAAACGACAGCAAGAAACGCAAAGAGCAGGCTTAAAGTACATATGTGAAGCCGACCAATAGGCCTCACATTTCATCGTTCGATCAATAAAATGTTCCGTATTAAGCAAGTCTGGCTAGGGCATCTCCTTTTTAAGTTTCTAACAACCATTTATTTTTGTCTTTTAAAAATATTATTTTTAAAAATTAAATTAAATTATTTTTTATTTTAAATTAATTATTTTTTTCTTATTTATTTTCATGTTATAATATAAAAAATAATATATTTTTTAAATAAAATATATTTAAAAAAACAATCAACTACGTAGTACCAAAAATATATAAATGATTGACCTACAATTAAAGTGTTGTCCAAACATTTCCTTACCAAGATGGATTGACACGTTGCCAAGAAATGTAGATTTGAACACATAAATTTTGATCAGCAAAATGGATTGTAAACATGAAGCTGAAATTCATAATTTTATTTTATAGAAAATAATATTAATACAGTATTTTTTTTAAAGAGATTTACAAAATTTTAATTAGCAATCAAAAAACAAAATATAAAATATAAAAATACAAAGAAAATAGTTATAAAATCCAAAACATTAATGCATAAAATCCAAAAAAACAAGAAAAATTACAAAATTGGCCCAAACTAGGGCTTGAAGTAAAAATTTTTATATTTAAAGATCTGATCATTTATGTAGTCCTATGAAGACTATTATAAAAAAAATAATCTCCAAAAATTTATGTAAAAATTTAAGTATAATTCAACAGATTAGATAAAAAAATTATGTTATTTTTAGGGTATTATTATGATCTGAAGTGACCAAATCTCTTTTTAAATTTAAATTTGTTTCACTTATTCATAAATATATTTATTAGATTATCTATATAATTTATCTGTGATATATTCTCATTTAATTATAACAAATTTATATATAATTATTTAGAATTACCTATTATCTCAATTTCACTAGACAGTAGTGGATGACAAGAAAAATAAAAGGAAGACACCTACGAAGGAAGGAATGATAAGCATTTTGAAAAGAGAATGGATACTGCAGCGGACAACACAAGTATATCAACTTTTTTTTTTTAATTTTTTTTTTTGCTATTTAAATAGTTGTAGGGGCATAACAGAAGGAAGCTCTCATTGAAGCAAGGCACCAAACCTGCCGGTGCGATGAAGACGTGCTTTTTTTATTATTATTATCTGGGAGGCTGAGGTGGTTTATCAGGTGGCTGAGGTGGTTTTTTAAACCATGTTTATGCAAATATCATAGTAGTAGTAATGGCTTGTCTTCTCCTGTTAATCCTGGGTTCGAGTCCTCATGTGCATGTTTGTTATTTTTGTGGTGTCTTATATGTCTACTGGATTTGCAGGATGTTCAGTGAGCTGTGGGATTAGTCGTGGTACGCGCAAACCGACCCGAACATCCACGTAAATAATAATAAAAAAAACCACATCAGCTGCACCGAGGCTTGTAGCTTAGTGGTCTTGGCAGGGTTTTCTGTCTATGCATCCTGGGTTTAAGGCTCGGCGTGCATGCTTGTTATTTCTGCGGTGCCTTACTTGTCTACCGAGCTTGCAGGATGTTCGGTGGGCCGGTGATTAGTCGTGGTGCGTGTAAGCTAGCCCGGACACCCCGAGTTATAAAAAACAAAAAAACAAAAAAAAACAAATCAGCTGCAAAGAATAGTCCGAGAGCTCAATGCCTTAAACATGGCTATTAAATGCATCTAGCAAGAGCTACACACAAATCCAATGGCTCAAAACTGTAAAACCATGCATGCATGTAAGACAAATGGTAAAACAACAAGCAGAAATGTTTTGTTTGGGAGGATGATGCGAGACAAATCGATGAAAAATGCATTTTTAGCAAAAATACTGTGAAGTCAAACACTAATCAAGATATTATTTAATTATTTTTTATATCACACGGATTAATCAATTTGTTGTGATGCAGCGGGCTACGTTATAATTAATTATCAAGTGGAGGAAAAAGAATTTCAATGAACGATTTCCACGCGTCTTACCATGGCAGATTGTAGTTAGACCCGGTTTCTTAAACCGACTGGAAGAAAGACTTTTCGACACGGAAGAAAATTTCCGCGAAACTTCACTCTTGTAAAATTCTCTTTCTTCTTCTTTTTCTTCCTCTTCAGGATCTGCGTGGTAAATAAATAATTATTAATACAGAGTAGATCTTCTTATATCTCCAAAATCAAAACCCTAAAGAAATCTTTCTTGATTGCTCTGTTTGGCGCTGATTGAATATTCTAGTAAGTATGCTTCATCGGAGTTTCAAGCCTGCTAAATGGTAAGTTTTTCTCCTCTTTATCTCAATTTCATTTCTTGAGATATTAATTGGGGTTTTGAATTGCTTATATATATATATATAATTGAATTCATGTTTTTGTGTTAATTTTTTTATTGTTGTTGTTGAATGAAATTAGATAATTTGAATAATTTACAGTCTTCCATGGTTTAATCTTGATGCAGCAAAACATCGTTGAAGTTAGCGTCTTCGCGAATAAAGCTGTTGAAGAATAAGAGAGAAGCACAGGTGAAGCATCTCAAGAGAGAATTGGCTGAATTGCTGGACGCTGGCAAAGAACGGACTGCCAGAATCCGGGTAAGCTACCTATCAGATGATTTTTATTTTATTTTTCTTTATATATATATTTGTGGTTTCAATTCTTTTTCTTTCTTTTTGATTTTTTTTCCTCTTTTTTCCTTCATAGGTTGAACATGTGGTTAGGGAAGAGAAGACTATGGCAGCATATGAACTTATCGAGATATATTGCGAGCTTATTGTGGCGCGTTTGCCCATCATTGAGTCGCAGAAGTATGCAATCCTTTCCCAAATCCAGAATAATTTTTATTTTTATTTTTCTTAATTCTAATCCTATGTAATGAAGGATCCTGTGTGTTGATGCTATCATCCATCAAACTTTTTCTCTTGCTGGTTCGTAGATGAAATGCAGTCTTACATGTCTATTGACTATTTTGGGATCTTTTTTTAGAGATGGAATATGACCTCTTTTGTGGTGTGGCATATAAGGATTGTTTGATCTAGATTTCTCTTGCCCCTGCCATCATCATACGATACCTGCTCTTGATTCTTTCTTCATGGATGATACTTTTTTAATATTTTATTCATTCAGCCAGACTAAATGTTGTACCGGTAAATCTTGTTGGCTTATTATGATGACTGCTTACGTTTGTTGATCAATTTTGTATCATTTCAGAAACTGTCCCATTGACTTGAAGGAAGCGGTCTCAAGTGTAATTTTTGCCTCTCCAAGATGTGCTGATGTACCAGAATTGATGGACATTCGGAAGCATTTAACAGCAAAATATGGGAAAGAATTTGTATCTGCAGCAGTTGAATTACGTCCAGACTGTGGTGTTAGCCGCCTAGTAAGTTTTTTTTTTTTTAATTATTATTAATGTGTTGATAAGTGGAACTCTGCAGCTCAGTTTTGTTGTTAAACTTTTTTGGTGTTATATTTGTAGTTGGTGGAAAAATTATCTTCCAAATCACCTGATGGCCCTACCAAAATTAAAATTTTGACTGCAATCGCTGAGGAACACAATATCAAGTGGGATCCTATGTCATTTGAAGAGAAAGACACCAAACCTCCTGAGGACATGCTGGTAAGATAAAATGTTACAAGTTATTCAACTTTTTCTTGGTAATGCCTTTTGTGGTGCAAAATGGATGCACAGAAATTCAAAATCTATTTCCTCAATATTTGCATTAACTGTAAATATGTTTGAGCAGAATGGACCCGCTACATTTGAGCAGGCTAGTAGAGTCCATGTGGAACCTACTAATGCCCAAGCCTCACCGAATAGGGTTGATCAGGGATCTCATAATTTCCATGATCCGTCGCAACACTATGTAAAGCATGATGTTCCTGCAAACTCTCATGGCCCCGATTTAAGATCTTCACCTCATTCCTATCCAGATCATAGGCCTTCAGGTTTGTCAACTATTTGCCTGGCTTGTTTGTTGTTAGATGAAATATGTGTAAAGCTGTCCTTTGCCTTGTTTTTTGCTTGTTAACCCTTGTACACATGCAGGGAACCATAGTGAGGTCTTATCTGGTCCACAGAATTGGAATGTGGAATTCAAGGATGCCACAGCTGCTGCACAGGCAGCTGCTGAATCTGCTGAACGAGCAAGCATGGCTGCCAGAGCTGCTGCAGAACTTTCAAGTCAAGAAAGGATAACCAGGCAGCATTTAGCAGAATCACGGAAGGCTTTTGCTTTTGCATCAAGAGATGTAGGACCTCAAAACTATACTGGCTCAAAGCTGCAAGGTGAAGATGTTGACAAAGATCAAATGAGTAACAACGTGTACCAAAGACATCCAGGGTTACATCATGAGGAGAGAGAAGGCAATGAGCAAGATGACCTGGCTGGATTGACTAAAAGGTTTTACAATCTCAAGAGCCCTAATAAACCTAGTCAGTCAGCTTCCTCAAAGTCCAGTAATTCTTTTGTGGATGATTTTCCATTAATTGATGATCTTCCAATGCCTGATAGGCTTTCTCAAAAGAGGTCTTCCGAATTGGGTGAATCTAGTGTAAAGCTAGAGTCTAGGGAATCTGAGGTAAGCTTTGTGAGTAAACTGGAAGATGGAATGACATCAGAGAATGTCAGTCACTTTGAGGAAGCAAGAATCAGAAAACAGTCTAGCAGTGTTTCCTCACATTCGCATTCACAAACTTTCAGTGATGATTACAATGTGTTTTCCAATACCAACCAGCAGAGAATGGGAGATGAGACTGATCAGGAGCAAAGAGATGCAAAAGGAGCAAATTCTTATGACAATGCCATGGTTTTTGATGATTCTTCTTCAGACAAGGAAATTAAGTTCGATGTGGAGGATGAACATAATGACCAAGAATATGATTTGGATTTTTCATCAGAACGTAGAAAGTCATCTTCTCATTTGTTAGCAAATACAGATGCTTGGGGCCGTACGGAAAACATGGATGAGTTTCAAGGAAAGTCCAGTTTGCAGACACCGTTGACCTCGGCATTCTTTTCTCAAGATTTTACCGCTGACCCTGTTCCTTCCCAACCACATGACTTGTTACCCATGACTTTTGATGATTCTGACAGTGTAAGTTCAGAGAGGGAAGTGGATCTGGATACCTATGAGGTGGTTGGTGGTTCAAGTACTGGCATTTTTGCTCATACAAAGAATGTTAGCACCAGAAACTCTGACCCCATTCATAGTGGGAGTCCTCACTCAATAAGATTTTCACTTGCAGACGAGGAAAATTTGGGATCCAACCGTAAAACGCATTTACAGACAGCTTCACTTGATTCAGATGTCCAAGTATTCTCTAAGAAAAATCAGGGAACTGGAGTTGATGTTGAAATGGATAATAAGTTTGCTTATGGTAAATTGGACACAAGTCAATCTTCCCCTATACCTGTGAAATCTTGCACAAGTTCTAATGACTTGAAGGACAACCTGCAAACTTCAGGGCATCCAGTAGTGAAAAATGTTCAAAATTATGAATTACCAATCACCACAAAGAATGCTGATCCTATTGAAGAATCCAATTTGGAAACTGGTACAGAGTTGAATTTGGGAATATTGACAGGTGGCTTTCGAAACAAGGGTTATAGGCATCCGCCATACCACAGGAATCTATCAAATAATTCCTCATCATCTGAACAAGCAATAGAGAATATTCATTCAAGGACTGGTCAGACCTCTTCTCCTGTCAAGGTTGATATTGGTTCTGGAGCTCGTGACCAGGAGACAAACAGTCAGAGACTGCACCCAAAAGTAGATGTAAAAGCAAGCTCAAGAACCCCAGCTACATATTATGATGACGATTCTGACGAGGAAGTTCCACAACAACATTTTAGCAAGAGTCCAAAGTCATATGGCCGAAAATCAGTTATTGAAGGGAATGATAGGTCAAGCACAAAGACATCAGATAATCGTGATTCTGAGTTTTCTAAGCCGAATTCATCTAGCAAAACTCATTTAAGCACTAGGTTTTCTCGACGAACAAAGGCATCTCCTTTTGAGAAAGATTTTTCTTCGAAGCCTTCAGTGCTTTCCAAGTCTCCAGTGAGTGCAGACTCTTTTGTGGAAAGAACACCATCCTCAAGTAGCTCCTCCACTGCTGACGCTCAATCAATCCCCCAGAGCAGAAGCTCAGGTTACCAGGGAAGTTCTGAGCAATGTAGGTCAACAGAAGAAGCAGCTTCTAAGCGAATTCAGCAGTCCAAGAGGTTCTCATATGAAGAA
Source organism: Populus x sibirica (assembly GCA_019202695.1). NCBI lineage: Eukaryota > Viridiplantae > Streptophyta > Magnoliopsida > Malpighiales > Salicaceae > Populus > Populus x sibirica. Next base: position 3,450,083 of record JAGMVL010001159.1, read on the forward strand.
TCATCCCCAAGGAGTGCAGATGCTATTTCTAGTCAGCAAAAACCACCATCTCAGTCAAAGAGTTCAGATTACTGGGCAAGTTCTAGGCAGTCACCTAGTTCAGCAGAACAAGCAGCTTCTAAGCAAATTTCAGAATCCAAGAGGTCTTGGCGTGAGGAAACTCTTAAGTCATCAGCTCGGGAACAGCCATTTAGTTCTCCTCCTAAGCCAGTAGCAACAGACAGTGCTCAAAGTTCAAAGACTTCCAGTACACATGGTGAGACGCCATCCAGGGAGAATTCCATTAATAAACCCAGCCATGTTCACCCAAAACTTCCTGACTATGACACCTTTGCAGCACATCTACTGTCTCTCCGCCAGAATCACCAATAATTTATTTTAAGAAGATGAGCGGCTTTACAATTATTATGGTTTGTTATTCTTTTAGATTCTGCATCCTGAAAAGGACTGGAATGAAGTTGGTTACAGGGATTACAGATTCTTTCAGTTACATACATATTCTCCTCTGCTGTTATTCTTTAGGATTTAATATATTTTTTTCCCATGCTTCTCAGCACTCGTGTTGTATCATATATTTCGAGATTATTGTCAAAAAAACGAGGAAACATGCACTCGTAAGTTGCTGTAATATGAAAAATGTTGGATTTATTTCTTTAATTTGGATGGAAATATGATAAACTGTTTTGAGATTTGATTTAAGAGTTGTTGGGGTAGCTTTGTTGCTTGTGTCCAGCTGTTCATTGATGTGGCATTGCAGAATGGGTACATAATCTGCAGTCTGCCCAGTACGGATGAGAGGGAATTCAAGAATGATGAATCCTGCAATTGCAAAGCTTTCAATGGTCAAAGCTGTCATAGAGGTAATACCTTGGAGCCGTGACGCAAGGTACTGCCTGGTTTCCTGCTGAACGTTCATTTTTGGTAGCTCGATTCAGTTAGGCGTTGCTAACTAGTAATCATAGATTAATTACTAGCCGTATTAATTTCGTTGCCTTGGATTCTTTTACTTGCTTGACATTTGTAGCGTAGGTCCTGCTTTGTTACACCTTTATTTACAACTTCTTGCGTGAATGTAACCCTCTGCATTATCGATAGTGTTCTTATCTTTGACGTTTTCCTTTGTTTTAGATAAAGGTGCTTCACTTCTAATTCTTGTTATGACATGGCATGTCTGGTTTGATGCAATTAACAACATGTAATGTAATGTTTCATTACATTCCTGTTCCTGCGTTTGGTTGTATAGCTTTCAAAATTCATTGCACAATGAATGATTATGACTATAATCACTCATTACCTTACAATCATTACATGAAAGAAAAAAAGAAGCTATGTGAAGAGTAATCATGCAAGACCTAATTGCAAAAAGTTAGATAATTTCAAGTCTCTCTCTCTTTCTCGATCTCTCTCTCGTCCTCCCTAAAGAAACGATTCTAGCTATCGGTGATGATTTTCCCACTAAAGAACTGAGAACAAGCTTCTCATTTTCTATCTCTTTATTTATTTTCATTGTAAAAATACATGCATGGTTCCTTATGGTTCAAGATCTAACTTTGGTTTTTGTTTGTCTTTTCCGCCAGTGCTCTGGTTTTCTCTTATTTCAATAAAGGTATGACAATTACACTTGATATTCTTTAACAATCATGAAAAGATAAGATCTCCCTTCAATAGAGCCTTGCAGGGAGGCTTATTTCTCCATTGGTTTATAGTGACTGGACAGTTTTCTATCCAGGTGAGACGCAACGAGAGTCCAAGTTTAGGACACCGTAGATAGGGATGATGAGAAAGTTCAATTCAATGTCTAAACAAAGACTAGTAATGACTTGAAAGATCATATTTCAAGTTTCCTTACTATCTTCTTTTGTTTAGAATAAATGAAGAAATTCTTACATGCCTTTTATGTTTAAATTGATTGATAAATCGATGGTGGATGACATGGAAAATCAAGCATTATTTTCCTCGTATATCAAACATGTTCCTCTTTCTAACATGTCAGCCAACTAAAAAATTTCAAATGAATTGTTGCCTGGATTAGGCATGACGCTTAGAATTATAAGAGCTATTGTATTGAGACTCTAATAATTAATCAATTAATACCCAACTCTTCATCTTCTTCAACAGATTCATATTCTTCTACAATAACTAAAAAAAATTCAAAAAACCTAACCTTGGTCAATAAAAATGGCATATTCCACGAGATCTTCTCAACCAAAATCATTCCTTATCACCCATTTCTAAAATCATAAAATCATAAGTAATGCCTTAGAAACATGAATGGGGAATGTCTCGGTCCTTACCATAAAGAAGTAGTCCTAGAAAGAGATAACCTCTTTTCACTTGACTTTCACTTCAAGATGACCATGGTAATTTGAATATCTAGAAAAAATTGATTCCAATGTCACCTAATATTAACTTTGCTGACTACATCAATTGGCTCAATTGAATGCCAAAACACTTTGGTGAGGAATGGAAATACCAAAAGTGTAAAACCCCTATTAAAATATTATGATAATAGAAAAATGCTAGAAGTTTTACCTAACAATCAAAAGAATTGAATAATAATGTATAAATATTAAATGACTAGAGTTGAAGATATAAAAAAAGGATTAAAGAGGGATTACGAAAGGATTAAGCAACGAAATTGAAGATTATCAAGGATTGTTTGGTTAAGGGAGGCCGACTTTGAAGAAGAAGAAGAGGGGGAAAGAAGCGAGTAGAAAATTTCTCTTCCTTGCTCTTGTCTCCTTAATTTGGTAAGTTTAAGAAGTAGGGAACCTTGATTAGCTATAATTTTAATTATTAAAGAAAATTAATGTATTTTACATATGAGAATGTTATATAAATTATATTTTAATGAATGAATGATTAAATGGATGTTTTTATGATAGAATGAGGTCGATAAGCATGAAAAAACATTGGGTATTGCATGAATTGGAAAAAAAAACTGAAATGACATCTTATTAACTGTACAAACCGATTGACCAATTAGGAATACCAAACGATCTGGTCGATCGGTTGATAAGAGGAACAATGAATTTTATTACTGTTTGAATCAGTTGACCAAACCAGTCGATTGTTTGTTCGATCGTTAGGGACCATAGTAAAAGTAGTAATAACCATTCGACCGATTGATTGTACTAATGTGAACCAATATCGTTCGAACTAACAATGAATTATTATTATTCAATTTGGAGCTCATAGTTTCATAACACAATGTTCGACCAAGATAATGATAAGAGGGATTAAATTTGTTTGATTAAATAGTTAAATACATCATGTGGACTTATGTTGATGATTAATGAATAAGAAATACATTGATTCCAAAGAAATTTGAGTTAAAACCATGCATTACTTTAAAGAAGAAAATTGAAAAAAAATTGCTAGGATGGGAGGGTTAATTATAGATGAATCGAATTTAAATTGCATGAAATATAGATTAATAATTATGAAATCCCCTTGTATATAAGATCAAAATTTATTAAAAATAAAAAAGCAAGAATTTTGAGATAAGGATTTTGAATTTAAAATAATTATGATTTTGATAATACATGAGAGATTGCGGATCTTTGCTTAGTCGACGGGGACAATCAGACAATAATAGATTTTAGGTAAGTACTTAATACCTCAATGACTATTAATTCTTCTTTTAAAAGTCAATAGTTACTATCATTTTCTTGATATCAATGAGTTTATGAAATTAGTAATGATTAGCAATTGTTATGTTGATGTAAGAGATTTTAATAGAAAACTAATTAATTGGCATTCGAGTAAGATGCTGAATTGATTGGTATACAATTAGGATTATTGGAATTAATGACTTCCAAATGAGAACGTCGAGATAATTGACATTCAAGTTAGATGCCAGATTGATTGGTAAGTTGAGATTACTGGAAATTATTAGCTTTCAAATAGGAATACAGAATATATGATAATATGAGGATTGTTGTGTCTATGGATAACTGAATGAGCGTTACATAATCATTTAGTACTTGAAATGAATGACCAAACAAATCGACTATGAAATGAAATGGTTGATTTATAAAACCATTCGAGTAGGATGAATCAATAGAAAAGGAAAAACTAGTGCAATATTTTATTTAATTCATTATTGAATTATCAAGACGAAAAGAAATGTAATAGGAATGAAAATGAATTTATAAAAAAGAAATGTTAATTAAGATTGATTAAAATTATAGTAATACGTTATAATGTTAATTTTGTTTTCAGGTTCTTTACAAGATCATCAATAATGTACTTTTTTTATTGCCTTCTTGTTTTAGTTAAATAGAAAAGACATGTATGTAATTTTATAGTTATGGATAATGTAATGTAATACTTTAAATACTTCCTTTTTGTATGTAAACTAGAACATATGGATTGTAACATTTTGTTATAAAAGAACTTGAAATTTAAAGTAGTGACAACATTTTATTTTATGTTCTCCCTTATTATTTAAATTCTCATATCGTTTTATGAGTATACTAAATTGATTAAATTAAAAATATGGGGTAAACTGCCACCAATATTGTAGAAGGTACATTACTGTTAGATAACAAGTGTATGTATTGATTAATCCTGGCGCCACACATTTGTCTATGGCAAGAAGATTTGAGAATAATTTAAGTGTACAACCTATTAGAGTAGAGAAAAGTTTTGTTATTAACACACCTTTAGGGAAAGTTGTATGTGTGTGGGTTATATATATAAAGGTGTTAAGGTCACCATTGGAGGTCAATATATGAAAGTAGAGTTAATACCATTAAAATTACATGACTTTGACCTAATATTAGGAATGAATTGGTTGAGTCTATATTGAGTTCAAGTAGATTGTTTTGCAAAAACTGAAAAGCTAGCCACTATAATCTATTGTCCTTTTCTTCTCCCTAAGAATCCTATGACAACATACACCATTATTTCCCTTCCCCTCACCTTTACAAATGATAGGTTCACTGGACCTCCTCATGTGGGGAACACTATCATTTTTCAGAACTCACATTACCTCATCTTAAATAAACACTCATCTGGTCATCACCCTCTTAGACTCGCTCTTCCTATCCCTTATTATTTATCTCTCAAGACAAACCACACCTAAACCAACCTTTAACCATAAATTGAGCACACCCTAATAGACTCAAAAGTCCAAGCCCCATAAATTGTCTCCCTTAAAACCTCAACCACCAAACACCTTTAACTGTTCTAATTCTTATTTTCAACAAATATAATATCAACAATGGACTAGATATGAGTTTACAACACCTATCGAGTCAACACCTATCACATTTGAATTGAAATCCAATATGCATCATTTCCATAGCCTTCATCTTTACATAAAACCAAAGCACCAGTCTTAAACCACCATAGCCATGCCAACAACGCAACCAAATGCATCAACAACCCACCGAAATAGCTCTAATTTACCTCTTGTTCAATCTCCATGCATAAAACCAATCATCTTCCTTCACAACAATGAAAAACACCTTTAGTCCTCCTCTCTTCTAGTCATAGTAGCATCCCTTAGTACAAACAACCTTCATATATTACCCCATTTCAACTATTAGATCATAACCCTAATTTCCCTAAATTACTATCAAATAAACACCAATATCATAACCTAGTTTTAGTTTGTTTAAAATTAAAGTCAAGACCTATAGGCTTTCAAACTTTCTCTCCACACAAATTCCACACATGAGAGAATTAGATTTTTGTTCAATCTTTCATGTTTTGTATGTTTTGTTAGTTGGCATGTGACAAACATGCATGTTTCATTTCAAAAAAGTTAATAGGCCAGCACGTGAACTACACAAGTGCCTGTTGACCTAATCAAAATTTTTAGCATCTTTTAAATTGTTTTTACCTTGAATAACGATTTTAGACCCCCAAATGAATATTTTTATTATTTAAGCATTTGATTTTGTGTATGATATTTTTATATGTGAAGGTGATTAGTCGATGTTGTATGAGTCCCAAATATTTTTAGTAACGACATTATAAAAAAATTAAATGAAAAAAATATTAAAATAAATAAAAATTATTTGTTAGTGTAAATCTATTTTAATATTGTTTAATACTTTTTGCGCTAATGATATAATAATTTGGGCCGAGTAAACATGACCCCATCAAGGCCTTTTAAGTAAGAGTGGCAGCTTTTAAGGTGGTTTTGGAAACTAAATAAAATAAATGATTCAAAGCTCAATTCCATGTTTACCATCTCTATGTGTCCAACACTCATTTAAAAAGTGGCCTAATCAATAAGTCTCTTTTTTTTTAAAAGAGATCGATGTTAGAATTTTTATGAATGGCCTAATTGACAAATCTTCTTTTTTTAAAAGGTCGATGTCGGAATTTTCATGAATGATCTGATTGAGAAGTTTCATTTTTAAAAGGACTGATTTCAAAACTTTCATGAAAGACAAGTCTTTTTTTTTTAAAGTCCGACGTCCAGTTGTTTTTCTATACATGGTCAAATCGACGAATCTTTTATTTTTAAGGACTGACATTGAATTTCTTATAAATAATTAGAAATAAGTTAAAATATAAATTGTAAATGATCTTAGAAAATAATTAGGATATTTAATGACAATTAAAAGATAAATTTGAGAGAAAATACGTTGTAAATATAACCTTTTATTTGAAAGGATGCAGTAAGGGTGATATTTTTCCCTTAAGTATAACCAACTGATTGCCTAAATCTCTAGGACGGGTGCTTATTTTAGGATCCCTATTTTTCTTTAATTATTAGATAGTGACTCTAATTTTACAAATATTTTTCCCATTTTATTTTGGAGAGTCCTATTTATATCCGAATACGACAACATAATACAACACTTATCCTTATCCTTCTTTGTTTTCAATTATCAATCCCTAAAGTTACATCATTTATAACTCTATCTACTATAAAAAAATGCTTAAGATGAATTCTCATCTCCATCTTTGAGTGATTCTTTTAAACCATCCATTTTCTATTGGTATAATCTTACAAAGCCATTTATAATGTAACTATTGCAATTAGATTACTCTAATGGAAATATTAATATTATCTTTATGAGTGTATCTTCTACTATAATTTATGAAAAACAAAAAAAGTTACTAAGAGAAAGGTTAGAGAAACTAGGACCAATATTACTACTAAGAAAGAGATTGACGAAGCTAGCACCAATGTTATTATACTCAAGGGATGAGGCATAAAGCAAGCCTCTTATTTGTTTCATGGCATGGTATTACATGGAGGACACTCTTGAATTAATGTAGCAGCTCACTAAAAGGAAGACGTGTTAGTAACTAAAAATTTTACTAAAGTTACAAGCACTTACTCTATAATAATGTTCAAGTAAGAGTCAGTTGTGAGCTTGGTTTAACTAAGCATGGCTACTCCTACCTTTAGTCATAAGTTAAGCTCTTTTTTTCTAATTTACTTTTCTTTTCTTTAGTTTTGAGTAATGATTTCCTCTAACAAAAGTTCCTTTTTAAAGGTATTAGAACTTTAAATGAATTGCTAGCCTTGTTGTTTCTTATAATTATATGTAAGGTCTAAAGTCTAGAAGTAGATTCCAAGGAAAAGAACTAACATAAAAAAGCTCTACTCTAATTGTCAAGGAAGTCATGATTTTATAGGACAAGGTATGTTGGAATTTATGGCTTAAATTGAATAATGAGGTAGCTTGAATTGATTGATTGATTTAATTAAATAAAGTTAAAATTCATTACTCTGAACAAAATAAAACCTTCGTATAATTAGAATAAGATTACAACTTTGGCTTGGAACTTGTATCCTAATTGGATAAGAACTTTTGAAAGATGATTTTGATCTTTTATGTGTGTGTGTGTGTGTGTGTGTGTATATGTGTGTGTGTGTGTGTGGAGAGAGAGAGAGAGAGAGAGACATCTAGCATGACTATTAGAACCTCCTAAATGAAAAGGAAAAGGTGAAAAAATAGAGTTGATACCTAGTAATTAAAGGAAATAAGAAATCCTAAAATAACTACTAGTCTAAGTAATTTAAGTAAAGGGTTAGTTATGTCTAAGAAAATATCGACATGACCTTTACTGTATCCTTTTAAATGAAATGTTACATTTACCATACATTTGTATTGTACCATTATCCTTTTGTCATAAAGGCCACCTTTCATTTCACCACTTGAATTTATCAGTTTATCCATCATTCCATGCATTCTTCCTAGCTAATATAAACTTGTCTCTATCCTTCACGAGGATAAGGTTTTCATTAATTCAATTTTATTGATCCAATATTTAGTACTCTTAACATGATTACACCACCATAATTTTATATTAACTATTGAATGTTATACAATGTCTCATTAATAATTCGGCGAATCAATGATTCAAATATTAATAGTTTTGTATGGGTAACTAATTCACAATCTTGGTCCTGAAATTAATACATACATAACCAAAAACTTGTTTTTCTTATAAAATATCATTTATTTTTCAATAACATATCATAATCATAAATCAACTCAATGAATCATATGGTACAATGAAACATCTCACCAAATCAATTTCCCTAGACATCAATCAATTGATGCTCTTAGCCTAGTCCCGACCACTAGTCTCATTATTGGGTCACTAGTTCCAACAGCTTATCACTGAGCACTAACCCCATTACTGGGTCACTAGATCCAATAGTCCATCACCGGGCAATAGCCCTATTATCGGGTCACTAATTCCAACATCCCATAACCGGGCACTAATTTCTCCATATATTTATTCATGCATTTACACAATAACTATATATACAATAAAATCACTTTATTATTATAGAATTTAACACTTTATTCATAGCACATAAATTTCACTTGAGAAAACAACCATCACATTTCATCTTAGTTATATTATTATTAACCCATCAGTTAGTAAATCGATGCCTCTATTTATATTTAGGGCAACAAGCCGATCATATTTTTCCTTTATTATACACAATTCTATATATACACAAACACATTTAAAGAAATGGCAGTAAACTAACTCTTACAGATTTTACAAAATAAAAGGATCAAGTTGCAAGGCACTTATCTTAGGTTTGTGTACATATTGCTGCTCCCTGCTACTGTCTTATCCCCACAACCTCTCTTGAACAATAACAAGACTCAATTTCACAATTAATAACTCTAGTTCATATCAAAATTTCATCTGGAGTATTCATTTATCTTAATATTACACATGCACAAATTTATGAATATTCATTTATTCATATGTTTTTTTTATTTTCATCCTCACAATCCTTTATTCAAAGTTGTACATTAAGGATAACTTCTCAAGAAAAATAATTGTTATTTACTCAAATCAATGTAACTCACATATTATGAACACTGTTTAGTGTTTCTTTCATAACTCAGTCTTTAGAACTTAGATTCAGATGTGGTTTAATCCTTTAGAAAGCTAAAACACTCATCTTCGGTTTTTTAAAAGAAAGAGAATAAAAATAAGCTATTAGCATACTAAAAATTACTCATTTGAAACACACATACAATCTGTTAATCGAGTTATAGCATGACTTGTTTATGATTATCAGTCCCTAATTGGAGTTTTGTAACTCCAAATCAAGAAAGGTCAGTTTGTAATGAAAATTCACATCTTCAAGCACAACTTTCATGAAGGAAAATCTTCAAACCTCTATCTCTATATAGTCTTAAATCTACCTAAAAGTTAATCAGTAAAATTTATCTTGTGGCGTATAGCTTAGCCCCTCTTTAGTATCTCATCCATATCTAGAATTTCAAAACTCCAAATAAAGTAGAACTTGTTTCAATTGAAAATTAACACGTTTATTTACAACTTTCATGAAGGAGCATGTTTCAAATTTATCAATATCAAGTCTCAAACCCAACTAGAAGTGATATACAAATCTGTCCAATAAGATTTATTTCGATTTTGACCTTCACTTAGTGTTTAACTTATATATAAAATTTCTATAATTTCAAATTAATCAAGACCAATTTTATTTAAAAGATGACATCTATATCTACAACTTTGATAAAGAAACCAACTCTAAATTCTATCGTTTTCAAGTTTTAACTTTGATATCTATGAGCTGCCGAAACAACCCCTGTTTTTGTCAAAATTTGGGTTGTCATAACAACCTTTTTTTTCTTCCCATTTAGGCTATCAAAAAAGCCTTCTTCCACACCTTATTCCATTTTAGAATCTTCATCAATCAAAGTAACTTCATAACCCAACTTTTGCTAACTTTAACCAAAATCCAGAATTCATTATATCTTTCTAGATTCCTTACTTATTCATGTTAATTCTTAACATTAACATATAGTTACACTGAATAAGTTAACCATTTTCCATGTAAATTATTTCAACAATTCTATTCTATATATTCTAAAATATGCTCCTAACATGTAATTCACATTTCCTACCAACAAGTTTCATAATCTTTCCCACATATTATTGGTAAACACATTCATATTACAAAAATTGCTAATCAATTAAACTAATTACATAACCATAAATCATTTGTCTCATTAGGGTCTCTATAATTCTATCTTCGATTGCTCATAAATTTCTTTATAAACATGTTTATTCAACTCAATTTATAAATTTTAACCCATTAATACAATCCTTTAACATTTGTACATATATTCAAATTCACAATATACTAGCATGAAAATCAATTAAAATTTAATAATTTATTTAATAAAATTCTAATCATCATCATATACTAAATATGTACAAAAATTAAACATTTATTTTAGTTCCATAATTCTTCATTTTTACTTATTTTTGGTCAGCCACTCCCTAATTGTTTTCCATCTCACATAATTTTATTTTTCTTCAATAACACCATCTAAACCCATTATTATGATCATCATTTATTACAAGAAACACATCTACTTTACAAAATTTCAACAATTTAATAAAATCTAGTTTCTTCACAATTTAGGAATTTCTATGCTATACTAAAAAAAACATAATTAAACATGAAATTCTTGCATAAAAACAACTTACATGTTTCGAACCCAAATCGTGTCACCTCATTAACCAATTTACTATTCACCTTTTTCCTCCTTATATTCTTCACTTTCTCTCACTAAACATCACTTTAAACTCCTAACTCTCTTGCTCTCTCTTATTTCCTATGTTTCTTTGAAATTATTTAGTTAGAATCACTCATTCACTCCTCACTTCCATGTTTTTTTCCCTTGAGTTTTCTCTCCTTACTCAAGCTTTCTCTAACTCTCATTTTTTTTTCTTCTTTTTCTTTCCAGGAGACTCGTTAGTTATAAAGAGAGGAAGAACTAAATTTTACCCTTTTTCACTTATTTACAAAATTACCATTATATCTACCTGGTTTTTTTTTGTTTGACTACTGCCAATCTTATATAGCCTTCCTAAACTCTAATTACTCTGAAATTTTACCCAAGGTAGAAAAACAACTCAAGAGGCTATGCATAAAATTTCATCCTAATCCAACAATCAGATCGAGAGTTATGTTTGCTACCGTAAAACTGGTCGGTATGTGATTTTATGTAAAAATTTGAATTTTTTTGTTTAATACTTACATAAATCATATCAATTATTCATCTAAAATCTCGAGGCGATTTTATTATTTTAAAAAATATAATTTTTTTTTTGCTTGGCTTATTACTATTTCACAATAACATTACTGATTTGTACCATCACTCTTGCCCTTTTTCTTTGTATTATCTTTTCATATAGATTATCATTTATTACCACACTAATTTCTTGGAATCATTTCCTCATTTTCCTTATTGTTTTACCTACTGAAACTCGTTACTAGTTTCGCTACATTATGAATTTTAAGCTAAAATTCAAAATCCTTATTCTTAACCTTAATAACGCTTCTTTATTTATTTATAGAGGTCATCCTCTCCATTACGCATCATATTTATTATTATCCATTCTTTTTCTTCCCAGGTTTATAGAATAATTTTAAGCGCACATATTCATGATAGTTCAAGATCCAAGAGTACTAACCTCTTAAAACTGAAAACTTAGCTTGTTGCAAATTCAAAGGTTAGGATCGGTTATAGGGAATGAGGAGGTGGAATAGTTTTCTAGTTAATAACTAATTCATAATCAAATTACTTTTAGGTTTCCTTACATTAATCTAACTCCAATGACTTGTGCATTGACTTTAACCTTCTAAAGATTTTTTCCTTATCATTAATAAGCTCTCATGAGATCATCCTAACATGAAAAGATGGGTTGGACTTGCGCTAATTTGCTAGCAGATTTTAGGCTTGACTTTAAATATGTTGTTCTTTTTCATCTAGATAAGTTAATGGGTATACCATATATGGATAAAAAGCTTAAGATTTCTAATTTGTAACCTAACTTGAATTATATACAAATTCCAATTGTATACTTAGATATAATTCAAAGAGTACATGAAGATCTAGTCTATTAAGTTTGCTCTAACCAATCCTAATATCATTAGAATTCCTTGTTCAAGTTGGATTACTAATTCAGTTAAGATTTGCACTTCTTAGCTCTGATAACTCATTCCAATGTGCTCTTTCTAGTTTTTTGCTTAGAATTATACTAAAAATACTACATTGAGCTGCTTTTTAGACTTTGTATCTTCATAGTACTATTACGTATAAAACAAGTTAAGTAAGCTATTGTAATATATAAAAAATTCATTAAAGACTAAGAGTGTGGTACTGGAATTATAGAATCATATGTGTGTATCACATGTTATATTTCATATCTCTTTTATCTTGTCTTATTATTTAGTTTGCTTGGGTTTCGCTCAACAATAGATATTATAGCCTAGTTCCAAATTGGTTGAAGTTTTATGAAAAACAACTAAAGATGAAAAGGATACAAATTGATATGATGAAATTTGAGATTGAATTGTTTGATGAGAAAAAAAAATTATTCTTTTGCAAAACACATTAAAGGATGTTTTAACAACTCAATGACTTGATATTTCTATTGAAAAGATTAAACCTGAACAACTAAATGATGCTAGTTGAAAATTAATTTAAAAGAGATAAATAAGTCATATTAAATTGGCTTTGTCTCTAGAGGTTAAGTATAATGTCCTAAGCGAGTCAAAGACTAAAGGCATATGAGAAATTTTAGAGAGTATTTATGCTTTCGTGTCATTGTCTAATAAGTTAATTTAGAATTTAATATGTATCCCTTATGGATGGATGAAAGAATGAGTATGATGGGTTAATAACACAAGTAATTAATGTTGGAGAAAATATTGACGATGAAAACCAAGCCTTTCTTCTATTATCATCTTTACACAAGTCATACAAGTCATCAATATAAACGATACTAGTTGGAAGGAAAACTTTTGGTTTGGATGACGCGACAACAATTTTACTAAAGAATGATAGGTTTTCAGGAGTAGAAAATAATGTTAGTTGTGATAAAGCATTGGTTGTGGAATGTTCCTCTTAAAAATAAAATTATGATAATTATGGTAGGGGATATGACACGAGGAGGTAGATTTGATAGAAATAAAAAGACTTAGAATGGATTATTGTATAGGGAATGTTTTGAATTTTATTTTTTTTGGATTTTAAATTTTGTATGCCTTTTCCATATTAATCAAAGAAAGAATGGTTTTATACTTATAAAGAAAATGATGGAGATTTTATAGTGCTAGTAGATGATAATGAAATTAAAGCTGATAGGATTGGTAGTGATAAAATTAAAATGTATGATGGTACAATGAGGATGCTTGGTATGTTAGGCATGTGCCAAAACATGAAAATAATTTAATTTCAATTGGATGACTTCATTTTCATGGTTATAAATGTTTAGCTAAAAATAGCTTAGGCACGAACCGACTCCAATTGAGTTATATGAAGAAACTCATATAAAGAAGAGGGATGGTGGGAAAAAAAGAGAAAAAGTTTGTTGATATAAAAGTGAAAATGTTTGTTGTAAGTTTTTTTATAGTTATCATTTTCTTAATAATATTTATTTACAACAATAATATGAGATGTAATTGAATTTAGGAATTTAACTTGTTTTTCTTTTGTAAGAGACATATAATGCCAACATGGTTGTGAAATTTTAGTGAAGACACTTCCACTCATCTTCTTCACGATCCTCAACTATGGTTGGAGATTATTGCCTATTATATGAATCAACTTTATGGTATGACTATAGAATCAGCTCGAGAAACGAGGGCGGATTGAACTGTTTCAACTGTAGACACACTACATTCCAACCCAAGTAATGTATCACAAAACTTTGATGAACTAGCCTGGAAAAGGATTCATGAACTATTCATCGAGATGTAGAATATAATAATATAAATAAGAGAAAATTTGAGAGCAAATCTCAGAGCAGAATTGAGGGAAGAAATGAGAGCAGAACTCCAATAAGAACTAGGATGTATTGGGCTTATATGAGTGCATATATGGGTATATCTTTTCCTCTCCCTCATAGACCTTCTAGTTTAATATCTTAGGAATTTTAATGTTCATATATACATTTGTTTAAAAAATAATTATGTATGGAATATTGTTTATTGTATTATTGTGAATTATTTAAATGTAATGTGAGCTTTGTATAAGTACATTTTATTTTGGATATGCGTTTTTGTTGTGGTTTATTGTGATTTATGGTTATGGTTTATTGATTGATTGGTTGGTTGGTTGTTATTATGTATTTATATGATAATTGTAGGCTTGAAAATTATAACAACTAACCAAGAAAAGTTATGAAAATGCCAATGATTTCATCAACAGAAAGGCAATTTTTTCAGAATATCCGTTGGCAATATAACTGGAATCTTTGCGTCCATTCTGAAACTTTTGATAACAACATACATAATGTTTTGGGATTTCTAATGGAATAGGTAGAAAAAATTATGCAACAAATAAGTGGTTGATGCAAATAGACGACAAAATCTAATTTTTTAGAGGGATTATTTTAAAGCCCATTAGCATTTTCAATTTATGAGGGAAATGTTGACGGATAAAAAATCCTCGACGAGACATCTTTTGATCACAGGATCCTATTGTAAATTATATCGGTAAGTAAAATACTAATGGATTTTTTTCTTAAATATCAATGAAATATTCCGTCAATATTTCTTAATTTTCTAATGGTAATGATTTAATCATAAGTGTAGTTCAATGATTTTCAGAATATCCGTCAATATTTCTTGTTATTGTTGTTGTTGTTGTTGTTGTGTATTTATAATATAATTGTAGGCTTGAAAATTATAACAACAAACTAAAAAAATTATAAAAACGCTAACGGTTTCATCAACAGAAAGGCAAATTTTTTGGAATATCTATTGGCAATTTAATTGGAATCTTCACACCCATTCTAAAACTTTTGATAACACCATACATAATGTTTTGGGATTTCTTATGGAATAGGCGGAAAAGGTTATGCGGCAAATAAGTTGTCGATGAAAAATAGACAGCAAAATCTAATTTTTTGGTGGGACTATTTTGATGCCTATTCCATTAGCATTTTCAATTTATGAGGGAAATGTTGACAAAACAAAAATTATCGACGAGCACTTTTTGATGACAGGTTCCTATTGTTAATTCCATCATCAAGTAAAATATTTCGTCTATATTTTTTATTTTTCTAGTGGTAATAATCTGATAAAAAATATAGTTGTGTGCAATAAAGCATACAGTAAAGTATAAAAAAACATCAATTGCATCCGAGAAGAGAGTGAATATTGCTATGATGGATAGTGGTAATAAAGATTTTTGTACGAAGAAATTTGTTAGGAACAAGCAAATGTGGGTGAAGAAGAGGAGAGTTGCATACTTCTCAAAAACAAGCCCTAAGTACAAGATGATTTGTCCCAATTTAAGACGATTTGTTGGAACTTATGGCATGAAATGAATAATAAGGTGGCTTGAATTGATTGGTTAATTTATAATTAAGTAAAGAGATTGCTCCACTCCTAAGAAAACCCGTAATAATTTGAATAAGATTTGAACTTTGGCTTGACATATATATCCTAGTTGGATATGGACTTGTGTAGCCTGAAACTGATCGTTTGTGCGTCATGTGTTTATGTTGCAGAAAAAGGAAGGGGGGACGACAATAACTTTGTGTTAGCCACCTTTTTTTGGTGATTTTTTCAATAAAAGAATTAGTGTGATATTTTCTAATGAGTGATTTTGGATATAATATGGCCATAAGTTTAGGGGAGAGATGAGGTGTGTGTGTGTGATTTTGATAGTGAAGTTCTGTAGGCTTCGCTGAAACATTTTATATTTCAAATCCTTTTTATTTTGTATTATTATTATTTAATTTGCTTGAGTTTTGCACACCATAGTGTTGACACCCTGAAAGTTTAGAACAGAGTGGAGCATCTTCAATAACATCTTCTGTCAAGGGTTCCAAGAATTTGTAGGCCAGTGACCTTAAACCCTCAATTAAACCCTAGCTACATCAACATCATTTTCATCACCACCAAGCTTTTCATATTATTAATTGCTCAACATGCAAATATATGGAGAATTGTTTTCATAAAATATCTCTAGTTTCATGTTTTAAAAGCAAAAGTATGTTGCTTCAATCCTTCATTTTTCCTTAAGAGTACGTACTTGTGACATTACACACTTGGACATGGATATGAATATAACTTGGACTCTTTAATTACATGAAAAAAAGAAGAAGAAAAAACAGCCTAATCAGATATGAATATGCTTGGATTCCGAGTCTGAGCAACGTAAAGCAAAATAAACGGACTCCTAGAGCAGGCATTTTTTTCCGCGTAGCGAAGGACAAAGTTTACAGAATCAGTGAATTCGAACAACAGCCTGCTGAATCTCTCTTTTACGTTCATTATCTTTGAGCTCGTGTATCGTTTACATCATATGCTCCTTGATCCGACATCTTTTCTCGATTTAGATAGGAAAAACTACAGAAACGTAAGAGGAGCATAATTCAATATTTGCAACTGGTCCTGGAGAATGGACCCAAATCATACGGTAAGAGAACTTGTTCACATGAAATGGGGCATTTTCTTAACGTCAGCAACAGAGAGAGATAGAATCAACTTGCTCCTTAAGTCAAAAGGGGGAGCCTAAAATGAGTTGATGAAGTTCTAAGCTTAGTTGAGACCTTTTCCCATTTTAGCAGAGTTATATGCAGCGCAAGTTTGAGTGACTTAGCTCGTAAGGACGCATGCAAGTGAGCTTGTGGCTGCACTTTCGTAAACTGTGATGAGCCATGAAAAAGAAAGGCAAAAGCAAGGAAATAAATTAAAGTTCGACTGGACTCACTTTGAACTTGGTGTTGCTTTTATGCTCTTAAAGAATGAGCATCAGGTTCTTATCTGCATATATAATTATGTAGTTCTTGGAGATTTGATGCTTAAAGGGGCCGTAAATTATTGCTTTGAGATAAAGCCTGTCTTCCATAGTAAATTATGTCATAGGGATTCCTAGAATCTTATGCATGTCTGAGTTTTGTTTTCCTTCAATATGGTTGTCTGATTTGGGTTATTTTCTTTTTTTTGGAAAATCAATTTGGGTTATTTTCTACTTTGATAGAATCCAAACCTGTAGTGGCGGTCCTTGATAAAGACATGGATTTCTCACTTAATCTTAGCAACCACTACTACTCCTACGCATTCCTTGGACCACCTCATAAAAGCAGGTGTTGCAACAATCACACGAACACCCACACACGCACACACACCCCCAAGTGATACAGATTTTGGTTGCAGGTGCCCGATTAAAGGGAGGGAAAAATTCTTAAGCTTCATAGATTTCAAGAACACAATTAAGGAAGCCAGAGAGTATTTCTCAGCTCCAATACATGCCTGTGCTTCTGGGAAAGGTCCTTGGATCAATGTCAGCCTAAAGCTTATTGTTAACTCAAAACTGAAACCAAGAGAAAGTGTTTGAGGAGAAGCCAGGGTCATAGGAAGTCAAGATCCACGTTGTCTTTGTAATTACAACTTTCTGTCAATATCCACCACCTAGAAAGATGAACAATAAAATTCTCAACATGACTGAAACGTCAAGCCAACCATTTTCATATGCAAAGAAATCAAATGAAGCAGCGAGTTAAATTTGCGTACTGTATTCCCTCGGTGTTCTGCATTTAAAGCATTCCATCCTGCTAGCATAATTATGGACTCCACATCCCAATCTGTCCAATAGATTATTATTAATCAAAGAAAAGCAGTAGGGTACCATGAAATTATAGCAATAATTTGTCGCCAACAAACATTGAGTGCTAATTGCGTGCTATTACTTCTCCCAGTTATAATTTATTCCTTTTAGAAAAGTAAAACCATGCAATAGTGACTGTGCCGCTTCAAACAATCATTTCTGTTAGTGAAAAACAAAACAACCCTTGTTTCGAAAACAATCGTCTGTGCGAAATGCAGCTGGAAAATCACAATAATATTTTCAAGAACATATGATACCAGCGGAATGTAATTAATGTTATTTGTGTTCTAGACCAGAATCAGATTCACAATGTGAACTCACCTGGTGCAAATCCAATCACCAGTTTTCCATCCAGGAGGATCACTTCCATCAGATCCATAAGTGTTGCTTCCATACCCACCTGCAGCATGGTCATTTCTTAATGCACCACAATTGTAGCAGCTTGACCGGCTAGCATAGTTGTGAGCTTGACAGTTCATGGCGGAACAATACCAGTCCCCAGCCAAAACCTTTGTTGCATTGCATATGTAGGTTGCCGGATCAGGGCCGCCGTACTTAGGGTACCCGCAACGTTGGCACATTTCCCTTTTCTTGAAATTCTGGTGCTGGCATGCGCTGCACATCCAATCTCCTCCAGCTGTCCAGCTCATTTTATCTCCTACAGGACAAAACACAAGTTACAATCAGACATGCATTACAGCGCGAAATAAAAATTATAAAACATTATAGTACAAACAATTATGTACGACACAAACAACCATTAATGATGAAAAAATCCTTTCGCGAAACAAATTAACAACCATTTACAATGCAACTTAATTATTAGTTGTGGTGAAAGAAAACTACTTTACGATGTCACTTCTTTTTACGACGATGAGGGGATAATTCACACAATACCACTTAATTTATGAATTATTACTACAATTGAACGACCAACTCTACTTGATTTCATGCGTTTCATGAGTAATGACCTCATGGACCTAAAATGTTGTTCCAACAATATATGAAACATTACACGCTTACCCATCCCTTTGTGTGTTCATCGGTACTCGAAGCCTAAGACTGAATGAGCATGCATGCTGACAATCAGACCTTGATCATCAGTTCCCTCGACTTATACTTGGTTCTAGCTGCTACTAATCAAGGGCATTGAAATCCGATGGTAAACATGCTATATAGAATTGCAGTTCTCAGGTCATAATATACTACTAAGCTCCTTCCGCTAAGCTAGCTAGGAACAGATCAGCTATATGAACACGCGTTTTGATTAATTACGGGACTCTAGCTTCTTTTCTACAACATTTGATCCTATGACATGCACCATATACAGCAAGAATGCCAGACCATAGGGCTCAACCCGGATTGCAGCTGCACAGAAATATATATACACATATATATATATATATATATATAACACGTTGGGAAGTGGTACAAGCGGTTGCTTAAACGTTTATAAAAATGGGAAGCAGGAAAAAAAAGAAGGAGCTAACCTTATGTGAACTGAAGGCTTGAGCCTTGAAGAGCAATTAGCTGAAGAGCAGCGAGGTTAATACAGTAGTTGTGCGAGAGTATCAATATAGCTGGTGATTTTGGTGCATGGGTTGGGAGGCATTATATACTTGTTCTTCCCTGACAGCACGAGTGGGGCCATTGATGGTGTTTTCTCCCCTTATCATTATTTTCCTTTTCTGCAGATAGTATTCCAAAAGGGGATGAGAGGTTTAGAGATAAGCCTGCTCTTACCTAGCTATGCCTATTCAATTATTCTTCAGCTATTATTCCTTCTCCACATATCCACTTCTCTACTATATATATATGCATGGCATTATGAGGGGAAGATGTTATTTGAAAGGCTGATGTAACGCCATGGCCTGGCTTAAAGAGGCCGGTTGTTGTTGACATGGCTAATAAATCTTAAGCTTCATTGCTCCCATGGTACTAATTCCTCAAGCTCGAAGTTTTTACCAGCCCCACTTGATTCTTTTACAAGCCATTTTGGCTAAATCCTATTAATATTCTCCCTCCATTACTATAAAAAAAGAGATTAAAACCAAGAATATTATAATTAGTTATGTGGCATATATATATCATTATAGAATGTGGATGCATGCATCGCGGATCACACGCTAGCTAGCTAGAACTGATCATAAATGATCCAAGTTGCAAAGAAACCTTTACTCGAGTAGGTTTTATGTAGTCCAGGCACACTTGGTTGAGTAAAAAGGATGAACATAAATGTGAGATTTTGCATCAGGAATCGGTTCCTGACAATGCACATCTAATGCCAAATTTTTCTCTTCCTTGTATTTTGATTCCTTCTCTGCAATAATGCAAAAGCAACAGGGAAGATTCATATCTAATGCCAACCTTTGTCTATCCGCGCGTCCATTAACTTAGCGTATATACATGTCTAGATTCAACACTACACGACTACTACTGAGCATCGGTGGCACTGGCATCCATGATTGAGAGCTTGCAAGCTTGACATGTGTCTATCTATACACATGATGTGCTCATTTGCTTTTTTTTTTTTAAAAAAAAAGAACTACATTAATAAATCTTTTAAGAGATCACTCTTAATATTTACTTGGTATATTTCTTTTTAAAATTAATAAATTTTCTTAGACATTTATTATAAAATCTGAACTAAAAAAAATAAAGATAAAAAAAAAACAAATATCTTTAATTACCAAGTCAATCCCGCATTGCTTTGAAGCATCCCGCCACTTCTATCATAATTACATTCCGACATGGCTGGCTAGCAAAATCCCCTTTGATTATCATGAAAAGGGAATGTTCCAAACAAATTTTTTTTTTTTTTTTTGCTAGTATTTGGATTGCGGCGGACCGACGCTGGAGAGAGTGGGCAGCTGAGTTGGATGGGTCGGATGGCGTACAGAAATTAGTAGTATATCAGATCATGCTCCACTACAGGTTGAATTAATTTTTAAAAAAAGTAAAAAAAATATTAAAAGTGCAGTAAATTTTTTATAGTATTATCATACCTGATTAAGTGGATAAATTTTGTAAACTTCTGACTTAGCTATTTATATAACTTGATTTTTCAATTAAACCCTATGAAAGTAACTCGATTTAAATTGATTGATTTCATGAGTTTAAATGCAACCTTGATGGTTAGTAAAAACATCACTTAACTTTAAAAAAAAACTATAAAAAGACAATATTTTTTAAAATATAGAGACAATAACAGATTAAATCGATCTTGGTTCCCTACGACCCGAGTTATGGACTCTATTAAGGTTAATTAATAATATTTTATTGTAAAATATTTTTATTTAATTATATGATAAAAATATATGCTCATAAAATTAAGTATTAATCTAAAAATAAATACTTATTTGAGATAATATTTATCTCTATAGAAAACAAATAAAAATCAATTATGCATTTTATTTCCTAACAATTTAATTAAAAAAAATCATAAAAAAAAAAGTGCTCTAGCAAAACAAAAACAAATATAGAGAAATACCGTAGCAAATTGGAACATGTTTAATATGGATATTGAGATGAAGATTTAATTTCCAAAATAATAAATACACACAGCTACTTGTTATGCTTTGAACACTTTATTATTATTATTATTATTATTATTAGACGACTTCCAGACTAGTAATAATATATAGATGCATGAAGAACGATTAGGATGCCCTCCAAAGTTCAGGTTTCTTAATTTAATTAAGCAGATATGGCAAACGTGTGCTGCAATGGCAAGCAGACAGAGAGACTCCATTTGATGCTTGCTTGTTGACCTAGCTAGGGTTCGATAAGTAGGAATCCTAATCACCATTTTCTACCAGACATTGTGAATATTCCACTCATGAAATAAAATAAAAAAAAATAAAACCTTATACAACGCCCCCACACTTTATTCCCTAGAATGCTTTTAGAAATGGAAATGGGTCCTGTCGCTTCAATAATACTTTGAGAATCCACTTTCATAGATATATATATACTAGATTATTGACCATGGTATGCTAGGCTTATATCATTTTTTTTTCAATGTATTAAAAAAATATTTAGGTATTATCAATGTATTTTCTAGTAGAAATTTTTTTAAAATCATATAAGGGAGTGTGTTTGGTATTGAGGTTGCTGTTGTGGTTGTGGTTTTAAAAAAATTGTTTTATTAAAAGTACTTTTAGTTGAAGTTGGTTTGGAAAAATATATATTTGGTTAAAACTATAGTTGAAATTGAGGTTGAACAAAAAGTAATTTAATATGTTTGGTTAAAAAAATGGTTCTCAAATTGAGGTTATAAAATAATTAAAAAATATTTTAAATTTAAATATTGTAAATTTAACTACTATTATTACATCATGAAATAAATAATATTGATATTAAATTTTTTTTATTATTCCATTAAACTATATGCAATGTCATCACATACGAAATATATCCAACAATGATTATATTTTTCATGGTTTCTTAAGCACGCAACAACAAAAACTGAATTTTTTGTTAGGTCATCAAGCGATATACTTCTAATTTTTTGAATAAAACACAATTAAAATAAAAATAAAAAATGATTTTTTTTTAACTAGGTCGGACCCGGCAAGAACATAATTGGAATTGCGATCAAATTCCACAAATGCTACGTCATCATGCGATATCCTTCTAATTTATGTAGTGTTATTAAATAATATTAAATACTAGTTTTTCGAGTAAAACTCAATTTTTTTAAAAAAAATTACAATTTCATTATGTACAAAATTCATTCGACAAGAACTACAGTTTTCATGATTTTTTGAGCGTGCAATAAAATTAGGTAAAATATTATTAGGAATAAAATTGAGATTACAGTACGAATAAATTTAATTTATCTTAAACTAACTTTTTTTAAAAACAAAAAAAAAATTGTTGTTCACGTTCACGTGAACAGTTCGAGTGAAATCAATTAACTGCACTGATTTTTCAAAAAACAACTGTTCACTTTAGTGAATAGTGCGATAGTGGAGCCATACTCCACTGTTCACTGGAAAATCACCACGAGAAGGCTTCTCCAAACCTGTGGCATGGCAACGAAAATTGGTGGGTCTTACCAAGTAAAATCATTTTTTTTATGTTACCAAACACTGATATATGTGGCTGCGGGTGAACCTCACCCGCAGCCACATTACCAAACAACGTCTTAATATGACTTGATCAACTTTACAAATCCAAATAAACATGAATAATAAATAAAAACATAGTTTAATTTGAAAGAATTCAAGACGGTATCTATTTTTAAAATATTAAAATGTCAAATTCGCAACTCAGATCATGAGATTGAGACAACCCTATAAAAAGTAAATCAAATCAAATTATGAATCTCAATTCTCAATCAACCAAATATTGAATGATGAAATTTTAAAAAGTTCAAAAAAAACAACCGAAGTCAATTTGAATTAACTAGCCAAACTCGTGATCCATGTCATTATACTAGAATAACCTTATAGAAAGTAAATTGAAATAAATAATGAAGTTAATTTCTAATCCACCCAATGTTGAAGGATAAAATTAAAAAATAAAATAAAACAAGGAACCAAAATAATAACTCAAGTCAACCAGATTAATCCGTCATGTCCACGACTTAGGTCATGTGATCCATGCATGTCATTAGACTATAATAACCTCATAGAAAGTAAATTGAAATAAATCATGAAGCCTCATTTCTAATCCACCCAATGTTGAAAGATATCGATATAATTGAAAAAAAAAATAAAACAATGAACCAAAACAATAACCCAAGTCAACCGAATTAACCCACCATGTCCACGACTTGGGTCATGAAACTGAAATAACCATATTAAAAACAAACAAAAAAATTATGAAATATAATTCTCAATCAACCATTAAAGGATGAAATAGAAAAAAAATCAGTTAAAAAAAAAGAGAAAACCTCAACTTAGCTGGGTTAACTCATTAAACTCGTGACTTTGGTCATAATAATAGGATAACCCAATAAAAAATAAAATTAAAATAAATTATGAAACTTCATCACCAGTTGTAATGACCCCATATTTAAAACACAAATGAACACATTCAAGATCATAAATAACATTAAACAATGGAATTTGTTTTGTACACACACACTCTTTTGAAATAGTAATAATTTATTGTCGATTAGAACAATTAATCGACTGATTCACATAAGCACAACTAATCATTCAAACTAGATTCTACTTAATTTTATTGGTGTCCCAAACAATTAACCAGATTGATCGATTGAATTTGACAGAAGCCAATTTCATTGCTTCTCTAGTCAATTGGTCTACTCGATTATTTGGTAATCCTAAATATTTGACTGGTTTGTACAGCACATCAAATGTCAATTTAGTTTTATTTTTTTATTAACTACAATCATATAACATAATTAGACATCAATTTCATGTCAATTTAGATAAAAACAATTTAAATTATTCATAATAATTTGGCTAAAATATTCATTTAAAAGGAAGCATATTTTTTCTTTAATTTTCCACAATCCATTCATTATCATCGAAAATTCAACTTTCCATAATATACACAATTCTTTCTCAGCTTCAAAACATATCAAAGCTAAAATTAATCATGATGAAAGTGAACGATACCTTTTAATCACAAAAAATCACAAAGCAATTAATGAGAAATCCAAGCTTTTTTCACTTTTTTTCTCTTTATCTGTCTAACTTCTAGCACCTTTAATAAATCTAAGCTTATAACCCTTCCCAAAACTTGAAATCTTTTTTTTATTAACCCTTTAAAACTTCTTTAAATATTTGAATTTTCCTCTCTTAAGTGTTTTAATTAAAAAAAAAACAAAAAAAATCATGAAAATTTGATTTCCTTTCATTCCCTCACGAGGAGGAAGCTCTTGGCTTCCAAGAAAGCTATTATCCTCTCTCAATTTTTTTTTTATAACTTCTCTTACCATGAAGTTTTAATCTATAAAAATTCATTTTATATAATTTAATACATATATATTATTTATTTTATTCCATTGTATTTTCTAGTAAATTTTTCAATATTTTATAACACAATAATATTTTTAACTAGGGTTTTATACCAGTAAACCAATTGATAAAAAGATTAAAAAAAAAATTAGATCATTGTTCTTGTAAACAATGATATGTGAGGAGGGGAACAATGATTTCCCCTCCTCAATTAGTTCTTGCTAATTACATAAGAGAAATCAAGGTTCCTTTTTTTATGTTGAAAATTCTTTTCAACGTATTTAAATTAACTTGTTAAATTATGATTAAAATATTATAATATTAGAAAAATACTAGAAGTCTAACCTGTAAACTAAGAAGGAATACTCGGTAAAACAAAAAAAATATAGTTGAACTAAAGAGCAAGAGTAAAATTGTAATTAAGAGAATAAAAACAATATAAATAGAAAAAGTTAGCCAACCATTTATGAGAGAGAAGAAGAGAAATATTGAAGCAAATTTATGGGAAATTCTTGCTAAAAAACATCAAAGAAAGATCAATAGAAGGATCAAAGAGGGATTAGAAAAGAATTAAGTAAGGAAATTGAAGATTTTCAAGGATTGTTTTGTTAACGGAGGTCGATTTTGAAGAAGAATAGGAGAAGGGAAAGAAGTGAATAGAAAAATTTTCTTTTTTATTCTTATCTCCTGAATTTAATGTGTTTAAGAAGTAAGAAACCTTGATTAGCTATCATTTTGAATTATTAAGGAAAATTAGTGTATTTTACATATAAGAATGCTATATACATTATGTTTTAATGAATGAATGATTAAGGGAATGTTTTTATGATAGAATGAGGTTAATACACATGAAAAAGCGTTGGGTATTGTATGAATTAAAAGAAAAAAAAAAAGCTGAAAAGTGAGCTAATATCTCATGATCTTTGCAAACTCGTCATATTGGTAATGTTCATGGTGAACATGTATATAATGGTTATTGTTGTAATTTTCATTGACATTAAGGTGACATGTTTTTAAAATCTTTATAGGCTTAAATCTTTCAGACATGTTGGTCATATATGTTTCTATGAGCTTTAGTTGCTCTTAAATGGTTTTAATAGCATTACCAAAGCTAGATCACAAGGCTACATACATGGTTTAGGGGATTTGGTTGTCACATTTGACATTGAAGCTGCTGTAGAATGAATCTTTTCTGCGGACAAAAAATGTGAACCTGGTGGTAAACAAACTGAAATAAAGAAGGTGGAACCAAAGAGTATTGAGAACCGGTGGTGATAATGGCAGTGCAGCAAAGTCTTCACATTTTACAACAGCAGTACAAAGGCACAGTGTCAAGCAATTGAAAATATACAACCATTGTCCTAATCTCTGAAGGACAACATGCTACAACAACTAAGCCCCAAACTCATATTAGCTGAAATTGGCTATTACGGTTCCTTTTGTGCCATAGCGCACAACCATATCAAGGACAACATGCTACAAATTACATTATTCAGGAGGCTACTAATTTCGGCAAATACCTCTCAGTAGTGATAGGATGTGGAGACTCTCATCCCCTTGTGCTGGTCACATCTCTTCCTCCCCTGAACAGGGGCTCTCAAACAGACAGAACCGTCACGTAATGTAACCTCACAAATTGGTGCATCGAACCTCAGCGAGGAACTGTCTACCCCAGAAAAGTTACATTCAACCCTCTGGCCTTTATGCTGCCAGCATCTTTTGTTTCCCAGAATGGGTTGCCTTCTGCAGAATGAACCATTTCCCAACATTACTCCACAAGTATTGGGAAAATGTTCCTTGACAGGATTATTTGAAGATCCACATTGCCAGGTACTATCTGCATTATGTTTAGATGAGGCATTGTTGTTTACGCTGTCAGCACAAGAATTGAATACCGACCTGGGGGCAGACATACGGATTTTTTCTTCTGCTGCTGGCTCTAAGACGGAAGTGTTAACCCGCATCCCCTTGTGCTCTTCGCATCTTTTCCTCCCTGCCACAGCTCGCTTCCTACAAAAAGTCCCATCACCTAAATTTACCCCACATGTGGTTTCATGTTCTCGATCATTGTGAGTTGTGGAATCTAGATTTGCTCCATGTGGATAATGTAAATTTCCTTGTGCGATGGATTTGTAACTGGATCCATAAACTCTCCTCCCTTTGTGTTCCTCGCATCTCTTTCCCCTTGGAACTGGTGGCCTTCTACATGGTATACCATCAACCATGATGAATCCACATATACAATCGAAGTCCTCATTAATGCCATATTTATCTGTAACTAGCCTAGGCTGTGATCTGCTGAGCTTAAAAATTCCAAAGAATAATTTTTTGCTATCCTCATCACCAAAACCAGCATGCTTTTCTGGTGAAAGAGGCTTGCTTGCTTTGATTTTAATACCTCCTAGTTTGTGACTGGAAAATGGAAGCCATTGAAAAATATCTGGAGGTCTAGTTGTCCTTGAATTGAGTTTCTGAAGGACATCACTGGGACGGCGTGTACCATTACTACCTTTATTCCATGCGTAATCAAAAGTGCCAAGCAGCTTACCTTCCGTTTCCTCAGCATCCCTCTTATCTTTCATCTGTTCAACATTCAGGAAAAACAGTGTAGAAAGATGAAATACATTTCCAAATTTACATGCCAAAAGATTTGCACGTATCCCTCTTATATGCCCAAGAATTTATAATGCAGGCACTAGAATTGCAGGTGGTGAATATGGATTTATCTTATATGTATATACAAGTATCTGGCAGTACTGTTGATATGCATAATTTCATCCCCTAAGTCAACTTTGAAGCCTAGAACTCTAAAAGAGGGAGGATATTGAGTACTACCTCCCTGCCTCCTTTGTACTCTTATAACTACCATGCACACAAAAGAATGGAAACTAAGGAAATCTTAGACATCTAATTCAATAATGCTATTATTGAATAGAAGACTGGAAATTCTTTAAACAAACACCATGTTTGATCCTAGAAAAACATGTTTGTCCCAATAATTTCACAAAAGTTTAAAACCTAAATGATTATTCAGAGCATAATTTCAGGTGCCACTATAAATGTACTTATCATTGACATCCAAGTGAGAAAATTTAATATAAACTTTTCTTACAGTAAAAGGCAATACTTACAGGAGCCCATCTATACACAATGGACTGGCCTCTTGAGAATATCTCTCCAAATAAACCTAGCCCTTTTTGAAGAGAATCATCTTTAGAATCATTCACATGGCCAGTTGAGTAAGTATTACCCAAATGGGCACCTGAACGACCGTATTGCTGGAGTCGGGTTCTAACACTGTCAGCTTGTCCAAGGTAAACCACCACTATGTCATCTGGGACAAGCTTGCCAACATCACGCCGCGACAGCCCAGAGCGAGGAACAGCAATACCAAGCTCATATAGTCCCGGGCCAGAAGTAGTTGGGAGATTGTGGATCCTATATCGAGAAGCTCCTTCCTTCCCCAAGAAATAGTCTTGCCAGTCAGAAGGGCCAATGAGAAGCTGAATCATGTATACAAAGAATCAATGTATACAAACTGAAAGCGTGAGAAACCGATCTGGAAAAAAAAATATGAAGACCCCAGATTCCATTTGGCAGGCATATTATTATATATAAAGCAGTTTAAAACACTTGTTTTTTCGCAGCCAATTTTCAACGGCAAGCAAGAAACTAAAAAGGTAACAAAATTGTAAAGGAAGAAATGATCAAACCTTCCATTTGGAGAAGCTGGAGTCGTGCTTGGTTCGCTTATAGTCTTCCCTCTTCAATCTGGCACCGACATCCATGCCCTCCGGTCCCCGTCATATTTCTGTGTGAAGAAGATGACATTTAATACGCTGCTTCCTTTCTGTTTATGCAACAGTGGAGCCCAACCCATGATTCCGAGCCTGCTGAATTGGTTGGGTTGTGTCGGGGAAGGCCCAAATAAAAAAACAAATAATTAAATCATGTTAGCGTTGTCACCAATTAGGAGGTAAAAATTATCCATTCTCTAAATAAAAGATACTAATTTGTATATTAATCAAGAACAAAATATTCTTAAAATGATATTAAAAAATATCTCATTTATTAAAATAAATGTTTTCCTTGAAAAGTGTTTTCGTAAATACATATTGTTTTTGGGAACAAACACCCACTCAATTATTAATACAAAATTATAAAGGGATGACTCTAGCTTACCATAGAAATTATTTGAGCTCGCTAACCCTTGAGAGTAGGTTGTGAGGGGATACCGCGGAATTGGATTGAAAAATATTTATAATGCTAAGAAAATATCTAGTCCTATTTGCTAGTTTTCGTCCGTTTGTTTAGTTTTAATTTTTGTATTTGCGGTGTAAAAAATATAGTTAGGTGTTTGGCAATATATCAAACTGCTTTTTATACTGTGGGGTTCATTAAAAAATTAAGTTTAAAACACAGTTTTTGTGAAGCAATTTTTACATGTTTTTTTAACTGAGTTTCGTAAAACTCTGTTTGTTTTTGCGTTTCAAAAGCATTTTTTTTAAAATTTGAAAATTTTTTATTTTTTTCTTTACTTCAAATTAATTTTTTATATATATTTTCAGATCATTTTGATGCGCTGATATCAAAAATAATTTTAAAAAAATAATTATTTTGATTCATTTCCAAGTAAAAAACACTTTTGAAAAGCAACCACAACCAAACATTTTATACATGTTTTTTACTTCATATAAATCCCAACCATAATTTTTACCAAACACGTATTTAAATCGAACTAATCACACCTAACCACACTTTTTTTAAACTTACTTTTTTAAACCACAACCACAAAAATTACCTCAAAAACAAACACACAACTCATTTTAACAAAGAAGTAAATACAAGATGAGAGAGAGAACCTAGATAGAAATATTCTTATTAATTTTGATTGATTCTAAATTTGATTTTTTTCTTTTCATTTTCATGTGTCTATCTTTTTTTTTTTAATGTGCTAGAAGAGTAATTAATAGGATATCATTAATTATTTCTTATATATTGTCATAACCTATTTTTGAGTTCTTCCTCAAATTTACCTTTTTTCTTTCAAAATAAAAATAAAAAATAAAAGTAATAATAACAAGAAGACTAACAACTTGATAAAAACAAGCTGAGAAGGGTTTTAAATATGTAAAAGAATTAAGCTAAAATTGTGGATGGAATTATGAGCCTAATCATACCCTATTATACTTAAGACTGAAGAGATCATGTAGATTGAAGGTCAAATTAAATGATTATTAGATGAATCAGCATAAAAATTAAGTCTAGGAACTTAATTAGACTTTTAATAGGTCAGTTTGATTTAATCATGAGCCAAATTAAAATTTTAATTATGTTTAATAATTAATTTAAAATTAAAAGATTTAATTAGGTGCAACGACTTAATTATACTTTTAATAGGTCAAATTAGTTTTATTAGGAACTTAATTAGTGAAAAATTAAGTTTAGAAACTCAATTTGGGCTTAATCGAGAAATTGGGATTTTAGATAACCAAAACTCAATTTTCACAAAGTCAATTGATTGAAATCAGGGATGAAATCCCAAGAAAATCAAAGTTTAGGGTCAATTAAGGGTTAAATTGAAGAAATTCATAATCAAAGACCTTTCTGAAGAAAAAAAACGTTGAATTCCAACGACTCAATTTGGTTGAACACAAGGATAAAATTGAAGCAAGTTAAAAGTTTAATGGTCAATTGAGGGTCAATTTGCATAAATCCAAAACCAAAGACCAAAATGAAAAAGGCGCTAAAATTCAGGGTTGATATTGGAGTTCGGCAAGGGTAAAATCATATAAAATTAAAAGTTTGAAGTCAATTAGGGATGCAATTAAAAGAAATCAAAAGTCGAAGGACTAAATTGAACTTTAGTCAAATCCCTAATTAAAACCTTAAGAAAGTCCAAACAGTGTCGTTCATTTAAATGAAACGATGTGTTTTGACCAAAATGGTTAGTTTTGGTACAAAACGATGTCGTTTTGACCGACATAAAACCAAAAAAAAAAAGATGTCAGACGACTTGTCATCTGGCTAATGTTTATCATCATCAAGCTTTTGTACCCGAAAGGCTACTCGGGTGCTACTTTTCTAGAGCATTTAATGCTTCGTATCTCCACCAAATCGGACAAACAATACACCACTATGATGGTTTGATATTATACTGCACCCCAGCATAATTCTTGCCTGCTGGTTGCCCCTACAGCAATCGTGGCGTTGCCCCAAAGAGGCTAACCCTATCAACTTTTAGCAGCCAAGTTTTTGCAGCTCATGATGATGACTTAGAGCCAATGGTTAAAATCCTTCCTGTTTTAATCAAGGGCCAAGATTGGTCCCCAATAATAACAAGATGTCCCTCTTTCACCCCTATAAATAAGAGTGGATTTCGAGCATTGAGGGGGAAGAAAGAAAAGTGCAAAGTGAGCAAAAAAAAAAACTAGCCTTTTTTAGCATTTTCAGCATTGTTCTTCCTCTCTACCACTGTTTCAACCATCTTCTCTGTCGTTAATCCTAGCATCTTCAGCCTCTACGCCGTGACTAACAGCGACCCAACACCCTTGCAACTTTTTCTTCTCACCAGCAACGGGGAGAAATCTTACCAACACCAGCCTTCTTTTTTTCTTCTTAATCACATCAACCTCCATCATCCTCACGCCAGACCTCTCATCCACAGCAGCTACACCCCTTCATGTCAGGTAACCTTCTTCTCTCTTCCTTCCCCCCTATAAATCTTCTCTTGCTATTACCATCTGAATGTAGAACATGAATTTACATTCTGCAATAGAATAATTCACATGGTCACTGGGTTGGGCTAGCATCCATGTGACATAGGCGGGTTGGACCATTTCAGCCCAACCCACACCTCTTTGGTCGAGTCCGGCCTATTTTTTAAAAGGAAAATTTTAAAATTTTTAAAAAACCTTTCTTTAAAATTTATTGTGGGTCCGTCATGTGTATTTTTTAACAATTGTTTTTAATATCGAACTATAGACTTACATTATAAGATCCAGACTCGGTATAAAAAATATCTATTTTTTCTCCAAAATTTAAAAAAAAATCCCAAAAATTCAAAAATAAACTTTATTTAAAAAACAACAAAAAAATTATTTTGAAGGTTTTTTATGCATATTTTCTAAAAAAAAGATAAAATCATATTTTTATCATGTTTTAAGAAGTGTAAAAATAGATATCGTAACCGGTTTATGATTGTTTATTAAGGTTTGGTCAAAATACCAAAAATCCCATAACAATTAGTTTGTTATTCAAAATGTTAGGAATTAGCTATACTTAAGAAATAAATGTGATGATAAATCTGAGCCTGAGAACGGTTAGGATTCAACCTGATAATATAGAGACTTCCTCACAGAAGAAGATTTGTCTTTAATCTTAAATAAGACCAACAGATAGAAACATGACCTAGAAAAACAATCAAATAACAATGCAGCTTACCTTAGGTAGGGTGTACTGGGGATAATGCATCTTCTCCTTGGACAACTAGTCCCCTTACCCAGACTCTTATAGACCATTAGGTTTTCTAGTGACCATAATATTAAGTGACGACTCATGAACCCTATAATCATAACTTTATAATTAAACTCAAAACCCTCATTTCAATTCCAGGATAACCCTATCATTCGACATCGTATACGTCACAATAGGATGATGACTCCACTAGGGAAACCTTGTTTGATTGTACTGAGCTTTGCTTATTTGCGTATTTGTTTATTTTTGTCTATTTAATTTTAGCATATTTTTCTACTCTAAGATGCATTTTATATACTCCTTATGCATCTGGTATGGAATAATACCTTCATGCATCTTAATTTTTGAATAAATCGAATTCTAAGTTAGGTGGGAAGTAGCGGTTTGTCTCATGACTTTCAATCGGGGTTCAAATTTTATTGAAACATCCAAGCTGAGCGTTTACTCGGAAATGGTGATCACACTGTGCCCCAACCATTCCTTGTAAATCCCTCTACTACCTTCATAAAAGGTGGTTATTGGGCATATTATAGACCATTTTTTAGACTAGGTAAAAAGCTTACCCCTCATGTAGTAACCTAAAACCTACTTTTAGAGCATAGACTCCTTAATAATTCATTTTGCATGAAGGCAAACCTGATTAAAATCCTTAACTCTGCAGGGTTTTTAATCTAAAACCATAACTTTTATGACCTTTTATGAGTTCGGGGAAAGATCCAAGATAATACAATTAGTTGAAAGGGATTGATCAAGGATCGAGGTTGGGGAATTATTACATATGACCAAAGTACATTACTCCATGAAAAACATAAAAGAAGCTTGTGTCAATGTTGAGGTATGTAAATGAAATTTTATTTAAGAGAAAGTATGGGAGAATTTCCCACCTAATAAGGATTTCAGTTCAAATTTCATCAATCAATGCCTTAATGCACTTCTGGAATCTAGATTATAGATGTTTCATTTTTGGAGACGTTGACATGACCCCCATCATTGAAGAGTATACCTAGATTTTAAATTTCCCAAATGACCCTCATAAAGCATATTTCAAACAAAGAATACAGTTGTTGGAGTTGTAAAATTATTGCATCTAGACTAAGTTGATCAGTACAGGATATTAAATGGAGGATTTAAGTGGAAGTTGATTGAGAATAAGATGAAAATGGATAAAGAAAAGGGACAACTAAGAGAAGAGAAATACTAGGCAGTTGCTTTCCCCATCTTTGGGTTAGTTTTGTTTCCTTTAGAAGCTGCTAAGATTATCAATATTGAAGCTGCCAATGTCTTTGTTGAATATTAACGGACAAAAAATAGCCATACCTCGGCTATCTTAGCTAAAACATTCTTATCCTTAAACCATTGTAGACTACATGGAAAAGAAGTGATGTGATGTTGTGTTTCTATGCTATTTATGTGGATAGTTAGTCACTTGGAGATATCAAGAGAAGTTTTTAATAATTTCTGGTGGTTCAACATGAGACCCCTCGAGCTGATTTTAAGTGAAGAATGGAATGACCTTGATGAGAAGGCACAGGTGAAAAATGTCAAACACTCCCTTAGAGTACTTTCAAGTGGAAAGCTTCTTAGATGGGCAGTTTGTCTTATCTTATAAGTTATGGTGACAAAGTATGGGTTTTGCTGATTGGTTTGGCTGGTTATATCAATAACTTACCCTTACTAGCAGTTAGGTAGTTTGAAGGCACACAATACATATCAAGAACTTGAAGGTTAGCCAAATATAGGGCTTACCATCTTTTCTAGTAATCGGATGAACTATTTATTAGTGTATATGCTCTAAAGTAAATTAGTTTGCTATATGTGATATTAACTTTGTTTATGTAGAATATAATTATCATTAATAAAGACATTCTTTATCTTTAAATTTATTTTTGTTTGATTAATAAGTTTAGAGTAAAGATAAAGTTATTAAAATAAAAAAATACTTTTTAAAAGAAATTATAAAATGGTTATAATTACGAGGATTCATATTACATCAAAAAATTATACTTAAATGTTCCTTATCAATGCTTTATTAAGACTCGATATTCTATAGAACCATTGAGATTAATACATATTATGTTCTTTTCTTTATGAAAGAAAATAGTTGTTCTCATAAGTTGAGTTGTGAGGGGTACTTGAAACTAATATATAGGTGTTTGTCATATGACATGTATACTGAACTAACCCGCATGAGGGTTTTATATGGAAAAATCACTTGTATTTATGGAAAAACTCACGTAATAGTGTTATAAGTGATCCTTAAACTTGATGACATCAAGTTATCTTATATAAGGATTGCTTTGATCCTAACTATATATTGCCTTAATCAAAGGTAAAAAAAAAAGCAAATATTGGATATAATATAAACTATATAAAATCATTTGAGTGATCAGGATTCATCATCATATGTAAATTAGGAAAAATATTCCACCTATTCTCAAATATTATTGATTGAGAAATCATTACCTAAAGTGAAATGAGATTTGAAATGGGTTTCAATTTTATTCAAAGAATCAATTAATATGGTGTTGAGAACAAACATCATTTGGCATAGCAAACATATTTTATGCTCAAATGTACAAATCAAAACACTCTTGATGGAGGGATAATAATTACGTTAAGAAATTGATCATTAAAATGTTAAGTCAAATCATATATGACTTTTTTAATATTTAAAGGATTATGACACATTACTAGATGCTGCATTTGCTCTTCAAATATAAATTAATTAATTTGTCAAATTGATAATAAGTTAAATTATTTAATTTATCTAATCCTATTTTATTTAAAATTATGATTTATATTTTGGTCAATATATAAGAAACCTAATAGGTCATACATATTAAGAATCTTTGGTAAGAAATTAAACTTGGATGATTAATCAAGTATAACTTGGATGATAAATATTGTTACATTAGTAAAGAAAACTCAAACTAGTTTGCATGCTTGCACTATATTAGGAGGAGACCAAAGTTTTTTTTTTACATAAAAAATATTTAGGTTGCGAGAAATTATTTGACATTGTAACTAAACTCGAAAATGTGATCGGTTTTAAGATTTTTGTTTCATTGAAAAATAAAAGGTTGATAATGTGTTTTCAATAATATCTTGAAAATTATATGTGTCAATAAATAATAATAAAATATGTTGATTTAAACCAAATATTGAGTCAATAAAACCATTGTTTTGTTAAAAATACAAGTCATGATCATTAAATCAAGCTAAAACACAAATATAAAAATATTATGTCCATATTTTATATGTAATTGAAAGTTAAAAAAATCATAAATGTGATAAAAATATTTCAAAAAATATTTAAAAATTTTAACAACAAAAATATTTTTTAAAACGAATTTTCATGTGTAATGTATTGTTGTTGTTGTTGTTGTTGTTGTTGTTGTTGTTGTTGTTGTTAATAACCATGTTAAAATTAAAAAGTAAGTGAATCAACTTGTTAAGTTTTTGTTAGTGCAAACAAAAAGGAAAAGGAAAGAAATGGGTCGGGCACGCCAACTTAGAGGACAAGCTCCACGTGTAACCTGGTTTTAATAATTATTATTATTTGTAAGCGAGCAAATGCGAAAGCCGAGCAATGCATCATCTGTTGTGATAAATGACGCATCATCCATTTGCCTAGTTTTCGATAGTCAAAGTGGCTAGAAACTAGATGAAAAATCAATTTGTGTACTTTGGACCAAACAATCCATTTTCAACCAGTTTTTCATATGAAAACACCTGAGAAACATCCTACAAACCTTGATAAACTCATTTATGCCTCTAGAGTAGTAAAACAACTATTTAAAAATTGAGAAATCAACCCGAGATCATAAATCTTCTTAAGCCCTTATTTACTTTTTTGGCAAGATTAATGTTGAAAATCACCACCATTAAACTCCTTTCATTGAATGGAATATTTTGACACCAAACTTGACCATTTTGATTGTTGATATCACGACAACCAACTATTTTCTTTCTCTATCATCATTTTTTGGTAAGGCGCTCTCTCTCAATTAGAGACTGAAAAATAAACAAAATGAATTTTTAGATGAAAATAAAAATTGCCAAGAATTTAGGTTCTAACTTGATTTTTCAGTCATTTGTCTCTTAAATGGATAATTTTATTATAATTTCAAAACTAATTTCAGCAAATTAGGTCATAGAAGGACTCAATTGCAAAGAAAAAAACTAAAAACTAAGGCACCTGATTCATTATTCATTAATTTTATTATCAATTAAGTTTTAAATATTTTAGTTTTATTAATTTTATAATGCTATATGACATGACATTAGTAAAGCATTTTTTTTAAAAAAGGTAAATGTAGGCTCAAATATATTATTCTATTATTAATTAAGTTTTAAATCTTTTAATTTAATTAATTTCACTCTAATATAACCGATATTAAACAATGTATAAGGTATTCATTAAAATTATAGTAAAAGTTTATGTAAAAATAAACACCAATTTATCCTAAATGACAATTTCAACATAAAATTATAGTAAACTTTATTTCACTTACTGCATAGTATAAAAGTAAAATTTACAATTATCTGAAGCTAACATTAAGCTTTATGTGAAAAGCATGTTTGAAAATGTAGTTGTGATTGTTTTTCAAATTATTTTTCGCTTAGAAATACATCAAAATGATATTTTTTTATTTTTTAAAAAATTATTTTTAAAATTAGCACATCAAAACAATTCAAATATATAAAAAAAATTAATTTTTAACAAAAAAATTAAATTTTTTAGAAACGCAGTTGAACCGCGTTTCTATATTGGAGTTTGTTTTTGATGTTTTGGATAAAAGTATTTAATAAAAATGCTCAAATTAGGCCCACCATGAATTTTGTCTTCATGTGATGAAGTACTGTAGATCTCCCATGTCCTTCAAATATGCGCCATTCTGTGCCTTTTCAAAGGAAAACAAAACAAACATAATTAAATTTTGGTACCTTGTAGTGTTGACTTGACAGTGATTTCCTTGCATGCACACATATAATTTTCTTTTTAGAAAAAAATTACATATCCTTCAAAATAAATTTGAAAAAATAACATAGTTAATAAAATTAAGGAAATTAGCATGTTTTAAAAGGTTGTGTCGTTA
The DNA here is from genome assembly GCA_019202695.1 of Populus x sibirica. Lineage (NCBI taxonomy): Eukaryota > Viridiplantae > Streptophyta > Magnoliopsida > Malpighiales > Salicaceae > Populus > Populus x sibirica. The sequence goes on from JAGMVL010001159.1 coordinate 3,487,700, forward strand.
CAAGTGACACAAAAAAAAAACAAAAAAACAAGATCACGCCAGGCTATAGTGGCATAACAAAGTAGCGCCAATCCTAATAATGAAATAGAGTTTTTTCCACTCCTTCACGCTAGCACATGTGATAAATAGTTTTTTTTCTTTCTAAATTAACATAATGGAAAAATTATTTTTCAAACTAATATAATTAAAAAATAATTTTTATTTTAGCACAGAAATAGTAGTAACGCATACAATATTTATACAAGTATTGGTCCACTTTTACTACAAGCATGACTTATAAGCCACACATGTGCTACATGCGCAACAAGTAGTCAAGCATGTAGTACATGCACAATCTATTAAAATAACACCTGGTTGACTGTCTCAACCATCTCAGCTCTCTACCCAGCAAAAACATAATATCAAATAATTATAAGAACAACAATTATAGTTCAATTCAAGTTAATAGAATCACCTAATTTTCCTAGCAAGTAAATTTATACTTAAAAAAACTTAATCTCACCATCAAAATAATTCATTACAATAAACTAAATTACATAGTTAAATATCTAGCAAATTAACTCGTCAATAAGCTTGCACCATTATAACCACAGGCATGTCATCGTGTGCATGATAAACAACATCATCCTCCTTTATTGTATTGTCCAAATGTTGAGCCTCTCCAACTTCATCAAGTGAAGAATGGCATGATAAGAACCAGGTAGCATCACGAACTGCGGTCACAACTCTCTAACCCTTAAGTATTAGAAATTCACTCAATGTATTAGAAAAGATTATATTATCATTTATAAGATATAAATAAGAATTTTATTAAATGTTGAAAAAAACTATTCCATACATATCAATCTATTATATCTTGGTGCACAAGGGTTATAATTATCTAGATTACATGTCGAATGACACGAGTGTCGCATGGACATCTCGTAACACACTCCCATGATAGTGTTATGAATTGCCTTATTATGTTCATGTATCAAGTCATGTAGAGATCTAACTCAATAGGTGGATATCACTCTGTAAATATATGATATCTTCTCGCATGCCACAAATTGACATATTGTAAATGGACCACTGACCAATCATCTTCCTCTTTACCTCGACAATTAATATCATATAGATCATCAAGTGTGTCAACATCATCAGGTATGTGTTGATGCAATCCAAATCGATGCATTACCTGATCAGGTCAATTCACCTCCACTATGACAAAACAATGCATAAGGATCACTGATAGCTATAAATCACTTCCCTTCATGCATAATGGAGATGTTTTTTCAATTAAATCATCGGTTTACAATGTCTATATCACCTATGAAACCATAAAACATATATGTTAAAAACATTCACACCTAGAAAAATAAATTTAAATAAGAAAATGAATAATTGAGTTCACGTATACGTTATGAGGCTCATGTGAATTCAACTTGCTCAAATAGAACTTGTGAACATGGGTGGGATTTTATGTAAAATGCCTAGAGGTATCCCCAACGCAACTAACATGTTAAATAGTTAAGTTAGATATTTTTTCCTAGAAAATTTAAATTTAATAATGTATGCATAATTATTACTGAGCTCCAACTAAGAGTCATATTCTTATAACCGTGTTGAGTATCTAATTTCTTCAAATATTAGAACAACTAATGTGAAGGTGCTCCCACAACCATAACTTTATATTCATAATTAAAAAAATAGTAAATACTTAAATTAACAATATTTAATAAAATATAATATCAAATTATACTTATAGAAACAATAAACATCCGCCAATTTGTTTCCCGTCTGACATGCATATGTGGTAAAGCTGACAGTATATTTATACAAGCATCGTGAGCCCCAACTATAGTTATGAATGACAACAAATTTTTCTAGCATTGAAAAAAAGAAATATGGGACTGCATTACCTGTCAAACCAAGTAAATATCATGACCCTAAACATATGCATTATGTATGCTCTAGCATAATAATACAATATAATCTTTGTAGTGTCCTTTGGGGGGTTTCAAAACTCTCCTTAAACCATTCAATCTAATATAATCCGCTTTATATTCCTTAGGGGAAGGCATTCATTCCAATAGACGAAAACATAATAAATCATCCTTGTTGAAAGGTGTAAGGCCTATAACAAAAGTTTCATCTATCAAAAGATTGACTAGCATGGAAACATCTTGTAATGTCAATATCATCTCTCCAACATGAAAATGAAATATATGGGTTTCTCGCCTCCACCACTCTACTAATGTTGCAATCAAATCATGATCGATAGTTATGCTTTCTAAGTGACTGATATCGAAAAATTCAGCCTCAATGACATAGGGATAAACTCGGTCATCTAGGTCTACCAAACCATGATGATGAGGTCTAACCAAAAGACCATATAATTTCATCAAACAAATATAAATACAAGTATTAACAACATTTACAATTTATCATATAACCATGTTATATATATATTAAAAAATTAACTTACTCATTGAGCCCAAATATCCTTGAGCCCAATTTATCAATTTATCAATACTTGTATTGCAATAGCAAGATTAAGAAATCATCAAAACCTCGACATAACGAGGACTCATCCTCTCACATGCCACGTTGTCTTGACGTAGATCCACCTCCCTTAGTTTGCACCACGACGTGTACCTATATAAAAAAAATTTAAAAGACATTGAATAAAAGGATAAAAAGACAACTTAAAATAAAGATATGAAATAAAAGTCAATTTAAAAAAAAATTATTTACATTCTCTATTTTGACAAGTTTTTCTATTATGACCAATTATAGCCTAACTCGCATCTATTTTGTGTATGCTTCTTTTTGGTATTCATATTGAACCTTTTCAACTCTCCATCTAGTTGGACATCTTTTAACTCGTGACCTAGTATAATCAAGCCATGATGGAATATCAGGTAAGGGTTCAAAATAAATAAAAAAAACCATATGAATTTTTACAACCGATGTTAAAAAATAAATGGTCAATAAATTGTTCAAAGTCAACATGTCATAATGGACAACATACAATAAGGTGTGAACATTACAATTATCATTTACCACACGTACACATTCTTTGACTAAACCGAACTATTTGTCAAACCTCTCTTCAACTACCAATTACTAAAAGGGTCTCAACTTGAAAAACATCATCTAGGATATTAAATATACTTGCAACATGTGATCTTGATTTTGATGCATTAGCAATAAGTTTAGCAAGCACTTACGGAGGGCATAATACACCATGACTAATATAATCATCAAATGTAACTCTTTGATCAATAAAATATTTATTAGTCCTGAAAAAAGTAATTTTCATTATAGTTGTTACAAGAAAACCATGAATATTTTTCAAGATATTTTTGAAAACCTCTAACAAATTAGTGGTCATATTTCTATAACAATAATCATCATCATATAAAAGTGTCCATCTCTTTTTCGTTTCAATCTCAAGCTATTTTTTGATTTGATGATTCATGTCAATCATATCATCATATATAGTTTTAAATTTCCATCTTGAAGGCTCTTGACAAATCTTATCTAATAATTTTTTCAATTCCATATTTTTGAATCTTTTGTTGAAGTTAATCATAAAATGACTAAAATAATGATGATGATACCCATCTAACTCGGTCCATATCCATGATATAACATTCTTAATTACCACATGTCTATATAAAATTATACACAATCCAATATATCTACTCGTGACATGTAGACGAATCAAATCTAAAAACCATGTTAAGTTACTATTTGTTTTTTCTTTAACCAAAGCATAATACAATATTTTTGCCTTGTACTTTCCATATAAGTGAGTGTTGTCAATCCTTATTAGTGGACAACAATATTGAAACCTCTAAATTGAAGGTCCAAATGCTATTACTTTTTCAAATATTCTTGTATCACCATCAACCATCTGATGACCTTACTCAACACTTGTACTACGATTTAATTCTTTTAGTTTTAATAGAATCCTAGGCAGCACTTGAAAAGACTCCTTATGTGATCCGAACAACTTCTTCAATATTTTCTATTTAGCCAACCAAGATTTTTTATTCGATATATCATATAAAAAGTCCCTAAGTTGCAATGTTAATACTTATTTCAACTTTTGACAATGATTAACATTATATTAGCAATAAAATCAGAGTCAATCGAATGGTGGTTTTGCATAACTATTGGATTGTGACATGTGTGAGGGTCTTTCAATTTTGAAATCTCAAATGAATCAAAATTCTTGTGATATCTCCCATGCAAATTCCATTGACATGATAGTTCATGCTTACATTGTAACTACAGATAAGTTGTGGTTGAACGGTATACTTTGTATTGAAGTGAATTTTTTTACATGTCACTACTTAATTGCATTGACTAAATCATTTTGATTCGAAACATTTATCCAACCTCTAACTTAGTGCTTAAGCTTAAACTCCTACAACTCTAAGCTTAGTCAAAGCTCATCATATGAGCAGACTCACTAGCATCTTTAAATTCAGGAACAAGTGGTCTCATTGTTTGGTTTATTGGCTCATCGACATGAAAATCATCTTCTTCATCACTCGGTTTAGATTCATTATAACAATATGGAGTCGTTACCATACCTAACCGAGGTTCTATATATACCATTTCTTGAATCGATGTTAGGTTCATTGCATCATTAATTGTCCTCAATGGATCTACTGTATATGATGATTTTTTGGTCATTTGATTGTAACTTGGGATCTAAGTCATCTCCAAACTCAAATAGTTTCCCGCTTTAGGATCTCTAATATTGCAACTCATTTGCAATAATCAACCCATCCATTGCATTGAAACTCATATCACTAGTAATGGGCATACCGCTATATCGACTTGGATGACCGTCATCCAACATCCTTCAATTAATATCAACATCAAATTCAGTCAAATCTCACTCAATTCCTCGACATACTCAATTTTTAAATTCATCAAATGAACTGTCTAGTCTCAAGTTATATAACTTGGCGCTTCCAACATGGTAAATGATACAATTATTGCTATCGATGGTTTTTCCACCATAATAACATAAAATTCCCACTATAGAAGATATGTTCTGGTAAAATCACAACAAAACACAATGGTAATTTGTCAATATAGCAAATTATTCAAGTTACATTAAAAAATTCAAAATCAACAAAATCATAAACTAAACCCTAACACTAACATAATCAACACAATATAATTCATCAATTTTTCTTTCTACATAAGACAATGTATACACATACTTAACTAATTTTATATCTAATTAATCTCAAGTTATATTTCAATTAGGAAAAATCAACAAAAACCCAAGCCTAAACCCTAAAACCCTTATCCTAAAAAATTCACAAATTAGCCAAGTAAAATAACAAATTAAGAGAGGGGAAGGTGAATATACCTTAAATTGGTTACGGTAGGTGGCAGTGATGACAATGATAGTGGGGAGAGATCGGTGGTTGCTACATGTGGATGGCTAAAGAGAGAACCGATGGATGAAAAAGAGAGAGAAATGTGAGGTCGATCGTGGGGAAGGGAGATAGACAATCTTTTTATGGTGGAGAGAGAGATCATTTGGCCTAAGTTGAGAGTAACGTAAGGAGAAGAGGAGAAGAAAATAAGTTAAGGGAAAATAAAAAAAAAAGGAAAATTATCTTCAAAATAATTAATTGGGTGGTCGCACGTGTAGTAAATGTGAGACCTATACGTTGCGTATTTACTACATGCACGATGACTACTTTTTCTGTGTTAGAGTGAGAATTATTTTCCCAACTATACTAATTTAAAAAATAAAAGTTAATGTAAAGAAAAAAAACTCAAAGTAAATATCTAATTTGAGAAATGATTCTACTTAAAAACTTGTTAACAAAAAATATATATTTGTATTGATGCTTGTTTAATAAAATAAATAGTGAATTTAGTGCTAGTACTGATCATACTCTAGTAGAATAAACTTAGTATGTAGGGAATGATATGCAGCAAAGTAAATCATTGGATATTAGTAATAAACAATACAAGGACAGTAATGTACTGTTAATTTGTAGATTAAAAAATAATAATTTTTTTGAAAGGTTACCAATGGTGCAACTTTTCAAAATATTTTTGTTTCACCACTGAGATTGTAGCAGCTTCGTTGTGCCACGTATACAAGCACTTTTAGTGACGTCAATATTTTTTTTAGTGTTATTTAATAATTTTGATGTATTTATATTAAAAATAAAATTAAAATTAAAATTAAAAAAAAATCAATTTAATATATTTTTAAACAAAAAAAATATTTTAAAAAAATATCATAAACTACATTATCAAACACACATCAGAAAATCTTGAAGCCCTACCCTTTTCAATTTGAGAGAGAGAGAGAGAGAGATAGCAATATATTATTTGGAAGGAATTTGAAGAAATATAATTAAAATCTTTGAGCAAGAGTTTTTGATTCATGTGATAATATGAAGATTTTTTAGGTTTGAAATATTATATTCAGTTCTATTACTAATGTTGTTTTTAAGAAATAATATATCTTCATTTAATATATAATAAAATAATTCTTATAAATACATGTTAAATGTAAAAGATATTATTTATTAATGAGTTAATTATGTGTAAGGAATTTGGAGAAATATAAATTATTTTTTTGTGCGAGAATTTTTGGTTCGTGTGATTATGTGAAGATTTATTACGTCTAAAATCCTACATTCGATTCTACTATTAGCTTTTTTTATAAAAAAAAAACTGATATATTTATTTTTAATTAATCTAATTCATGAAAATAATCAAAATCTTGATCTCAACAGCAATATGATGAATTTTTTTATAAATGTATGTGAATGTGAAGATATATATATATATAAAGAATCTCTCATTTCAATGCCCCCAGCAACGTGTGAGTAAATATTTATTTCCTGAATGAGAGAATTATTATTAATAACCTATAATAAAAGCAGTGAAAATTGTTATTTGAAGTCTTTTTCATTTTGATTATTAAAATATTTGAAAAACTTTTTTTTATTTTTTTTTATTTTAAAGTTTTTTTTTTAATTTCATCTTCGAACTTTAAATTTAATAGGTATTATACTTCATAATTTATTTTAATTTGCTTTCTATGGAGTTATCTCGGTCTTACGACTCAGGTCGCGAGTTTTGCGGGTTAACCATGTTGACTCGGGTTATTTTTTTGTTCTTTTTCGAATTAATTTTTTTCTCAACTTAATCCTTTAATATTGGGTTAATTGATAATTGAGCTTCATATTTTTTTTACTTGCTTTTCATAGGGTTATTATGATTTCATGATCCAGATTACGAATTGTGTAGGTCAACCATGTTGACTAGGGTTTTTTTTATCCTTTTTTTAGTTTAATATCTTTTTCAATTTTATCCTTTAACATTAGATTGATTGAGAATTGAACTTTATAATTTTTTTCGATTTATTTTCTATGAAGTTATCCCGGTCTCTTGAACCGGGTTTGACAAGTTAACCTATGTTGACTCGGATTTTTTTTCATCCTTCTTTTTATTTGAGTTTTTTTCAATTTAATCTTTCAACATTTGGTTGATTGAGAATTGAGTTTCATAATTTTTTTTAATTTTCTTTCTATGAGGTTATTACGGTCTTATGACACAAGTCATGAGTTAGGTCGGTTGAGTCAGTCTTTTTGTTCTTTTTTTAGTTGATTTTTTTTTGTTGTTATTTTCATCATTCAATATTGTATTGATTTTAAATTAGGATTTATAATTTTTTTTTGTTTGCGTTCTATAAAGATATCCGGTATCATGACCTAGGTTAACTTGAGTGGTTTTTTGTGTTTTTTTAATTTCATTCCTTAACATCGGGTCAATCGAGAATTAAGCTTTATAATTTGTTTTGATTTACTTTCTATGGTATTGTCCCGGTCTTATGACCTATGTTTGACATGTTAATTTAGATTGATTTGACTTATTTTTTTAGTTGAATTTTGTTTTCAATTTCATTCTTTAACATTGGGTTAATTGATAACTAGGTTTAATAATTATTTTTTATTATCTTTCTATAGGGTTATCACGATCTTATGACTTGATTAACAAATTTGACAAATTAACCCGAGTTAATCTGAGTTGATCTAATATGTTGTCATTTTAATATTAAAAAAATTATCAGTTTGATTTTTTTAAGTTAAACTATGTTTTATCGATCGTTCGAGATGTTTTTAAACCTGTCAAGTTGATCGAGCCACATCAGGTCAATCTCAATATAGTTTAATTTTTTCTATTAAAAAACACATTAACAACTCTTGGATATTTTTTTACATTAAAAAAGATTTGATCTGACCTGCAATATAGCATGGGCAATGATCTAGTACATAAGACTAAATCATTCAGTAAAAGCCAGGATCTTGCCTCGTGCTATTCTGTAGGTCGAACCAATTTTTTTAACGCAAAGAAAATGTTGATGACCAAAAAATCCAAGGGCATGGATTCAAAATTGTTTTTGACATTATGACATATTAAATCAATTCAGGTAAATCATAATTAACTTGTTGAACCCATGGCCTAGGTCTTAAAATCATGATAACCCTATAAAAAATAAATTGAAACTAATTAATCATATAACAAAGACTAATTTAAAATATTTTTTTTAAAAAAAATATTGTGAGATGAAAATATATTGGATCGACCTTTATTTCATAACTTAACCCGTCAAACTTGTGATTTAGGTTATATAACTCTATTGGGTTAAATAATTTACAATTTAAATTTTGTTTTACCTAAATATGATAAAAACTAGAGATGTTTTTTTTTAAAAAAAAAAAATTAAATGATAAAATTTAAAAAAAAGATGATAAAATTGGATAAATCTGGGATTTGTAGCTTAATCGACAAACTCGTGACTTATGTCATGTAATTTATTGAGTTTTATAATTTTGTTTTATAAATTTATATTTTTTCTAAATATATGAAAACAAAAATAGAGGATTTTTTTTATTTTTAAGATTAAATGATGTAATTGAAATTAAGAACAATTGAAGGATAAAATGCTCTTTTTTTTTTTTTAAAAGGTTATGCTTAGGTGGCTTCACACCCCTGAGCCTTAAAGAAAGAAGAACCAAGCGTGTGGACCTTTGTCCTAGGTCTAGTGCCAAAACCCTTCCTTTTTTTTTTTTTTTTTTTTTGCAAGGGTGGACAAATTTCTTTTTTTTATAAAAAAGATAGGAGATGCGTCTCCTGTTTTATCCATTTTGGGTGACCAAAAAATCATTAATTGTTTTTTTTGGGTGAAAACCCAATTTTGATCTATTCTTGCATAAAACACACTTATATGACATTTTTATAACATCAAAAAAACTAATTTATCAATTAAAAAAGCCCAAACAATGGTTCAAGAATACAAAATTAAATTGGATAAAAATTTTATTTTTTGGTTTTGATATTTGGTTTTAGTCAATATTGAAGTTCAAAACAACCAATATCAAACTTTTTTTTTGTTGAAAGGAACTCATTAATATTAATATCAATTTTTTTTATATTTAAAATTAATATTAATCGATAATCTTTTCTATCTTTGCTCGAATTCAACGAGTTCCTTTTTATTCTTTCAAATTCAAGGTCTGAAATTTTTTTTTTGAATCATAATTGATTTTTAAAAAATTATATGAATTGTGAAGGTTGAAAGGAGAAAAGAGAGGGATACAATAAATTTTTGAATAAAAATTTAATTGATAATAAAATCACTCTGTGTTCTATATTTTATTCTCTTTTATTTTGATTTACCTCAAATTATTCCTATATATATTTTTTTTGCATATAGAGATGCAATCTAAAAAAATTAATAACCTAGATGTTTGAGTATATGTTATAAATATAAATTATAATTCAGTTACCATAATTTGTTTTTTTTTTACTCACAATAATGATGTAAAATAACATCGTGGAAAAACTCACCCGTAAAATTGTGTGTGTGTGTGTGTGTGTGTGTGTGTGTGTGTGGGATCAAGAAGCTAGTGTCGTGTTGCAAAACGGACTCTTTCCATTTGTCTTTTATGTTTGTTTTATGCCTTGCCTCTCGTAATTATCTACAAGCCGGAGTGGAATGTGATCGAACCCCCAGCTTCAGCTTCTGTGTCGATCCCCTCTTTTCTTATAACCTCAATCCTCACGCTTTTTGCATGAACAGTAGAAAAAGAAAGAAACTCGTGCTTTGCAAGGACTGGTATGCGACGCTAGTTTTGCTTGATCCAAAGTAGTTTACAAACTTTACATGAAAACTAAACTACCCCAGTTGGGAAAAACGCATGTCAATTGCCGCTTTGGAAGTATCTTGGTTTCTGTGTCACGTTGAAAATGCAGTCTCAATGATTTTGTCTATGCGGAATTTTGATGGGTTTGTGGCTATGGAATGTTGTGTTAAACAAGGTGGAGGGTTTTAGATTATTTTTTTTTTGGTAATTTTCTGGTGGTGTAAGGTACAGATATGAATGAGAAAGTATTTTCGTCAGTTGTGGTTGCTGGGAAAGTGGTGGTGGTTGCTGTTAAGGCGTCAAAAGAGATACCAAGGAGTGCTTTGGTGTGGGCTTTGACTCATGTTGTTCAACCTGGGGACTTCATTAAATTGCTGGTTGTCATCCCTGCTCACTCTGAGAGTAATGCTCTTTCTTTCTTTCTTCCTCCCTCCCCACATAATCATTAGAAACATTCTAATATTGATGGTTTAGCAATAAATGCCTTTTCCTTTGTTTGCTGGGCTTCATTTCATGTGATACTTAGACTAATATCTTTGTGAATAAAGGATTCTTCTTGAATGAATTTGGTGGACATGCCACATAATTATGTTGCTAATAAATTCTGCATCACTGATATATAGCCTTTGTCCATCTTGCGATAATTTATTTCTTAACACGAGAAATAGCAGAACACAGATGATCTTCAGATTTAGATGGCCCGATGAAAAGTTTGTTAGAGCTTAGGAACTTCATCTTGTCTTTTAAATCCTTCAATTCCAAAATTTTAGTAAAGGGAACATACGCATAACTTAGGATGTCAAATTATCTTGATTTACTAACTGGAATGCCAAATCCAATATTGGTTCTTTACTTCATTTTCCGGTCTCAAGGTGTTAAGTGTTAACAGACCTTCTAGTAAACCTACAAAAGACAGCATAGTTATATCGGACCAGCTACTTGCCAATGTTGAACTTAAATTCTCAGTAATAAGCTTGACTATACATTGAATCTAATCAAACATTTTGCGATGTTGAGTTGAGGACCTGTGGTGTTTATTTTCTCACTTTCGTCTATGTCCATTTATACTGACTTCAAGGTTGACATTGGTGACTGATGTGGATGAAATATTATTTTCCAGGTAAAAAGTTGTGGGGATTCTCAAGATTAACCAGTGACTGCACTACTGGTCACTGGAAGTCCCAATCAGGAACCTGGTTAGATCAAAAAGACTATGTTTCGGATTTGTTCTCTGAAATGATGCTTCAACTCCATCATGTTTATGACCCTGAGAAGGTGCATTAATTACTTTTTCAGAATTAAGTTTTAACATTCTCCCTTCTTGTATTGAGTCTTTTCCACCTTTTGATTTGTCTGAACAGATAAAAATCAGGGTAAAAGTTGTTTCTAGCTCATCTTCTGGAGTTGTGGCTGCTGAAGTGAAGAAGGCTCAATCTAACTGGATTATATTGGACAAGTAATAAAAATAATGTAAACCTTATTTTCTTGCATGCTAAAACATGGACATTGTTTCTTGGAAAACTTTTGCATATTAGAATCATAGCTTGCAACTTCATGGTAGTTGATATCACAATCGTTATTATGATCTTACCTCTATGGACATTCAAAAACCTTATAGCAGAGATATTGGTGATATTTCCACTTATTCTACCTGTTCAGTTAACAGCCACTCATGTTTCTTGACAGACATCTGAAGCATGAGGAGAAAAGCTGCATGGGAGAGCTAAAATGCAATGTTGTGGTTATGAAACGTTCTGGAGCAAAGGTTCTCCGTTTGAATTTGATTGGATCACCAATGATGGAACCCCAGATGCCTTTGTCATTTCCATTCAATATAGAAGAAACTTCAAAAGACTTTGACAGTAAGCATGAACAGCTAGATGTACTGAGAGGGCCATTTGTGACTCCTGCAAGTAGTCCAGAGCATGAATCATCATTGACTCCAACAGATGTTGGAACATCATCAGTGTCAAGCTCAGATCCAGGGACTTCACCATTATTTCTCTCAGAAATTTATGGGAATCAGAAGAAAGAGCATTCATATATTACTGAAGGAAATTTAAGCCTTTACGAATCTGACTCTGATTCGAATACTGAAAAGCTGGCTCCTTCATCAACAAGGTTATATTTCCAGCCATGGATGGATGACATTCTTAGTTCTAGTGGTGAACTTACAAAAAATCTGGTGGAGGGTTTCAATAGGCCAAATGATACCAATCTGGCTTCCACATATAAAAACATGCTGGAGAATTTATCTAAGCTTGACCGAGAACCTGACATTGGAGTGCTGAATTACAGGACTGATCTCAACTTAAGCAAAAGTGTTAGAAAAGCAATTTCCTTGTCCACAAATGCTCCTCTTGATCCTCCTCCATTGTGTTCAGTATGTCGACACAAGACTCCCATATTTGGAAGTCCTCCTAAGTGGTTTACTTATGCTGAACTGGAACATGCTACAGATGGATTTTCACAAGAAAATTTCTTAGCCACAGGAGGATTTGGTTCTGTTCATCGAGGAATGCTAACGAATGGCCAGGTGGTTGCTGTAAAGCAAAACAAATTGGCTAGTTCTCAAGGTGATATAGAGTTCTGCTCTGAAGTTGAGGTTTTAAGTTGTGCACAACATAGAAATGTAGTGACATTAATTGGATTCTGTGTGGAGGACGGAAGAAGATTGCTGGTTTATGAATACATTTGCAATGGCTCTTTGGATTTACATCTTTTTGGTGAGTTCTCGTACAATAAGTGCGATATCACTAGAAGTAAAATGATTTACCGAGCTCACCTGGCTTATCAATTTCCAACAATCATGGCATCACTTGGTCTGGAAATTTCCCTTGATAGACATAACAATCCCATTAGAAATGAAATGTGCTACCCTTGTTTTTATGTAATTGTAAAAATTGATTTACTAATAAATCCTCTCATTTCTGTGGGAAAGATGGTTAACTGAACTGTGTTAAATTTTTAAGGATGTGATCAAGATCTGTTGAAATGGCCTGTACGACAAAAAATCGCAGTTGGAACGGCAAGGGGGTTGAGATACCTTCATGAAGAATGTAGAGTCGGCTGTATTGTCCATCGTGATATGAGGCCGAACAATATCCTCGTCACCCATGATTTTGAACCATTAGTATGTCATGTTCTTATATGTCTCTATGACCTCATTGCTAGCTTTCTGTTGTTGATCACCATTCTTCTCATCACAGTACAGTTTTCTTCTGTTTTAATTCATGTTTCATGAAATACCTGTCAATTTTTTGCTTGTTCAATTGATGTTTGATCTGGCTTCCATTTTTTGTATGTCAGGTTGGAGATTTTGGACTGGCAAGGTGGCAGCCAAATGGAGACATTGGGGTTGAAACAAGAATAATTGGAACATTTGGGTAAGATTATACCTATTTTTTCTTTTCATCTTTTGTATCTACTAATTATTAGAAATTAAGTGCAAAATCCCTGCCTTCATTCAGGTATTTGGCTCCAGAATATGCTCAAAGAGGCCAAATCACAGAAAAATCGGATATCTACTCATTCGGGGTAGTATTGGTGGAACTAATTACAGGACGGAAAGCTGTTGACATAAACCGACCCAAAGGCCAACAGTGCCTAACTGAATGGGTAGCAGTTCGAGAACTCTTGTTTTAAATATGTGAAAATCTAACGTAGTGGTTAAATTCCATGAATTTTTTTATGAAGATGTTTTAACCTGTTTTGTTAAAAGACAGAATGAATTGTTCTCTGGTTTGCCTTGTCTCTTGTTAATTGCTTATCTCATTAAATCTGGAGCAGGCACGTCCACTCCTAGAAAAGCATGCTATTCATGAACTGGTTGATCCACGCTTAAGTAACTGCTATTCAGAGCCAGAGGTCCATAACATGTTGCAATGTGCCTCATCATGCATACAGCAGGATCCTCATTCAAGGCCTCGCATGTCACAGGTAATTACAAAAGTTCTAGAGAATGAACTGCATTTCTATATTGTATATCACAAGGTGCTGAGGCATTTGCTGGTTGTTTCATGTATTGAATTGCCAATACGCATCAATTTCCATTTCCATTACACGTCTTCCATTGTATCCCATAATTTTTGTGCGATGAGCAGATTTATTTCATAACCATGTCAACGCTTACAAATAGGAAAGAAATTGCCTGCTATTAAGCATGCATTGCCTTTGATTGAACTAGTATCACAACACCGCTTGATGGGAGGATGCACCTGGTTAAATGATAATGAGACCACTAATTTATGGTGAGAATCACTTGCACTGGCCAACACAGAAGGCGCACCTGGCTGTTTCTTGGTGTTAGTTCCACATTGTCAAGTTAATCATTTGATTCACAACCCAGGAATGACCAACGATGACTTCTTGAACAAGCATTTTCTGTAGCCAATTCTTAATCAAGTTGAAATAAATGATTTACTGCTGAGCTGCAGACAATGCTTGAAAAGTAGCAGAAAAAGAAGTAATGAGGAAACTGATGGCATCGACTTGCAGTCTTCGTCAAAAGGAGCTTTTAGGTTAATTTGGAGCCAAATTTTGATAAAAGTTAGTTCCCTGGATGCTTCTATTAGTAGTTGGCGTACAGCATTCACTGATAAGAAGTTGCTGCACTCAATGTTCAGCCATCTGCATTCACAACTAAAATAATTCATCGTCAGACCTTGCCAGTACTACTGGATAGTATATATAGGAGAGTGAATGATAGAGCTTATCCAATGAACGGTGCTTCAGTTCATGTTGCTTAATTACTGTTGTTACTGCATATGATCATGCATAACTTGATAATTAACAGATAGATGTACTTACTACAAATCATATGCGCGCCCGCCGTGTGTGTATATATTATTTTGGTTGTTTGTAAAGGTGCTCCGGATGTTGGAAGCTGGTGACATTGTCATGAATTCAACAAATCTCATAGATATTTCACAGAAAGCACCAGTGTAAGGAGGCAACAAGGAGAAGGGAGGGGAAGCTAGTTTTTTGGCAGGTCATTGGAGTGGCATTAGAGAAGAGTTCTAATTTACTGCATACCAGTTAAAACTCTCACTCCTTAGCTCGTCCTGATTTAAAATGAAGAACTCATTGTATTATTTTTATTTTTATTTTTATTTTTATTTTTATTTTTATTTTCTGGATGTATAGCGGTACGCAAAGGCTGCGAAATTTGTCATGTATGTGCTATTTTCTCTAGTAATTCATTTTTATGTTCTGAGTTCAGACAAGTAGGGGTGAACTCATGATATAAATGCATAAACGAGAAACTCAAAATACAAGGGAGTAATATGACAACACACGCACGCGCGCGCGCGCGCGCGCGCACACACACGAGGTAGTGAGCGAGTAAGACCATATTTAGCAAGATTTTTGCAAATTAGTTTAAGAAATTTTACAACTTTTGACTGTTATAAATATATTTGATTATAAATAATTTTTAACTTAAAATTACAAAATTGAGACAAGATTCTGAGTTAATAAAAAAATTGGAATCTTTAACTTTTAATTTATGAATTCTGACTAGTACATGAATTGTTAGGTTTCTTAAAATATATGAACTCAGCAGAATTAGAAATTAAAATTTTTTTTTTTAAAAAAAGTTCTAATGATCCTGTTAAATAATTTAGGGATGTTTAGACTGTGTGTGAAGATTATTTTAACATTAAGTTTTTGTTCAGGAGGTATAATTAATTTTTTTAAATTGAGTTGTTACAAATTATAAATCATTTAAATATCTAGTTTTTAATAGTAATTCATACGGATTATTGGTGGGAAATTTTCTAAATTATTTTTTTTAAAAAAGATCGCTATGACTTTGAATGTTATATCTTTTTTTTGTATCTCAAGTGTTTTTCTGTCGTGTTTTTTATAATTTACATAGTTTTTTTTTTTATATAAATAAACATACATAAACACGAGATATAACATTCTATTTATAAAATGACACAATATCAATTTGTCTCTTGAATTATATCATATTATTTTACGATAATTTTAAAAATTTATTCAACGAAGATTTTACTTGATTTTTCCAGATTTAGAATTCTAATCTACTATATTAATTACATTTTAGTCTTTAATTTTTAAAATTTATTTTCAATTAAAGTGTTATTGATTAATTATCTCATTTTAATTTTTGACCAACTATTTTTTTGTATGAGATCTATATTAGGTTTTTTAATATGTTGGTTCAAATATAAATTATAACTCTAAATAAAATAATATAAAATAATTTAATTTATTATTAATTCAACAAATTGATTAATTTATATTTGAAGATAAAATACAATATATTATTTTTAATTTTAATTATCATTCATTTATATTGTTAGTATTAGATATTATTATCCAAAAAAAAACAAATAATTCCTACAATTAATAAAATACAGGTATATTTTTGTGAGTTCAATTAATATAGAAAGCTGTTTGGAATTTTTGAAATTGAATTCAATTTAAAGATGAAATCAATTTATGTGTTTGAAAAGGGCATTGATTTGAATTCATAATCAATAGACAAAAAAGCTGGGCAGGAATTGATTTATGAAAACACCAGGTCTGAGAACTCGATCGACTTCCATCAGGTACATCCAGTCTGCAAAAAAAAAAGAAGCAACTTTCAAGAAATTAAATGTGGTTTAAACATGAAGGGACTATTTAATTCATTGTCTAAAACTTGAGGAACTGATTTATAGCTTGAGGAGTGGCAGAATTACACTCCTAATTTCCCTCCGAACGTATCCAGTTCATCATCGTCATCGATGGCGGCAGCTACAAATTCCATCCTCCTCAAACTCAAACCCAAAATAAAAATAAAAATCTGCAATCCACTTTTTGGCTATCCTCGCAGTAGCAGTAGTGCTTCACCCTCTATCCCACACTTGTTCTCCACAACAACACTCCCATGTGATGCCTCTCTCTTTCTTCAATTTAATTAATAAATACTCTTACTCTACTGTTTGCAACAACTTAGTTGTATTCCTTTTGGTTTGTGATCGTAGAAGCAGATGCAGATGCTGATTCTGATTGTTCAAGCGAGATTAAAGCCACCGCAGACGCAAACCCTAACTTCATTCACCCCTCCGCCGACGTCCACCCTAACGCTATCATTGGCCACGTAAACAATCTCATCAGTGAAGCATGCTGATAATTCTGCCACTGCTTTTTTTTTTTTTTTTTTGCTCTTATTTTAGTTCTACAAACAAATTATTATTATTTGTGTAGGGTGTTTCAGTTGGTCCATTTTGCACAATCGGGTCTTCAGTAAAGCTTGGAAATGGATGTCGATTATATCCTGGAAGCCATGTTTTCGGAAATACTGAGATTGGGGATCACTGTCTTTTGATGCCGTCAGTTCACTTCAACAATCACTGATTAATTACTGTTACTATGTGGATATATATATTATTTTTTTTTCTGAAAAAAAGAAGCAATAAATTTTGTGTTAGGCAGTGGAGCTGTGGTTGGTGATCATCTTCCTGGACGTACAGTTTTGGGATGCAATAATGTTATCGGTCATCATGCTGTCATCGGTGTCAAATGCCAGGATTTGAAATACAAGGTTCATTTTCCTGCTAATTTTTTAATCTCATTTATCACCAAAATTATATTTGTGAAGCAATATTCATTATTTATGAAGCATTTTTTTAGACATTTAGTGATCTTCAACTTTTTTTATTTGGGGCTACTTTTTTTGTGTATACATCTATCTTTTGCTTATTAGTTATGATTATGGATATGCCTGTATATTACATTACATGTACAAACTATGATCTTATTTTTTATTTAGAAATACTCTTTGCTGGATAAAACTTTACTACAATGTTTATGTTATTATGAATGACCTTATCCTTTAGCTATTCTCTGTCTCCTTTGCTTGCTGATCAAAAAGCTGTCATACAACTCTGTCAATGCTGATTGTTATGGAAATTTTATGTCATGATTATTGTGTCTTGTTTCTTTTTAAGGAAAAAAGAAGAAGAAACTCAATCACTTGGATTGATAAAGCAATTTTGTAATAATGAACTTTTGTATATTGGCATCTATGTATTATATATCCTATCTTTTTATTTGGCGTTTGATCTTGATAACTTTTGAGTTAGATTAGACTGCTACGGCACTGCTGTCTTATTCAGACAAAATTGCACATAAACATGAAGATACTGCCATATTTCTGTTCAATCTTCATCGACTTTTATTTGTCATAACTGTTATTATTTTTGTTCAATGTTGATTACCATGGATATACTTGCACATATATAGAAGCTCAAATTTGAATTTTAAATGGGCTTTCGCTGTTTTTTGAACAAGACAGTTAATTCTTTTTTTTTTTTTTTTTTGGATTTAGCCAGGGGATGAATGTTTTCTTCACATTGGAGACAATAACGAGATTAGAGAACATACTTCAATTCACCGATCTTCAAAATCAAGTGATAAAACGGTTCGGCAATGATGCTAGTAGTATTTTATGCAAAATGGTCATACTTATGTGAAGTTTAAATTGATCAAATTTTGACTAGTATTTTCTATGTAGGTTATTGGTGATAACAATCTTATCATGGGCTCCTGTCATATTGCTCATGACTGCAATATTGGCAACAATAACATTTTTGCTAACAATACTCTTCTAGCAGGCCATGTTGTTGTGGAAGTAAGTTCTTGTCTTTAGATATTATGGTCAGGGTTGATAGCCCCATTCTTTATAGTTATATCTTATATGTCATGCTTGATTCAAGTGCTGCACATGTAGGATTACACTCACACCGCTGGAGCCATTGTTGTTCATCAATTTTGCCATATTGGTTCCTTTTCTTTTGTTGGTGGTGGATCTGTGGTATGATCTTTTCCTTTCATCTGGGTTTTAATTATCATTTTGTAAAGCCTTCTTGCGTGAAAGGGAACCTAACATGGATGTTGGTTGTCCAACATGGAAATGTAGCCAATGTCTGATCAATGATCTTGATACATATTAATGTCTGAAACAGCCAAACAATGCTAAAATTCTGGTTTCCTTGATGCATAACCATGTCCTAGCTTCATGTAGTACCTGACCTGAGCATGCGTTTAGTAGTCTATAACCAGCACGGAATTTTGATGTTATTTACTTGTATCATATGCCTGAAGGTTTCACAAGATGTCCCAAAGTACACGATGGTGGTTGGAGAAAGAGCTGAGCTTTGCGGTTTGAATTTGGAAGGTCTTCGGCGTAATGGATTCACAGCCACAGAGGTTGGAATTTATTGAACTTTCATTTTGATGGATTTAATTAAGCTTACAGATAACCTACTTTTAATGTAAAAAATAGTTTCAAAATTTTTGGTGTGATTTACAAATTCCAATGCATTCTTGGATGTGGTTTACTTAGCTGCAAATCTAACTCCAAACACAGCAATATGCACTTGTGCGTGCATGCACACACTCTCTGACACACTCATATTTTGCATAGATGGATGCTTTGGCAAATGTCTGATTTGAATTATGGTATTTGTATGGTATACTTATAGCGTAACATATGAAGTTCTCTTTTGTGTAATTGTTATCGTGGTTGCTGCACTTCTCTGTAACAATTTTGGTGATCATCTGATCACCTCCATCCTTCTCCACTCTTCTGCCAATAATTATTGATGGCATGATTGAGTCTAAAACCATCAAAACGTGCACCTTCATCCTGGTGGGTAACACATAAAACTTATGTCTCAACAACTTTGTCAGCCATTTTTGGGTGAACAACGAAATTTCAGTTCCAAAGCTGTTGCATCTATTTGCATCTTTTGTTTCCCAACACCTCACTTCACTCCCATTTTTATACCAATCACCATTTGCATCCAGCATGCACGCACTTCTTGTCCATTTCATTAATGATCACTTAACTTTTCAGCTACCAACTTACACTGAATGCTTTTGATAGCAGGACTGATTCTGCGTCCATCTAAACAAGGTGCAATCATGTGAATACCAATATGTAAAACATTTTTTTGGTTGCTTTTACTTATCCATTCATTCATTCATTCATTCATTCATTATTGTTGTTATTATTATTATTATTATTATTTTTTTTGGGGGGGGGGGTGTTGTTCTAGATACCATTGTTTTCTTTACAAATTTGTCTCTAATAAAGCTTGACTCTCTCTCTCTCTCTCTCTCTCTCTCTTTTCATTCTTTAGCATATAATTTCTGGCTCCTTTCATTCTTGAAACTCCCTGTGAACCTTTCTAACATACATAGTGTTGTCGATAATTTTTATTTATTAATGTTGTGATTTGCTGCTACAAATTTCACCTCATTTCCTGCAACCTTCAACCTTCTGCAATGGTGTAAATTGTTTAATAATTGGGAAAAGTATTAATCTTCCCATTTCCTTCAATCTTTCTATTTCATTCACTCTAAGAATAGAGTGAGTGAGTGCGTTGGCCAATATTGTATGGTTAGACACCTGAGCTCCCATGCCATATTTATGCTATTATATAAAAAAGTTGATCAAATTGGCTTATATATACTTCATGGGTGCATTGGCATCCAAGAAGTATAAATTGTGGTACTAAGGAGAGCTCTCATCTCTTATTAAACTTATGCATGCCTCTTGTTGTTTGAGGATGTGTCAGGCTGTCATTTGAAATCTTTTCACATTTAAACTGTTTGGTCCCAAAAAATTCAAATATTTTTTTTTGCTAAAATTTAATATGGTTTGTATATTTTGGATTGTTTTGATGTGCTGATGTCAAAAATAATTTTTAAAAAATAAAAAAACATCATTAGCATGCATTGCGGCACAAAAAGTTATTTGAAAAGCAACCGCTACCACATTGCCAAACACATTCAAAATTCTTAACCATTTAAGATATAGATTTGGTAAATTCTGCTTTTCTGAATAATGAACCTTATATTTCCAATATTTTTCACCGACATCTTTACCTGCTTAATATTTTGAATTAATCTCTACGCCCCCTTTCCTTTTTCTGTCACATAAATGATTAAATTGTATATTTTTGGTCAATGATCTAGATTAAAAGTTTGAGAACAGCTTACAGAAACATATTCATGCCTGTTGATTCTAATTCTACAAGTTTTGAAGAACGCATTACCAAAGTGGTATTACCCCTCTCTCTCTCTCCTGCATATGCAAAGCACACATGAGATATTTAATTTTAATACTTAATTAAAGAAAATGAATTGTACAGGAAGAGGACAAAGAACTGGGTAAGATAACTGCTGTATGTACCATGATACAGTCTCTTCGTGATTCTTTTGCTCAAAATCGCCGTGGAATATGCAAGTTCAGATATTTCAGTGGCTCTTGAAGCCTTTCTTTTGTGAGTTTCTACCCTCTTTTTTCCATTGGAAAGGATTTTTCTCTCCATGAAATATGCTTTCTTTGTAAAAAAAAAACGAGTGAATATCACACTATCCATGTCTTTGCCGACATGGACCAGAATGAGTTACATAGCAAACAGTCTAAACACTGCAATGTCCTCTTGGTATTCAAGTTACTAAAATATTAAGGTCTTTTAATGTAGCATCACACTTTCATTTTTGCAGAATATGAATTGTTTGGACATCTTACCTTTGCAGATTAACTACTGTTGTACTCTCAAGCCGGTAAAGACTTGATTTTAGTATGAAAGCAGAGAACCGTGCCGAGCTTCTTAAGGTATAGATTGTTACATGGACTTAATTTTTAGAAGTCTTGAAAGATAGCTGTAGATTTTAAATGTACCATGGAGAAGGTGCAGGCTCAGAATATTAGGCAGAATACACTGAAGAATTTTGTGTATTTTTTGAAGGAAACATGTTTGTGATTTATTTCACACCACGAGGTATTCTGATCATATTGAGTTGTTAAGACTATGAAGTTATGCATTATTTGAAGAAGCTCACTGATTCTTCCTGGTTAATAGAGAAAAAATGGTGTTCCATGCTTTCTGTTCCTTTATGGATCGTATGGTATGATGGTACAAATTTAGGGATTTTACAAGAGAAATTCTATTTTATAGATCGTATGGTCTGGTTAATAGATGAAATTCGTATAGATCGTGCCTTCGATCGGTCATAGAGTGACATATAATGACTGATCGAATTCATATTGAAATATATTATGGCATCGTGGAATTTCCCTGGGTTTATATGCAAAACAATTGGGTTAGACTCACATGTGATTAATTTGAGTGGTTGTTGGGGTCCCCTGTTTGCATTTGACCCTTTTAATGACCTTGCTCATCCTTCACCCGTTTTTCACGCAAATTAACTATAGTTAATTGATATTAATTTTTTTTTTGGTTAAAAGGATTTTGAATTTGAATAATTGTTTTAAGGCTGAGTTATCATAGATCACAAGCCGTTCAAGTGTCCGGTCTCTAACGATAATCTAAATGAACCACCAATAAGAAATCTCTTATACTTTTTCAAGAGAGGGGTTGCTATATTTTTTTATATTAACTTTTTTTTTTTTGGTGTTTTAGGTGTTTTTATGCCGTGCCTTACTCACCAGAAAATACGAAACATAACTTTCTATTTATAGAAAAATTTAAAAACCTTATAAATAAAAAAATATCAAATTTCTCCTTAAATAATATCACATATATTATTTTAGAATAATTTTAGAAATTTATTCAATCAAGTTTTTACTTGATTTTTTTTCTAGGTCTAGAATTATAATCCTTATATTAATTACATTTTAGTTTTTAATTTCTAAAATCTATTTGCAATCAAGTCATGCTTGATTAATCATTCAATTTTAATTTCAATAGCTAGACATTAGGTTCTTTAATAGTTGTTCTAAATATAAATCATAATCTTAAATAAAATAAGATTAAATAAATTAAACAATTTATTTTTTATCAATTCAACAATTGATTGATTTATATTTGAAGATCAAATACAATGTCTAGCAACATGTCATGATCCCTCAAATATTAAGAAAGTCATAAGTTGTTCGACTTAATCTTTCAGTGACTAGTTTTTTAGTGTAATTATTATCCTTTTATCATGAATGTCTCGATTTAGACATTATAGCATGAAGTATGTCTATTTTGTTAAATCATATTAGTTCTCAACATTATAGTTATTAATTCTTTGAATAAGATTTTGAAACTCTTTTCAAAACTAATTACATCTTGGCCAAAAATTTCACAATCAATACTATTTGAGAACAAATGAAACATTTTCTTTAATTCATCTAGGGTCACGAATCCTATCTTGATTACTCAAATACTTTCATATAATTTATGATATATTTAATATCTGTCTGTTTGCTACATTTGATTAGGACAACACGTGGTCATGATCAAAGCATAACACTCCTTATCTAAGATAACTTAATGATCTCAAATCTAAGGATCACTTACATAACTGTTATGTGAGCCTTTTCATCAATATATGTGAACTCTTCATATGAAATTCTCATGTGAGTCATTTCAGTGTACACGTCATCTGACTAGCACTTACATATTAATTCCAAGTATCTCTCATATCTTAGTTTATGAGATTAATTGCTTCCTTTCATAAAGGAAAGAATATAATATGTACCGGTCTCAACAATTCTAATTAATATATAATCTTAATAGAACATTGATCAGAAACATTTAAGAACAATGCTTTGATGAAATATGAATCTTATAATTATAACAACTTTATAATTTCCTTTACAAAATATTTTTGTTGAATGAACTTTATCTTTACTCTAGATTCATTAATTAAACATTAGATTCACCAATCAAATATAAATGAATACTAAAGATAATGAAAGGTTTTTTTAATACTAAATATGTTTTACATGAATAGAATCAGTGTTATGTGTAACCAACCAAGTGACTGCATAATATATTCATTAACAACTGCTTCTTTTCACAAAAAAAAAAAACACATAAGTCATAAAGTTTAACCATAATTCAAACCATTATTTTGTTTATGATATCTAAAGAATAAATAACTATGCTAATCTTGCTTTTAAGGTTTTTGTTTTTTTTAACATTAGATCTTTTGTTCATATATATGTTGCCTTAGATAATAGGAGTTTGGTTATGGTAAAAAAATTTATAAAAAATAATGGATCTTTTACTTATGTTTTTGCTATATTAAACGTTCTTTATTTGATTTATGAGGGTTACAATGCAGACCAATAAAATTTAAAAAATAGAACTATGCATGCACATGCTCTCCATCGAGTTTATGATAAAAGTTTTAGTGATGTTAGAAAGCTCAACCATAATTCGAACTATAAATTCGTATCTAATCTTGCAAAAACAAATAACTAAGTTAATCTCGCTCTTATGTTTTTTTTTATAGCATTAGATCTTTCATATATGTTTATGTTTCATTGGATAATGAGTTAGAACTATTAGTGAATACACGTTGTATCCAATCAGTTGGATACATGTAGCACTGGTTTTATTCATGTAAAACATATTTATTACTAATAAAGGTTTTCTTTATTTTTAACTAAGTATATGACAAATGTATAATTTGTCAACAAGTAAAGGTGGAACATCAATATGGTGAAGTCAAAATAAAAAAATGAGGCAAAAAAAAAAGAGTACAACCCCTAGGGTCGATTAAATGAAAAAAATTGGAAGCTTTGATAGTTGGTATTTAATTATAAAAAATACTAAAACAATTGAGAGATTGTGCAATCATGTGTTTTGGAAAATCTTAATTGAAAAAAAAATGATGAAGTGGAAATTGTCATAAAAAACTAAGTTATGGTTCCCGAGGTTATAAGAATTTATGGTAATGAATTAATCTTGTTTTTGATAGGGAATATCTCGGCAGCCAGACCATAAGGCGGATATGGTGTTGAGATGTCACACACCGTAGGTAGGTGCCTTACACCTATACTTTGAAATCTTTGCACTAATAGAATTGTTAGATTTACTTCCTCTTGTTTCTTGTATTAGTATGGAAAATCGTTAAATAAATAGGGAAAAGAAAGAAAAGAGATAAATGGAAAACTTGATTAGCTATTCTTGATATGAAAGCTAACAGTAAGGGGTTTTTTGACATTGGTATTTTTGAATGTTAAGTAAATGTATTCATAAAAGACTTAATTAGCTATCCCGAGATTCAAAAAGTTAATGATATCAATGGATTGTATTGATATTTACATTTACTCAAATTTGATTTGTCAATCCTGATAAATGAGACTAATGAAGTTCATTAGTATAGACATAACTACCCAAAGGATGGAAAATAAAAGAAAAATGAATTTGATTAGCTTTCTGGGACAATGGGGAAAGTTAATGATGTCAAGGTGGAAACTTGGCATCAACATTCCTTAAAGTTTATGATTAGCTAACCAATGAAATGATAGCTAATGATATCAATGAGTTAGTTTCAACATTTTATTAATTAACCATTCATTAGATGATGATTAATGATATCAGTTTGAAATTAATATCAACATTAAGAAAATTATTCAAGTTATGGATATCTAATAATATGATGATGTTAATATGGGAAGTTAAATAAAAAAGAATCAATATATGATAAGAAATGTTTAATTTTCGAGTTGAAATAAAGGAAAAAAATATATTTAGTAATACTTTTCAGTATATTAGTTAATAATAGTTATTTAAATAGACCATCTCACTTATGCCATGCATGATCTTACCTTATCTCACTTTTGTTAATATAGACTAAATATGTTTTGCATATTTTGGTATTGTAATGTAATTGTTGCATTTTGGATTATTGATGTAGGAATATAATTGTTCCTTCTTATATTTGTATTCCTATAAATTCACTTACACATGTTAGTTTCTATTTTTCTTTAGAAATTTTATAATTGTTATTATGTAATATCATATGGATTAGAGTGACATGATGATTATAATTGATGTAATGAGATCTAGAATGACTGGATCGGAAATTGAGATTGTGAATAGAAACGAAACAGGTCTTAGTCGATAATTTGAGATCTCCTGGTATAAGGAAGACTCTACAAGAATTTCAGTAGAAATTATGATAGAATAATGTTTTTTGTTATTGAATTTTACAGTTAAGTATATCTAGTTTGTTATCATTTCATGATATCATTGATCGAAAAAAGAATTTAAAAATTATCTTTGTTACATATACAAAATGTATCTATCATTCAATCTAATTAGAACTATGACACTTATATAGCTTATTGGGATCCAACCACATCATCATTCCACATGTAACACTAGAATTAAAATTCATTTGTCTAGTGAATTCGAGAGAACAAATTCCTCTGCACGGTTCAAATTTAAAAATTTATCATTTTCATTTAACAATTATTACAATTTACAAGAAGCTCTTGCTTTATTTTCTCTTCTTAATTTATGTTATTCTTTGGCTATTGTATTATCCTATGTCATTTGAGTTAAGAGTTGTATTAGTAAAAACATTATTTTGATAATTGCTTATTATGTGTTAAAACTATACTTTTATTCAGGAAATTAATGAAACCTATAATAAATTATTTTGTTTTTCATTAAAGGCAGGTCACCACTGTTTAAATCCAAAATCAAAACAATATTTTCTTCTCCTCCCTTTAAATTTAAGATTAAAACAATTTCCTTTTTAAACTATAATGTATTGTTCTTTTAAGTATAGCAGCCTTAATGAAACATTGTTTTTAGACCAAATTAAGTGGGCAAGAATATATTCAAGTTCAAAATAATTTTCTTTAAAGTGTCATATGCTTGCTTTTAAAGCAAATAATACGAAACAGGCACATAACATGAGAGGTTGCTCTTGTGCCTTGAGAACTACCCAACATGATCCACAAGACAATGCTAAAAAGTCTGATCCTAAAAGCAAATCCCTACTTTATCCTATACTTTGCAAAACAAGCCCAATTATTTGTGTTATTTATTATATTTTTTAAAAATAATATTATTAAATTAACCAGGTTTATTAAACCCAATTAATTCAATAATTCATATCTCATTCATCCTTTCAATCATTTTATTTTATCCAATGAATCTTTCTCTAACAAGTATAACCTAGAAGAAGTAAGTAACAACTTGGTATATGATCAGACATGGTTTTATTATTGCATCAGCTTGTCTTTTTCCCATGAGGATAATTCTAGCAACGGGATAACGCCAAATTAACAAGTGCATATGGAATGAGAGAATGGAGTAACTAGCTATATAACTCAACAAGGGATGTATTCCTTAAGTTGAATAGGATAATCAATAACAAGTCTATCCACACTTAGTAATAATATTAAGGATAAGTGAGACAACATGATCAAGTTAAGGAAAATATCTCTTGAATATGTCCTTACACAGTCTTTATCAATATCTTCAGTAAGCCTCTGTTATGAAGTTTACAAATCAGGAAATGGGAATATCTTGTTCTGTTCCTTTTGTTTAGTCCCATATTCTATTGATGACATTGTGTTTTTTTATTAATCAAAGTCGGATGTCCAACGGTTGAATTGTGTATGGGTGTGTGTTTTTTTTTTTTTTGCGGAATTATTCAAGGATATAATATTTAAAGAATCAGGCGAGAGTCTTTGATAGAACAAACTTTTAAGTAGAGTGTTTTTTTTTTCCTTTCATCGGGTAAATTTTTTAGCATATTTGTTGACTTACCCAAAAAAATCCGTATTTATCAAACTTTGGCAAGCAATAGTAAACTAAACTGTAAACTACTAGGAGGTTGATTTGTTTCTCCTACTCTAATGATCGATTTCTACAAAAAAATAAAAATGGCATATAAATCAATATATAAAAGAAAAATCAATTTACAATAGTTCTTAATAGAATATAAACTTGAAGATGTAGAATGAAACAATGATCAATTCTATGATCTTAAAACAATTTATTGTTTGCTATCAGTGTGAATACACAATATTGTTTTACAAGCTTACTCAATCTTTTATTTTTTGTGGCACAAATGAAAATAAACAATGAATTAAATTTTGTACATTACTATTTGTAAAAAGAGCATAAAACCTTGATAGAAGAAAAAGTAAAAGACATGAATTTTTGGAAAGAAAAGAGTTCTTAATGTTAAAAATCTTGTTAGATCTGTCTCTTTTTATAAATAATTTTTACATTAAATTTAACGTGAATCTTGTTTAAAACCAGCAAATACTTCTTTGAAAAGGACACACCTCTATTTCAAATAGAGTTCTAAAAGACAACTTTTTATTCACCATAACAATAACTCACATGAATGGAAATTATCTAATTAGAATAAAGTACAAAGTGGATATAAGAAATAGACAGTAAAAATGAAAAGTCTCTTTATCGAAGTTGCATTTAGCCTGAAACCTTACCTACTAAAAAACAATTGAATTCACTTGGCTAACCAATGAACATGATATCTTGGACTGCTCTTCCTTTTATGTTAATTTAAACAACATAAATCACATTGTTCCTTTTTTTTAAATTTTGGTTCGCATAATTTTTCTTTGCGGCCTTGAACATGCATTGGTTTCTATGAGTTCTCTAAAAATTTAGCCTTTTAAATTCTCATAAAAGTGACCTTGTTTCACATTCATATAGGTAATTCTTATTAGGACTATCCTACAATACCTCACTTAAATTCCTCAAGTTATAGGAATCATTAAAAGCTTAGCGAATCATTAAAAGCTTAGTTTATCATAGTTTTCGTTATAGGCATCACTATTCATCATATGAATGGGTAAGAGTGCTATTACTAAATTGACACACGATTCAGTCATCCATTTAAACCTTGATCTTGGGATCTCCAGTCAACTAGGTCATCCATTAGAACCTAGATCTTGGGATCTCCAATCAACTAGGTTGGATTGCCATCATGACAATTCTTTGAATATAAGCTTTAATCATATCTTCCTTGGTGATTTATCGACTTACTCTAATTAAGCCCTTTATAAGTGGATATGCAATTTATCCTTTGACTTTACATAGTCAATTGAGGTAATTCCATTCGAGAGAAATTTTCTTATGGTATTATTTTGATAAATATATCGAGACTTACCATTATACATACTATTTTATGTCCTACCAATTATAGATTGACCATCTCAATATATATAAATAGTTGACATAGCTTTTGGAAAACTTGGAATATCCTAAAAAAAATTATAAAACAATTTTTTTTCTTTTCCAACGTTGTCTAAAACTATACACTCAAGCTCCATAATAGATTTGGCTATGCAAGTGTGTTTAAAGGACTTTTAAGAGACTACAACTCCTCTAATAGTAAAGATAAACCTATTTGTGGATTTTGAATATTTAGCATTAGATATCCAGTTAGCATCGTTATACCTTTCAAGCATAGTTGGATATATTATGTAATACAATCCATATTTTAACTTTTTTTACTGGAGGAATCACAACTTTAACTAGACACCCCCATACGTTTATGTATTTATAGGATGATCTTTGACCTTAAAATAACCCTCAAGGTGTCTTATTCAATTTCTTAAAAGGTATTTTATTTAGAATATAATTTTTTGATAAAATAGCCCTTATAAGTTTGTTGTTCAAGGATTACGGTAACTTAACATCTAAGAGGAGGGTGAATTAAGTGTATCCCTAAATTCAACAATTAATGAAAATTACTTCAAGTAAACACAATAACCAATAATATAATTAAAGTACTTAAAGTAAAGAGACAGGAGAAAAGAATTTGCAAACTCATATTTAACATGGTTCGAAAAGCCTACATCCACATCTCTAGTACCAAACCATAATTGATTATTATATTCCTTAATTTGTCCAAGCCTTAAAGTATAATTCCACTTGATGAATCCACATTAAGCTTTTTGCACCACTTGAAGAAATTCTTTCTTCAAGATTTTCCCCACTTGAAGATATGTCATCTTCAAGATTTATTTCTTAGTAAAATTCCCTTACCAATACCAAAACTTTTTACTTAAGCCTTAAAGGTTGATTTTGTTTTCATAACAAACTCTCTCAATAGAGTAAATAATACAATTGAAGTTCTAATATCTATATAACTCACTAGATAACACTTATAGAATTTAAAGGTATTTAAGTGTAGTGAAAATGAAATTGAATACTAGTTGTGCTAGAATATAAAAGTTTAATAGCATAAATTATAGTATGATTAATTATTGATGATTTTGTAGTAGTTTTACTTTTAGAATAGTTTGTATATCATATATGTTCAGATTCTCTTCTAATTTTACAATTAGACAAGCTATATATATGTGTGTGTGTGTGTGTGTGTGTGTTCCTTTATCTTTTACAATGCAATATATAGGAACCTTATTAATTAGCACAATCTAAGCAATTTAAATAATTAATATTTAATAATAACATATACATTAAGAAAATCAAACTTCTCCCCCTAAATGTATGTATTTATTATTTAGTGCATCTATCCCTTTTTAGCAATGGAATGCATCACATGCAAATTATTCATCTCTCTCCCCTTTTGTCATCAACAACAAATACATATAATGAAGATATAATAAGTAAGTATTCTTTGGAAATCATAAATAAGATATTCATTTCATAATCTCCAAAATCATACAATATCCATTACAAGGAGAAAAATAAAAAAACATAAAACATAATGCATATGATCTACTACATAAAATCTAGGGTGGTGGATAGCGAGAGAGAAGAGAAGCCATCATGCTCTTGATATCCTTCAAGTCGTTAGCCATTTTTGTTTGAGTAGCTATCATTTGACACACTTCCATCTCAAGTTGTGTTAGGTGGTTTTCCACCCTAGATCACCATGTACTTGTAAGAGCCTTTTTTGGCGAGGAAGCCATTGGTGGTGTCTCAAACATAACCTCGCGCTCATCATCACTACCAACATGTTCTTCCTCCACAACGTCATGCTTTTCTTAAGCATGCATTCCTAGTTGGTCCTTAGAAACCCAAGAACTATTCTTATTCAACACATATTCAATCTTAGTGAGGGTCCTACTATCTATCTTTATGAGATTAAAATACGAGTTCCTATCCATACCCGTTAAAAGAATCTAAAAAATTCTCGAATATATATGTCAAAACTTGACCATAAAGAAAATATTTCTACTTTTAATCATGTGCTATGATCATATTCCTAATCATAATGTAAGGAAGATGTATTGGTCGTCCTCTAATTGGTTATGCATATATCCATAAAAGTTCATCAAAATGACCTTTCTATGGTAATATATTATGTGCTACAATCCTATGTAGAATCCTAGGTCCAAGAAGCAAATCTTGACTCTTAATCTTAGCACTTGGAAAAATAATGTACTCTAACCCATTTCTTAAAAATACATATCAATACCAAAAACACATCAATCATTTCCTAATCCTCTTTTTACAACAATAACTCTATTTGAAAAACAAGTCATGAATCTTTGAATATTATCATCTTGGTGTGAAGTAGGATTATTTGCCATTTTGCTTCGTGATTCAACATCTTTTTTATGTTTCCTAGGTGCTAGTATATTTATGAAATAATCCAAAAATATGATCATATGAGTGGCTTTTGAGAGAGAGTTGAGTTTTAGGGGTTTGAGGGTTTTTTTGTAGGAATAGTGATAGATCTATTTATGGATAGTTACTATCGTGAGCAACCACTCGATTGATTGTCCTGGGTCAAGCTTAACTAGTCGGCCAGTTGAAACTCAAGCTGAGAATTTTCCAAAATTCTCTTTTGATCCTTTCTTTGCACTTAAAATAGAGTCTTTTAATAAAAAAAATTATGTCCAAAAAGAAAAGAAATCCAGGGGCTAAAAATTTAAAATTTAGGGAATAGCTTCACTATCAATGCTCTAGCTCAACCGATTGGCCAATTGATCCATTTGTATGAATCGGTCGACCGATTCACACAAAAACCAGAATTTTTTAAACCTTTTCCTCAAAATATATTTTATGAGTAAAAAATATATCATTTTTTCCAACTTTTAAACCACAAAACAGTTTCCAACTAAGACCTCAAAAAGTCATTGTTCACACAATAGCTATACTCTGCTTTAGTACCAACTAGTTAGCCAATTGAACTGATCATTACAAACTGATTGACCAATTCATTTTAGACTTAGATAGAAAACAAAATTTGCATCATAACAATTTTTTCATGGTTTTCATGTTTCAAAGGTATATGTTTTATCATAAGAATATGTCCAACTTATTTCCATTAATGTATACACATAAAAATAACACCTGAAACATCTTTAGTATGAATAAAACCTAAATTCTTTTTTGTTTTGCAAAAATGATTCTTAAAGGCTTTGTGAGAATATTTGCTAGTCGGTGTTCCGTGCCCACAAACTCAAGTACAATATCTCTTTTCACAATGTGATCCTTTAGGAAGTGATGTCTTACTTCTATGTGCTTTGTATGTGAGTGTTAGATAGGGTTCTTAGAAAGAGTAATTGCACTAGTTCTATCACCCTTAATGGATATATGATCAAATTTAAGTCCATAGTGCTCTAAAGTTTGTTTCATCCATAAAATCTAAGCGCAACAACTATCCACTACTATATATTCTGCTTCGATCATTGATTGGGCTACAAAGTTTTATTTCTTACTAGCCTAAGATACTAGTGAGGATTCTAGGAAATGACATGTTCTACTAGTACTCTTTCTATCAAATTTACATCTGGCAAAGTCTATATCTGAATAATTTATCAGGCTTAACTCGCTTCCTTTTGGATACCCCAACCCTAAATCTATAGTACCATGTGAATAGCAAAAAATGCATTTTACAGTACTAACATGCAATTCTTTAGGGCAAGTTTGAAAACATGCACATAGAAATATACAAAACATAATATCGGGTCAACTTGCAGTTAAGTATAAGAGTGAACCGATCATACCTTGATATTTGATGGTATTTATATTTTTATTGTTTTCATCCATATCAAGCTTTGTTGATGTTTCCATGGGTGTGTTAATGTCGGGTCAACTTGCAGTTAAGTATAAGAGTGAACTGATCATACCTTGATATTTGATGGTATTTATATTTTTATTGTTTTCATCCATATGAAGCTTTGTTGATGTTCCCATAGGTGTGTTAATGTCGGGTCAACTTGCAATTAAGTATAAGAGTGAACTGATCATACCTTGATATTTGATGATATCTATATTTTTATTGTTTTCATCCATATCAAGCTTTGTTGATGTTTCTATGGGTGTGTTGGCTACTTTGACATGTTCCATCCCAAATCTTTTTAGAAGATCATTGATGTACTTGCTTTGGTTGATAAAGATGCTATACTTTATTTGTTTGATTTACAATCGAAAGAAGAAGTTCAACTCTCCCATCATGCTTTAGTCTTAGTCCCTTTAAAAGGATTACCAATAATTCATTCGAGAGGGTGAGAGCTTACATATCTTAGCTCATTTAGGAGTACAAATGAGTTACTTACCATCTCATATTGATTGTTTGAGCTTGGTTGGTCCTTATCCATGCCTTCATTAGTTGCCTCTATAGAAGTCTTATCATTAAAACTTAAATGTTGAACTCTTTTTATTTATGTCATCTAAAATCTCAATAATTTTTTTCATTTTGAGTTTCCTTAAAGATGACATGCATGGAATCTTCAAGATATAGTGTTTTATTGTTATAAACTCTATATGCCTTGTTAGTTAGAGGAGAAATAGCCAATAAAAATTCCAACATCGAATTTTAAAATCAAATTATCTAAACTATCTTAAGTATTGAGAATAAAACATTTTGAATACAAAACTTTGAAATAAGAGATGTTGGGTTTCCTTCCTCTCCGAAGTTTATAAGAAGTCTTTTTAAACTATGATCTCAAAGTAACACGGTTTAAAACATAGCAAGAAGTTTTTATGACTTCCATCCAAAAACATTTAAGTATGTCAAATTCATTTAACATAGTTCTTGCCATTTCTTGAAGAGATTATTTTTTCTTTTCTACAACCTCATTTTATTAGGCAGTTTTAGGTGTTGAAAAGTTATGGTGGTATTTGTTTTTTCATAAAATGTTTCAAAAAAATCACTTATAAATTCACCACCATGATCACTCCTTATGTTTATTATGTAAAAACCCTTTTTATTTTGAAGTTTCTTTGAAAACTTTATAAATTCATAAGTTGTTTCATCTTTAGATTTAAAAAAAAAAAACCCAAGTATATCTTGTAAAGTCATCAACAATTACAAACACATGTATATTACCACTTATATTTCTAGTTCTAGTGGGTCTAAAAAGATCTATGTTTAGTAATTCTAAAGGTCTTTCAGTTGAAATGTGATTTTTGCTCTTAAAAGAAGTTTTCACTTATTTACCCATTTGACAAACATCACATAACTTCTCCTTTTTAAATGCTATATATGAGAGACCTTTAACTAGTTCATTTTTAACTAGCTTAGAAACGATGTTCATGCTAATGTGACCTAGTCTTCCATGTCAAAGAAAAATATCATTATTACTAGCAACAAGACAACTTTCTATTTTCATGCATGCATCAATTTTAGTCTTGTAGACATTTCCTTTTCTATTTCCTACATAGATCACTTTATCATTTTAAAGAACTAAACAACATGCATGATCAAAAAAAAAATTATAACCTTTATCATTTAATTGATTAATGCTAAGCAACTTATGTTTTAAGCTATTAACAAGAAAAACTTTTTAAATGGAAGGAGAAGAATTACCTCTATTATTCCACCTCCAATTATTTTTTTTCTTTTGAGTTGTCTCCAAATATGACATTTTCTCCGTTGATTTTGATAATGCTTGAGAATAATAAGTCATTTTCGATCATATATCTTGAGCAAGCACCATCCAAAAACCATTATCTATATTCCCTTGATTTCTACACACAAAAATCAAGATGATGTTTTTTGTATCCATACCTTCTTGGGTCCTTCGTTATTAATTAGGGGTGATTTCTTTTAGAACCCAAATCAAAATTGTATCTATTAAAGTTCTATTTAAAATAGATTTGTATCTTTTGATTTTAAATAAAATTAATAATAAAAATTATCTATGAAAAGAGACAATTTTAACAATGTTTTTAAGATTATGAAGACTATTTTCTTTCCAAAAAAATCTTGTATTTCACTTTTTCTCCTGTCGAAATTTGGTTCACTATTTATCCTTGTTTTCGGTTTTTCTCATTTATGCCACTGAGACTAAAAGATTGAGTAAGCCTATAAAATAATATTACAATTACACTACCAGTACTAAATAACAAATAATATTTATTTTTTAAGATAGCAGGATTGATCATTGCCTCAATTTTTATATTGTAAGTTGATTTTTTTATATATGTTGATTTATATGCTTTTTTATATATTTAATTTGTAGAGACTGGATCATTAGAGTGGGAGGAATAATAATTTTAAAACAATTTATTACTTACCTTTAGTGCTAGTAGTGTGATTACAATATTATTTTTAAAAATTAATTAATTTTTTATTTTTAATAACATAAACAAGAATAAATGCAGAACCAAATTTTATATATTACTTTAGTTAAGAAAGAGCAGAAAATTTTGACAGGAAAAAAAAAGAAAGAAAAGACATGAGCATTTTGAAAGACAAGAGTTGTTCTGGATTAATTTGTAAAACGTTGCCAAAATTGTATCTCTATATAGACAATTAATTTTAACGTTATTTTTAAAACAAACAGACACAACTCTATTTTAAAATAAAACAACTCTATTTTATAGATAGACGCAACTTTTCCTTCCCCCACCAATTCAAACATGGCTTAGTTTGTGAGAATTCCCATGAAAGCCGTGTTGGTTGATGAACATCAACATCAACTTTCAATTTTGTTTTTAAACAAAAAAAAAAATATTTCGTTATTTCCTCCTTGTTTCAAGCCATACAGCTGTCCCACCCTCCATAATATTGGAGGATTTTTGCAAGAGAAAAACCACAGATAGGTATAATATCCATGGCAGTATTTGTACAAGCAAGGTTCTGTTAATGCATTCACATTCTCCAGCCAGCATACCTTCATACGACAGACTTGTGCCATGCTGATGAACTAAAATTAATTAAATGGGCGAGAGTGCATGATTAAATTATCATCCGCCTCGATGAAATTAATGAATATGATAAGTGGGATGCCCCTTTGACTGATTACAGAGTATATGATTAACTATAACTTGAGAAAAGAGAAGAAGGAAAATTGTTATAATATTTGTATTCGCTAATCATCAAATAAGTGTTCTTGAAACCTATGAAGGATGATCACTGCCTCATACTTAGTTTTTAATTTGATTAAAGAAAATGAATTGATGAAATCAAAACCCTTGACAGTTGGGTGATTAATACTCTACTGTGATATAAAATAATTTCTTATTACATTCTAACATTAATATATAGGGATGCATGCGTTTCTTTTTGTTTAGAACACAAGTTGGAGAAAAATATCCAACAATAAACTATGTCCATCCAATCATCTTCTCTTGGTGTGCATCCATTTTCGTAAACCCCACCTTACCTCATCATCATCAGATGATACACCACCAAGCTATTACTTGTATTTTTACTCTCTCTCTCTCTCTCTCTCTCTCTCTTTCTCTGAGTTTGTTACTCGTGGGTGTTGGTTGGTTGTTTGTCTAAGAAGTTGAGCTCTGTCTGGGTAAAAATGGGCAGGAAGTGCTCTCATTGTTGGAACATAGGCCATAATTCAAGGACCTGCACCACTTACAGAGCAGCTGTGGCTGGTGGTGTGAGGCTTTTCGGCGTGCAACTTGACATATCTTCGCCTTCTGCTGCTATGAGGAAGAGCTTCAGCGTGGACTGCTTACCCTCATCCTCGTCACCATCATCTTCCTTGTGTTCATCTAGAGTTTCCATTGATGACAACTCTGATAAACCATCTGTCGACTATTTGTCTGACGTTCTCCTAGGTCCTGTCCAAGCGAGGAAGAAGGGTGTGTTTTGGATCCTTCTAATTTCCCCAGTTTCTATTTTTTTATTATTATTAATCATGAAGAGGAAAATATTAGTTTTGATTGATTTCTTTATCAGTTCAGTAGGTAATTTATATCGCAAAATTAATTTCTTCTTGGTCACTAAGCTCTCTCTCTAATCTTGAATCTAATACGTGCAGTATAGTAGATGACTTGAATTGAATATTCGTAACTTTTGGATGTTAGGAGTTCCATGGACAGAAGAGGAGCACAGAACATTTCTAATGGGACTCGAGAAGCTAGGAAAGGGAGATTGGAGAGGCATCTCCAGAAACTTTGTTACTACAAGAACTCCAACTCAAGTTGCTAGCCATGCTCAAAAATACTTTCTTCGCCAGGCAATCCTCAACAAGAAGAAGCGACGTCCAAGTCTTTTCGACATGGTAAACAAAATATACATACAGCCTCTTTTATGCAATTGACATGCTTTGTAATTTTCTTTAACTTCGTCTCTTACATGTATAGGCTGGAAGCAGCAGCAGCAGCATAACTACTTCCAGTCATCATGTTGATGGCTCCCGCAATACCAAGCAAAGTGATCATCCTGTCCCTACATATTTCAAGACATCTGGCTCTCAATATGCAACCATGCACCATGACACCAGTACTCTGCCTCTGCTAGGCATTAGTAATTCTGATCACGAACAAGGAGTCAAATCAGATGTCCAAGAAACTAAATATTCTGATGAATTAGCTCCACACAACCATTCCATGCCATTTTTGCTGCACAGAGTGAATGATCCCTTGCCCAAGCCTTCAAGTTCATCAAAAGAAATGCCTCCAAATGTAGCAGTACCTGATCTGGAGCTCAGTCTTGGTGCTTCAAAATCTTTGGAAAACAATAATCCATCCCCAAGTCTCCTTCTTATCAGACCTATTAGAGTCACCTAACACCCACTCAAGCAGAACCACAGAAGCAATATTAGTTTAGATATCACGCATCCAAGCAAGAGCGTACTTCGTTATTGCTAGTGGTCAGCAACAATATGTGTTAATAGAGAAATTAATTCATCACTAATTTCTCTTTTCACCTTTCAAAACTTAATTTCTTTGTTCAAATTTGAATGAACAGATGTTCTAATGATATAGTAGCTAACAATTATTTGTAGGTAAAGATTAAATTATTAGAGGATGGCAATTTAATGGATTTGCACAATTCTGCAGATAAGTAACATTAGGCTTACAAATGTATAGTAAGTTATGGAAGGTATAGAAGTTTCATTACATTGATGAACACAACAATATTGGAATCTTACTCATCACCGCATACACTGCTGGTAAGCAAAAATCATGACTGTTCTGTTCTTATTAATTCATGTCTTTCCAGATGAGAGTCCCTTTATCTAGGTGCTTGGTTTTTCACGTCAAGCTATCACACACCTTGGCTTTCCACACCATGCTACGCACGACCTCCATTTATTTCCCACATCAAGCTACCACCCACTTCAGCTAACTTCAGCTAAGAAGAATTAAATGGTTAATTTATTATTCAATTATAAAAACCTTGTTTCTAAATCTTGAAATATCATCAATCAATTATCTTATTTAAGTCCCAAGTCCTGATGATTGCAGAAGTTATAAAATCCAAAGGGATTTGTTTAAGATTTATTCCATTAGTTATTTTCTTGTTTCATGAAAGGTCAGCAAAAGAAGGAGGAGATCATGTTTGATCATGAAGCTGGGGCTCTGCACTTTTTGCATGAAAAAACATTTACATCACCAAATAAATGATAATTGTCGACGTCGCTGATGAATAAATACATGATACAGACAACTCGATCGAGGACTAATTTGTCGTGCCATGGATAATCAAGGATTGGGACCATTTCTTTTCTCTCTTTTTTTTTTCATTTTTTTTTTTAAAAGGAACTCAGCGAACAAAATCATAATTCTGAAACTGGGGCGTCCTTCTCCTCTCTTTTATCGGGTCCCAACCCAACAATTTCAAGGAGAAACAAAGTTGCATGGGAGACAACAGGTTAGCTGCACTGGCCAAGAAATTCCCCTCATTAATTACTAGCCTCTTAATCTTAATTAGCTTGCTCTAATTAATAATATTTTCCATTTCATACATAATCCAAAGCTAGTGCAAGTAGAAAGAATTCAAATTTATGAAGATGCATAATTTAAATTTTTTTCTTTTAATGTGTATGTCAAGTCATCTAAAATAAATAAAAAAACAAATTAACAAAAGCTAAAACAGGATTGAAAATCCGGTAGTACGTGAGTGAAAACACTTTCATTGAAATAATGTTTTCATGATTTTGCTATTTTCATTAAAAAAACTTAAAACTGACTATTGAAGACGTTGAAGTATTTTTACAAGACCCATTAGTCATTATTAAATTGACTAGGAATAAATAAGTCATTTTTCATTTTAAAAGCATAATGAAATGATTAAAATACACTTGAAAGTAAAAAAATTAAAATTGACATCAAGGGATATTTTGTATTTTTCCCAATGTTTTTTTTTTGTTATTATTAGGTCAATTGAGGGGTAATTTTGTATTTGATCAAATATAAAAAAATAAAAAATAAAAAGCATAGTCAAACGACCAAAATACCCTTAAAAGAAAAAAAATAAAACTGGTGTCAAGGGGCTTTTTTTTATATATCTTTTCACAATGATTTCTTGTTATTATCAGGTTATTTTTCACCTCCCTGCGGTCGAATTCCCCTTTTCACGGTGTCATTGAAAGTGCAACTATGTCTTTTTTTATCTGGGATGACGCACGTTGTTAATGATGGCACTATTTGTCTTCGACAACATTTTTTTCTCTCCATCTTTTCTCTCTCTTTCCCTCGAAACTCTTGTTGGCCATGCAAAATTTTGGAGTTGTCCTATGATTTATGAGGATTTCCACTTCAATCCTAATTCTTTTGATTTCTAATTTTTGTTCTTGATCATTTTGTAGGACTTTGATTTGTTTTTAATTTTATCATTCAATCCCAATTTGAGATATATGGTTTTTTCCAATTTGATCTTTATTCTTTGATTTTTGGTTTTTTTGTGGGTATTTTGTTAAATTGATTTTTTTTTAATTTTACCATTCAATAAAAAATCTGCTTATATTTCTTATTTAAATTCCGATCCTCATTCTTTCGTTTTTCTTGGGTCCATTTATTTATTAAATTCTTTGACATTTTTTTTTAATGAGTTTTGTGATTTTATTTATTTTCTTTTCTATCAGGTTACCCTGATAGCTTGGCGGGATAACTCGGGTTGGCTTGGTTCTGATTACCAAGATTACAGGTTTGTCATGCTAACTCGGGTTGACTCAAATCAATTTTTTAGGTCCTTATTTTATCCAATTTTATCCTTCTGTATTTAACAGGCTGAGAATTGAGCTACATTGTTGTTTCATTTTTTTTTTTCCCAAGTTATCATGATCATTGTTTTTTTTTTAATTTAGTACAACTA
This sequence comes from Populus x sibirica, assembly GCA_019202695.1. Taxonomy (NCBI): domain Eukaryota; kingdom Viridiplantae; phylum Streptophyta; class Magnoliopsida; order Malpighiales; family Salicaceae; genus Populus; species Populus x sibirica. The sequence continues at coordinate 3,528,136 of JAGMVL010001159.1, forward strand.
TTGTTGTTGCCTTTTTTTTTTATCATGATCATTCTTTTAATTGCTATAGAATATTCTAGGATTCTTCCCCTAGGTGTTTATGTTTGTGCATTGTCTGGCTTATTCTAATGCAACTCATTTTATATTTGATTTAAGCGATTAAGTATGGTCTGCATGGTTTCATTGACCACAACGATATTGTTATGGTAGGTCATGTTTATTGTGTTCTCAATCTCTATCTCGAAAGCTCTCATATTATCATTTGAGATATTTATAAGCTGATAATAAGATATCTTTTTAGAAGCAACCATTACTGGCTGGAAAGGATTTTCCAAAGCTTGTTATGACCATCATATAATGCCATATGATTTATAGAAGGAATATGTATATGGTTATATATGGGATACTGATGCACCAACTTGCTCATTAATAGTTGTGTTGATAACCCCATTATAATATATGGAAATGTAAAGGGATGCTTAAGGATACTAGGGATGTGTCTAGATGCAATTTTGTGTTTTAGTGATGAGTTAAATGATGAAGACCTATCTTTGAGCATGTTTAAAACTGATTGATCCATAGGAGTCTAAGGAGATGGTGTATTATCAAGCTCTTCATCGCTAAGAAGCCAGCTTATTTTCATTGCTTGTATTAACTATTCATCTAGTGCAACAATGACAAGTTTATCTGTATTTTTCTCTAGAGGCATTTTTTTTATGGATTTTTGAATAATTTTAAATCTATATCTCACCGAGCATGCCAATCTATATGTTTCCAATTAATTTCATTTAAGATTAAACTTGTGACAAACCAATAATTACCTTTATAAAACGAAAAAAATGGGGTGTTTAATTAGACCTTGGATCTTTAGATAGGATTATCTATTTTAAAAGAACAACTATTCATAAAAAAAAAAAGTTTTAAGGAAGAAAAAGATAACGAGAATCTAAAGTGCATAAAATAAAGTTGTAGATAAAGTAGTTAAATAAAAACAATAAAAACCTCAATAGGAAAAAACTAAATAAATTGTAAGAATTTGAATATGTGGGGCTGGTCATCTTTCATAGTAATCGGATGTTGTATTTATAATGGTACAGTTTTTAGGTTTCATCTAAATATCCAATTCGAATCATATACAAATTGTCTATATGAAATAAGAAGATTACATGATAAATCCTAACATAAGTTGAACTCTATCTTATTGATAACCATGTGAATCCAAACTAATATTTGACTTTTGATTAGTTTAATCTATCAATGACTCCTATTTTAAATAGGAATAAAGCTTCTAGTTCTCGCACACTCAAACTCTTATGATTGATCACTAACTCCTGGCCATCTAGTTGATTACTTCTTAGTTCTCTTGGTTGACTAGAAATCTTTAAGCTTGGTTGAATTCATTGTTCATGATCAATAAGGTATGAAAAATAGCCATTCATATTCGATTGGCACATGAATGTTTATTTTTGTTGTAAACAAGTTGTTGAGCTCAAATGTCTTGCCTAAAGGCTAGAGAACACATAATCTTCAATTGGTAAATAGATATTCATATTCGATCGGCACATGATTGTTTATTTTTGTTGTAAACAAGTTGTTGAGCTCAGATGTCTTGTCTAAAGGCTAGAGCACACATAATCTTCATAGTAATAAATTGGTCGACATGTTAGACACCCTTAAGAATATGGTAGATATTTTTGGATGAAAAATATCATTTGCCACATCATTAGTGGTCAATTCAATCAATCAATTTAAGTAAATAATATGATTGAAAGATATTACGTAACTTAAGAAATAATGGACTATAGAGGGTGTAGCTTGTATAAAAATAAACAATTACATTTCAACTAGATGAGGAAAATATTTGTTCATGTTCAAATAGAGAAAAATTGAAATCAATCATAAACAATGGAATAAATAAAGAATACGTAGCTTAATTAAGTGGAAGATTAATGGCAAGTCAGTTGATTAGTTAATGATTGATCACACGATTATCTATCAAATCAATTATCACTTAATACAAATTTTAAATGTAATATATAACTATTAAAATATAAATACACATGTTTTAAAATCATTAGATTGAATATACAAGGCACTTTATATTCAGCACTAGGAGACAACAACTACCACAGCCACCTCTTTCTTTGTTAATATCACCACCTTCTTACTAACATGGAATCACCATATCACTATTATTATCATCTATCATCCAACAACACCAAATACATCATAAATTAACATGTGAATAACTAACTTAAAATTTATCATTATATATCTATACGAAATATTCATTTTTTTCTTCTCTAAAACAAATGAATTGTAGAAAAAAAAATATGAATGCTAAAATAAAGAAAATAAAAAATCAAATAGAGAAAATTAAAAAAAAAAGACTCTTTATGAACATACTTTCCATCTATTATCTAAAAGAGTAATGCTATATAAATAACGTTTTTATAGAAACAATTGTTTTATTTATTTTTTCAAGGAAAACCAGTCATTTAAATTTATAAGACCATACTTCATCACTTACAAGTTGATATATCAGTTCACATAAAAATTTAGTATGAAAAGTTTTGTTTGTATATCATTTTCTAATTTAAAAATAATGAAGTAATTAATAATTGGACAAAAATAAAGAAATAACTTCTCACGTGCAAAATTATACAAGACAATTCAGCATTATTGTATTTATTGTAACTTGAAATTGTACTCATTTTTCACTAAGAAGAAATGCATTATAGAAAAAATAATGAATGCTTTAATAAAAAAAAAAGAAATAAAATAAAATAAAATAAAATAAATGCTTTAATAAAAACAATAAGAAATCAAATAAAAAAACAAAAAAAAACCCTCTTTAGGAGCATACTTTCTATCTATTATCTAAAAGAGTAACGCTATACATACAAACAAACGTATTTTAATAATTTTTTCAACAACTTTAGCTGCTTAGACATAAGTTGAGTTGAGTTTAGCTAGTATTTTATACATTTCTATTGCATTTGTTTTTTAATTCTTAGTGAGAAATAAACAATGTACTAAAGCTCACAACATACAAAATCTGTTACATGATTTAATTAAGTAAAAATAATTAATAACATATATAGGAAATAATCACTCAAATATTTTGGTTAAGAAAATTATTTTATTTCTTGCTTATAAGGCCAGTTAATGTTGATTTTAAATATTATATATAATTATTAAAATTCAAAAATATTTAGGATTTTTTTTTGGTTGGTTTAATATGGGTTCTTGTGATGTGGAGAAAAGAATTCTAGCACTAGGTATCTGTTCAATTTGAAAAAAATACATTCAATTTTATTGATTCAAAATAATTGAAATTTTAAGGAATGAGTTAGAAACTAGAAAAAAATATTCAACTCTTTTTTTCTTTGTAAAAACAAGGGCTAAATTAAATGAAGGGGTAAAATTTTTTGGTGTGAGGAGACCACCTTACTATGGCAATGCGTGAAATTTCCTTCAAGCTCCTAAGGCAGTCTTTCTTCGTGTCATTGAAATTATTTTAGTAGGGCTTCCTTTTTTTTGTTGATGTGTGATGACGATGAAGCTCCAGTGTGTCTTCAACAAGAACCCATTCTTTTTATCTTTTTTTTTTTTTATTTTTCTTTTCTTTCTCTTCTTATTAATTTCCGAGCCTAACTCTCTCCAAAATAGCAAAGAGGGTTGCATGTTTTTTCGTTGTCAAATTTAGTTCTTAATCTTTTAATTACTATTTTTAACAAAAATTATAGTATGGTTTCATAAAAGTGACATTAAATAAACCATGAAAAATCATGAACCACAAGACGATGAGAAATGAAAGTAATATTAAGAAAAACAATGAAAGTGCATCATAGAAGGAAGACACAATCTAGTATGGATTGTAATAGTGATCCACGATGTTTTTTTTCTTTTTTTTTTGTCACTTGATATTTTGTTTTTAATTTAATCCTTGCACATTGATTTGATTTGGAATTGAGCTTAAATGTTTATTTCGGGTTGCTTGATATGGGGTTCTCGCGATGTTGAGAAAACGTTCTTAAGTTGGGTTAATGCTTGATTTGGAAAAAAAAAACAAAATTCAACTTAATTGATTCAAAATAATTAAAACTTTAGGGATTGAATTTGAAATTAAAACAGATATTCATCCTCTTTTCCTCCACGGTCAATAAGATGCTTTTTTATATTTTCTATCCTAGAGTTTTAGTTTTAGTTTTTTTTTTCATTTTAGGACACTGTTTCTTGAGGTTTTCATGTTTTGATTCAAAACTTTATTTTATTTATGTTTCAATCCCTGAGTTTGAGAGGAGAGAGAGATGGTTATTAAAAAAGGGGGTGAAGAGAGGAAGTTGGTTGAAATAACATGTTCTTGGTGTTGATGAGTTATATTTAACAAGGAAGAGTTCTCTTATGGTGTTTTTAACCATTCATCTAGGAGTTCGTACTATTCTTTTTGTTTTTAATACATTTGCATAAAAAATCTATATTTTTATTTGCTAATGCTTTTGTGGTTATGATAAGTTGTTATTTAAAAATAATTATTGTTGTAAGAAAAGGTCGCAAAAAATGATTTGCATTAATAAGATAAAAGGGGTTTTAATTAGGGAGATGTTTTTCTTATCCTTATTTCAAATCTTTAGAAGGTTTTTTTTTTTAATTATAATTATTATTATTTTGTTTTTATTGAACAAACAATATGCCTTGAAAAGCTCTATTAAAACAAATGTGATAAGAAAAGGAGAAATCATACTAGAAAATAATTTTTTTTGAATGAAATTTAAATTAGTGCTTTTCTTGCAAAAAAATATATATATGTTTACATATAATATATAAAAAAATTTAAAGAGCTCTTTGCGATACGAGATAAAATATTTTAATCTGCATTTATCTTTTAATTTCTCAAGTTGATCTTTTGTTACCATTAGCAATTTTTTTGACATTTATTAACACATATTTTTTTATTAATTTTATTAAACACGCATGTCAACTTTTCAGCTTACATTTATTTATTTTTAATGCGCGGCAATGTGTTATCAACGTCTCCATATTGTTTTTATTTTGAAAAAAAAATCTTTTTTGATACTACCGCGGTGAAGCGCGGGTTAGCTTACTAGTTAGAGGTTGTTCGGAACAACGTTCCAAATAATATTTCACTAAATTTTAAAAATTATTTTTTTTCTGTTTTTGAATTGTTATAATATGTTAAAAAAATATTATTTAAATACATTTCAAATTAAAAAAATATTTTAAAAAATAACTACTACCATTCCTTCAAACACTAACCTACTAAGTAGATATTGAAGCAGATTCTTAATTTGGACCCTTTGATGGGTGTATGCTAAGCTGCTTGCCATTTTGTTTTCTTATGTGACCAAAAACGCCTAGAACTGATGGATTTTTGCCATCTTAATTAATTAGTATTAAAAAGAGAGAAGGCATATATGTAGAAAAGTGGATGCATTGTAAAACGTGTGAATAAACAAACAGGCACATCTCCTCCGAGCACATGAGCTTTGAAGTTTTGGAGACAAGGAAGGAAGGAAGGAAGGAAGGAGATATAAATATAGCGACAGTACAGGCGCCTAAATGGTCTTCTCCGTCCAATCATGGCATTCAATTCCACCTTTTGTTTGTTGCTACCATTGAAAAGGTTAAGAGAGCACGAGGGTGGGGACCGGGGAGCCTGGACTCGAGTCTCTGTGTGAGAATATAACGTGTTTTGTTTTTAGATATGTAATAAAATAATATTTTTTAAAATTTATTTTTAATATTAGTATATCAAAATCATTTAAAAATACTAAAATAATTAATTTTAAAAAATTTGATTTTAATTTTAATTAAAAATCAGTGTATGAGTGGTTTTAGATTTAAATTAAAAAATAGCAAGTGATTTTAAATAAATAAATAAAAATGATTTTGTCCCTCACTTTTTTCATGTCCTATATATGCGTTTTGATTTGTCAACTTGAAATTTACACGATATTGTAATGAATATGATCACTTTTAAGCTACAGCGACATCTGAACCACTTAGTTTGTCCTATGTATGCAAGTTGTCGCTATAAGTGATGTGTCATATACAATAAGATTCTGATCCTTCAACGTATTCATGGTATGTGTCCTGTGGAGGATAGAATCTTGTCTTCTTGCGAACGTATAATAATAATGTTTTTCTCTTAGTTTTTCCCCCCCTCCACTTTATTAGTTACCGCTTGATGCTGTGGTAAGAACTTGGCAGTCTGACTTGCTACTGATATTCCAACTGGATCATTGCTGAAATTATGCAGTCTATGGGAGATGGGTTGCAGAGGCAAATAATTCCAATTCTTTCTACTTTGGTCTGCTAAATTCCGATTTCTATGCCTATTTTGCAACTAAATAATATGTTTATACTACCAGTACTGAAGTTAAACAACCGGTAAAGCTATCTAAAGGGAGGAAATTCTAACTTAACTGATCACGTTTTGAATTTATTTTATAAGTTATTAATTTGAATATTACAAGTTTCAGGGTCATTGAAGACTTATATAGTCATTAATTTTAGAACATCAGAAGATTAGTCAAAGTACATGTAAGTTGGTTGAGAAACCCATAGCTTAAAAAAAAAAAAAAAGTGAGGATGCATGCCCCAACTTGATCACTATACCTGGAAATTAATGACTCCCAGGATCACAGAGATATGTACTAAAACTTGAGGATGCATGCCCCAAAGTGATTCATTTTGATATACAAAACATAATCCAATAACCAAATTGCAACGTACAAATTACAGCCTGCTAGATTAAAGCCTACAAGCTACAGAATACAAAACACCACCTACAATCTATGGCTTGTTAAGTTTCAGACATGTACTAAAACTTGAGAGAGGCGTAAAATTTGGACCTAACTCAAAATTTGGGTATAACAGTACTGCATTTTCATATTTTTAAGATGAGCAATAACATTTTCATATATATATATATATGGAGAGAAGTATCAAACTATGTTTAGTGACTGTTTGGAAATAGTATGCTTTTAAAACATTTTTTATTGTTGTTGTTGTTTTTCGCTTGAAAACGGTATTTCATTAGCACTTACCTTGCTTTGACATGAAAAAAATAAAAATAAAGTATAACTCTAAAATGAATCATTTTGTTTTTTAACGAACTAGGACACTCATTTAGTTGATAAAAGAACATTTATTTTTTTTATAAACAATGCATCATATTTCTTTATTCTCTATCATATTAAAATTAATATGACATGACATATAAACTTTGTTATCTAATATATATATATATATCATCAACATCTTTTATTTGTCAAACATATTAACTAGTTATATCATTTTAAAAAGCATGCTCAAGATGTTTTAGGCATATCTTTTAGAATTCTAATAGCTCTTGTTACAATTCTTAGAATTAATTTTTCAATCATAACATAATTCTTCACATTCAATGTAAAATCTCAAATTCTTCTTTCAAAAACATAAAAATTTATAAAAGAGAAGAGAATAAAGAACTCTAAACCTCATTCTTCTTCTCAAATATCAAAATAGCATCCTGAAGCTCTATTCCATATAAATTTATGCGTATTACCTACTTTTATGATTATGTGGATTGCATTCTTCATGTTAATTAGTCCATAGTTCAATCAGTGACAGAGCCGCATGGGGGCAAAAAAGAGTAATTGCCCCCTTAATTTTTTTTTAAATACTTTTTATATTAAAATATTAATATAATAGTCTGGTGAGGGGTTGATACACACAAAGTTATTATTGTTGACTTATAGCCTAATATATATATATATGTCCAACTCATTCCACCAAACTTTTCCCTTTCCTTTCATTTTCTTTCACTAACTAACTAAGAGTCTTTCTTCTTCCTTTTGAGTTCTTCTTCCCTGCCTCTCTCTCTTTTGCAAATTTCTATTTAAGTTCGGTTAAGCAAATAACCTCTAATGCTTTATGTTTTAGGTAAATTTTCTTAATCTTTTCTATTTGTTTCATTGTCTAATTTTAGTTTTATTCTTTATAATTACTTATTGAAAATGTTAGGGTTTATGATAATTTAGAGGTTTTGATATGAATATGTTCAAAATAGATGTTTGAATCGGCTAATTTAATCGGCTAATTTAATCAATTAAATGTTTATTTTCTTATTGTAAATGAATAAATTAATATTCACGCAAAACCACTATTCAATCAACTCTTGCATTAGCAACCATACATGTACTAAAGAAATTTCCTAAAACTTTGTAGGACTGTCTTTTAGGCTTCGCCATTAACTAGTTTATTGAAATTTAACAATTTCACATGATTTGTTTACAAGTAAAATATCATGTAGAAAGCATTTTTTCAAGCATTGTTCCTCTTATACAGACACTAGGCAAACAATATGGTTTTTCATTTTGTTTTTAGCATGGTAGTCGAACCTGGATAAGAGCTTAATTTAAATTTAACCGAGGTCTTTTAATTTACTATAATCATAGATTAATTATGGTGATAAATTGAACTATAATTTATTGATTGTCATTTTATATCACATATTTGTTTGTAATTAGTTGTTAATAGGATGCTTGGAGTTAGAAGAGGGCATAGGTTTAAATCCCACAAGCTACACTTTTTCCCTCTCGCTATTTTTTCTTATTTGAAACTAGAGTATAATATTAAAACTTGTTTCACACATTTGACATGGTGAGTTGATAAAGCTTTTTTGTATGTGTCTAGATATAATTTAAATGTCTAGATATGAATAAGTATAATTTAATCAACATACTTATTATATGCATATAGATATGAATTGAAATGGGTTTGATGAATTAATGTGTATTTTTTTTTATGAATTTCATATGAAAGATTTAGAATTATTGTGTAACTCAACTGATTTTTGTTTAACAACGGATTATTGTGTAGTTGTGTTAATTATTATGTAGACACTAATGATGATAAAAAAAAAACCCGGCATGTTCATCAATTAAATTAACATGTCACTAAACAAGTATTTCAAGCGTAAATCTCTTGAGGAAGAAGAGTCATTCAAATATTGAAGTCATGTAACTCAATCAAGTTCAAAGAAAAGTCATATTGAAATCAACCCTGACACTCTCTTTGTTGACCCTGGCCTAAAAAGACCAATTTATGAATACCATGTAAATGTTAAGGATGCAATCTGAAGAGCATATCTATAAAAAGGTCCTTATCAACCTTCACACTGTGATTTTCCTTAAAAATAATTTGGGAATATATCAACACTACGACGCTTTAATCTAGCTTGGTTTGGTGCATACCCAACTTGGTTAGAGTACAAAATAACCAAAGATCTTTGCTTTTTGCTTGTACTGTTACCTCTTCAAGTCAAAAGGGGGTGTTGATTCGTTTGTGGGTGATGAATTTTCAAATTGAAAAAAAAATGAAAAATTTGATCTTCATATAGAAAAGTCTAATAGTAGTCACAATGCAGCTCGGATAAAATATGAGAATTTGATGAATGAAAAACAAAGTACCATGACTTGGTTATCTGAGCAGGCAACAAAGAGTCAAAGTGATTATCAAACTCGATTGAATGCTTCAATAGAGTGTGCCAGTTTTTTGTTTCACCAAGGACTTCCATTTTGTAGCCATGATGAATATGAATGTTCAACCAACCAAAAAAATTATCTAGAGCTCTTGTATTTCCTTTCCAAAAATAATGAAGCTATTAAAAGAGTTACTTTTAGTGAAGCTCCTAGACATAACAAATTGACTTCTCCAGATATTCAAAAAGACATTACTCAAGCTGTTGCAGAGGAGATCACAAATGTGATTATCAAATATCTAGGTGACTCATTATTTTCAATTTTAATTAATGAGTCATGTGGCATATCGATCAAGGAACAAATTATAGTTATTCTACAATATGTAGACAACAATGGACAGATAATTGAGCATTTCTTGGCATTTAACATGTGTCAGATACAACTGTTAGTTCACACAAGACAGTTATTAAAGCTTTGATTTCTAAATATAGGTTAAACATATCAAGATTGCGTGGCCAAGGATATGATGGAGCTAGTAACATGCGAGGTGAATTCAATGGCTTGAAAGCACTTATTCTAAATTACTATGTACGTTGTTTTGCTCACAAACTTCAATTGACTCTTGTGGCTATTATAAAGAAGCCTAATAAAGTTGGAGATGTCTTCAATCTCATTTCTGGCATTATAAACATAATTGGAGCATCATGTAAAAGGATGGAGGTGATTAAATAAAAATAATATGCTAGAATTATTGAAGGACTTGAAAATGGAGAGGTTTCTAGTGAACGAGGCCTAAATCAAGAAACTTCTCTTAGAAGGTATGGTCATACTCGTTGGGGCTCCCACTATCTTACAATTATTCATCTACTTGGAATGTTTTCATTAGTTCTTGATGTGCTTGAGATTATAAGGGAGGATGGGATGAACTCAGAACATAGAACTGAAGCAGTTGTTTTAGCAGATATTATGGAATCAATTTAATTTTATGTTCATGCTTCATTGTTTGAGAAAGATACTAGCAATTACTAATGAGTTCTCACAAGCATTACAAAAAAAAGATCAAGACAAAGAAAATACTATGAGTTTATTGAAAACATCAAAGGAATGATTCAAAATGATGAGAGAGAATGACTATGAATCTTTATGGGAAGAAGTGTCATCTCTTTGCACCAAACATGATATTGATATTCTAAATATGGATGATGAGTACAAGCTCCGTGAGCGTTCAAGGTGAAAATCTCAAAGGATTACAAACCTACACTATTTCCGTTATGAATTGTTTAACAATATCATTGACATGCAACTTATTGAGTTGGATGATTGTTTCACTGAGACGAGTACAGAGTTACTTCTTTATGTGACATATTTAAACCCAAGTGACTCTTTCTTTATTTTCAATAAAGGAAGCTTATTCGCCTTGCTCTTTTTTATCCCAATGAATTCTCTATAGTAGACCTTATGGTACTTGATTACTAACTTGATACGTATATTATTGCTACAATTGAGAGAGTTTTTCTGTTATGCATATTATTAAGAGTAGATTGCGGAATAGGATGAGAGATAAGTGGATGAATGACAGTTTGGTTGTATACATTGAGCAAGATATCTTCAATAAGATTGATAATGAAATCATTATGAAGCAGTTTCAAAATATAAAAACTCGAAGAGAACAATTATAATGTAAGTTTTCTAATTTTAAAAGTATTTTTAAATTAATTTTTCTTGATATGAGTTAGTACATATGTTTTGAATTGATTTTTCTATATGACGCATGTCTACATAATATAAAATATCAAGTATTTGTTAGTAATTTGCCCTCTCAATTAAAAAATTATGGCTTTACCATTGTCTATAATGACTAAAAATAATAATTGGAGAGTGTCTTACCATTCTAAAAAAAAAATATTCTATAAGAAGATAGCCGGCTTGTTTTAGACGTTAAAAAAGAAAGACTTCCTTTTCAAGATTACTATGTAAACCTCGAAATATAGAAGAAATCTTTTTTAATGTGACCTATTGTTGCCTCTGCATATTATATAGATGGCCGGGTAGGATGCAGTAATATTTTGGTGACCAACACAAACATTAAAAAATCTTTAACACCATTCAATTATCTAGAATCATCATTAAGCCAAATAAGGGTGTCACACCATGACCAAGACGATACTGTCCAGAATTAAAAGGAAAAATAAAAATAATAGAATTGTCACACAGTAATTAAAAAAAACTAAAAATTCTAAAATAGACACTAGTATCAGATATTCAAGTATTAAGTTTGTTATGCCTAAGAAAATATTGACGCACCTAGTATCCTTTTAAACAAAGGTTACATTTTCTATATGTTTTTTTAAATTCATTTCATTTATACTATTAATCATCTAAGTTTATTTCTAAGTTTATTTTTATGATATATATTTTAAAAGGACTTTGAAAACTCGTCAATAAAAATTTAATGTTAATCACTAAAATAAGAGATTTCATTGATGTGGGAATTTTAACAAAACAAATTTGACATTAATTCCTAAAAATATGAGATTTTTTTTTATTTTTGACTTAGATGAAAAATTTTGAGAAAAATAGAAGATTTCATTGATTTTTTTTACTTGGATGAGAATATTTGACGTTAATCCCTAAAAATAGAATATTCCATCTATTTTTTATTTAAACAAAAATCTTGATATTAATCTCAAAAAATATGAGATTTCATCGATTTTTTATTTAGACAATATTTTACATTAATCCCTCAAAATAGAAGATTGCATTGAGTTTTGACATGGATAAAATTTTTTGATGTTAATCCCTAAAACTAGAAGATTTCATCGATTTTTAACTTGGATGAAATGTTTTGACATTAATCCTTAAAAATAGAATATTTCATCGATTTTTAGAAAACTTTGATTTCTTTCTTTAAAAAAAAAGATTTATTTTTTTATGATGTTTAAGATGAATCCAAAGCACAAAAACTCAATGAAGCTAATTCTTCCCTAATCACAAACCCTAGATAAACAAACCAAACCCTAAAAGAAAATATTTCAAACTTCTTATTATTCATTCATGTATTATCAAAACATGCACATAGTCCATAATTTTTCACATTCATTGCAATTAAGGATATTTAGCCTAAACCCTAATGAATTAAGCAAAAATAGCATAGACTATCAAAATTAAATCACAAAGACACTCTAAAGAAGTGAACTTTAAGTCTCCAAACATGTATTTGCAAGTTAAACATGACATCCAATGAATAAAAACCCTAAATTGTAGAAACTTTAAATTTTTTATTCTTTGAATAAAATGACACACATGCTTTAAACCACAACAATGGATTGGAACCCTAGATAATTAAAAATCTTAGGATTCAAGAGCATCCTTATACACCACATTTTATATTCAACCCTAGTTCAAAGAAAGAATATAAACCTTTCTTACCACATTTTTCCATGAATCAAGACATCAATACTACACGCTTAAAAGGTGTCAACTTGCATAATCTAAAAAGCCAGAAATGATTTCTAAAAGAGTTGTTTGGATTAGCTTAGACCTTGCATCTTATTTGTTAATCTTTTGTAGCAATCAAATCATGGAAAGATCTTTTTTGTCTACTTCAAATGGCCAAGCTTGATTTAAACCTAGCAATAAAACCCTAATTGTCCTTTTTAATAAAGTTTTCTTCATAAATAAAAGCTAAAGATCATTCATTTTTCATGACTTTTAGTTCACAACACTTACATTTAAGATTTGTTTCGTCTATATCAATGTAAAACATGAACTAAAACCCAACAAAACCATCATCATGCATTATTCTTCAAACAAAGTTCATTTTGGTTGGTCTTTTTCTAGAAATTCTCATGGTTTGTAATCCATATACTCACAAATTATTAACTTAGATTACACTAGCATGTAACAAAAATAATAAAAAAGATCAAGCGAAGGGAATTTAACACCAAGAAAAAGGTCATAAACTCATTTGGTACTATTGTAGTTGTTGCTTTTATTTCTTCATGGTTTCTTTGCAAAAATAAGTTGCCACCATGGTTTGGACGTGATGCTAGCACCAATGATAGTTTTTATCACTCCGTAGAGATGTTATTATTGTCCCATAATGGCCCATACTAACCACATAACCTAAAAGATTAATCTAAACCACGAGTTGTTGTAGGCTTTTGCTTTTGCAATTTATATCCAAACTAAGATCTTTAACACCTTATAGAGTCGCTACTATCAAGTCAAGCCATTGTTGAGGCTTTTTAAGGTTGTTATTGTGGTTTATGGTCCTAGAATGATTGAGAGGATTACCATGGCTAGATAATGGGTTAATGCTAAAAGAAAACGGTATGACATGTTTGTCAAATACGTTATTATTCAAAAATCAAAGACAAAAGAAAACTTATTAAGGCTATAACTGACAAACACGTCTTAAGAACAAAAAAAAAATTTATTTAGAGGTAAAAATATTTACAACCCAAATATTTAATGAAAAGGTTGAAAAACATATGAGGGACCCATAAATAATATTAAAATAGTCCTTAAAGTTTTTCAGAATTTTTGAAAATTATTTGAGGTTTATTTAGAAAAAAAAAACAAATCAATGCTAAAAAAAATTGTTATGACATGTTTGTCAAACATGTCTTGAAAAAAAAAAAGCTTTTTTTTGGAGGTAAAATTTTGACCAGCCCAACGTAGCCTTAAGCTCTTAAAGGTTCAGTCGAGTCCCGGGGACCGGACTAACCAACCTAGCACAAAACCTGTGCAGGCTTGTCCAGGAACAGAAAATATATAGGCCCTTTCTCTGAAGAAATCCCTGGCCTTGATGGAAAACACGACGGGCCAAGAGAACCGTCGGCCCTCTCAAAAAAGAAAAACCTTAGGAAGCAGATGATTTATTTCTAGGAAGTCAAACTGACATGGACGTAATAAAAAACTCAGTGTCCTTCATATTTTCCAGTAACAAAGGCATACTTCTCTCAAACAAAGATCACTCTAAGGCAGCATTATTAACAAAATCTTTTCGTAAAAACAAAAACAAAGAATGCTAACGTTGACCAACAAAGCCAGAGAGATGGATGCAAGTTTAGTCCTCGAAGATCAACACAGTAGGCATGTATATTTATTGCTACACTGATCTTTTATGTTTCAAGATCAACAGGACCAGGGTTATCAGTGGTCATTAAACGCCAGCGTAAAGACTGTTTTACTCTATTGCTTCCACACATACCATTACATCAACACAAATGGCTCAATGGACGGAGAAAACACATGCAGAGATAAGATTTGGAACGCGAAGAAAAGAGAAGACTTTTATACATACCTGTCGTGACCTGTTGCATCAACCAAGATCAAATGCCGGTAGAAAGAAGATAGGGCTTTCGCTGTCGTCTCAGGGTCTCTCTTCTTCGGTGGCTTAATGATCTTTGATGACCGTGATGTACCTTCAGTGTATATGAAGTACCCCTCTGTTCCCGACCTCTTATTGCCAACAGTCCCTTTCCTTTTCTTCTTAAGTTTTCCGAGAGCAAGCACTTTTTGTTTGCAATGGATGAGAGATGCTTCTTAGAATGGTGGTTGTTCGTTCAGTGTTGTTTGAAATGGTGTATGGACGGTGGGTTGAGTGGAGAAAAGTTTGTGGAGACCGTGAAAAGGAGAGGGGAGCTTGGTGTTTTATGATGGCGGCTTGAGTTTTGGATGTCCGCAAGGTCTCTTGGGAAGGTGATGAAGAAAGGAGCTCATGGTTTTTACTTGTTTTAGAATGGTCGGGTGTACTAAAGAGGGTGTGAAAAAGAAAACGGTTTTTGGCTTCTTTTTTTTCTCTCTAACTAATTCCTTTTTTTTTTCTTTTTCTCTTTTGTTAATGTTCTTCCGAAATCTCCTCCTTCTTGTGTGTACAATAATAGGCAAAATGAACCTTCTAATTACTTGGTCCCAAACAATTAAAAGATCACTTTAGTCTCTTTTTTTTCTTTGCATTTTTGATCCCCTTATCCGTCGACGATGACTCGATAAGAAAAATAAACAATAATTTTGAAATGAACACATTAATAAATGAACGCGTTAAAAATAAATTTTTGAATTTTAAATTCTTAATTCTTAATTCTTTTAAAAGATGTTTTTGAATTTTGAATTCTTTTAAAAAAAACGTTACAAATGTTGAATAAGATTTAATTAAAATATCTAATTAAATCATGTTTAGAAAAAAAAAAAGTTCTTTTAAATATAAAGAGTTTTTTAAGCTAGAAAATGTTACTTAATTGATCCTAAAATAGTTTAGGATGGTAATAAGAATTTTAATATGATTAATTTTCTTGTTAAATCTTAAAAATAGTTTTTTTAATTCTATTTAGTTGATCCTATTATAATTTAGGATGTTAATAAGAATTTTAATATGATTAAGTTTCTTATTAAAATATTAAAAATGGTTTTTTAAGAAAATTGAATTAAATAATTTATAAAGCTTTGGGAAATATCAAATTGAGTTTCACTTAATGTTTCTAAATATTAGAAATATTATTTTAAATTTTATTATAAAGCAAAGAGTTAGAATTGAAGCATCCAATATATTTATGTATAGACATTAATATGTTCTTATGCATGATAGTTGGATCTAGACATTAAAAGGTTAATATGATTGTTTTTTTTATGGTAGAATAGTTGTAATATTAAATAGGATTCATATGTCCTACCTATATTGAATGATTGAAGGTTGAATGGTTGTAATAGTAAATATGTTTTTTATTTTTTCTGGGTTGTCAATTTTTTTCTTATCTAATTACCCTTGAATGTAATTCAAGGTTTATTATTCAATTATGTAATTTGAAAATGTAGAAATTTAGAAAGAAAAAAATATTTTATAATCCAAGATAAAGAAAAAACTTGCAAGAACTTATGAAAATTTGCAGTAACTACCTAGGTTTTGATCACCTAATTCTCTTCAATGACTTATGGTAATTACTTTAGATATGTCCATAATCACCCAATTAGAATGAAATGCCTAGAGGTATATATTTATGCATAATTATTATGTGTGAAATATCTTTAATGTTATGGAATGAGATTTGATTAAAATAACAAATCCCTTATTAATATACTAAATACATATTGAGAATATGATTTGTTGCCTTCTAATTTTATATGCATAAAATCAGAGTTTCATTTATAGATAATGTATTGGACTACTCAATGTTACCAATAATTGGATATGTTTAATGCTATAGAATTAAGTTATACTTAACTAAGCTTATATGATTTGGATGAGCCACTCCTAATCATATAATATTAAAGACAACAGTTTGATAAAACATAAATGATATGTTTAGACAAATTGTTTTCATCTAAATGATCTAAGAGTCATATAGAAATGTGATTGATAAGCTATGCTATGCTATCTAATTTAATTTTCTATGGTTTGTTGAATCACTCTAAGTTATACAAATTAAATAAGATCTCAAGCAAGGTTTCTCTAATTAATAGGGAGGACTATTAATTTGCAAGAAAATAATGGAAAATTTGTTTGCCTTTAAACTAGGAGCATTTTTTGCCTTTTCATACGGTGCATTAGGCATTATTAATTTGTTTGAGAGTATTTTGGTCAGTTCAATATATTTATGAATAGTAAATAACCAAATACCTCCAAGTGTAAAAAAGGATTTCAAGTAAGGGCATTTTGGTATTTGTGTTGTTTCATACACATTAAAGTTATATATGTACCCTTTGATCCAAGAAATTTAAGTCATTGAGGTCGGGGGTATTATATTCTTTTAGCCTTTTTTTTTGTTAATTGTTGGTTTGGTCAGGATAGTTACATAGTTTACCATTAAAATAATATTTTTAATTTGAAAAAATTATTGGCATGTGCAGTGCACAGGCAAATGTGTTGGAGCCGCTCACACACTTTAAGCGGCATGTGCGGGCTACTAAGTGCTAAAAAATAAGCTTTCATTTTCTCATGTTATTTCTCATCGCCTCCTCTTCTATTTGCAGTGGCATGTGGCGTCCAAGTCTTGTTGGTTTATTGCCGGTGATCTTTTTTTTCCCTTCATTTCTCTCTCCTAACCCGTTAGATACATTATAGTTCTCATTGTTATTGGTATTTCAAATTTGGTCCTTTTTAGTTTTGATTTCTGTATTTTTTTTCATTTTCCCTTTTGTAAAAGTTTTTTTTTCAATTTAACCCTTACTTTTTAATTTGTATAGATAATATTTTTCTATTCAGTTATTCTACTTTTAATTTTTTATTTTTGCTCTTTGTCCTTTTGTCAAAGTTTTTATGGCTTTCAATTTTATCATTCAAATCAATTTTATAGTTTTTGTTTTTTCAATGATAATTATGATTCTAGTTTGGTCCCTTTTCTTTTGATTTTTTATTGTTTTTCTTGGCTCTTTTGTCAAAGTTTTTATAGTTTCAATTCTATCCTTCAAATCAAATTCATGGCTTTTGTTTTTTCAACAACAACAACAACAATAATACAAATAGTGATGAAAATACTAATATCATTGATGGTAATAATAATAATAATGGTGGTGGTGGTGGTGACGACGACGACGACGACAACGACAACAATAATAATAATAAATTAGTAATAATAATAAGAATAGTAGTAGTGGTAGTGACAATGATACTACTGCTACTACTAATATTGATGGTAATGATAATAATAATAGTGATAATAATAATGGTGGTATTAATAGTTGTGATAACAATAATGATAATAATGGTATTAATAGTTGTGATAATAATAATTGTGATGGTAGTAGTAGTACTAATAATAATAATAATAATAATACTAATAATAATAATAATACGAGGGAGAAGAAGAAAAAGAAGAGTGATGATGATGATGATGATGATGATAAAAATATTAATAATAGTAGTGATGATAATAGTAATAATGACAATAATAATAGCAGCAATAATAATAATACTGTAGTAGTAGTAGTAGTAATTATTGTTCAGATAGTAATAATACTAATACAACTGCTACTATTATTACTAATAATGATAATGCTAGCAACAACAATAACAACAATTATAGTGATGGTGGTAATAGTAATAACAATAATATTTATTTTAATAATGATTGAAATAATAATAGTGGTAATAATGATAATGATAATAGTGATAATAATGATAATGATAATAGTGATGATATTACTTATTAATATTAGTAGTAATAGTGATTTTGATTTTCATTCTTTGAATTGCTATTTTTAAAAATTATTTTGTATGGATGGAGTGCGGAGTGTAGGTTTACTAGAGTATACATTCCCTTAGTGTTGGCAACTCTATATGGACGACAACTCTACAAAGAAAGGAAATGGGGCAGGGATTCTCTTTACTAGCCCGGAAGGGCAGATTTACCAGTATCGGTTAAGGTTTGGGTTTCCAGCTACCAGCAATATGGCCGAATATGAAGCTCTGATAGCAAGCTTAGGACTAGTAGAAGCTTTGAAAGCATACCTCCTACAAGTGCACAACGACTCTTAGCTGATTGTGGGATAGTGTTGGGGATCATATGAAGCTAGGGATTCAACCATGGTCAAATATTTTGAGAAGGCTAAAGTCATGCTGACTCAGAAGGACGGAGTGATCAGCATCACCAGGGTGCCTCAGGACAAGCATATTTTCTCTCTAAGTTAGTCAGTGCTAACCCAGCCGACCTCCTCATTGATGTCTAGATTAAGGTTTTGGATCAACTCAGTATGGGAGAGAGATGTCATAATACTCTCGGTTATGGGAGTTAAGGATTGGAGAGCGTCAGTCAAGGAATATTTACTCATAAAGAGCTCGTCTTTAAATAGAATGAAAGCCATTAAGCTGACCAAGAGAGCCTCAGGGTACTGCTTGATTGACGGGGTCTTATATCGAAGATCTACAACATCACCACTCCTTAAGTGCTTGTCTTCAAAAGAAAACAATTATGTTTTGAGAGAGATACATGAGGGAGTCTACGGATTGCACACAGGATTTAGAGCCTTGGCTGCTCAGACTACAAGAGCAGACTTTTATTGGCCTTCCATACTCCAAGACTCTAAAGACCTAGTAAAGAAGTGTGATGAGTGTCAGAGATTTGCCCCAGTGTCAAGGCAGCTCTCAGCGGAGATGGCAGCGATCACTTTTCATTAGCTCTTCTGCCATTAGGGAATGGATATTCTAGGACCCTTCCCCAAAGCAATAAGGAAAAAATAGTTTGTTCTAGTGGCTATAGACTACTTCATCAAGTGGGTGGAAGATGAAGCATTGGTAAATATCACAGTCAACAAGGTGATCTCTTTCTTATGAAATAATATAATTTGTTGATTTGGGATACCTAAGATATTGATCACAGAAAATGAAACCCAATTCGATAACCAGAAAATGAGAGAATAGTGTGAAAGACTGCAGATTGATCACAAGTTCTCTTCAATATCACACCCTTAGACAAATGGCAAGCTGAACTTACCAACAATGTCATACTCAATGGTCTGAAGAAAAAGATAAAAGAGGCTAAGTTAGAATGGGCAGAGCTCTTGAATGAAATATTATGGGCATACAGGACAATAATAAAGACCTCAACAGGGGAAACCCCTTTCATCCTCATATACAGAACTTAAGCTATGATCCTAGTTAAGATTGGATGTCCTAACGCTAGAGTATTGCACTTCTCTTCTCAGAACAATGAGCGAGGACTCAGAGTCAATCTGGACTTAATGGAAGAGTCTATACTCACAACTGTAATATGAAATGAAGCTTACAAACACAAGGCTACTCAATACCACAACACTAGAGTTAAAAACAAAACCTTCAAATGCGGGGACTTGGTACTGAGGAAGCTAGAAGCCACGAGCAACAGAGAAAGTAGAGGAAAGCTAGCTCCAAAATGGGATAGCCCCTTTAGAGTGACACGAGTAATCAGAGCTAACACATATCACTTACAGGATCTACAAAGCTCTAACCTTCCTCATGCGTGGCATTTAGAGCACCTTAAGTTGTATTATTGTTGAATTCATCAATAAGGAATGCACATTTTTATCATTTGTGTTCTTACTTAATCTACATTCATTTCTCAAGACTACTTCCTACCGATCTAATCAAGGATACACACCCATATGGCATTCGAGGCCCACTTCTCTAGGACGATAGCAAATTCCTAAGTGAGCATTAACCTCTACTGTCACCAATCGGGGTTACACACCCCTATGGAGTTTGGGACCCACTTCTTTGGGGCAGTAGTAGGGGATCAATGCTTAACTTTTCAGGGCGGCTTTCAACACCCCATCCCTTTCTTCTATTTAGCCTTTTCAATTGGAAATAAGAGCACTAGAACGGCCTTATCAGGTCCATTATGTCTCTCCAAACAGGCTACATATCCATGTGTGCGATCTGGGACCCACATCTTTTCTGGACAAATTTTAAGGATTTTATTCATTAAAGTCCAATTATTGAAATAAAATCATTATGATATAAAATTAAAAGTATTTTCATAAAAATTAAACTTTTTTTGTCGAGAACCTAAAACACGTTATTCAATGCTAAGATGCACTTTTTTGATGTTTCTATTGACATATAGAACAAATGTTGGTTGGGATTGTAAGAAAGAATGAGCTATTTTGGAAAGGAAAGGAAAGGTTGAATTCCAAAAATAGATTATTTTTTTTTGCTTTTAAAAAGGGATTAATATTGCTTCATGTTATATTGACCTTGTCCATTTATAGTTAAAATGGTATGATTCAAAAAAATACAAAAAACACTTGTAGTGTGCAAACTGGTTGTGTTTATGAGAAATGACTTTTGAATGCATATAATACAGGCTAAGTTCATTTCTACAAAAAAAAAAATAGACATGCAGGGAGCTTAAATGGTGTTTAAAGTGTTAAAAGACAGAAGATCACTTATTTCAAGTAGAGAGCTTTTAGGCTTGTCATCTAGATTTGATATTTAGGTAATTGATCTCATTATGATCTTAATTTCAAGTCCCTCTTGCATTATAATCTAGGATATTTTAGAGAGCTTTATGTGTATTTGTTTTTTTAAAATTTATATATTTTAGAGAGCTTTATGTGTATTTGTTTTTTTAAAATTTGTTGTGTTTGGTATTTTTTTTTTTCCTCTCTTAGATGACCCTTTTGTCGCTTCTAGTATTTTGTTGTGGTTGGTATTTTTTTATAGTCACATAAAAGTTTTAAAGCCATTATATTTTTTGGTTTTTTTTAAGCTTAATTTTCAGATTATGATGATTTTTATTTAGAAAATCATACTTCTAATTAAAAATATTGTTTTGTCAAAACAAAAAAAAAATGAATAAAGAAGATTTTCAATTAAAAGAATACATTTTTTTTCTTACTTTAAATCATTTATTAATTTCCTTAAGTGTTTATTAATAAAAAACAATGATACTAATAAAAAAAACTCTTAAAATATAAAAGAAATGTATGAATAAGTAAGATGAATTTTGACTGAAAAGAAAAAACTTTTTTTCATTCAAATTTAAATAGTTGAATTTTTTCATATATTTATTTTAATTAATATGTAATTTAATAAAGAAAATTCAGGAAAAAAATTTGAAAATAATAGTATCTTTTATGTAGGTCGTCTTGTTTTTTTTTTTAAAAAAAAAGTTATTTATCCTTTACAAAAAAAAAAACATTACTAGCCTAAGAGCAAGGGGCTAACTCAAGCTGACATGTCTAGGTTTTATGTTAATAGGACCAACTTTGCTGGGTCACTGAGGCCCACGTGTTTAGACGCTTTTTATTTAGATTTTTTGGGTTTTTTATTTTTATTTAATTTAATAATTTAATGTTGAATTTTTAATTTTTATCTTTTACTATTTGAGTTAGTTGTAAATATATTTTTATATTTCCTATTATATAATAAAATAAAACAATTAATTTCATTTAATTTAATGTAATAAAATTTATAATTCAGATCAAGGAATTAATTAAAATAAACTTTACTTGCTTTTTTTATATTAAACTTGCCTAATAAATAAAATTATATAAGTACAACTTTAACATGATATAATTTAAAATCTAACACACAAGTAAGTAAAGAATATTTTTAACTGTTATACTAAAATTTAATAACAATGGAAAAAGATATTATTCTTTTTTACATTTAATGTTTTTTTAATTCAAGCTAAAGTGATAGAGCGGGAAATAGCCTAATAAAAATAAAGAAAAAACAAGCGGAAGAAATTAAGAGCCCATCATAGTTGATGACAGCGTAGAAGTCAAAAAGCAAGAAGATGACAGTGACATGACACCTCATTAAGCATTCCTTAAAACACACGAGTTCCCTCTCCCTTCTGCCTTCTCTGGTTAATGCTAGCAATTTTAACACAATTACCCAAAAAGAGGACCTTCAACACAATCATCATAGCCTGCCATGTAACAAGAATGTATTTATATAATGTTTGTTTGTTTGGGTAGCCTCTTAAGAATATGGACTCATAAATTGGGTAATTAGTTTTTTTTTTAAAAGAAAAATAAAGTAATATAGGATGAAATATTTTTTTTTAGTGAAATAACATAGTTTGAGGAAACCATGGTTTAGAAACACAATATTTCAATCATGTTCAAATTAATTTGGGTGAAAGAATCAATCATTATCTTATAATTATCATTACACACAATCAGTATAAAACAATGATAATGTTTACCAATCGGTCACCTTCAAGTTATTTCAACATCAATATCATTATAATTTCATCAAAGTCCATGACAAATAGTTTTTTCTGCATATGACAAACTATTCCCCTCTTTGTTTGTCATACTATTGTTCAAATCATGAACAATATTATTATTGTAATGACATAACATAAATATGTTATAAAATATTTGATAAAGAAACAAAATACACATACATTTGATTATGGTCAATTGAACGTAATTGTAACTAAATTGCATTATCCTAACATTAATTGGGAAAATTCATATTAAATGCAATCAAATTTTGAGAATTTAACATTAAAGGAAACTCACCAATAATTAAACATAATTCATGAAACGAAAAATGATTGATATTTCATGTTCAATTGCATTAAATCAAACCCAAATTGATAGCAAATTAATACAATTCAAAGAAAATACCAAATTTATGAACTTATAAACAATTCAATTGAACATATAATTCGTCATGCAAATAATATATTCATGCTCTCTTACATTAAATCATCAAGCGCAATTAATTATATTATTAACTGATTCCAACAATATATACAAAATTTCTAATTCGGTAGTTTAACATCAATTAAACACAACACATAATTAATTAAAAATTTTATTTTATAATTAATTTAAATTATTTTTATATTCAACTATATCAAATCAACTCTAAATAATGATATTCTTAACTAATTTCATATTAATTTAACAAATCATAAATTCACCATAAACCATAAATTCAAACTAAGCAATTATTTTATTTCAACCAAATAAAACACAAATTTAAAGCAATCTAGTATGTTTATCTTGCTCATAGAACTAGAAAAAAGGCCGGGGTAGTGGTGGCAAAGAAAACAATCAATTTTGAACCAAAAACACGTCCAAGTATGCTTAGAAATTTAGATGAGTTTGATTTTTGATTGTGTTTAAGGGAAAAATAAAAGGATTTCATGGATTTTTTAGAGATATTGTGAGGGGCAACATTCAGTTTTAGAGAGAGAGAGGCCAACTGGTTTGTGTGTTCTTCAATCTGGGCTACATTTAAATTTTAATTAATATTACACTTTGAAAGCATGGCATTGTAAGTAGATGTTGTGCTTCAAAACCATGACATTTATCTTGTCATATTTCTGAAATGCAACATCAAGATTGTCGTGTTTTTTAATAGCGACATTTACTAAATATCGTATTTTCAAAGAGTGATAATATCAATTATATTATTTTATCAAATTTTTTTGAAATAGTGATATTCCATCATATTTTTGTGTTTACTATTGTAATTTTAAAAGGAAAAAAAAATCAATATTGTGTGTATGGGAAGGTGTGTAGCTTTTGTTTTTTTTAGTGTTTTTAAAAAGTTTGTTTTACTTTTTTTAAAATATTAAATTTATTTTTTAAATAATTTTGATATATTAATATTAAAAAATATTTTTTAATATATTTTCAAGCAGAAAATATTTTAAAAAACACACATATTAAATCACAATAATAAACACACTTCAATGTATTAAATCTCACTAAATTAATTTATTTGAGAGTTGATTCCTCAATTAAAAAATTTGGAATTTATCTCCTACATGCAACTTTATTCTATTTAAAATTGGATTATTATGTTAAATTTTATAAGATCGCCTTATTTAATATTTAAAAATCACTAATTGTCCTTCTACTATTGGAATTTAGTCGATTTGAACCCTTTATAAATAATTTGGTCATATTAAACTTTGTACTTTCAATTTTTAGTTACTTTAAAAATTAAGTGAGACTTGCGCACAAAATAATGTAAAGTTTTTTTTTAAATTAATTTTTTAATATTTTAAATTATTTTAATATATTAATATTTAAAATATATTTTTAATATATTTCTAAAAAAACATATTTTAAACCTCCTTTCCGGCACAAGAATTTACCATAAGCCCAATTGTATACTGCCATAGATAGGCTCGTAAAACAGACAGCGAACGCAAAACCACCCAAAATGATATAAGTCTATCTAAATTCTAAAGTTCTTAAAACACAACACCACTCTTTCCCTTTCCCTTTCCCTTTCCCTTCTCACAGATCACAGACATAGTCCAAAACCCTGCAATTAAGATGGGAGTAGCCAACAACATCACAGCCGTCCTAAACTTCATAGCCTTTCTCTGCTCAATCCCTATAATAGCCGCTGGCATTTGGCTAGCCTCCAAACCAGAGAATGAATGCATCCACCTTTTCCGGTGGCCTGTAGTTCTCCTTGGATTCCTTATCCTCTTGGTCTCACTTGCTGGTTTTGTGGGTGCCTACTGGTATAAGGAAACACTTTTAGCATTCTATCTCTGCTGCATGGCCATTCTCATAGGACTTCTCTTGATCCTTCTGGTCTTCGCCTTTGTGGTCACGCGCGCCGATGGTGGCTATGATGTGCCGGGGAGGGGTTATAGAGAGTATAGGCTTCAAGGATTTTCTGCTTGGTTGAGGAATCATGTCGTTTATTCCAAGAATTGGGACAAGATTAGGCCTTGTCTTGCTGAGACTGATGTTTGTTCCAAGATGACTCAAAATTATATCACTGCTGACCAATTCTTCATGGCTCACATCTCTCCTCTCCAGGTAAATATCAACAACCATCTTTCTAATTTCTTCTATAATTTTCATTTTTATACAAGTTCATGTATTTCCCAATATATGAAGTGGTTTAGATCATGATGCTTGGGTATTAATTTAATTTTCTATTCTCCGCTTAAGAGCTTATAACCTTAAAACTGTCAAATTTTGTCAAGAACAAAACTTTTCTACTGCATAATCTGGCGTCACAATAATGCTGCCGCTAAAACTTGGGAATATCTGACACCATTAATTCACCGACTAATTTTTTTTAACTTGTGTTTGGTAATGATGTGTATTTGTAATAGTGTTTTTTAAGTCATTGATGCTTTTTGTGTTTTTCTACCGAAGATACAGTCATTATTGAAAGCCCTTTAAAAAGCATCGTTTATGATTTAGGCCATATTTGGTGTTTCAAAATTAATTTTTAAAAAAATTGAATTTTTTTTATATTAATATTTTTTTTAGTATTTTTAAATTATTTTTATATCTTGATGTTAAAAACAGTTTTTTAAAAATAAATAAAAATATTATTTTAATATATTTATAATCATTATCCATGTCATGTCATGGAACAGTCATGTATTTGCCTGGAAATTGCTGGGAGAGGTCATGACTGTGTGGATTAATTGGAAGCTGTTTCGAACCGGATCCTATATATATATAAAATACAGTACATGTATACAATATGGGAGTTCTTTGGTATTCTAACATAATAATAAAAATTGATAAAATAATATGGTGTAAAAAATATTTTAAAAAATAACATAGTTCAGAGAATTGTAAATGAAATTTGCGATTTTTTGGTTATAATTGTTATATACAACTCTTTTAAATTATAAAATTATTCAGACACAATATTTAATAAAAAAATAGGAAACATAAGTAAAAGGGAATAAAGAAATAACAATATTTTAAGAAGATTTTAATAAGAAAAATTTAACAATACTAGGAAAAGATCATTAATGATTATATGAGTGGGTCATAAGAGCGGTCCAAAATTAAGTATATATTATTAAATTTATAATTCAAAATATTTTTAATTATATTGATAATATGGTTATTGAACTTTGATGTATTTTTAGAGTTATTTTATTTTGTTTATTTTTCTCTCCAAACCCTTCACAAAATACAAGAAGGGGAGAGAGAAAATGACACCGTTGATTTATACCGCATGCCATGGATCGGTCATGTATTTGCCTGGGGATTGCTGGAAGAGGACACGACTTTGTGGACGAATTGGAAGCTGTTTCGAACCAGATCCACTTTTCCCTATGAAAAAAATAATAATACAACACGGTAGGAACCATCTACTATATATTATTATTATTATTATTTGAAACGTTTCGATGTGGACGTTGATAGTTTTTTTAATTTTGTCAAATCTCAATCATGATCAGCTTGATCATTCGATAATGTATTATCGTTAGGAGAAATTAGATAGAGTCATGTCATGGCGCGTGGGGACACTTTTTGATGCTCTCATAATTGAAAAATGGCTGCCACAGCGAGCCCCGGAGGGGGGGTTTGTGCAAATAGATCAGTTCCAAGTGGCTAACTCAATTATTAAGGAGAGGGATCATGGAATTCAGACCAAATTAAAGCAACCAATCCTACATTAATGAACCCACGTAGCTTTGTCTTCATTGGATAGAGTAGAAAGGAGCGCAGGGTATGGCTGCCAGCTTTGAAGTTGTTTGGTGTGGTGCTGTGCCGTGCTTCCCTTTTGTCTCCCTTTTAATTTGTAGCAAATCATGATTTTTGTTTCTGAAATTACTGCATGTTACAGTCAGGGTGCTGTAAGCCTCCAACAGTTTGTGGCTACAATTATGTGAACCCTACGCTGTGGTTAAACCCAGTGAACCCAGCGGCGGACCCAGACTGCTACTTGTGGAACAATGACCAGAACCAGCTGTGCTACAATTGCAACGCTTGCAAGGCTGGATTGCTGGGGAACCTGAGGAGAGAATGGAGGAAGACCAACGTAATCCTCATCGTGGCGGTGGTGGTGCTCATTTGGGTCTATGTCATCGCCTGCAGTGCTTTCAAAAATGCCCAAACTGAAGACCTTTTCCGGCGATACAAACAAGGCTGGGTTTGATCTTGCAGCCACACTCACCCTACTTTTCAGATGCTGGTTCTTGACCCTTTTTTTTTTGTTTTTTTTTTAATTTTCTCCTCTTCTTTTTTATCCATCCAGTGATGAAAATGTATCGTTGTCTATTCTGTATATATTCCTTTGTGCTTTACTCATCTACAAGGTGTGGTGGTATGGACCGACTGTCGTTGAACACGCGTTTACCTTTATATAATTTTGCCAGTGATAGTAGGTAGCATCTCAATTATTCAGCTTTCTTGAGAATCAGATTCTTCTTCTATCTTTACCGAATGTTTTGGAACTCTCCGAATCGAATAACGCACTGAATTGAATTTAATTAATTAATAGGTTTTAATTAATCTCATGTTTGTAACTATAGTTTAGTATTGTATAAGACCAAATTAGAGGCTAACCTTTTCTGATTTACTGCATTAAAAATAAAAAAAAAATAATGTTAAAACTAGCCATCTACCTATCTTTTTAGTTTTTATAAAATAATCATTTCTTTTATTTTTTATAGACATTTAAAGTAATCATCTATCCAACTCTTTTTTTTAATAGATATTTAAAGAAATAAGATGAAGTTGATGATGATAATATAAAAAATAAAATAAATTGAATTATATTCTTTTTAAACATGTAAATTCAAATTATTTATTAATTGAATTTTAATTGAATATTATAATTAGATTTAATTATAATAGAGAATTAATTTTAAATAACTTGATTCCAAATAAATTGATAACTATTGCACATTTTCTACTGTGTCTGGTTTTTGTTTTTGACTAAACATGAGTAATGGATTTAATCACGCCAGAAAAAAAAATTGAGCATTTTCTATCGAGTCTTTGCTTTTTGAACAATATATAACTAGATAACTTGAATGTGTTATTTTGTTGGTTGGATTAATTTTTTTTATTCATCTAGAATGTTTGTGGAATTATTTGGCACTGTCATTAAACTTGGTTTCATAGATCAATCTTGAAATCTCCCGACTTGACTATTTGTTTCTCCTGGATTTCAAATTAAATCGCGAGAGAGTTGCTCCAACATGACCTATTTGACTTAGCGGGTCCAAAGATAACTTGAATTACTAGCTGAAATGTGATTTGGCTTTAAAAAACACTTAAGATTTGATATTTTTTAAATACCAACACAATGACATATTAGATCGACCATGACTTCGCTGCTTAACTCACCTAACCCATGACCCGAGTCATGGACTCTACTAAGTTTAATAATTTTTTTAAAAAATATTTTTTACTTAATTATATGATAACAAAATTAAATGCTCGTAAAATCAAGCATTAATTCAATGCCAAGACTTTCGTTTGAGAGCGTGATAACTTTATAGAAAACAAATTATAAAATTCAATTCTCAATTAACCCAAGTCAACCCGTCAAACCCGCAATCTAGATCATGAACTACACCAGGTTTGTCATAATCCAATTTTAGATTTCCCAACACTCTTTTATGTCTATAGAGTTTAAAAGGCAACTCTTCATTCAAATTATTTGAACACTTGGCAGGAGGTGTCATGCATAATTATTAGATTAATGCCCCATATATATATATATATATATATATATATATATATATATATATATATATATATATATATATATATATATATATATATATATATATATATATATATCATCTTAGCTTTCCCTTCGGATCTTCCCTCCAACATCCAATTTTTTTGATTTGGTATCCCTTACTTCATAAGGTATAACAAGACCTCTTACTTTTTTGATGTGGGATAAAGTTCTCTTTAACTACTTAATATATAAGCTATATTTTAACAACAATCCCCCACTTAGCTTGTAATATTATATGGTACCATGTTTCATACATAAAAAAAAGGTATCTTTAGATTTAAACATCTTCTTAGTGTATGCATTTCAAAACTCCAAAGAAATCATGATGGCAAAAAAATTTAAATCAAGATTTCATTCAATAGAATCAGGAACACTACACACATGATCCAATTAATCCAAAATAAAAGTTCACCATTATTTCAGCACTAATATGACCTTGTGCTACTTCCTGAATTCATGAATATTTACAAAGTTTTCCAAACTTTTGTTGAAGCGACACCACTTCATATGTTCATATTGGTGAAATTTCTTTCTTACATTGAGATTTCATTAAGAGTGGTAATCACTCATTCTCGCATTTATTTGGAATATTAATTTTGTAAATCTCAATTTCATACACAAATTAGCATACAATACTCTTACTAATAATTTTTTATTACCCATGAAACTTATTACTGGTAAAGATACTAGTAAAAATTGGGTTCCTGTTATTAGTAAGTTTAATTAAATGGTCTTAATCCCATACTAGTAAAAGTTTTTCTGACTAAATCTCTTAAGAGACTTTTAGTGAAAGGATCTGCTAGATTATTGCAAGATCTGACATACACAATGGTAATTACCCGTTAGAAATTAATTGCCTTATATATTCATGTCTCAAGCTGATATGTTTAGATTTTCCATTGTAAATTTTACTAAATGCCTTAGATATAGTTGTTTGACTACCATAGTGTGAGGAGATAGATGACATCAGTTGTGGCCACAACTTAATATCCAATAACATATTTCTCAACCATTTTGTCTCCTTACTAGCGGTTTATACTTTATAACAACCCTGTAACAAGAAACTTCATTAGTCATTTTTAGAAGTAATAAGCAGAAAGAAATGTGTGCTGCAAAAGTTATGTACAAATGATTGTAATGACACTTTCTTTTTAATAATCTTCTCAAGAAATTTCAGATTAAGATAAAATATCCTTACCATTTTCATATAAAGTTTAAATTCAAGATGGAGAGGATAAGTTGATGCTTTTGTCTTAAAATTTTCCTTTATGTTTACTAGTAGATGTCAAGAACATATGAAGAGATTTACTTGGAAAGTTGCAAGATCATTGCCTTAAAACAAGAAACAAAGAGAGAGATAGAGAGAGAGATGATTACGTGTTTTGATGAACAAACCATTAAATCAGCTTATAAGAAAGTTGTTTTCCTGCTCATGTCAAACATCATTTTCTAACCTAATTTCACTTTTTATTTCAGTTAAGCCATATCATTTTATATGTTTTTCTTACAAGTATATCTAATTGTACACTTAAGCAAATGTATAATCCTATACAAAGCAACCTAATTTTCTAACCTAAAAATACTCATAATAACAATTTGAATAGAGATATGTACCTTATTGGTCAATCTTCATTCATGAACGCCTATTTTTTTGGTTGACCAAATCAAGATGTAAGTGTGTAAATGAGAAAAACAACAGTTTTTTTTAAATATTCTTTCTTCAACTTCTTTTTTTTTATCTGAGATATGCTAGCAAGATGTGAGCATACCTTGAAAGTTAAACTTTATGTCAGGGCCTAGATAAAAAAGATTTTCACTCCTAACATAAGATTCAAGGAACTCTATCATTTTCATTATGAATTGCTCATCTATTTCCATAGTGAGCAATTGATTTTTTCTTCAAGAAATTAGAAAGTAGAATAGATCCATACTGAAGAGTTCGTCTATTTCTATAATGATGTGAACATTCGACTTTTTTTTTTTAAGGATCTTTCAAGAGGATTGCCTTAACAACTTGGGTACTAGGTTCAACTAGCTTTAATCAATTCAACGTACATTACCCCCTTAATTGTTAGCATACTTGCATTTAAAATAATTTTACCTCGGCTAACAGTTCATTAAAGAACTTGAATTCCTCATAATGCTTAAGATAATACCCTTATTTGGTCTTTTAAAAGAATATATTTCAAAAGTGAAGATCATATCAAATAAGATTTGTCTTGATCCCAACAAAATGAAATTTATGAGATTTAAAGGTATAGATTAGGTATACTTACAAGGTTTGCTTTCATGATTCAGTGTTAGCAACCTGTTATCTATATGAAAAACATATAAAAATAAAACTTTATACATAGGTTTTTTTTATCATTTATAAATTTTATATCTTTTAAGAATTAGGTTATGTCACATACACCAATGACTTTCCTAAGAAATTCAAATCTCAGGCCATCTAGAGATTTCTTGAATAAGTCAGCCAATTAATGTTCGATGTTAAAATGTTCTAATGACATAATCTTTGATTCATCCAAGTTTATAATAAAATGATGTCTTATATCTATATGTTTGTTCTTGAATGTTATATAGGATTTTTAGATATGCTAATTGTGCTGGAATTATCACAATAAATAGTTATAATATTTTAAGAGAAACCATAATCCTCTTGTAACTTCTTCACCCAAAGAAGTTGTGTGCAACAATTGCCTAGTGCAATATACTCGACTTCTACAGTGGACAATGAAATTGAATTTTGTTTCTTACTAATCCATGCTACAAGTTGCCACCAATATAAAAACACCCTCTAACAATGCTTTTTCTATCATCAACATGACTTGTCAAATCAACATCTGAATAGCCAACTAAACTCAAGTTTGAGTCTTTTGAATACCATACACCATAATCAATTATAAGACTAAGTTGGCTATTAGATTAATGAGAAATGGTTACAAAATACCGAGTTGAAAAGGAACTTTTGGCTAATAGGAAAACAAGAAAGATGTTATATGGATGGAAGAAAAATAGCTAAGAGAGAATTACCCTTAGTTTGAGGGCAATGTTGTTTTTTATATAGGGAAAGTGGTGTAAAGGGTCTAGATCCATGATGGATGAGAAAGAAAAAAGTTTGGGGAAGATAAGCTCACACATTCTAATGTGAACCTCGTGGATATAAAGACATAGAAATCCACAGCTAAGAAAGACACTTTCCAAGAAAGCTAAAATCAGGTTTGGAACTGAGCTTAACACAATAATAACATGTACTGAGACACCAAGACTATTAGTAACTAAACCCTCGCCCAATATAAGACATAAGAAGCTTGGTTAATTCTTTAACAAGTTAGAGTAATTCAATAAAGAACAAAAAAGTATGAGCAAAACCCCATACATGGAATAATTTTTGCTAAAATCAAAGCCTATAAAAAAACCTAAATACAAGTTAAATAACCCCATTTATAATAGGTAAAAATATCATTAACAATCTTTGGAAAAGTAATAAAAGAGTTCTCAATAAAAAAGGAAAATGAATCATAAATAATCAAGGAAACTAATACAATTCCTATACTTTCTGGACCTTAGAGAAAAGCTTTCTTGATCACTAATTTCCCTAGAATGTTAGCCAAATATAGAACAAGACCTCTTAAAATGGTTGGAAAATTTTCATCCTTATCCAATGGCTGGATAAAAAAGTATGCTTGTTAGAGTAAAATTATGCATTAGAAAAAATAAGCCCAATACTGCCTCTAATGCCAAAATTAATCAGCCCACCATTATGAAATAATTAGGCCTATATTATAGATGGATTAAACCCATCTTGCACATAGATTAGATTGACTAAGGTTTAATCATCACTTGTTGAACTTGTAACCTTATTGAAATTCATCTTGGACCAAATACTCTGAATAAGCCAATTGAATGCATTTTTAGACTTACTTGCCTTTGATCTTGTAATTGGCCTAGTTGGGGCTTGTGCTGAATGTTTTGGTATAGTCTTGATCATATCATCTCCTCTCTCCTCAAAAGAATTCATCCATGAATTGCCACCTGCATCAAACAAAGAGAGATTATAAATATTGAATGTAGAATTAACATCATACTCCTCTGGTAGATCCATTTTATAGACATTATCATTAATTATTTCAAAGATTTGGAATGATCTATCTCCTCTTGACTTAGATCTTCTTTGTTTAGGAAACCTCTCCTTTTGTATATGTACCCAAACCCAATCATCTTGTTAAAAAAGTAACCATCTTTCACCTTTTATTCACTTTGAACATAAATTGCTCATTCTTTTTTATATTTGCCACCTTACATTTTCATAGATAGCCTTTACTACATGTGCTTTTCTATTGCTATCAAGACTAACCTTTTCATCAATAGGTATAGGAAACAAATCCAAAGGAGTTAAATGATTAAAGCCATATACAATTTTAAAAGAAAAATAATAAGTAGTAGAATACACTCCTATTACAGGCAACATCAATAAATGACAAACAATCTTTCTAATTTCTTAAATTCTTTTGAATGATAGTTCTTAACAATATATTTAAAGTCCTATTAACTACTTTAGTTTGATCATCTATTTGTGGATGACAAGTAGAAGAAAATAAAAATTTTGTTTTTAATTTTCTCCATAAAACCTTTCAAAAATAGCTAAGAAATTTAACATTACAGTCAGATACAATACTCTTAGGTATCATATATAGAGTTGAACTATCTCTTTAAAGAATAAATCTGTTATGTTATTGCATCATCAGTTTTATGAGAAGATATGAAATGTGTTATCTTAAAAAAACTTATCCACAACTACAAAAATAGAATCTCTACCCTTTTTTGACCTAGGTAAACCTACCACAAAATTCATAAGTATATCATTTTAAGGTTCCTTAGGTATCGATAAAGAAGTATATAAACTATGAAGTAAGACTTTAGACTTAGTTTGTCTATATGATATGAATTTATCACAAATTATTTGTACATTTCTTTTCATCTTAGGCCAATAAAAAAGCTCATGCAAAACATTAAAATTTTAGTAACCCCAAAACATCTCATTAATCTCCCCATGCTTCTTCATAACCATAATTGTTTTGTTTGGACATTATAAAGCAATATGTCCACTCCCTAAAGACCTGAAACACTTAAATATCATGGTTGTGAAGCCTTATATGATTCTATTTTGTTGCCCATGATATTCAGCTTTGATATGGTAGCCCTTTTTCTCCTATACTTCAGCCTCCAAGATGAAAAGGAACTTGAATTACTTTTTTTAACATGTAATAACCTTTCTCTTCAACTGTCTCTCTATCTTGGTGGCCATATGAACCATATCTTCAAGCTGAACATAGTGTTGTAACTCAACCACATTAATTATCTTTTTATTCAATCCATTCAATAACTTTGCCATTATAGCTTTTCTATCTTTCACAACATTAGCTCTAATCATGGTAATTTTCATCTCCTTGTGGTAATCCTTCACACTCCTAGAACCCTGAGATAAACTTTGTATTCTTTGATATAGTACCCTATAATAAGGATTAGGAACAAACCTCTTTCTCATGATTATTTTCATCTCATCCCAAGCCTCTATGGGTCTTTCTTTATTCCTCCTCTTTTCTAAGACAAGTTGATCCTATCAAATAATAACATAGTTAGTAAACTCAATAACAAGTTTTACTCTCTTTACCTCAAATTAATGGCAAAAAAAATCAATTCCACTTTCTTTTCCTGCTCCAAATAAGCTTTTGGGTCGTTTTTGCTTTGACAAGCTGAATTTTTTAATCTTAATATTGCCCAAATATCTATCTAAACCATCCTGAAATCCATCCTCTTTATCTACCCTTCTGAAATCCATCGTTTTTACTTTGGTTTTTATGTGGTTGAAACTTACCACCACAGTTATCATCAAAATCTTTGGCCTTCTCATATGTATTTTCGGTTATAGATTCTTTCAGAGGTGAATTAGCTCATTTTGTAGACCTTCCTTCCAAACCCCTATGGTTTAGCCTATCTTGAAGATTAGCCACTTCGGTTCTCAAACTAGCCATCCCATTCTTTACTTCGGCAAACCTTTTAGTCATCAACTCCAATTGTTGTTGTATGTCCAAATAACCTTATTCGATATTATTTTTATCTTTTGGTGGTGATGATCCACTCTTAGTTGACATCATCAAGAGCTGAAAATTAAGTTAACAACAATATATATATATATCCTCTCATACTCCCTCGTGTGTTTACACTCAATAGATGTCACTTATCTTGTGTTTCACATAAATATTCAGCTTTTCACTCTAA
Organism: Populus x sibirica; assembly: GCA_019202695.1. NCBI lineage: Eukaryota > Viridiplantae > Streptophyta > Magnoliopsida > Malpighiales > Salicaceae > Populus > Populus x sibirica. The sequence continues at coordinate 3,563,809 of JAGMVL010001159.1, forward strand.
TATGCTCACCTTCATCTTTTACTACTCAATTCTCAAGATTACAGTTTGTTAAGGAACTAGTTCACAACAAATAAAAAATTAATAACTTAATGGCCTAATCAAATAATGTAAAGACTAAAAAAGAAATAAAGACTGAAAACTATGAATACAAAACTACAAATAGGAAAACACGAGTATCAATACGAATTCATGTGAAATATGAATGATTAAAGACACAAAATAAAAGGCCATGAAGACTAAGAAACTAATGAAATAAGATTCAAATGACTCAAATAACAACAACACCTTTATTTTTTTATATATATAGTTGCTGGAAATATAGTTGCTGGAAAAAAAATGATGCAAAAACTACTTGTTTTGGTTTTTATGATTTTCAAGAAAAACCAAACCAAATAAACCTAAAATATCACAAGTCAAGATTTATCTTCAAGAAACCCCAATAATCAATATTTTTTTTTTATGTAAAGCAAAAGTAGTTGAATTTAATATCACAAATAATTTTTTTCTTCATTTTTTTTTCTTGATGTCGTAACTAGTTTTTTTTTAGAAAATAAATAACTTAACAACATTGAAGTACACAAAAACTTGATGATAAAAGGCATATAACTTAATTTAGACCCTTACTATGATATAAATTGATGTGAAGCTGTGGATATAAAAACCAAAAACTTATAAATAAGTAAGAAATTTCCCAATAAAGCGAAGATTTGATTTAGAATTGAGTTTGACATAATGATAAACTGTATTAAGGCACCAAGATTATAAGTAATTGAACTCCCACCTAACACCTATAAAGAAACACAAACAAAAAGTATAGAAGATGCCATAAAACTTGGTTAATTTTTAAATAAGTCAGAGTAGTTTAATGAAGAACAAAAAAATATGAGCAAAACCTCACACACGTAATAATTATTGCTGAAATCAAAGCATGTAAAAAAAATTAAATACAAACTAAATAACTCTATTTATAATAGGTAAAAACTACTTAAACAATGCTAAAAAAGTAATAAAATATCTCTAAATAAAAAAGAAAAAAGAATCTTAAATCAACTAGGAAACTAATACAATTCTTGCGAAGTACTTTTGGACCTTGTCACAAAGCCTTTCCAATATTTAATTACCCTTAAATTTCAACCCAATATAGAATAATACCTCTAGAAACTTTAAGTAAAATTTCAACTTAATCCAATAGTCAAATAAAAAATCATATTTGTTAGAGTTAGAGTAAAACTATGCATTAAAAAAAAACACAAAACCGCCTCCAATGCTTAAATTAATTAGCCCACTTCTGAAAAATAATTAAACTCGTATTATAAATAAATTTAGATTGAATAAAGTTTAATCATTACTTGTTAAAATTATAACATCATTAAAATTTATCTTGATATAAATACTCTCAATAAATTCATTAAATATCTTTACTTTTAATCTTGGAATTTGGACAATTAAAATCTGGAATGGATATTTTAGTGTAGTTCTTATCGTATCAAACTCTTTCTCATTTGCTTTGTTTTGGACAAGACCATTGAATGTTCAGGAAGGTAAAGACTTGAGGGTAGGTGGATGGCTAGGACGAGGGCAACTAAAGGAAATGCTACGTGGACAATAGATAGGCATTAGCAATCAGGAAAGGGCGCGTGGCAAGGGGAATGAAAAACACTGTCGTATTAGGGGGAAGACTAAAGTCCAATTCCATTGTAGTATATATCTTTTCTAATTCAAACCCAATCTATTTGAATTTAAAATCGATGCATTTTACTGCTATTTAAGAAATAACGAGAGATTATTTTTCTTCATGAAAAAATTATTTTTTTTATTAACATGGATGTCCGGTCCAGCAATCACAGGACTCGGACCTAAAATCACAGGAGAAATAAATTTTTTGATCTCAAACTCTTACCACTGTACCACCTGTTAAATGATTTCATGAAAAAACTATTTTTAACTATATAGTTAGATGCAAGAGGCTCCGACTTCCTCGAATTGTCCTTCCTAGAAAACAAAATCAATTTTATTCAATTGAGTCTTTAGTTTTAGCTGATTGAGTTCTTTTTTATTTGTAATTCAGTCCTTAAATTCAATAAATTTTTATTATCATCCTCAATTCAATTTGAGGTTTAATTCACAATGGCAACTCAAATACAAATAGTTCCCAGTTATTTATCATCGCAGCGGTCACTCCATGGGTAAAGAGAGAGCTAATTATAATTGCTCCTTTCAATTATTTGTCCAAATACGATGTTGGGACACGTCAAATTTTTTAATGTTTCGAGCATATAATATAATATAAAAAAGGAAAAAAAAAAAGAAAATTCAAACCAAAGAAAACAAATGTTAGAAAACCTAAGCTCACATCTTATATTTGCACTTGCAGGAAAGTGCCTGTCGTCTTCGATTGCTAGGTTGTTCCCCACTGTTAAATACTATACGTTATATTTGTACCAAATGAAATTGCCATTGACTATAACATTAGAGAACCCACATGCCTTCCTCCCATTTTTTTGCGATATTGGAGACCATAAACTTTGATCATCATCAACCTCTCCAATGTGTCTCACGCTGTAGATGCCTTTCTAGAGTAAACAACGTACATGGGATCTGAGCGTCCAGGATTTGGAGATATATCCACAGCCTGCAAAACGAACTCTTCAGTCAGAGAATCCTTCGTCACCGGATCACCCTCAATGCGAAGGTTCCACTTGCACCCGTTTGCGTGGGCATGATTTGCAGCTCAGGATTGACGCAATTCAAACATTGAGATTGCAGGCCATTGGATTACAAGCAATATCTTCTAGAACTCAAGGATGATAATACATAAAAGCAACAGGTTAAAATGTAACATCGTATACTAAATGGCACTCAAATCACATTCAACCAGAGATGAAGCACTTGCAGAAAATGAAGCAAGAATCAACACCAATGAAAATATTTTGCCATTAGACACTTGCTCGCTTTTTAGTGGAAACAAACACAAAATCTCAAATCAATTGGCAAGTATAGAAATATAAAAGAATAAGCATAATTAATCACACGAGCACACATGAAATTTACATGGTTCCGCAACTTAGGCCTACTCTGTAGGTGAGACGACAAAAAAAATTTACTATAAAAAGTAAGAGATTACAAGGTGTGATATAAAATTAATCTTTCATACAAAATTCTAAAATAATCCAAAACTCTCTTTTTTTCTCTCCTATCTCTCTAGCCATCAAAGAGTAGAGAATATATACACTCACAAATAAAATTTTACCCTAAAAAATGACAACTTTAGTATGGACTAGGTATATGCGTATTTCTTTTCTCTCTTAGAACCACAATTTAAAACAAACCCAACACATCAGCTGTCATTACCAAAGACACGATGCAAGGAATACAGAATTACCTGAGGTGGTTCAAAGCCTCCAGAATAATGGAAATAAGACCCAACAATCATTACATGATCAGCATCACCGGTTGATGTCCATATAGAGATTGCTTTTGTCCAAAAGCAACGATTAGAGAAGCTGATACAAATGTATTCAATAAAATGTTACAATTTTTTTTTCTTAATATTGTAAAGTTTAGAAATGCTTGAATAAAGAGAAAAGATGGATGATTGATGATTGATGAAACAAAAATACTGATCTCTAGCAACTAAACTGGCAAGGGATGCCTGAGGAGGAGGTGAAGTAGTTCAATATGCATCCATATTATTTTTTCCTTTTCGTTTTTTGTTTCTACTGTTGCAGGGCTATTTAGCTGAATCGCAGCCTCTTTATCTTCATATGTGTGATGTGTCCACATCTCCACATCACTCCGATCTTGATGTTGCAAGTTAAGTAGAATGGTTTGCTTTGTACCTTTAGTATCTCAATTACAGTGAAATGGCGCACCACAGGGGAGATTAGGCAAAGAGACAAACCAAAACAATTTAAGGGAATTTATTCAATTGAGATTTATCTGGAATTCTGTTACAAAATACAACCAAGTTTAGATGACCACAACAAAAATATTTCTGCTGATCTCTTTTAAAAGGTCAAGGAACTGCAGCATGGAAATGGCATACATTTACTGAATGAATTGAGGAAATCCAGGACTGTAAAAATAAAAACACAATAATAATATCACCTCATTATAGCTAGTCCACCTGGCTTAAGTACTCGGCACATCTCCTTGAAAACATCAATAGGTTTAGCTAGGTAATCAACACTGACCTGTGAAATTTTTCAGAAAGAGGAAAAGGGGGATTGCTTCTATCAGACCAAAATTTAAAAGAATAATCCAAACAATTCCTCTTAAGAAATTTGACAACAGAATATGATAAAAAAAATTCGCTATCTCTGTGGTCATAGTGGCTGAGAATTTTCTTAGGAAACACAGATGTAAGACATCATAACCTTAAGCACACAAAAGAAAAAATTGTCCTTAATTAAAATGATGTATTGCCATCTCAGAGTTAGGCTTAAGTTTTTTCTTGAAATGGAGAAGAGAAAATTTATTGCTAAACGAAGCTGCAACATTCTGCATCAGAGATAATATATTAAACACAAAATGTATCAAATCTTAAGTTGATCCAACAAATTCATAATACTAATAGGGAGGCCACATGCCATTAAGAAAGTGACAACAATAAATCTTTGTTAATAAAATATAATACTTCAAAAATCATTGTTAACTCCAGGCATTTAAATACTCAAATGGCAATTTGTAAGAATATATTTTGAGAAAACATAAACCAGTCGAATAGAGCACAGTTAAAATGGTCAAGAGATGTGGATAATACACTTACCGCATTAGTTATGACATCGAAGGAATTATCTTCAAATGGGAGTTTAGGGTTCAAATTTAAATCTTGCACAGCATATTCAGTCAGAACCTACAAAGAAAATAACTTGATGAATGTATTATTGTCATCATTGATAGAAAGATCATAACAGTGTATACAAAGCAATTAGCTTAGAACTACCAAGGTCACGAAAGTAAATACGATACATCCAAGTTGAAACTTAACGTATCTAGCACAAGAAATAACTATACATATGTTGAAATAGATTTTGCTATACAATTAGTTGCATACCTTGTCATCTTTTGAGATTCAGCTAAGGCTTTGATTATCTTATTTTTACAAATTATGATAACTCATCAAGGGGTTATTTGGCTTCCAGTGATATCATCAAAATGGTTCTCAATAAAGCACTAAGATTCACATGCTAAAATAAAAATGTAAACTCTTCAAGGGATGGTAAGATAGTATGTACATCATTTTTAAAATCCTAGCTGACCAGTTGCTATTGTGTAAGATGATTACTAATCATGAATTCTACATAAAATATTCAAGTGGCAGACATCAGCAACTAATTTCAGTAGCTTGAAAAGAATTTATGAATGACAAAATTAAAAAATGCATGACATAAATAACTAGAAATGATATCGAGAATAAGAAGTAGATTCTGACTGGATTCCGTTTGAGCTCTTCTTCATTCATGCCTAATCCAACTATAGAATATTGCTTGTATCCTTTTGGGAAATGGCTGACCTACATATAAAACCAGGAATAGTTTGTTAACTTAAATAATGAAGACCTAATGAGGCTGAAAATAAATGTTAGAAGAATCTTACCCAACTGCTACACATGTCCAAGATGCAGACCCCTGGAGTGTTGCTGGGAGGGAAAACCTTTGAATAGTACTTAGTCAGTGCAGCAATGGCTGGATCATCAATGTGTGTCACAAATCTTGGAGCATCATAGAACAACGAATCTGGAGACCTGCGAATAACAATTTTGAGTTTTGAAGTTATATAATAGTGAATTCAGTCTAATGTCAAATGTAGGGCGATTGAAATCCAAATTGATTAATTTACTAGTTCAAAATAAAGATGCTAACTCAAAAACCAAAGTGAAAGCAGTGCTGAATTCAATGTGTTACCCCCATTACGTGGAAATCTATATTCTAATCTATTTCAAGGAAGTTTTCAGAATACAAAGCCAAGGAAAGATGGACTTGGTGTTAAGGATGAACCAATTGTGTACCCATATAATGTGTTTGAGATATATTGCATCTCAGGATCAGTTCTAGGGCTCCAGTATAAAAGACCAAACAGATATCAAGTGATAATTCTTTTAAATTTTCTTCTATACCATATAATGTCTAGGTGCATCAACTTTCAGCATGTGATCATGGACATGAAGCAGTTCCAAGGAAAAAACAGCTCAAGAAGTGGACGAAAACAAGAACTGAAAAAGTATTTAATGCAAGCAATTAAATACAAGAGATTTTACTCATCAAAGCGCTGGAAATCCTCCTCCTTGAATGGAAACTGCTGTGGCCAATCCACATTCTTCAATACCTATGAAAAACGAATAGAAAAAATTGAAAGATCCAGTATTAAAAGGAAGAAAACTGTCAGGCAAGAAGTGACACTAGTCACATAGACATCTGTGGCTCTGGCAGGGCCTCAAGATCTCTTTAAAGATAACAAAAGTTTGAAATCAATCACAAGCCAAATAATGAGGCTACTTGGACTCAATCAAACGAGTTGAGTTGTTTTTGCAAGATAGGAATTGTTTCTTGATTTCCCATTTTGTTAATTAAATATCAATTAGCTTCTATAAAATATGTGCCAAAGCAGCTTCACATTCCAAATTGCCACTCCATCATTTTCCAGAGAACAAAAAAATGATTTTGCAGCTAAAGAAGAACTACGTAAGGAGCAAGATGGACTCCATCATTCTTGCATGAACCACGTGACCATCAAATCACAAGAGGCAAAAGTAGATTTCCTTATACCCAAACTACGATAGAAGTGGCTGTTAATACTAAGGTAATCATACACTATGCAATAACTACATGGTGAATCTGTTTACTTGGGTATTTGTTTTTTTAAAAAAAAAGCAAAAGCAAAGGAATCCAGAACCTAAGAAACTTGATCGAAAAAAAGAAGAAGTAAAACAATAACTCGAGATGCTTAAACCCAAGTAGAATTTTGATTGCATTACAGGAATTTGAAGTTATCTCACCAAAAGAATAACAAAACTACAATCCAGAATTCAAGAAATTCCAGAAACCAAATTCAGCAATCGAGTAGTAAACGAGTACAAAACAGCAGCTAGCAAAGATAGAAAATTCACCTCTTCAATGGCACCCTCTTGCTTTGCAAGGGCAATGAGATGTTTGCTTCTGGCTCTACCAGCCATACTCATAAACTGCGACCAAAAGGAGGCTCCAAGTCCTAACACCAACCTACGAGGTGCTTTAAATCCAATGTTCCACTTCCTCTGCGATTCTGAAACAGAATTAGCGGAACGCGTGTGAATGGTAGGGAGACGACATGGATAAAGACTAGCTAAAACTGGTAGCCTTTGTTGTGGATGTGGAAGTACAAGAAGATTAACCATCCTCGACATTTTCTTGGAAACATCGCAGATGTTATATATCTTGTGCTTAATTATATGTAGGGAATTGCTTTAGGATAACTTGATAACGTGTATTCCTTGCTACCCTACGATGGCTTCAGGCTATGGCTCTAGCTCTGTGGCATTTTTTTTTTCTTTCCTCGAAATGAAAGGAAAATCCGTGTTTGACAAACAGCTAATACTAATACTAGATAGTACCTGCTGTACACTCAAGCCGGTCATTTGTTTTTTATATAAAAAAAACCTAAAACGAGGCAAGCGTTAAAAAAAAAATAAAAAAATTGAGACTACTTCACTCAGCTCAACTAATTTAAAAAATATAAATAAAAAAAATATAATAGCAATAAATAAGATGATATAAAAATTGACAATGCAAAAAAATTAAAAAACCAACTCGAGTTAATCTAAATTAAATTATAAAGCTCAAATTATAAAACGATCTAAAGATCGAGGGTGAAACAAAAAAAAAATTAATAAAAAAGCAAAGAAAAAAATCTATGTCAATCAGGTTAACCCGCTAACGTTATGACCAAGAACATAAGATTTATATAATCTCATATAAAGAAAAGTGATAAAAAAAAAAAGCATGAAGACCAATTCTTAATAAATTAAATGTTGAATGATGAAATTAACAAAAAAAAAACTCATTTTGATAAAGGGTGATGTCGCACGTGCCGCTTGAAGGGGACGAAGGTTGTCCACTCGCTGACACGTGCCTCGCACGCGCCAGCAAATTGTTTTTAATTAATATTAAAATTATTAAAAGACCAAGTCGCCTTCCATCCAACTTGTTAATTACAAAAAAAACAAACAACATGGAAATACACAAATACCCCTAGTTTCAAGCTTTAGTTTTTTGCTTCTAAGGGTATGTAGGTCTTCATACTATTCCTTAAAAATGTAAGAAGATCAAATCGACCCCGTTCAACCTTTTAATTACAACAATCCACTTGGTGGTTATCTTTGTTAGAGCTTTTACTTCAACTCAATTGGTAAAATAGTTCATGGCCATTAGGACAAACTATCTTTTGCCCATGACCTTAGGGAATGGACTTAGAATCTCCATTCTCTATTAGAAAAATGGCTAAGAGGAAATTATAGCTGTCATTTTTGCAAATAGTTATCAAGGAACTGAAGCAAATCTCTGACACTTGTCACACCTCTTTACTAGGCTCTTGGCATCCTGAAGTATAGTTGGCTAATAAAATCCTGCATGTGTTACCCAAGCTGCAAGAGCCCTGGAGCCTGTATGTAGATCACATATGCCTTCATGTATTTCTTGTAAAACATATGAACTCATTTATGGGGACAAACATTCTAGTAATGGGGCTAAGGTAAATTTTTTGTATAAGACGTTGTCATTATACAATATCCTGATGCTTGTCCTGTCAGGCGAATGGCTTCATTTCTATTTGAGGGTAGTTCTATTGTCTGCAAATAGTATCTAATAGGGATCCTCCAATCATTTATTATGTTGATGAGAACAACTATCTACTCATCTTTGCCTATATTAGGTTCTTCCAAGACTTCTACCCAAACATCAGCAGGGAATTCCCAAGAATTAGAACTTGCTAATTTAGACAAGAGGTTTGCTCATTGATTGTCTTATTTAGGAATATGAGTGATTAAAATATTTTTGTGCTCAACATTGAGATAAGGTGTTACTTTTTGAAGATACAACTACATGGTGGAATCTTTTGCTTCATTTGTTTCTTAGCATTGACTAAACACTAACCATGGATCACTATGAGCTTATATGGGATAGGCATTCAAAGCCTCTGCAAGACATAGTCCAATTAGAAGAGTTTCATATTCTGCAACATTATTAGTAATAGGGAACTCAAAATGAGCACTGATTATAACATAAAAGTGCATTCTCATTAAGGCTTTATACCATCGTATTGCACTAAAGTATCGTTAAATTCCCTAACTAAAGCATGTTTTATAATAACAAGTATGATAATATAATATATCTTTAATTTATGGTAAATGCTTGTTTTGAATGCAGGTATATCTCACAATTCAAAGGATTGATTAATGTGATTAACTATTGAAAGTGAAGAGACAAAAAGAGAACTAGGCTAAGAGAAGAGATGCTGGTTTAATTCCAAACTGGAACACCATTCGGTTATTTGATCATAACTGGAGTTGTAGAACTCAGATTTAGGTCCACTTTATATGGATGGAAAGATAAGACATAGACCTAAAACTTTCATGAAGGATCCAAGACTCAATTCTGCCGTTTTTAAGTTCAAATTGTAGCAACAACGGAGAAGTCGGAACCTGTCCTGCAGCTCAAACACTGTTCGGTTTTCAGCTCATATCTTGAGTTCTAGAAGTCCAAATGAGCTCTGGTTTTTTTTGTTGGAAAGCTGAGACAATTGCCCACAGCTTTCATGAAACAAAGAACTCAAATTCTGATGTTAGCAATGACGTTTTGGCCAGCCAACAATATCAAAAATCTGCCAACAAATTCAAGAACCAGCAGCCAACAATGTCAAAAACCAGCCACCAAATCAATGGTTGGCCACCAAATATTTTCTTAGTCCACCAATCAATAGTTCTGAATCTTAGCCTATAAAAGGAGGCATTTGCCATGTATTTAGATATATTATTTTTCAGATCAAAATCATGTTCTTGCTTTCTTTCTTTATATCTTTGTAATGTTCAAGTTTTCTTTCATGTTATATTAATCTCTTGTTTATGCTTTTTCATTTCCTTTCATATACTTAGTTAACTTATATCATAATCATGTTCTTATCTTGTTTATTTATGTTTTTCTTCTTCATTATGTTTAGCTAAGTTAATTATGTCAAGGTGAAAAGGTTTTACTAATGGTGTTAGAATAGGTATAATATAAATTCAACATGGACTTTAATGTTTATATCCAAGATAAATTGTTATTAGCATATCTTATCTTTTTATCTTACTAATTCTTAATACCTTGCTTAATGGTTAATCTAGATTTATATTGTATAACATTTGGTACATCGAATGCTTGATCCTTCATAGTTTTCGGCCGACATCGTTGTTATGATAGGAACTTGATTTGTTGTTAACATAAGCTAGCAACATGAATGCCTGATGATATTTATAAGTATGGTGTTACTTAGACAAGATAATTAATATGATCATGTTAATACTTTATAATGAGCCATTAATGATAAATCATCCGATTAGAACCTCCTTTGTGTGTGGTTTCTAGTTGAGTAATAAAAAGAGTTTATATTATATTTATTTGAAATACCATTAGTGAATCCTCTAACCTTGACATTTGTTTTTATCATTGTTTAATCCTTACATTAATCTTCCATCTCAAAGTTCTCATTAATTTCTTCCTCTTCTTCTTTTTATTATTATTATTACTACTATTACTACTACTACTACTACTATTATTACTATTATTATTATTATTATTATTATTATTATTATTATTATTATTATTATTCTTGTTATATGTTATGTATGTTAAGTATGCTTTGTGTTTGATCAAGGATCCTGACATTGTTGGTCTTGCCTTGTTCATTCGCATCGAAATCTGTTTATATTATATAATATATCTCTTTGATCTTTTCATAAAATCAGGATATAGGCTGGAAACCTGTAACCCGATCTTTTAGATCATTCTCAGGTATAACAACGCCACGTACTGAGTATTATTATTATTATTACTATTACTATTATTATTATTATTGTTATTATTGTTGTTGTTGTTGTTGTTACATTGTTATTTATAATTTATACAATTAACCTCTCTGTGGTTCGACCCCGGTCTTGCCGGGTTATTTATTACTTCGACATTCCTGCACTTGGGAGAAGACATCAATCTTTTGGTCGTGTCAAGCACCATATTATAATACTTATTCTTCAAGACCGATAAGTATTATCCTAGCTCCACTTTCATTTATGTTGGAAGCATCATCTACATAGAATTCCTTAGTGGGAAGTAACACAGATGATCTTATTCATGTTTTTTATCCGGTTGAAAGTTTTGTCGTAAAAGGTGGATGATTAGGGGTATCCATGCATTTTGTAAAACAATATTTAACGATAAAGTCTGTCAAAGCCTGTTCCTTTATTGTTAGACGAGGTTTGTACTAAAGTCCAAATTCCTCTAGCTCTACATCTCATTTAACTAGACACCCAGATAATTATGGCTTGTGAAGAATTCTGTCAATACGGTTACTTGATGAGCTTGGATGTATGACTTCAACTTTCTAGAGGCACTTACCAGCGTTGGAGCTACTTTCTCCACTTTTAAGTATCTTGTTTATGACTTTCTAGAGGCACTTACCAGCGTTGGAGCTACTTTCTCCACTTTTAAGTATCTTGTTTATGAATCATAGAGAGTTCGGCTGAAATAATACATAAGTCATTGTATACCATCATCTTCTCTTACTAGAACTGAACTCACTGCTGAATCTGCCACCCCTATGTAGAGAAATAGATCTTCATTCTCTCGTGGTTGAGATAGAATCTTAGGGGATGATAAATAAATCTTAAGCTCTTCAAAAGCCCTTTGACAATCCTCAGTCCATTCGAAGTTTGCTATATTTCACAGTGTTTTAAATAATGGCAAAGTGCACTCCCCCAAACGAGTAATTAATCTGTTAAGTGTAACCAATCATCTTGTAAGGTATTGTACTTCATTCACATTATGTGGGGGCATTATGTCTAGTATGGCTTGAATTTGTTTTGGATTGAGCTCAATTCTTTTAGAGCTTACCAGAAAATTGAGAAATTGTCCTCCTTTGATGGCAAAAACACATTTGGAAGGGTTAAGTTTTATCTAGCATTGACTCAAGACAACAAAAACTTCTTCAAAGTCTAGGAGATATTGCTCAAAATTCATTCTCTCTACTAACATGTCATCAATGTATCCCTCCATAATCCTTCCCAATTGATTCTTGAATATTCGATTAATTATTCACTAATATGTTGCCTCTACATTCTTCAATCTGAATGGTATAGCTTTGTAACAATAAGTACCAGACTTAGCTATAAAATTTGTTTTCTCCTCATCTTCAGGATGTATAGGGATTTGATGGTAACCTTAGTTGGCATCTAAGAAGCTTAAGAATTCAAAACTCGTTGTAGCGTTTACTAGACAATTAATTCTTGAGAGTGGATAACTGTCTTTTAGGTAGACTTTGTTTAAATCAGTGAAGTCTACATACATCAACCACTTGACATTACTTTTCTTGACCATAACAACATTTGTTAACTAGGTTAAGTACAACACCTCTCAGATGAAGCAGATGACTAGAAGTTTATCTATTTCTTGAGTTATAACCTTTTGTCTTTCCCCCTAAAAATTCCTCTTTTTCTAGTGGACCAGATGTGCAGATGAATCTACCATCAACTAGTGATGAGCTATTTTTGGACTGATGCCTCACAACTTTAACGTATTTGTTGTGAAATTCAACTTTTGGATCTGCAGAGCTTCATCAATGATTGTTATTGTTTTGATGTTAAGGTGGATCCCAATTTAGTGATTGCTTATTCATCTCCCCCAAACAAATATCCTTTAATTTCTTTGTAGCCTTAGTTCTGATTTTTATTCTTTCTTTTAAGGACCCTTTATAGTCTGATATCAATATTTTCTTGCTTGGGTGAGCAACTTCATTTGAGGGACCTTTCTAGCTGTTCATCCCTCTGATAAAAAAGGACTATTATGTACCATACTTGTCTCTTCTACTCGAGTGTGGCTCTTCATAGTTTGTTTCACCTTTAACAATCTTCTATTTGGTAAAGCATACCACTCTCTCCACAAGGTTTTTCCCTCACCCCACTAATAAGGGCTTCTGAAGCTACCTATTCAATTAAGTCTTTAACCTTAAGCATTTTCTCATTGAATCTTTTAAGATATATCCTTGTAGACTCATCCTTCACTTAGGTGATTCTAAAGAGTTTAATAAAACTCTTTTTGATTGGAATGCTTGTTCTAAAACGTACTACCAGCTTAACACAAAGGTCATTAAAGTTGGCGACTAAACCTAGTTTCAAGTTGTTGTACCATGTTCTTACTGAACCTCTGAAATTCGAACGGAGGATCTTGCACATGGCATGGTTGTCCTAAATGACTAGCTTCAGATGTTGTGCATATTTTGTATATGTTCCCTAGGATTTGTAAGCTCATTATAATTATCTAGGGTTATTTTGGTGGTGATGTAATCTCTAGGTATGTAGGTGTTCAGCACACATCTGGATAAATGAGAATTTATAATTTGATTAGGAGTGTAGACGTCCTCATGAATGAATTCTTTTTCCAGCTATTTGCCACTCTTACACCTATCGGGCTCAGGATAACTTGATATCTCTAGTGTAGGATAGCGTGATAGACGGACAACCTTTTTTTATGTTGTCCAAATGGATGTCTAGAAAAACCACTTCGAACCCGAGCATCATTAGGGTGTGTATACTTCTTAAAATGACTCGATGACCCTTGAGGTTGAAGACCCTCTATTGGATAATTTTGTTCGTATTCTTCTGAATAGTGTAATTGTCTGCCGACACTATGTGGGGCCTGCTTTCGTGGAGGTAAGTGGAAAGATGTAGCAACTTGCTGAGAAAAAGCTGAAATTCATGGAAGTGGATTTTCTCTCACTTGTTGATTTCTCATCACTACATGGGTGAGGAGCTGTATTTATTCCATAAGCTATTGAAGGATTGGTTATGCGAGAGCTGGAGTATCTATTATGGAAAGAAGATTAGTAACTCGTCATATTCTAAGAGTGTCATGATTATTTGCCATTGATAATGATAATGAGAGAAAATAGTTCAATAATAATGTTATATATAACTTTTGTATAAGTAGTTCCCATAGACATCACCACCGATGATGTCCCAAAATTCAAGATATATAAATAAGAGGTTATTTAGTATTTGGGATAGTGGTTAATTAATATATTCAAGTGCTTAGATTTCTTCTTCTCAATCAAAGGAACTCCAAACTTATGACAGAAGCTTGAGTACCTGTAAAAACAATCATAATCAGAGGGACTTAGAAAACCTCCGATGATATAGTAAGTATATTTATAAGAAAGGTATTAAATAACTTAAAAAAGCCTTAAATTCAAGGAATAAAAATGTTTGTTCTTGAGTTTTAAGTTTGTTAATACTCTGAAATCTATATATCTTTATCTTAAGAGATGAAAAGTTCTAACCTTTTATCTGGATGGTTTTGGGCATATTTACACCCCCTAAACCTAGTCATTTTTAGAGAAGGGAATGACTAAAAAGTCCTTTACTTTTGATCATATTAATGGGAGACAAATATCTCTTATATATTCTTAATGAGATAGTAAATATGGTAGGTCACTTAAAAAACCTTGTATATACCTTTGAGTATAGGCATGATGATTTATCATATCTTTTTATACTTTTATTGTCGAGGATCGTTCACGATCAGACATATAGCCTTAAAACTTGAACATTACCAAGTTTTTAAGGTTTGTCATGTTCCCAGACCCACGTTACTTTGGGCTCAACTGATTGCCAAGCCCAAATACTTGGGTCTAGCAGGTTCACAAGATCCATTTTATTTAAGATGCTTTTTATTTATAAAAATCTTAACTAAAACGTTAACTCACAATACAAAACTATCAAACATGCATATATGGGTAAATAAAAAAATCTTTTAAAACATTCCAAGGAATGTTTGATAGTTTTGCATTGTATTTTGGTTATTGTGTTTTGTTGGATTACATTGTGATGTTTGGTTTTAAGCTTAGGTGTAAAAACAATTTATAATTGATTAATTCGAGATGCTTATAGATACTGAAATCAACATAATAGTATTTGGTTAAAGTTTATTATTGTGTTTTTGAGATATAAAAATATTACAAAGATTACACAACTACAAGTTTTTAACAAATATATTTTATTTTTATTAAATAATTTATAACTTGTTAATCATACAACAAATTTGTGCATATTTTTTATAAGAATAATTCTTAAATTAAAAAAATATAAAAAGATAAATCAAATGAATAATTGAAATAGAATTACAAAGATTTTTGGTATGTGTAATTTAAAATAAATATTAATGAAAAATATTTATCATTTTAATAAATAGGTTGTACATTTGGTTAAAGCCTAGAGTAATAAGATGTCCTCTTGATTCACCAAGTCAGGTGTTTAATTCTCACTCTTGAAAGCACCTCTTTCATGTGACACTAGATATAGGTTGTTTGTGGGCTCAGAGCATCTATCTTATGGAATTGATAAAAGATTAGGCGTGATCTGTTACCAACTTAGTCCAGGAAGAGATAAACTTAGTGTTATGTTACGTGAAAACTGGTTTGAGGATGCTCCAATAACTATATTAAAAAACAATGTTAGTGCACAATTACATTGCATTGCATTATAAATTAAAAAAAAAAAACTAAAAACATAGTGATTTCACTATGCACTTATTTAGTGTTCACTCTCACAAATCATTATAGATTAGAATAATGATTTTTTTATTTTTATTTTATTTCTTAATCTTTTGTTTTGCATAATTAAACCTTTTTAGGCCTAAATTAATAGCCAATCAGTTCGTTTTTTTAAGAGATGGTGAAATTGAAAAACAAAGGCAAAGTAAGAAACACTGACTAAATAGGTGGTAAATTCTAATTTCATCCAAAAAAATTACTTTTTTCCCTATCATTTTAACTTAATAGGTGCTCAATCTCCTAGGTTTTATGAAATTCAATTTTGGTGGCAAACTTTATTTCATTGTTTCTAGTTTTTTTTATGAGATAATAAAGAGAGCTCGTTGGATTTTGACGTGGAGAGAGAAAGTTCATCTTTGACACCTATTATGACCACCAAAATAGTTAAAATTGGTGTTAATGAGTTTCACTAGGTAAGGAGAGTCTTATGAAGGTTGTTTTAAGACTTAATATTACCTAAAAAATCTAGGGCTAATCATTTTCGGTTCGATTCAGTTTTTATCTATAAAAACAACCAAATCGAATTAAAAAAAATAAACCGAAACCAAACCGAACTTGGTTCCAACCGACCGGTTTCGGTTCGGTTCGGTTTGGTTTTCTATGTCAAAAACTTAAAAAACCAATATTGTTTTTTAACATCCAAAAGCCACAAAATCAAACCCATCTTCATCACCAGCAACCCCCACGATAGTGTTGAATCCATACCGGCCTTTCCTCAACAAAAACACATCACGCTCTCTTATAGTAATCAATCACTCCTCATTATCACAAACCCAAAAACCTACATCACCGAAAACCATACTCTTAAATACAAACCATCACCACCACAATAAACATTGTCCAGTGCCCACTGCCACTTTCTTTACCCATTTTCCTTTCATAAAAAAAAATACAGCAATTGCTAACAACCCAAACCATAAAATTAAGCCCAGCCCTCACCCTTATTGCCTCCACTAATCACATGTAAATTGAAGAAATCTTACTGCTGCTGAGGCTTAGGGATGTTGTTGGAATGATAGATCTGGAGATGATTAAAGAATGAAGATTGGAACGTTAGGTTTGGCGTGTGGGAGCTTGGGTTGGGGTCGTTGAACTTTGAAGAACGAAGAATTAGTGCTATGAAGAATTAATTGTGTTGTGTCTTTGTGTGCTGTGAAGAATTAATTGTGAGGCGTGAGTGGACTTGTGAGAGCTTGGGTGGGGTAGTTGAAGTACAAATAATTAATTGGGTGTAGAGTCTACAGACTTTTGAGTTTTGTGGGAGGGTGTGCCGTTGTGAGGATTGAAAATTTGAAATGTGGTATGGCCCGTGTGGATTGTGTGGTGTGTCTGTGATTGTGAGGACTGAGGAGTATTTATAGATTTTTTTTAATTTAAATCGGTTCGGTTCGTTCGAGTTGCTCGGTTTAAGCATTATAAAACCGAAACCGAACTGAATCGGAAGTTTTTCTAAATATTCTAATCGGTTTAATCGATTTTTTTTATGGTTCGGTTTTTTCAGTTAATTTTTTTCGGTTTTCTCGGTTAAATCGATTTTTTGGTTTTTTCTCACCCCTAAAAAAATCATATCTAAGTCGAGGATAAGATATTTTATTCGATTTGATTTTGTGGCTTATACATTTTTTTAGGTTTATTAGGTTGGTTTCTTAATGTTCTAAGGGTATTTGTATGGTGTTTTTGGGTTGAAATGGGTTGATAAATGGGTTTTTTTAGTGACCTGTAGCCTTGATTTTCCAACCACAACTGTAATGGTCAGAATCTGGGTTAACAGACCACACGTTGTCTGCCACAACATGCGACGTGTTCTCCATATATTTGTTTTTTTAAAAAAATATAGGTCATTCACCCCTTTAAATAGAAAAAAAAAACTAATAGGCCCAGGTGCTTCTAGACTTGAAAGTCCAGGCTTGAAAGCCCACACACCTGGACTTTTCCTTTCAAAGACCTTAGGCATTGGGCCATTAGGCCATGTTGATGGGATCCTTCTCATTCCTTTTTTTTTTACTATATTTAAGTTAGTCATAAATTTAAATAAAAAAAATATTAAACCTGATTAAATTTATAACCCAAATCACAACTTCGACGGATTAAGCCACATCACCCATGCTATTTTTTTATGCACTTTTTTGTTCCTCAATTTTTTTTTTAAATCAATTTTTCCCTTCTTTATCGATGAACTACGTTTTTATTTAAATTAAAACTAAAAAAAAAATACAATTTCACCTTTTGTTAGCAATGATATTTGTCTTTGCTATCTCATTCTCACACACTTGTCATAATGTTTTTCTATTAAAAAAATGTTTCATATAAAAAACTTGGCATGCACTTTATTATTATATAAATCTATTAAATGATAATTAATCTATGGGATAAAAAAAATTATTGAATTCGATGGCGTGCATAACTTGTATCGCAAGTTTGGTTAATTCACCTGAATTTGCATGGTGTTTCTTTTAATTGTTTTTAGCATTTTCATCCATAAACATTGAGTTAATTGGAGACTTAGCTTTTTAATTTGTTTTTTTCAAGATTATCCCTATAAATTTTGCATATCAACCCGGGTAGATCTAATGTGTTTCCATCTCAATTCTAGATAAAAATATTGTTCACTATATAGTTGATTTTAAATTTATTATTAAAATCTATTTCTTTTTCTAAGAAGTGCATTAACAATACTTAGACTTTTTTTTTGCACTTCAAATTTTTTTTTCGCTTCACCCCGTAGCATAACACGAGCAAATAGGCTAGTTATAAACTAAAATATCTCTAATTTTTTATTGTAGCAAATTATATTATGCAACAAGATATTGTTTATTATGGATTGTTTTGTTCCTTAACAGTTCAAGTTTTTTTTTTTAATTTCAAATTGGTTCTTTGAGCTTTCCAAAAAGTTCTATTTGGGTCTTAAATTTTTTTGAATTTTACATATTTCATCTCTATATTTTAGATGTTTAAGTTAAAGTCCCAGAACTTTATTTTCTTGATATTTTAGTCCTTGAATCTTAAGAAAAGTTCAATTTAGTCTTTGAAGTTTTCATAAAATTTCAATTGGTCTCCAAAGTTTGTGTTTTTTTTTTAATTTTTGGTCCTTGTAGTTTTAGGTATTTATGTTTTGATACTAATTAGTTTCAATTAGGTTCCTGAAGTATTAAAAAAAGCTCAATTTGATCCCAAAAGTGTTTAAATTTTACTTTTTTTTCCTAAAACTTCATTTTCCTCATGTTACAATCCTTAGATATTGATTGATTTATCTTAAAGAGAGAGTTCACTTAAAATAGTTTTTCCCTTTAACCATACTAGAAAGAGATTAATTTTTGTAAAGTTTTTTTATTTGGTTTGATTTTTTATTTTTGGATTGATTAAATGGTATTTTAGGGTTGAAAATGGAGTTATTGAGATTCCAAGAATATTTTTGAAGTTTTTTTTTAGGTAGAAACAAGTTGAAATTTGAGTTTTGGTGGTCCAAAAATCATATTGTTAATAATAAAAGACATATTTCATCAAAATAGAAAATAAATTCATAAATAATAAATGAGAATTTTGACTAAAAAATATATTTTTTTTAATCTAAAATTTTAATCTTTTTAACACTTTTGAATTTTGTTTCATTATTATAGAATTAAATAAAAGTTGGCTTTAAAAATGGCTTAGCTACTTTCGCTATTTTCTCTATTTTATAATTATGTTATTGTTAAGAAGTAGGATTCTTTGTGGCCTACATTTATAAAATATTTATATGTGCATCTATAATTTTTATTTTTATTTTTGCTTAGAAGATCAACTTCTCATTTTAGTCTATAATTAGTAGTCACAATTTTTTTTTATGATTTATTAGTTAATATATTTTTGAATTCATTATTTTAAGCATATATATATATATATATATATATATATATTTTCATTCCTCAATTACAGATTTAATGATACTAGAAAACACATTTATAACACCTATATTTTTTTTTGTTAAAATTTAAGTTTAAACTATGCCCATAGTGCAATACAAGTATAGTTATTAAACTCAACATGGAAGTTAATCCAACCAAGGGGTCAAGTCCTAAGTCACATAGATCAACCCAGGAAATATATATATATATTTATTGAGGTTTTAATATTTCATATGAAAAATTCTAAAAAATATATGTGGATATATGCTATATAAAAAAAATTAAGAAATAATCCATGTGGATGTAGCCATATATAGTTATCCCATATCAAAAAATTAAGACACAATGCATATGGATGTAAGCTATATATAGTTATCCTATAATGAAAAATTTAAAAACGATTCATGTGGATGTAGGCTTAAAAAAGAAATATAAAGTGTAGTATAATTATCTTACATGAAAAATTAAGAAACAATCCATAATGATGTAGCCATATATAGTTATCTCACATAAAAAATTTAAGAAATAATGCATGTGAATGTAATCTATAAAAAAAATAAATGTGAAGTATAGTGTAGTTATTTCACATTGAAAAGTTTAAAAACAATTTTTATGGATGTAGATTATATATAGTATTTCATATCAAAAAGTTAAGAAACAATACATGTGGATGTAAGTTATATATATATATATATAATTGAATCTCACCCGAGTTATGTTGAGTCATCTGGGTTTTGAATTGATCCGGCAGGTTACCCAAGTTTAATTGAGCAAATTATAAACATAAGTTTTTATGATTTAAAATCCAACTAAAAAGGACAAGCTGAATTTTATAACCATGAACACGAATATGATAACTAGTCAATTTAATGACAAGGGAGAGAATGAAATCTTAGATGTTGCAGTTAGTAACATCCAAGGGCAGTAATAATAATAATAAAAAAAACAGAAAAAAAACAAATGGTTTCAAGCTTGCAGCAACTATGTATAAAATTCCAACCATTCCGAATCCAATGTCAGCATCTTTAATTGACAAAAAGCATATGTTCTTTAGTATGGTTGCATGTGGAGACGTTCTTTATTCCCAATAATGAATCATGCAGAAGCAATGCCAAACCCGTTTAGAATGGTAACTTGTTTTGTACTCAAGTTCCACTGTGATCCAATTATTTTTTATTAAAAAAATAAATATATAGGTTTTATTTTATATTTTTTAATATAAAAAATTCTCAATCATGAGATCAAAATGTTTATATATATGTTTTTAATTAATTAAATTAATATTTTATCAAGAGATAACTAAAATTAAAATATTTGATTTCACAACATGAATTATAAACTCCCGATCTAAAAATCAGTAAACAAGTATTAATAGGATAATCTTCAATTTAAAACAGTAAGTTAAGAGGGAAGATTATTTTGATTTGGGATGAACATCCCTAATAAAATAATTTAAAACTCAGATAAGATAAAATAATAAATTGATACATGAAATGTTAACCAAGTGACAAATCACGTAAATTCTCCAATTGGGTAAAATAATTATGTAAAGAAAGATTATTATAAATTGTGTTGAAAATAGTTAGATGATGATGATAGAATGGAACTTTGAATAAACTAATGTATGATTTTACGCACGAATAGCGTTGACCACTGGTATAAGTCTTGTATATAATTGCATAAATTTTAATCAAAATTGGTGAAGATTACGAGGGAATTATTGTGATTACAAATGAAAAGTCTTGGTAAATTGGTGTGAAAATCCTAAATAAATTGGTGCACGAAAAATATCAACGGTCAAGGTAAACCACGTTTAATGGTGAAACTTTAAATCGATAATAATAATAATAATAATAAAAATAAAAATTAAAGAAATTTTAAACCGTATTCAATAGTGATGAAAAATTTTAGTAGGAAACCTAGATGAATTAATAAAAAGTTATGGTACGTGAAAAATAACGACGGATAAAGATTTGATATAAACAACACAAAAGCAGTCAATGAGTGGCATTTTTGTAATTAAAAACAAACAGCCTCTGACCATTTTTCCTTATAAGTGACATTTGTTTTTCCAGCAATAGAGGGAGGGGAAGTTTTATGTCTTTCTTCATTTTTCTTCTCTTCTTCTTTTTATGATTATGTGGGGAGAGTTAGTTGAGGGATAAACAAGGTGAGGATTTCAAGGAGAAATTAGAGAGAAAGAAGAGTTTGAAAGCTTGGAAACCAAAAAGGAAAATGTGATGATTTTGGAAGGAAAGAATGAAAATTGTGGCAGTAGTTGCTTTTAACTTATAAAATTGAGTTTTTTTGTTTGATTGGATAATTGTTAAAATTAGCATGAGAAGTGAAAGAAGCATGATAAAACAAGAGAAAAAATTAAAATGAATCAATGTGTGGATTATATACCAAGGTTGGCTATAGGAAGAACTTTTAGGAAATGTCTAAATTGGGTTAAAGTTTTGAGGAATTATTGTTTTGTAAATGTGCAAGTATGGGTATATTGTGTCATAAGGATTTTTTTGTTTAAATATGATAATTTCATTTAGTATGTGTGGTTAGGTGGAAAGTTGAAGATTTACAAATTTGTGTGTCGTTGTGGAAATGAATGTATTTAGTAATATGAAAGTTTTAGAATAATGATGGAAGTAATAATTCTTGATTCTATAATTATTTAGCAAGTTGTGTTAATATTTTAAAAGAGTAGGAATGAGTTTGGGAAACTTGGATGTGTAAATACATAAAGGACCAAATAAGATTATGGTTTAATTTGTGTGGTAATGAATGCAATAGAAGATATGGAATTAATTACAAGAAAGAACATGAAGATTTGGCTAGCAAGTGGTCAGCCATATGTGTAGGTTGAAAGTGGTGTAAGAAGTGACTAGTTGAGTTTGTATGTGTTGTGCTTGTTGTTGAATATAAATGTGCTTGAGAATACGTGGTTCTGATAAATTGTAAGTGTTGGTTAAATTGACTAAATTATTTGTTTGTTATTTGAGGATCTTTGGAATGAGTTTAAACACTTAATTGATTTATATAAGTTCAAGTTTTTTGGTTGAAAAGTGTAATAAATGGATTATGTAAAGTTAGATGTATAATGGGAAAAAAATAAATTATTAGGTCATTTGGAAAGAATTGGCATGTGAATTAAATTAATTGGTAGGCCGAAGTATAAGTTACTAAATATTCAAATTTGGACTTTCGTTGCTTGAATTTAAAAAGATGAAGATCTAGTTAGTGCAGATATATCCCTTTATAAATGGAGAAGTTCTGGAAATTATAGCGGACATGGAATTTTGGCATAAAAATATATAGATGAGTTGTATATTACGGAAATATAAGAAATTGAATGTTAAATGTAGATTGTAGTGGAGATTGTGTAAGTTTAATGTCTAGATAACATTATTATATTAGAATTTATGGGAATGGTGATGGAAATATAATTAAATGAATAGTAAATAATGTGGAAAAGTTATGATTGAGACTTGTATACTGTATAATAGGATCAAATTGTGTTTAAGCTCAATTAGAATTTTAAGCTCAATTAAAATTTATGTAATCTAGATTATTTTAGTGATGGGTCTTCTCTTTAATTAAGTAAGAAGAGAAGTAAAGAAATTAGAGAAAACATGTGAGATTAATATTTTCAAACAATGTTAAAGATGTGTGGAATTGATTGGAAGATTTTAAATGGTTGGATTTTGCTATGTGTGGCCAAAATTAAATATTGTCAAAATGGAGAATTTGGAAATTTGATATGATCATATAAAATTGTTTTGCATTAAATGATGATGTTGAAAATAAATCAATGTAAGTGGGGATGAAATTTGGGTTATAGCATGATTGGATGTCTATGGATATATTTTGAAAATATAAGATTATGAAATCTCAAATGTATTTTGTGTTGTTTGTATAGAAGGAAAAATATTGAAGCATAAATTGTGGATGTTGTGATAAATTAGGTAAATTGTATCATTTTAAATATTTTATGTATTGTTGGTGAATAAATGAGATTGGATTTAATTAAATATGCAAAGTGATGTCAAGTTTGATTTCAATGGTAAGGTTTAAAATTCATAGAATAAAAGTTCTAAATGAGAATTTAATTAAATGGCAAGAATATTAACCTATGAATTGTTGTATAATTGATGGTTGTGATGTGTGGGTGTTAATTTAGAATTTTTGGATGTATAGAGATTTTTAAGATTAATGTTTTTAATTAGTGGTATGAACAATAATTATTATTAATTAGAGAGTTGTAGGAGAAGCATTCGAGGTGGGGTCTATTTTTTTAAAAGCTTGTGTATCAGGAGCTCGAGGTAAGGGTCGCTCCCTTACCTCTTTAAATAAATTAATTGTTCTTGTAATGAATGCAAAGAAAATTTATTTGTATAGTGTACAATTGTTCATAACAAGAAAATATATTATTATGTGAATATTGTCTATAGGGTAAGGAATATATTATGTGAATATTAAACATAATAATATATTTCCTATCAGTCAGGAAATATATTATTATGTGAATATTATCTACGGACATTGCCTACGGGGCAAAGAATATATTATATGAATATTACTTATAGGGTAGGAAATATATTATTATGTGAATATTGCCTATAGGGTAGAAAATGTATTATGTAAATATCACCTCCAGGTTGGAAAATATATAAAAAAAGAAATTTGTTTCCATGGCAAGAGCATTAATATGTAAGATTCAAATTGATTGCAATGGTAAAATAAATACATAAAATTAGAATTGGACGCAACAACATAATTAATATGTGAGATTTGAATTGACCGCAACAACAAAATTAATAAGTGAAACTCAAATCAATCATAACAACGAGATTAATATGTGGAAATTAAATTAACCATGATGGTGCAATATATGTGTAAAATTTTAAATGGATAGCAAGATGTGGATACTGTGTTTTGCAGTTTGAGTTATAAGTATTTTAAATTAAGTGGTAAATATGAATGACATAGGATACAAACTATAAATTACCAAAATGAACCGATGAGTGTAGGGTGATGAATAGTATAAGATATAAATACGAGGTTAAATTAATTAATGTTGATTACTACAAAGTGAGGCCTCAAGTATTGAAATGGACAGTTGAATATTGTTGATTTAAAATATAAATTATGGATATGAAATTGGGATCAATGATATGAATATTGATATTGATTAAATGAGCAATTTTATATTAAATGAACACTTAAAGCTGGTGAAATGGAATAATGAATGTATAATTGGAATAAAAGCATGAGGTACGAAGATAAAAATAAGTAAATGAACATAATTGATGTGAATCTTAAGGAATGAACAAGATTAACATATGTATAGTTGACATAAAACATGTATTATGAGTATCGAAATAAATTGATGAATATGAATGGTGTAAAATACAAGTTTTGAGTATGGAAATGAATCGAATGAACCAAGAAATGTGACTAAGATATAAGATAAACGAACAATGGGTTTAGTGAATCTAAAAGTTGACTCAAGCATTAATTAAGTGTATGCATAGAATTAATGAATCCAAAAATATAAACTAAGTATAAACCATGAGCATCAATTCAAATTAATAAATTTAAATTCATAAGTAAGTTAAAACATAAAGATTGGGTAATAAATTGAATAGATGATGTTGATCACTCTAAGTATGAAGTACAATTATTAGAGGAAATAAATGAATGTGATAGTGTATGTTTCAAGTAGTAAAAAAAATGTTATAATTGTTTTTTAATAAATTTCTAATTTTAAGTAAGATTCTTAGAATGAAGAATATTAAGGATATATTATATTGTAATCTAAAGGAGTTAATGTTGATATAGGTAATAATAAAACTAACGCGGTGGGGTAAGATTTAAAGGTTCCACTGGAGAATACTATAGTAGAAAAGATAAAGACTTTGGGGTTACATCATATTTATAGGAAAGAAGAAGGTGCATCTAAGGATAAGAAAAAGAAAAGGAATGCCAATGTTTAGGGTTATCCCTATAATCGATAATGATATTATGGTAATGATTATGTATACGTAGAGTTTTATATTTTTGTGTTTGTTTATACAATTGAGAAAAAAACTATTGAAATAAATGAATACAAATATGCTTATTATGTATGTTATCTCTTGTGAATTTTTATAGGTACATTGTTTTTGACAGGTCAATCATGATACCATATGTTTATTAACTTAGTTTTTGCATTAGATAGACCTATGTATAAGGTAGTTGATGATGTGAGATTGATACAATTTAAGTATACCAAAGTGTTGTAAATTTTCCATTTATTAGAATTGATAAATTAAAAAGGAAAGCAAAAGAAATAAAAATCTTTATGCAATGATGAGGTTGCATCACAAACAAAAATGGAAATGATTTTGAAATAGGATGGTAAAAAATAAAAATCCCTTTTCTTCATGCACAAAATAATTGGAAAGGCAAAATTAATTCAATTTTTTAGGCGTTCCATGAGTCATGTAATTAGTTAGGTTTAACAATCATGGTTCTTCAAGTATTATTTTCAATTGGTGAAACAACTATCTGTGCCAATAAAAGGTAAAAAATAGTTATAATTTAATGCTGAATGGTAAAATTAAAAAAAAAATTAATTAAAAAAAGTAAAAAAAATACTTGGGTCAACCTGCGTAGACACTTTAACCCCATAACTTTGGGCACATTATTTGGATAACTCCATAGTAAGGAAAGTGAGAAAAACAAAACACAAAAATCATTTTTGAAAAAATTAAATATTGAAGAATGAAATTAAAAAAAAAACATTAAGATATTTAATTTTGCAACATGGGTCATGTACTAAGTTGTGTTTAATAATTATGTTTCTTAGAATATATTTTTTATATAATCAAACGATGATCGGTGAAAAAAAAAAGAAAAAAAAATCACAAACGAAAGCAAACTAAATTAAATCATGAAACTCAACTACAAAACAATTGAACATTGAATGATGAAACTAAAAAAATAATTAAAAAAACAAAAAAAATCTTGGCCAACCCACATTAACCACTAACCTCGTGACCATAGACATATGATTAAGATAAACCCATATAAAAAATTAAAAAGAAAAGATTGAAGACCAAATCCTAGAAAATTAAATGTTGAAGAATAAAAATTCAAAAAGGATCTAAAAAGACTAAAGTTAATCTGTGTTAATCTTCAAAACTTGCTATTGATCATATGATCAGAACTTAATGTACAAAAGGAAAATCCAAAAAGACAATGAAGAAATATTCTTAATAAAAAAAATATTGAGACATGAAAAAAAAAATTAAAAAAGCAACAACAAAAATCTGAGTCAACCTGCTAACCCTGTGACTATGGGCTTAGAATTTGGATAATCCTACAAAAGAAAGAAGAAAACAAAAGGCACGACCAATTCTATAAAAATCAAATATTGAAGGATGAAATTGAAAAAAAATATATAAAAGGATCTAAAAAAGACTAAAGTTAACCTGTGTTAACTTTCGAAACTCATGTCTCAATTAAAAAAAAAATGTTGATGGATGAAATCTTAAAAATAACTAAATCAAAGAAAGATTCAATACAAAATAAACACTAATAAAAGAAATAATAGGAGCCAAATTCAATATGAAAAACAAATAAAATCAAATGATGCAGGATGAAAAGGAGAAAAAAATTAATTAGTAAAAGAATTTAAAAATATCAAAAGAATAAAAATTATATTTTATATAAAAGTCAAATCAAACCTAATGATTAGAGATGAAATTGAAGATAATAAATTAACAAAAAAATAAATAACAATAAAAAAATAAAAACTAAATTGAATATAAAATATAAATGGTTGGATATTCTTATACTTTAACCAATCACTTTTTTTATTTATTAACATTTTATACTTGTGAAAGATGAAATTAACTTTAAACCAACTTAATTATAAAAACAATCAAAATAAAAAGGCAGTTTTGATGCACTCCAATTTGTACAAATTAACAACTTCCAGAAAATTGCAGATCTCGTTCGTCTTTTCTTTACCACTTAAATTTGGTCCAAGCATCGTTTCTCTACAATCGTACATTAATTTTTTAACATATATATATATATATATATAAAAGACCACAGCGTGCGGGAAATCGGCTAGGCTAGTTGTAGAGATAAATTTGACATATCAAAATTAAATTTATTTTGTTGTTTGGTATGGATAATGACATGCCTAAACACTAGAGATTAGGTGTGATCACTAATTTCCGAGAAAGAAAACAATATTTAAAAGAGGTTTTTGATACTCTTGTTTGGTTGCATTTCACATGCTGCTACTACTATTTAATAAAATATTGGTTTAATGATTAAGATATTATTATATTACTGTAAAGGTGAGAACACAAATTCAATTTTTAAAAAACATATTTCTTGAGAAGGGCAGTCACAAACTCCAAACAAGACTAGTCTCAGTCTTTAAAAAAATATGAAAATACTTGGGTAAAAATCAAAAAATAATTTCACATGCTGCTAATGGATTAGACCCTTTTTTTTTATACTAATCCATTGTATCAATGCAAATTGAAAAAATATTTTTTTACCTCTTTTCTTCAGTCTAGTGTTCTCACGATCTTGTCCTCTCAATGGAATGAGAAAAGAGATTGAAGCTCGAAAATATAAATTATTTACGGAAAATGATTCTAGTTTTTTAATTATTTTGGTTGATTAAAATGGGTTTTAAAGTCGAAAAAATATAATTTTTTAGTTTTATTAATATTTTTGAGGTAGGTTAAAAAAATAATGAAAAAAAAAAAGTTTTGAAGGCCAAAACTAGCAATCCTTGTTACTAAAAGTTGCGTGTTGAGCACACTTTTTTTCTTCTTTTGTGTTTTAAATTTATTTATTGCAAAATATAATTTTTTTAGTTTTATTAATATTTTTGGGTTTAGCATGTTGAGCACACTTTTTTTTCTTTTATGTTGTAAATTTATTTATTGCAAAATATTTTTTATGTTTTTTATAAAATATATATTTTTCAATTTTGAGGTTTTATCAAAGTTATTTATCATATAATTTGTTTTTGAAAAAAAGGGGATAATTTTAAGTAAGAATCTCATTATATGAATCAAACAATATATATATATATATATATATATAAACAAATTAAGAATTAAAGTTAACCTACTAATATTTTTTTTCAATTTAAGTTTTACAATTCTAATAATATTATGTGATCATAATTCATTTGCACTATAAAAAATATTTTTTAAAAAAAAATTAGTAATTTTCTAATTGCATTTTAAACTAGACAATTTATAAAATGTAGAAGTTGATTATATTTTTCCTTATCATTGTTTAATATAAAATGTAGTAATTTATAAAATTACTACTTTTTTTTTAAGTAGTAATTTTGTTTCTTAATTTATATTTAAACTCTAACATTGCATAAGGATTAATTAGTAATGACTTAAAAACAAAGTTATTTTGAGTCTTTTTAACATAAAATAATGTTGTTTTGATATAAAAAAATATTAGACATATGAAGTCATTTTGACAAAAATTTCAAGTGGTTTTGGAAAAAAATTTCCTTCAGCCCTTATAGTTTGAGATGTGTATAAAATAATCCCTTAACTTTATTTGTGTAACATTTAGGTCCTTGAATATATAAGGAGAAGATAGAAGGTAGGAGAGAAAGGATTGGTTTTTAGGTTGCTTGGTGGAGTAGGTGTTTTGAGCTTTGTAGTTGGTTTTTTTAGGAAATCAACAACACCTTTATTTTTATACTTTTATTCTTATGCCTTTATTTTTCAATGACAAAATGGTTATCATGGATGATAGGGATGCCTTGATGACTATCTTTTATTATTATTATTATTATTGTTTATTATCTCCTCAATATTAATTGTTGCTTTTTTAATTAAATTTTTGAATGATATAAATAATTGATTGAATGTTTGAGTTTTTCATTTATCAAAATCAAACATATATATATATATATATGAAACAAAAAATAAAAACATTCATTATATTAAATACTATAAAATACAATTTAAATAAAAAATTAATATTGCTTTATTGTGATTTTATTGGCATATATTTAAGAATTAATTAAAATATTAAAACATATTTACCCTATTATGCAACATGTCGTTCATTTCTTCCTTCCAATAATGAAAAGTTATAACTAGAAATTTAATTTTGAGTAGAAACAAGTAGTAACCTTTCAAAGTAAGTGTGAAGATACTAAACCTTCAACCTTAAAAAGAAGTTATATGTTTTGTCTATAATTATGTGTGAAAGAAAATAGATGCAGAAATAAGATAGGAAAATTGTAGAAAAAGTAAAGGATATTAGAAAGCAATAAAGAAACCAACCAAAAAAAAAGATATAAATAAATGCAAGAAATATAAATTGAATGATGTTGTTATCTATTTTTGGGTTCCCACACAAAAAATAAAAAAATACAAAAACAATATATCAAAAAATATTCGGAAGAAATCCAAAAAATAATAAGAGCGAGAAAATGATGTTGGAATGCCAAAAAATTACCAAAAATTGGTTGAGGAGGTTCAAAAATGCAAAAGGTTAAAATTTAACAGTATATCGTTGACTGATGAGAGCACTGTTGACAAGGAAAATTCAATTTTGAAAAAAATATATTCAAAATCAGATGTTTATGGACTCAATTAAATTTTATCTAAGGTTTAATTGAATTTATAGAGGGTTTGATTGCAATAAAATTTGATTTTTAAGTCAATTTGGGCTTTTATTGGAAGAAATTAAAGTTCTAGGGTCAAATTACAATTTTTAAGAGTTGATTTA
The DNA here is from genome assembly GCA_019202695.1 of Populus x sibirica. Lineage (NCBI taxonomy): Eukaryota > Viridiplantae > Streptophyta > Magnoliopsida > Malpighiales > Salicaceae > Populus > Populus x sibirica. The sequence continues at coordinate 3,594,303 of JAGMVL010001159.1, forward strand.
GTCAAATCCGGGGCTTAATTGCATATTTATTGAAGTTTGATGGCCAATTAGATACTTGATTGACACAATCCGAAACCAAGGACCAAACCGGAAAAGATGCGTAAATAGAGAGGCTGAAATTGACCAAAACAGGAGCTAAATTGAAGGAATTGAAAGTTTATTGATCAATTGAGGGTCAAATCGCATGAATCCAGAACCAAGGATTGTCTTGCAAATGACGCTAAAATCAAGGAATCCAATTACAATTTATCAGGGGGCTTGATTACAAAATTGCAAAAAACATCCAATGATCAAATTAGAATGTTCATTTTGAATGTTAAAACGGTGTCGTTTCCTTGACAACTGTTCATTACCTTCTTCATCAAGCAACGGTCTCGACAAAGAAAAGGCAAAGTGGAGACGTTAGTAGTGGAGCCGCTTCAATCGTGGGAGCCGCTTCAATCGGGGAGCATGTCCCACGGCTGATATCCCTCGCCACCATAATACACGCCAGCCATTACAATCTTCCTGCAATAACCAAGGAAACGCATGCATTCTCGGGCTATAAAAAGCCAGAGGAAAGACGGACAGAAAGGAGGGAGAAAAGAGAGAGAGAGAGGAAGAGCGTAAGAGAGTAGAAAACATAGAGAGTGAGAGTGTAAGGAAGAGAAGAGGAGTAATAGAGGAAATACAGGGGCGACATAGCGGAATAAGGGAGAAGAACTAAAGAAAAGAAACAGAGAGAAGGAGAGAACCAGACGCAGAGAGAGGAGATAAGAGACGGACACGAGGAGAAGACAGAACAGAAGGGAAGCCGGACGCAGGGAGTGGCATCATAGCTTCTTCCCAGAATCCAAGCGACAAGCTCAGGAAGGACTTCTCCCAGCAACGGCTGGGAACCAGGTAAGCTTTTCACTCCTTCTCCTTCCATTTATAATTGCACAAACACTATGCATGTGAAATTTAATTACATTGTGGTTGTAGCAGGCATGCATGAATTGTTCATGCATGCTTGCGGTTAAAAGCCAGTCGGGTCACTGGCTTGGGCTAGTGACCTGGCTAGGCTTGCTAGGTCCAGCCTAGCCACATGAGTAAAGCTGGGCCCAGCCCAAAAAAAAAGAGGAAATTTTCTTCAAAAATTATTTCTGGGTGCGAAGGAATGTCCAACCTGGGGTTTCCGCCTTCATTTGGTCGTAAAAAATATGTGATTTTCCTACTGAATTTTGTTTAGTATTGGTTTGTATTTTTATATCGTAAAGATACAAATCCGGTATTAAAACACCCGATTTTCGTTAAAACTTTGCACAAAAAAAAATGTGTCTTGCTTTCTTGCATACGGCTGAGTTCCTCGAAGATAAAATCAAAAAATCATATTGTATTTTAAAAAAAGAGGGTTTTAGCATGCATTTTGGCTTTAATAACCAGTTTATTAAAGTCATGAGAACTAGGCTAATATTTCAAAAATAACAAAAAAAACTTATTTTGTTTTCTTTTAATATTAAGGATTACGCGCTTATACGTACGTCATATTCTCAATATTAAAAAGGTAGTTCTTTTATTGACGTTAGAACGGTTTGGTTTAACCTGATAAGATAATGATCTCTTTACCGAGGAGGACTTTTCTTAAACCATAAACGGACCAACAACTAGAAAACACGACAAGACCTTAGATTTTATCAGACAATAAAACAATGCAGCTTACCTTAGGTAGGTCGTATTTGGGGTGCTAATACCTTCCTTTTACGCAACCAGTCCCCATACCTGATCTCTGAGACCAGTTAGGGTTTCTAGTGACCAAAATACTAGGTAGCGACTCCCATTCCATTTTTCACTGTTAAGAGACAAGAATTCCTTGTCTTCTAATATTTGCCACATTAGATACCACAATATATGAGAGTAGATATTTTTACTGCAACGCCGCACACGTGCGACAGAATAGGAGTTTTAGCATGCATTTTGGCTTTAATAACAGTTTATTAAAATCATGAGAACTAGGTTAATATTTCAAAAATAACAAAAAAAATTATTTTGTTTTCTTTTAATATTAAGGATTACGTGCTTATACGTAAGGCGTATTCTTAATATTAAAAATGTAGTTCTTTTATTGACGTTAGAACGGTTAGGTTTAACCTGATAAGATAAGGATCCCCTTACCGAGGAAGATTTTTCTTAAACCATAGACAGACCAACAACTAGAAAACATGACAAGACCTTAGATTTTATCGAGACAATAAAACAATGCAGCTTACCTTAGATAGGGCGTATTTGGGGTGCTAATACCTTTCTTTTACGCAACCAGTCCCCATACCCGATCTCTGAGACCAGTTAGGGTTTCTAGTGACCAAACTACTAGGTGGCGACTCCTATTCTATTTTTCACTGTTAAGAGAAAAGAATTCCTTGTCTCTTAATATTTGCCACATTACATACCACAATATATGAGAGTGGATATTTTTGCCGCAATGCCGCACATGTGCGACAAATAAAATCAAATTGTGGGGCTGACCATATCAGATAAGAAGTTTACATGATGAATTCTAATACAGACTATACTTTAACTAAAGCACAACCCTTTTTTTGATAAATATATGAATCCTAACATGATATATAATACTAACTAATTGTACACAATGAGGATTTCTATTTGTATAGGCCTGGATATGTTGGTTGATCATGTGAACCTTTTCTTTATGGTAAATCACTTCATCTTGCTCAATCATTTTCTCTTGGTCTATCATTGTCTTGTGTTTCTTGTCTTTGGTTGATTATGAACTTCTTGGTCGATCATACTATTCACGATCAATATCAGCTTACCCTTCTCTATATGACAATGAATAATAATTGTTCTTATTTGTTTGACACATGAATATTTATTTTTAGTATAAACAATGTCCTTTATTTCTCAAATAAAGGAGTATTTTTCCTATTATATTTACACTAAAATAGATCAACTCGACCAACTAAGATGTGCCAAGTGAAACTATTCATCAAAAAATATTGATCATGTCTCAAACATGTTTAACATGTCAATTGTTTTAGCCAATGACTTCAATTTAAAACAACTTCTTTGGATTTTAGGCATGATCCTTATGGCTTTATAAATTGCACTTTATCTATAATCTCTTCATAAAAACCCTGCAATTCTTTTTTTAAAACCAAAGACTTCTTTGTAGTAGATCAATTAAGAACCTTAAATACTCTATTTCTTCATAAAGATTACTAAATATTTAGCCTCAAGTTCTCCAACAAAACCTACTCTTCTAACTCGTTATCAAAATTACATAAATTGTTTGCTCCATGTTAACTAGTTCATAATTAGTGTTACAAATAACACCTAAAGGGCATTGACCTATTTTTTAAGAAAGAAACTAATGAAAAAAAAGAATAATCATTTACTTTACTCTAGATATTGAAAATAAAATACTTACCCTTCAAGATGACCATGTTAATTTGAACACCTAGAAGAAACCCATTCCATGATAGCCTAATGTTGCTACTAAAAATATCAAATGGTAGGAAAGAATGCAACACCATTTTAATGAATAATGAAGGCATCAAAAGATTTTTTTTTATGCAATTCAATTATCTAGAGTCACATAATAGTCCAATAAGAAACTTTTGGCTACCCTCTCCCTATTTTGGTTAAAGTCAATTGGTTGAACTTTTAGTCGTGCTCTCCCTATTTTAGTTCACTATAAATATTGTCTTTCTAGTTACTAAGAAGTCAATAAGGTGATCTATGCTATCTTTGCCAATAAACTAGACTTGACCAATGTCATCACTATATAACTATACATTTATCATCCCTGAATTAACCATCAAATGGTTTATCATCTACTTTAACAATTTCAATTGTCCATTTGGTAATCAAAACATTAAAGCTTTATGAAAGGATAATGTCATGCATATATTAGCATGCATCCAATCCCACCTAGACAAAACATTGTAATTTGTCTTTGCTTATACTACAAAGAAATTTCTATTTAAGGTATTGGATCTAATAGTTAAATCCACGTGCAACACTCTTATAATGTTTCTTATGACTCCTTCAAAATATGATACCACACTTCTAGAAAGATCATTTCGGTTTTGTTATAACCAATCTTACTAATCTAGGCCAGTGGCATCTAATAGTTAAATCCACGTGCAACACTCTTATAATGTTTCTTATGACTCCTTCAAAATATGATACCACACTTCTAGAAAGATCATTTCGGTTTTGTTATAACCAATCTTACTAATCTAGGCCAGTGGCATAATGTTGAGTGATATACTACTATTGACCAAGACTATCTACACTAGTATACCATTGAAATGTTTTTTTATGATACAAATAGATTTTGAATAGAAATTCATAGCTAATATTGGATTAGTAAATATGAGACATAGATATTGATTGACCATGGGTCTTGATTGGTTGATTTATTAAAGGTTGTCAATTTTGTTCTATTTTGACTGCAATGGTCAGTATACCTTGTACCTTTTTAAAAAGAAGACAAAGTGAAACAAATTTTACCTCTCGGGTCATTTTGGGTTTCATGTTCAAATTCCAATCTAGATGTTTTGGGTTTACTTAGTTTGTTTTGGATAATTAATTTTTTTTTCTCTTCATCACTCAAGGAATTATTTTTTTTATAAAAAAAACCTCTTACCACTTCGTCCTCAAAATACATGAAGTTAAATCCTTATATACCAAAACATGGATGATGACTCTCAATGATGATGACGATGAGAAGGAGGGGGAGGAGGTTGTCCTGTGTAAATAGATAAACTAGACAAAATTATATTCTAGCAATTATTATTATTTATGTTTGACTGCGTATTTGATGTTTATTGACCAATACCAAATTTAGACTTTATAAAATGAGAGAAGTACAGTTTGGTTTTGATTTTAGAAATGTATTTTCATAAGTGGTTGGCTACCTTTAGATTAAAGGTACATTAAAATCCAAACACCCGTGAGTGGTTAGATTTTGACAATTAAAATTTTATTCGCCATGATAAATAATAGTTGTTTATTTATTAAGATATCTTTATCTATTTTGACTTTAAAAGATTCAATGATTTATTTTGATGGCAAAGATAAGCTTAGTTAAATTGATTATTTATTAAAATATTTAGTTGATGATTTTTTCTATATGCCACCAAAAAAAAATCATTATTTGTATGTTAATGATGAAGATGATATTTGATTTATATTTCTTTATTATTAAAAGTTTTTACTTTGATATTTTATTTTTATTAAATTATTTTAAGTTAAAGTTTTCAAGTTATTTTATTTTTAAATATAAATCAGAAATTAATATTTTAAATTAAAGTAGATTATTGGTACTTGTTTCCGAAAGCAATGATGAACAAGTGTTCTCCCTATAAGTTCCCCTCAATTGCCGAGCGCCCCCCACCACCCCCACCCATTCTCCTCCTTTTCCAGGTAGTAACTCCCCTCATTCTCACCCTTCATTTCTCTAATCTCTGATCCAAAACACCCACAACCACCACCAAAAAAAAAAGCAAAGAAAAAAAAGATGGATGGTCCCATATTCGTAATTGAAGCATCCGAAGCCGAATCGATGGCAAAACAATCAGGCCTCACAGTCCTCCAGCTCCTCCCAGCCCTGGTCAAATCAGCCCAGGCCTTGGCTCGCCCGCCGATATCCGACTACCACGTGGGTGCCGTCGGTCTTGGATCCTCCGGCCGCATCTTCTTGGGTGGCAACCTAGAATTCCCTGGCCTCCCTCTCCATCATTCTGTCCACGCCGAACAATTCCTCATCACCAATCTCACTCTTAATGCAGAACCCTCCCTCAAATACATTGCTGTCTCCGCCGCCCCTTGTGGCCACTGCCGTCAATTCCTTCAGGAAATCCGCCACGCCCCTGATGTACAAATCCTCATCACGGGTGATAGTACTAACAACCAGAGTTACAAGAATGATTTAGCAAATAAACAACAATTTGAGCCCTTGTCGTGTCTTCTACCACATAGGTTCGGACCTGATGATCTTTTGGATAAGGATATTCCCTTGCTTTTAGAAACCCGTCATAATAACTTGTCGTTTGTAGGTGATGCTTTGTTACCAAATGGTATCTGTGCTTCTTTTGAAGATCTGAAAAATGAGGCTTTAGAGGCTGCCAATAAGTCTCATGCACCCTTTACTAATTGCCCATCAGGGGTGGCGTTAATGGACTGTGAAGGAAAGGTTTATAGAGGGTCGTATGTGGAGTCTGCCGCCTATAATCCCAGCATAGGGCCGGTGCAGGCGGCTTTGGTGGCATATGTGATGGGAGGGAGGGGTGGTGGGTATGACAGGATTGTTGCTGCTGTGTTGGTGGAGAAACAAGGGGCTAAGGCAAGACAGGAGCAGACGGCGAGATTGCTTTTGAAGGAGATTTCACCCAAGTGTGACCTTAAAGTGTTTCATTGTGGTTCCAGCTCCAGTTTCAATGATTGTAACAATCAGAATTCCTGTTGAACATTGCTGTCGATAATTACTCTCCTATTGTATTTGTGTCATAAACTCATCTGTGTTGTTAAGCTGCAGTGCTGATTTATTGGTCAATGAAAGTTGCAAATAATTGGATTGAACCAATCAATGAATAAAGTTTCTTTCTTTTTTCTTGCGAAGGAAAGCTTTAGATCTTTCCATTACCAAATCTAATGATTGGTGTTTTCTACAGTTGAATGCCAAAATTTTGCAGCAGACAGATCTGGCTGGCGGCTGGCAAAGCACATTTCTTTCCTTTCTTGTTTTCAAGCCCCTTATTGTTCTTTTTCTATTTATGGAAGAACGAAACTTTGAAGCCGAAAAATACAAGTATAAAACATTTAGACTCACCAAACCTCCGATCAATTCTCATCTGGTGCTTGTGGAGGAAAACCTGAGGGGGCTGGTTAAGGGAACGAACTGTTCCTCCTTGGCCATCACAGGATCTGAACCTAGGCTAATAATATACATGAATCAAACTTCTCATGAATCCTAAATTCTGATGCGAATGTGCTTTGTTTTACTGCACCGGAGACATGGACATAGTTTTGATGATGTGTGAAAAGAATCGAGTATACCCTTGACAGAGAAAAAAAGAAAAGTTAAACATTGAGATAGCTAGCAGACCACCAAACCAGTTAGGTTTGTGTGTGTTTTTTGAGAATTATTGACTTGTGCTTGCCCCCACGACGATAGCCCTCGTTTTCATCATTTCAATAAGCAAGTTTTGAAGCGTGAAAAACGGGGGGCGTTGCCGAGCATTGCTTGTACTAATGAATTATGATTCATTACTTCGCCGCCCCCCCGCTGGTGGTAATTCGGTAGCAAAATAGAAAGAATGCCATTATAAATGGATGCCCGCTGAGTGTTTTTATATTGGTTGGATGGTTAATGATATTTGATTTATGTTTTTATTTTTTGAGTTTAAATCTTAGAATGAATTAATATTAGAAAAATTATTAATTTTTTAAATATTTTTAGATTAATATGACATTTTTTATATTTACTCTTAAAATTATTATTATTTTTTTAAAAAAATTTATCTTAATTGAAATGTAAACTAATTCAATAACCATTGTGTTGTACTTCTAATATTTCTAGTTTTCCATTCAACTTGCTTTATGGGATGATAATTTACGGAGTTAAAATTGTGTTGTTAAACTTAAGTCTTAAATCTTTTTTATTTAAAAAATAACTCTTCAAATCTTTTTAAAATTTGGAAAGGGATCTAAATTTTATTTTGCTCCTTCTTTTCTCCTTCACTTATCGTAATTCATTCTCTAATCTTCCTTATTTTTTTCTCTTTTTTTTTTTATTTTAACTTTCTATTTTAAAAATATGACAATAAAATAAAAATACTCAAAAATCATAAAATAGGGACATGAAATGATAAAATGCATCAAAAACATGTTTTTTTAATTTTTTTCTGCTTGTCATGAAAAAATAAAGGTAAAAAATTAGATTATGACATACCTCTTTATCTTATATCTATATCTATATAGGATTAGAATTACTTACGTAAATAGGATTCAAACTCAATAACAACATAAATAAAGCCAAATACTACTATAAATATGACTAACCCCATATATTCAATTTCCTATAAATTTATTTATATTTTTCTCCCCATAGAGTTCTTTATTGCTTTCTTTTACTGTTTCCCTTCATTTTTACACTTGAATTAATGTAATCTTCTTCTCCATTGAGACTTCTATGCTTTATTTACATGGTGGTGCTTTTAAAACATCAAAGATCCAAGACTTGAACTCCCTATGTCGTTTGATTAGTGATAGGTATCACCTCATCACAAGTTTGGTCCTAGAAATATTTAATTCGTAATAAGTAGATTCTACAATGAAGATTTGGACTATGATAGAGAAGGGTTGTGGTATTTATTAATCATCCAATGATTTTTAGTGTCAGACAAAGAGTGTGAAGTTAGGCTTTTAGGCTTGTGAACGATGAAGAGGAGAAGATGAAAGGAACAATGGACAAAAAAAATGGAGGAAGAAGAGGGGATTATTTGCACTAGTGATAGTTGTATGTAGTGAAGATAAGGAGGGGGGGGGAGGAAGGTTTTTTTTTTTTTTTGCTTTTGTTATCTTTATTTGTGTAGATGAGACGTTATTGATCAAATAGATAATCGTGATAATTAATCAAATCCAAGTTGTTGATCGATAATTGATTTCTCAATCAATATGATATTTTTTCTTTGTTTTTCTTTCTAGCAAGAAGAAACTGGAATTAAAAATCAAATTTTGAGTGAAGATAAATAACAACCATATAAATTAAACAAAGTGTGGGAATCTACTTATAAACCTTAGCAAGCTTAGTAATCATGAATAATGTCAAAGTAAAAAACAGCATGGCAATAACAAATGAAGCAATGAAAGTTAAAGAAAAATAATAAAGGAAAGCAATAAAAGATATCAATGAAGGAAAGATATAATCTGTAGAAAAGCTTGTTACGAACTAGTGTTTATACAGCTAGCCATCATTTCTAGTGACTTGATGGCCTTTTATATTATTATACAGTTTGAGTTTCATATAAACTTTTAACTATAATTCTTTGCAAACAATTTATATAAAAAAAAGTAAAGAATTTATATTTTGATAGTTTGACTTCATATTTATATGTGTCTCTTTCTTGACAATCATATGATTCTAACTAATTTGTAATACTTACTAGTTTAATTTGTTAAGTACTCTTGTTCATGATAGAATTTGGTCCTCTAGTTAATCATGTCAACTTTTATCTTTATGGTTGATTATCTTTAACTTGTTGATCATGACTTCTAATCATCTTGATAGATCATAACTTTTATTCATTTAATTGATCAATTCCCATCTTTTTTGGTCGATTTTTAATCTTTTTAAGCTTAATAAATTTTATTGTTGTCAATTGATTTTATCCTTCCTTTCATTGTTTGGTAATGAAAAATTATATTTTTAAATTATTCAGCTTAATAAATTTTATTGTTGTCAATTGATTTTATCCTTCCTTTCATTGTTTGGTAATGAAAAATTATATTTTTAAATTATTCAACACATAAATTTTAATTTTTAATGTAAACCATGCTAAAATTATCAAATAAATTGACTATGAATTAATCAAATAAACCATACCTTTCTTTCTAACATAACAACCAATTAAATCATTTCAAACCAAACATCTTATGGCAATTTAGGCAAGATACTGAGGATTCTACAACTTGCAGTGTTTAAATCATAATTAATCCATCAATTCTTCTTGTCCATCTCTTCTATAAAACTTCCAATTCTCCTTCAGCATACACCATAGATTCTTAAGAAAAAATGAACCAAAAACCCTAATCTCTCCTACTATTTATAATCTCAGTAATGGTATCTTCAAGTTCTACTCTTATATGGCTCATTGTTGCTCTTGTAATTATATTGACTAGTTGAATAGAATGTAGCAACATCTAGGTGGGGAATAAAAATGCTAGAAGATTTTTAAGGTGATTCAATTACGATAATTCCTACTAAGCTAAATAAGGACATGTTGACTATCGTCTCTATGTTCCATGTTCATGTGTAGAGACTTGACATTTAATAGTTTTTCTTTAATAAGGATATAAGAAAGTTCACAGGAATTTAAATATTCTAAAAGATCAGCTCATCCTCTATGTTGTAGTTACCAATAACGACACTCATATAAATATCTTTTTTAAATTAAAAATCCATGATTTCCTTGATCTCACTAACTTTAGACACTAGTGAATCTACAAGGATAGGAACCTATCATGTAGTATCAAAACCAGAAACTCTACAGACTAGATGGAGATAAATGTGAGATGTAAAGACTTAAAACTAATTTTAGAAAAAAGCCCTCCTAATTCTTTTGCTATTATAATGAGCATTTTTTGTTCTCTTTGTACTTTTGATAACTCCATAAATATAACTGAATTTTCTTAACATCATGTTCTTGAGTTTGTTTATCATATATGGAATCAAACTTTATTCATTATATGCTTGCTAATTATTAAACAAAATTATTTTGTGTTTTTTTTTCTACACAACTCTTTACAACTTTGAAAATGTTTGTTCATAAATCATCTAGCTTCTACATCATTTGCAAATTGTAAAAATAACTCAAGTTCCTAGTATTACTAAGAAATTACATCAGAAAACTTAAATCATATAGTAGAAATAGCCAAACTGTTAGGCCTAAAATATAAACAATAAATCTAAAGTTCTATTACACTTGCGATTTCTAGGTTAATCCTATAATTTCTTTAAGAGTCTCATCTTTTATTTTATTTCTCATGTAAAGCTAACAATTGTTCAAATATTGACTATTGATTGATAAAAAAACAACAACTAAATGGTAAACACCTTCTTTAAAAAAATTAGCAATAGTGTATGGACCATCCCAATTTTGGGATCATTTGAAAAAATTTATATCTTTATAGCTAATTGGTAATATGGCCTTTCACACTAGATTACCCACTAAAATGTTCCTTTGACTGGACATTCTATTTGTAAGATATTTCAACCTTTTTTTTTATGTATTAGTAAGTGATCTAACATAATACTCTTCCTTTATCCAAATTATCTAACTCTACTAGCATAACAAACTGATAACCTATGATGTCTATATCACATTACGCAGCTCTCCTGAGTAAATAAACTATAAGTTTCATAGGCAGTATAAAATCATGACCATAAGTTAAAGTAAATGGTGAAGTTCCCAAGATAGTTTTTTATAAAGTGTTATTCGCTCACATTACCTCTAACAATATATCACGTCAAACCTTAGGATTGTTTTTTACCAATTTGTATAAGTTAAGAATCAAATTTTTATTCGTCGACTTAGCTTGCTCATTGGCTTAAGCATAATGAGTAGAATGTATCATTTTTAATCTACACTCTCGAATGAATTGTTTCGTATCCTCTCTAGTAATTAAACATTGATTCTTGATATATATATATATTACAAAATTATAGATGGTTTTTTTTTTATGAAATTGATCATAATTTAAGGGTTGATTAATCGATAAAGAATAAATTCAGCGTATTTGATGGAGTAATTTGTAACTACTGGGATGGTGTTCTTTTTCAAATCTTTAAAATGCCATAATTTAACTATTGTATTAAGCTTGTTTGATGGCACATGCTAGATTATACCAAATTATAGGCATGCTTAACACCTTTTGTTTTTCATAATTAATGCAATCTTTGGTTATTCCTCACTAATGAAAGTCATGGTTCATTATTGATCATCAATGTTCAAAAGGATGATGCTCCGGCAATAAAAGACTATTTTATTTCATAATCCATGTTGATCAAAGTCATTAACTTTGATATTGTTTCCTCTCATTAAAAAAACAAAAAAAATATCTCGATAAGGTTTGTGGCCACTACATGGTATAGAGTTCGTGTAGGATATTAACACTTATATTCATTAACTATCTATTTTATAATAAGTAAATAATCTCATGTTACTTTGACTTGTTATGCTATGAATTTTAAAAGTATTTCTAAACCTATGCATAATTGTCATGGAACAAGTTCAGCTATAATAATATTGATGTTTTATTCTAGTTCATGGTTGATATCGAGGCAGAGGTAATCAATTAAGAAATTAGCAAAACCTTGGCCTTTAACTATTTTTTATAGTATGTAATGTAAATTTAACACAATGCTATATTCCACTCGCCAATACGACCTCATAAAAAAGGTCTAGATAACATGTACTTTATTAAGTGTGTTTTGCAAATTACATATACATTTGTTGGTAACAAATACCAACAAAGCTCTACACATGCAAAGTACAAAGACAAACAAAGTTTATCTATTATATTACAATAATTTTCAACATCTATGAGAACACCATTGAGATAATACACAACCTACTCATGTCCAACTTTCTTTTTTTATGCTAATATTATATCAATTGATCCTTGCATAGCAACAACGTATAGCCTTACAGATTTTTTGATTTTAATGGGTCAATACTGGAGGTTTAGCTAGATAAGTTATTATATTTTTTAAAATAGTTTATTGCCTTTTAATCCATTAAAACTCATCTATGTGATTTCCTTTCAAGAGCTTGGTAAATGGTATGATCTTTCCTACATTGTTCAACATAAACCTTAAAAAAAATTGATTTTTCAATAAAGTGATTTAACTCTTTCTTATTTTAAAGAGCTTGTTTTTCCAAGATGGCCTTTGTTTTGGTTTTATCCACCTCTATTCTATGTTAATTCTCTAGAAATCCTAAAATGTTCCATACATATACACCAGAGACACTTTTACCATCTTTAGATTATGTACTCTCATGTATTAAAAGCATAACATAGGCCACTAATATAACTGGCTTTAGATTTTGATTTAACCATAATGTTATTGATTTATACCTTTATATTATGGTTGATCAAATCATGGGAGATTAAATCCATGGCCCCTTTATATTTATCACTAGCATTTTTTAGGTCAAATGGAATTACCCCACTCATACATTTCTAGTGAGTAATTACATCTAAAAGCAATCTTTGGTATATTGTCTTTTTCAATGAATATCTTATTATAGCTTGAATAGTCATCCATGAATATAAGGATTTTATTGCCAGCTACTAAATCAATCAATATAAGAACCCTTCACATTGAACACTCATGCTTTAGAGTTGCAAGATTAAGGTTTCTAAAATCTATAGAAACTCTTAGTTTAATATTCTTTTTTAATACTAGCATAATGTTACATATCCACTCAACATATATTATATTAGTCTAATAAATTCAGCTTCTAAAATTCATTTAATGTCTTCCTTCACATGCTTAATCACATCTAGAGCCATTCTTAGATATTGTTTATTTGGCTTGAACATAGGCTTAATTGGTAATGGATATTTGACCGAACTTATATCTCAACCAGGCATTTCATAACAATCTTAGAAAAATCAGTTTTATATATATAGTAGCGACACAAAATATGTTCAATAATCATCTAATAAATTTGCACTTACACAAATTGGTATGATCTTGTATTTAGCCCTTATGTTAACTTCAATCAACATATCATAACTTTTAGCATGTCCATTATCTGTTCTCTTGAAGGCATGATCATTCAATAATCTTGATCTAGTTTTGTTGAACAAATTCTTTCTTAGACCTAATATGTGTGCAAGCTTGATTAAAAACCTTATAAAATGTAAATAAGTCTTAATGACTCATTTATTTCCATGTTTTAAATTCCTAATCAACATTTTCTTGTTGTAAGTTGCTTGATCAAGCAAACTCTCTTGTTAGTCATCGTATTTCTATTATTTCCCTGCTAACTAATAAGTTGATTAGGCGACCACCCATATCATCTATGCTTATGAAGTGGATTAGGTCAACATCATTGTTATATAGTCATACTTCTATCATCTCTAAATTTACTACAAATGGCTTGTCATATTCCTTAATAGTCTTAGTTAACCCATTTAGTAGTCAAAGCATCAATGTTTGATCTAGGGATGATGACACATGTATCTTAGCGTGTATCCAATCTCCTCCAAGTAAAATGTTAATTATAACTTGTCTTTGCAAGGAAGGTGTCTTGAAGGTCTTGTGTCCGACTATTAGATTGACATGTAGCATTCCATTAGTGTATCTAACATTAATACTTTAGAAAGAAACGTATCAACTATGTTTTGACCAATCTTTTTTATCAAAGTTAGAGGCATTATGTCAAGCATTGCCCCATTATTATCCACCAAGAACCTCAACACTGCTAACCCATTGAAATTTAGAGTCACATATAAGGGTTTAAGTTGGTGGCTCATGGCTACTATTAGCTTTGGGAATTTTAAACTCAGTCGGTGGTCGATTACCGATTTTGATTGGTCAACCTCCATAATTTCTATCATTATTTATATTTTGTCTTCACAATCACCATCAAGACAACATAGTTGACTGGGTTTGCCTTCAAAAAAGAGAGAGAAAACCATGTTCATTGTATAACATCATCACGGTCACTCAACTCTATTTCATAAGGTATTTCCAATATACATTAGCAGTGGAGACAGCTTTCCTTCCAATGTTTAGCGGTCCAACCTTGCATAGTATTTAAACCGAGATCACAGTTAATGGATTATCACACCCTGTCTAGGAAATAAGAAATTCAAGGTCTTTTCTATTCTTTATTTTTTTCATGCTATAAGATTAGAGCATCGTCGATTGTATTTCTGGAATGCGGATTGAGATTCGGACAAGGACCTGCTGACAACGGCAAGTTAGTAACGTTCACTAATATGAAGACATGATCAATACAGCAACTAAAGAAAAATAAATTTCTCAGCCTCTTGATCATGTAGACTGGAATTGGTAATGCAACCGCTAATAGAAAACGTTTGCCACGATCATATTCAGATTTTGAAACTTCATTTCCGATTGAGTTATTAAGATACAAATATCATAGCCAGGACAAGAATGCCAATGAATGCAAGCGCGATGGCAACTTCGGCCAACTATTTTCTTACTAAGAACAATCTGAATATACACATAACAGTAGATAGCTCACCATGAACTATGTTATTTGAAGCACCTTTGCACATATACAGACAAATTCTTAAATTAAGAGTTGTATGTTCATGAAGATCCTACTGGCTTGTCCTTTGACGCTGACACAGATTCAAGAGTCAGCTCTCCAACTCCCTTGGGAGGACCAATGCTGCAACGGGCTGTGTTGTGCATCTCAATAGAATCTTTTATTTTTTGAAACTGCGGATGATTTTGAGAAGAACCACATGTAACTAATAGTCAATATCAGCAGCACAAAGAAAATTATTCATTAACACAAACTGCATTTTCACTCAAGTTAATAATTATAAGCTGTTATCCCATCCCCTACTGTAAGAAATGAACTAAATCTCAAGCAATTAGAAGATTCCTTATTCATTTGTCCACCATATGGGGTCTTCCTAAGCTCTTCTACCACACCAGTTAGAACTTTCACCATGTAAAGTTGTTTAATACCGATAAATGAATCAGATTTTAATATGCGATCAACTTCTTCAAATGCACACTCTGATTGTGTGCCTAGACAGGATAAAACCTTATCACTAGCTTCATGGTTTCTCTATGATGGTATCATTTTTCTTTTCTTCACCTCCCACATCAGAAATAAAACCTTATCGCTGGCTTCATATCTTATCATATACTATGGACAAGTTAATTGGGGAACTGCTGCTTCTAGAGTTGAGTATGAGTGTTGACAAATAAAGACAAGCATTAAAAGAAGAAGAAGAAGAAGAAGAGGTACTTACCTTAGCTAGTGAACATGAAAAAGATTCAAGTTGTCCATGGGCTCCTCGATAGAAGTGGAAATAAGGAAGCACCTTAACATTCAAACTTTTGCACATAGGCTTGTTTTCATCAAAATTGACTTTCAGGAATAAAATTTCAGGATGGTCTTCGGCTGTTCTGCAGAGCTGTATATCCATCACAAGAAAAATTTGTCAAGCTACACAAAATACAATTTCTAGAAACAGTTCAGAACCAATTTCCTCTATTCTTACATTGTCTCGTGCATCCAAATTCATAAAAGACAATGTTCTTTCCACATAAAGTAATAATTTACATACAGAGGCCACGGTTAGCAATAAATATATGATAAAGAAGAGAAATGATATCCAGAACTACTGTGATTCTTTTTAAAAATTAATATACCAAAGATCAAACTCTTCAAGATGAACTTTTACAGCTTCTTAATTTGCATTGTTGCTCACTAAAATAAATTGTTTAATATCAAGATTTACCTTTCAGATCCCATCATATACGTGCACTAAAGTTCAATGAGAAATCCACATTACTAACAAATGACATAGTACCTCACAGAATTGTTTCCAGTTAAAGGTTACTATGTCATATAATAATAATAAAAGAGGAAAAAAGCATGAATTGGGTGCCTCTATCATTTTTGAAATGTTTGGCAATACCTTAACTGCTTCTATGATAGTTTCACATCAGGACCATCTATTCCAGTCTACTTTATCAAGGTGGCAAATGAGTTTAAGCCATCAGATTTACTGCTTTTTTGCATCATATTCAATAAAATTTACAAGCTCTATCGAATGCCCATCCCCAACTAGTTTGCGATTGAAGCTTGGTTAAGGTATATTTTCCATCCCTCAAAGAGATGGATCCAGGATTGAAGGCAGGGGGGTGCAGGCAACAAAGTAAACTAATTTTCTCGAAACTAACACTTTTTGGAGGAAGGGGACCAAACGGTCATCTTTTTGAGGGAGAGGAAGGAAAACCTCCAACCACTGGAGGATTAAATATGTTGAGAAAAACATATCAAGGACAAAAGCGAGCACAATTTTAAGGAATCAAACTGAATTTTTTAGAAAGTAACATAATGTGGATATGTCAGTCATCACTTTAAAGTTTGCTTAACGGTACAACACAGAATCCTCAAAACTATAAGAGATGGTAACCAGGTTACTGTGAGCAATGAACAAGTTTAGGAATGCAGGAACCAAATGTCAAGTAAAAAGAAGAATTACCTTGGGAAATAAGGCTCGACAAGAAGCGCACCAGGTCCCATAAAATTCGACAATTACTAGCCTATCCTCAGCTTGACTTAAGGCACTCAAAAATTCATCTGTCGAATGAATGTCGATCATATTTGGTCCTGCATTCCTCTCCCACCATTGTGGTTGGTCAGTTTCAGCAACAGTTGCATGTACCTGAAACAAATCGTTCAAACAATGAATATCTGGAACAAATTGATGTGCTGTGAAACACGGAGAAGGTCAGTAGTTGGTTCTCTGTGGGTAATTAACAAGTGACATTAATTAATCTACGTCAGAGGCAATATGTGATTTATGCAAGGAATTCTAGATACTCGACTAACACTCTAACTGCAATGTAAGATCCTAGTTTGTGCACATATCATATCATCCTCCCGAAACGTTGTTCAGGGCTATCTAGTCTCTTTTAACCATTCATGCAAGTGTGAGGTAAAAGAGCAAATAGGAAGAGTAATAAATTCGGTATTACATGACAAAATCAAAAAGTTTAGACAACTGGGTTGTCCACAATTTGTAGAAAAGAGAAGAAATAAAAAGGGGACTCGTAATTCAAACGAAAACACAAGAAGAAGAAGAAGAAGAAGAAGAAGAAGATTGTACCTTGAAAGAGAGGAATTGGTCCCTGGGAGAGGAAGAGAAGCGAGAAAGAGAGATCCTCTTATCTGAAAAACTAATCTGATTATGAGAGAGGAGGGGTTGGAGAGAAGTAGAGTTGTTGGAGGCTAGCAGATAAGAAGGGACGCGAAGCGAGCGAAAGGATGGTAATCCAACCACATCCGCCATTTACACACAGAAGATTGCTTGATTCACAGATAAGATAGATTTTGGAGGTGCAAAAACAGAATCTATGTAGTAGATGATTATTATTCAAGGGCTACTACATGAGATGAGGGAAAGAGAGAGTGAGCTTTCAGTGGTCTCTCCCTCTCTCTTCTTTTGTACTGCCTGCGCTCCCTCGACAGCGAGTTTTGTGTTTGTGTTTGTGTGAACCAGATCGTACCAACAATATACTTCCACTTGTGTCTATATTTGTTAATATAATAATACTTTATATGTCAATTGTCAAACCTGTTTTTTTTATTTTATTTTATTTTAAAAAAAAATACCCAATCAAGCCTCTCTTTTTTTCCTTAAATGTTCATCAACATTTTTTCTAAATTTTCTTTAAATTAATATCTTTTTAATGAATAAATGTGCACATTAGATTGAAAATGTTGGTGTTTATTAACTTTTCTATGATTTGTTTTTTAAATCAACACCATTTTAGTGAATAGATTGAGAAATGTTGAAGACATTTATTACTTCATTATAAAATTTACAAGTTTTTATGCAATTGAGAATGAGTGTATAGATGTTTCAATTTAATTATACGTATGAATTGGGAATTATGGAGAAAAAACATACATAATAATCAAATGAAAAAAATTAATAGGAAATTAATTTAATTTGTCCTTATTTTTTTATGTATACATTCTCTAAATTTTGTTTTATTAACTTGAGTATTCGGGTTAGGTTACGCGTACCTCGACTAATCCCATGAGCCCTGAAGTTAACGACTATATAAGCTTCCAGTGGCTCTGAAATTTGTGAGACTCGAACTAGTGACCTCTAGAGAGCAAACTTAAAACATGACCAATTGAGTTACACCCCTCATTATTATATTCTCTAAATTATCTATCCAAGTCTAATTGCTACCAATTTATTCATGGATATTAAGACTTTCTTCGATCTATCTTTATCTTATAAATTCTTATTTAAATTGAAGAAAATACTCTCAAGCGAGAAACTAAAATCTAACTTTTTTTTTAAATAACAATGAAAAAACAATTCATTTTTCTCAAATTTACTTATTTAAATCATTAAAAGGGCTTTGATTTTTTTAAGTGAGTATTTTTTCAGTTTGCATGAAAACATCTACTAAAATAATAAATTAGAGAATGACCTCAATTGTAAGGTGACACGACCAAAAGATTGATGTCTTCTCCCAAGTGCAGGAGTGTCGAAGTAATAAATAACCCGGTAAGACCGGGGTCGAACCACAGGAAGGTTAATTGTATAAATTATAGATAACAATAATACAACAACAACAACAATAACAATAATAATAATAGTGAAGAAGAAGAGGAAGAAGTTGATGAGAACTTTGAGATGGAAGATTAACGTAAGGATTAAAAAATGATAACAACAAATGTCAAGGTTAGAAGATCCACTAATGGTATTTCAAACAAGTATAGTATAAACTCTTTTTATTCAATTGGAAACCACACACAAAGGAGGTTCCAATCAGATTATAAATTGTTAACATGATTACATTAGTTATCTTATTCGAATAATGCTAATACTTGTAAATGTTTTCAGGCATTCATGATTATAACTTATGTTAACAACAAATCAAGTTCCTTTCATAGCTCAGGTGTCGGTTATACCATACAAGTATGGGCTATGAAAGTGCCAAGTATTTGTTGTACCAAGTGTTATACAACATAAATCTAGATTAACCATTTAACAAGCAAAGTATTAAAAGTGAACAAGATAACAAATATAAAGCATGTTAGTATCCAACATTAAGGTCCATGTTAAGTTTATATTATACTTATTCTTACACCATTAGTGTACCCTTTTCACCTTGACATAATTAACTTAGTTAAACATAATGAAAGAAAGAAACATAAAGAAACAAGGAAAGGAAATGAAAAGCATAAGCAAGAAATTAATATAAGCAAAACTTAAGCATTACAAAATATAAAGAGAGAGCAAGAGCATGATCTTGATCTGAAAACCAAGATGCCTAAATACATGGCAAATGCCTCCTTTTATAGGCCAAAATTCGGAACTATTGATTTGTTGACTAATTGATGAATGGGTGGCCACATCTTGACTTGATGACAATTCTTATCTTCTTGTCTGCTAAAAACGTCATTTATGACGTCATAATTTGAACAAACTTCAATCATGAAAGTTCTAGGCAATTGTCTCATCTTTCTAGGATAAAAATTTGAGATCATTTGGACTTCTAGAACTCGAGATATGGGTCGAACACTGAACAGAGTCTGGGTTGCAGGACAGATTCGGACTTCTTCGTTGTTGCTACAATTTGGACTTGAAAACGGCCTTCTTAAATCTTGGAATCCCATGAAAGTTGTAGGCCTATGTCTTAGCTTTCCATCCATATAAGGTAGACCTAAATCCGAGATCTACTGACTCCAGATATGACCCGATTACCAAACAGTGTTCGAGTTTGGACTGCACCAGCATCTCTTTTCTAAGTTTGGCCATCTCTTTGTCCTTTCAATTTCAGTACTTCAACTCATCAATCAATTCTTTCATTTATGTGATAAGCCTGCATTTAAGATGAACATTTACCATAAATTAAAGGTATCTTATATTATTAGATATGTTATTATAAAACATGCTTTAGTTAAGGAGTTATTGATACTTCAAGTGCAAAATGATGATATAAAACCTTGATAAAAATACACTTTTGAGTACTAATCACACCCCCCAACCAGCTTATTACTAGTCCCTAGTAATCAAAGCGTTAAAATAGAAAAACAATTTGCAACTTTCACAAAGCAAGGCATTCATCATTCAACTTCCATTAATCTATCCAGATAAACAAACTCTCATTAAATTTATATATCTGCTCAATACCTCTTAAACAAGATATTAATAAACCTTTCTTGTTATGTGCTTAATGTACAAAAACATAGATGATGGGGCTTTTATTGGAAGAAAACAATATTTGGTTCTAATGTTTAAGGTTAACTTCCTTGGGTTGGGATTATTATCTCTTTTTTTTTTCTTTTTTTTTTTTCTTTTTTTTTTTTAATATATATACATATAACTTAAAACACAATGCATCTTTAACCCATGTAACGAGCTTTCGGCTAATGACTCCTGCACCAGTTGATCTTAGGGCATTAGGTGTTGAGACACCCCTACGAGCTTAGTAACTCGGGTTGCAGATATCGATACGTAGATAGTGCAATGTTTGATTCCCTTAAGCTTTTCTCCTTAACCCATGTAACAAGCTTTGGGCCAATAGCTCCCAAGTCAGTTGACTTTAGGGTATTAGGTGTTAAAACACCCCTTCGGACTTAATTGCTTAGGTTAGGGAGGCTACGAAATCAAACTTTTCTACGTTTTTATTATCATTATTTTTTTTTTGTTTTTTTTTTGTGCAAATTATAGACTATCCCTATCCCTTAGTTGTTACCTTTAACAAAAGAACACAAATAATGTAATAATCCAATGTGCAACCCACAATCATATGTTAAAGTGTGTGTGTGAAAATGAAGGTTTAAGAATACTTGTTAAATAAGTATATGAGCAGAATCAAGTGATAACAATGCGAGAGTTTGTAAACCTGAATATTTCAAGAAGTATTCTAATAGGCCTTGTTATGAATATTGCAAATAACCATTGGAAAATGTTTACTAAGATGCGTCTCAAGAGTCACTAAAATTCCTCCTTACTCGCCATCCTAGTAATAACAGTTTTGTCAAATGGTTTTAAAAACAAAAGCAGTTAGTTGGTTAGTTTTTTTTTTTTTTATGTCAACTACTACCCTCTCCCCCCAACCAAAACGAGACATTGTCCTCAATGTCCTAAGGTAGAAAGATAGAGTATAGAAGACATCACCTAAAACAACGAACACTGACAAACCTGAAACACACTTAAACAAATATAAGAAATAATAGAACAAAATACTATGCTAGAAATAAAACCAAAAGACACAAGGATTTACAAATGAAGGCTCAAATCCAATCTAAGTTTTTTACGGCTTTCGTAGTTGACCAATTTATGCGACTCATGGAGGGATCAATTACAGGGATGAAAGATTGTAGTTTGTCGATCAATTGTTCAGCGAAGAGTAGCAGCAGAGATTATGATTTGTCGTGCCAAAGATGTTAGAAATTCCTGTTCCACAAACTTGATCAAGGAAAGACAACAAAATATCATAAAAACCATTAACATTGAGCAAACCTATAGGTTTATGGTGAATGTGCAGTTGGGCCCAAGAGGAAATATGAAAGATCTCTTCCAATGTGCCCAGACCACCGGTAAGGCAATGAAGGCATCAAAGATGGTTAAACATTGTATTCATTCGATCAAACATTGTGGAGACCCGTAGTTCCTCTCCAATTGTTTTTCCAATGAAGTCCCCTTTTGCTAAAGCTTCGGGGGACGACTCCCAAAACTTGACTTCCTCCTAAAAATGCAGCTATTGACACACCCCCCATTAACCCAAGGCTACCTCCCCCATACACTAAATGAATCTTTCTCTCGCCTAGGACCCGACCAAGATGATTTGCTGCTTCTAAAAATGCTATTTCCTTCCCAGGATTGGATCCACCGAAAACATAAATATTCTTGATGTGATAACTTGAGGGACCTGCCATTTCTACACACTTCTATATCTGTCTAATGTAAGGGTTGAGTAAAAATGAGGGGAAGGAAGAGAAGATTTTATAGATGAGAAATTGAAGATGCAATCATACCCCTATATGTAGACCAGCTGGAGTCTCACACACTCTTTTTCTCTCTTTATTTAATTATTTATTTTGAAAAAAGCATGTGTATGTACAGGTAGTTGTGATTGTGGCTCACATCTTCCCTTGGTTTTACATCCAAGAACGGCTTAAACGCCCTCTATGGGTCGGGGATAGGCTTCCCATCCAGTTTTCTTAAAAACTGGCAAACAGGGCTTTTTTAGTCGATTCCCAAGACTAAGTCGATCATGTTCTTTATGAAAATGGGGCCATAAATCATGAATTGCACGATGCACATCACCACTAGGATGCGTCTCAAGGGTCAACAAAAGATTATCTAAAGACCCCTTACTCAGGCCATCCTTAATGAATTGTATTTTATCTTCACGGTTTATAGATATCATTCCTAAAGAAGGACATGTTGCATTACAAGTCCATCTAGCACATCTGTGACAGACTTTCAGTCGTTTTGCACGACGTTTCTTTGCAAAAGTGCTTTTACCTGTTCCAGGCATGTGTGAAATGAAAGAATTGGAGGACTCACCCGATAATCGGACCTTTGCTTCAATCAGCCAGCGAATATCTTCGTGAATTCCATGATTCATTAACAACTTCAATCTTGCACACCTAGCACGGTAAATTTTTGTAATCGCATTCGAGGGAAGCGGGAAAGTACTTTTTCAATTTTTCAAGAATGGTGTCCATTTTGAAATGAAAATTGGAGAAGAGATTCAAAGAAGAGAGAAAGAGCAAAGAATTGCACAAATATATACAGATATCGGCTTATTATGGGAAACTGAAAGAACCGATCAAGTCACGAGTACCGTTATCCGCCTTTTGACCGGGGTGAGAGAAACTAGCAAAACAAAACACAAAACAATGTGAGAAAACGAATCAATCTTTATATACAGGATCACTCAATTCAATAGAGTCATTTTCAATTGAAAAATTGTCAAAGTAGACTTTCAAACGATGTCCATTTACCTTGAAAACATTGCCATTCTTTGGATTCTCGATATCACAGGCCCCATATGGATACACATGTTTCACAATGAAAGGACCACTCCATCTTGATCTTAGTTTTCCAGGAAATAAATGGAGTCGAGAATTATAAAGCAAGACTTTTTTACCAACATTGAATGTTTTTCTTAATATTTTCTTGTCATGAAACTCTTTGATTCTTGCTTTATGAATTCTTGAATTTTCATATGCATCATTTCTTATTTCCTCAAGCTCATTTATTTGTAACTTACGCGGTGACTAGCATCATCAAGGTTTGAATTGAAAGCTTTAATAGCCCAATAAGCTTTATGTTCAAGTTCCACGAGCAAATGACAAGGTTTTCCATAGACTAGTCTATAAGGTGACATACCTAATGATGTTTTATAAGCGGTTCGATAAGCCCAAAGTGCATCATTAAGTCTTAAAGACCAGTCTTTCCTATTAGGGTTCACTTGTTTTCTCCAAGATTTGTTTGATCTCCCTATTAGCGAGCTCTACTGTCCACTAGTCCGGGGGTGATAAGGGGTGGCAACTTTGTGTGTGATTCCATATTTCTTCATTAAAGACTCAAATGGCTTGTTGCAGAAATGCGTTCCACCATCACTTATCATGGCTCGAGGGATTCCAAATCGACTCAAAATATTTTCTTTCAAGAATTTTATCACTGTTTTGTGATGATTGTTTCGACTTGGAATTGCCTCTATCCATTTTGAAACATAATTTACTGCGACTAATATGTACACGAAACCAAATGATGGAGGAAATGGACCCATGAAATCTATACCCCAGCAATCAAAGATCTCAATGACAAGAATAGGATTTAAAGGCATCATGTGACGTTTTGAAATAGATCCCAACTTTTGACAATTTTCACAAGTCTTGCAAAACACATGTGAGTCCTTAAACATGGTGGGCCGATAAAATCCGCATTGTAAGATTTTTGCAGTTGTCTTTCTTGATGAGAAATGGCCCCCACATGCCTCGAATGACAAAATTTAATGACATTACTTACCTCATTGTCAGGAATGCATCTTCGAAATATTTGATCAGGACAATATTTGAATAAATAAGGGTCATCCCAATAAAAGTTCTTTACTTCGTTCAAGAACTTTCTTTTGTCTTGGGTACTCCAATGAGTTGGCAATTGTCCTGAAACAAGAAAATTAACAATATTAGCATACCAAGGCATTATAGAGATGGAAAATAAAGATTCGTCGGGAAAGTAGTCATCGATTGGTGTGATGTCGGATCTCGATTCTCGTTGTCAATCTTGACAAGTGATCTCTGCGACAACATTTTCGGTGCATTTCTTGTCTTTGATTGTGATATCAAATTCTTGAAGTAACAAAATCCACCGAACCAATCTAGCCTTAGAATCTTTCTTAGAAAGAAGATATTTCAATGCTTGCATGATCACCGTAAACAACAACCGGTGAGCCAACAAGATAAGACCTGGATTTTTCACATGCAAATACTACGTAAGTAATTCTTTTTCAGTAGTGGTGTAATTCATTTGAGCACTATTTAAAGTTTTACTTGCATAGTAAATCACATAAGGTTTCTTATCTTTTCTTTGTCCCAAGACAAGCACCCACGGCATAATCACTAGCATCACACATTATTTCAAAAGGTAAAGACCAATTAGGAGGTTGAATGATAGGAGCAGAAGTAAGCAAGTTTTTAAGTTTAACAAAGGCTTCTTCACAATGTTCAGTCCATTCAAAAATATTATCCTTTGTTAGAAGGTTGCTCAAGGGCTTAGATATTACACTAAAATCTTTGATGAACCTTCTATAAAAACCAGCATGTCCTAAGAATGATCTAACATCTTTAATGGATTTTGGTGTTGGCAAGTTAGCAATTAACTCGATTTTAGATTTGTCAACCTCAATTCCTTTTGATGAAACAATGTGACCAAGTACAATGCCGTTTGTTACCATAAAGTGACATTTTTCCCAATTCAGTACAAGATTCTTCTCTTCACACCCGCTCAAAACCTTTTCTAAGTTAGTCAAACAATCATCAAATGAATCACCAAAAACAGAAAAATCATCCATAAAAATCTCAAGAAAACGTTCAACCATATCACTAAATATACTAAGCATGCATCTTTGAAACGTGGTTGGTGCATTACATAATCCAAAAGGCATCCTTCGATATGCAAAAGTGCCAAATGGAGATGTGAAAGTAGTTTTCTCTTGATCTTCCAATGCAATTTCAATTTGGTTATAACTCGAATAGCCATCTAGGAAACAATAAAATTCATGACCTGCAACTCTTTCTAGGATTTGATCCATGAAAGGTAAGGGAAAATGATCTTTTCTAGTCATTGAATTAAGTTTCCTATAATCAATGCACATACGCCAACCAGTAATAGTCCTTGTTGGAATTAACTCATTTTTCTCATTTGGTATCACAGTGACTCCCGACTTCTTGGGTACCACTTGGGTAGGACTTACCCATTTTTGTCAGAAATAGGATAAATGATTCCATTATCTAGAAGCTTAATGACTTCATTTTTCACTACTTCTTTCATATTAGGATTAAGCCTTCGTTGCATTTCTCTAGAGGGTTTAGCATTTTCCTCCAAATAAATCCGTGTGTGCAAATCAAAGGACTAATTCCTCTTATGTCGGCTATAGTCCATCCCAAGGCATTTTTGTGCATTTTCGAGTTTGCAATAACTTACCTTCTTGATGTGCGTTAAGTGTGGAAGAGATTATTACCGGAAAAGTTTCATTTTCTCCCAAAAATAAGTATTTGAGATGGAATGGTAATGGCTTCAAATCAGGTTTTGGTGGTTGAACACTTGAAGGTATGGACTTAATTGATCGTGGTGGCAATTCCTCAATTTGTGGTCTCCAATTACTTGCCTTCGATTTTTCCCGAGAATAGACCATTTGCAAATCGTCGATTCATCAATCTCAATTTTACGAAAGTGGTTTGAAATTGATCATGAACTAATTTTTCAGTAAAGTCCACTTCCTGTAAATCATTATCATCTCCAAGGTTGCTTGCAAATGTTGAAAATATTCATCTACAATGTCATGTTTCCAAAAGATAGCTTCATCAATCCATTCCTACAATTAATCAATGCATTAGAAGTTGCAAGAAATGGACGCCCTAAAATAACAGGAAATGAATTACATGCTTCAACAAAGGTTGTGTGTCCAAGACAATAAAATCCACAGGATAAATGAATTTATCAACTTGTACTAACACATCTTCAACTATTCCTCTAGGCACTTTTACGGATCTATCGGCAAGTAAAAGAGTTATAGAAGTTGGTTTTAACTCACCTAGATTGAGACTTTGAAAAACTGAATATGGAAGTAAATTCACACTAGCTCCAAGATCAAGTAAGGCTTTTTCAATTTTATACTCTCCAATAAAGCAAGAAATTGTAGGACAACCAGGGTCTTTATATTTCAAAGCATTATTGTTTTGAAGAATAACACTTACTTGTTCGGCTAAAAAGGATTTCTTTTTCACATTCGAGTTTTCTCTTCACAAGGCACGATCTTTCAAAAATTTAGCATAAGAAGGAACCTGTTTGATAGCATCCAAAGAAAGGTATATTGATCCTTACTGTTTGAAAGTTTCAAAGATTTCGAGTTGTGATTAACTTTCCTTTGTTTAGCCATGGCATGAGGAAATGGAAGTCTCTGGCGGGGAATCGGTCTTTTCTTTGCAATGATCAGATTCAACCCCTTCCTTACCCTCGAGATTGACTCATCATCATTCTCACAAGGTTCAAGAATGAGTTTTTCAATAACCTTACCACTACGAAGAGTGATGATCGATTTTACATGATCCATGTGTTGGCTTCCCCGAACTACTTGCATTCGCATTGTATTGCCCCTTTGAATTTTATTGTGGTTGAGATGGAAACTTACCTTTCTCTTGGAAACTGAGAGCAGATGTCAATTTTGCAAGAGTATCTTTAAAATCTGTCATGCTTTGAGCAAGTTGAGTGTTAATTGCCTCTTGCTTTTCCATAAATGCATGCAATGTTTCCTCAAGATTTCTTCTAGGAGGTGGAGCATAAGGAGGTGCATATCCATGAGAATTTTGGAAATTATGGTGTGCTTGAAACGGTGGTTGTGAAGTTTGTGCATTATTGTTATCACTCTTCCAATTGAAATTTGGGTGATTTCTCCAACCAGGGTTGTATGTTTGCGAATATGGGTTATGGTTGGGCCTTTGAAAACTGTTTAATGCATGGGCTTGTTCATGGAGACATTCTTTAAAAGAAGGCAAGGTTGGACAGTCATTGGTTGAATGTTCGTTGGTTTCATGAGATTTGACATGCAATGTCTTGAACAGATTTTAATTGACCACTCTTTTTCAATTCTAGCGCTTCGACTTTTTTAGCTAAAGATGCAAACTTGGCTTGGAGGTCATGATCTTCCCTAAGGTTGTACATACCCCCACTAGATGTATGAGGTTGGGTTTTACTTGGTGCCTCATAAGTACCTGTGGTGTCCCAATTTTATGCATTTTCAGCTAGCAAATCTAAGTACTCCATTGCTTCATTATGGTCTTTATCCTCAAAAGTTCCATTGCACATCAATTCAACCATTTGCCTATCTCTAGGAGTTAACCCTTCATAAAAATGTGAAACTAATCTCCATGTTTCAAAACCATGATGGGGGCAAGTATTAAGCAAGTCCCGATACCTATCCCAACATTGATAAAATGTTTCTCCTGGTTTTTAAGAGAAAGTAATGATTTGTCTTTTGAAAGAGTTTGTTCTGTGGGATGGAAAAAACTTCTTTAAAAATTGTTGTTGCATATCATCCCAAGCACGAATGGATCCAGGTCTCAAATTTTGTAGCCATGTTTTAGCTTTATCTTTTAATGAAAAAGGAAAAAGCTTTAACCTAATGGTGTTCATGCTACAATTTGAGTCATTATAGGTGTTGCAAACCTCCTCAAATTCCCTTAAATGCAAGTATGGATTTTCTAAATCTAAGCCATGAAACGAAGGTAAAAGTTGAATAATGCCTGTCTTAAAATTAAAATGAGATGCATCTCGGTGGAAAAACTATGCATGAGGGTGCACTTGTTCTTGTGGGATTCATGTGGTCTCTAAGAGTTCTAACCCGAATATTCTCATTATTCTCATTATGAAGCGATTGGTTATCTTCTTCACCATATTTTCTGAAAATGATGAGGATACCCTACAAAGTCTACCACTTAATGTACGTGACCAAACTCTCATGCACGTGTAAGAAGAGAATAAAAGGAAGAAGAAAACAAAAGAAAAAGAAACAGACAAAAGAAACAAAGTTAAATACAAGAAAAGTAAAAAGAGAAAACAAAATAAATACTATAATTTGTACAAGAATTTACCTCCCCCGCAACGGCGCCAAAAACTTGACACGACCAAAAGATTGATGTCTTCTCCCAAGTGCAGGAGTGTCGAAGTAATAAATAACCCGGTAAGACCGGGTCGAACCACGGAAGGTTAATTGTATAAATTATAGATAACAATAATACAACAACAACAATAATAATAATAGTGAAGAAGAAGAGGAAGAAGTTGATGAGAACTTTGAGATGGAAGATTAACGTAAGGATTAAAAAATGATAACAACAAATGTCAAGGTTAGAAGATCCACTAATGATATTTCAAACAAGTATAGTATAAACTCTTTTTATTCAATTGGAAACCACACACAAAGGAGGTTCCAATCAGATTATAAATTGTTAACATGATTACATTAGTTATCTTATTCGAATAATGCTAATACTTGTAAATGTTTTCGGGCATTCATGATTATAACTTATGTTAACAACAAATCAAGTTCCTTTCATAGCTCGGGTGTCGGTTATACCATACGGTATGGGCTATGAAAGTGCCAAGTATTTGTTGTACCAAGTGTTATACAACATAAATCTAGATTAACCATTTAACAAGCAAAGTATTAAAAGTGAACAAGATAACAAATATAAAGCATGTTAGTATCCAACATTAAGGTCCATGTTAAGTTTATATTATACTTATTCTTACACCATTAGTGTACCCTTTTCACCTTGACATAATTAACTTAGTTAAACATAATGAAAGAAAGAAACATAAAGAAACAAGGAAAGGAAATGAAAAGCATAAGCAAGAAATTAATATAAGCAAAACTTAAGCATTACAAAATATAAAGAGAGAGCAAGAGCATGATCTTGATCTGAAAACCAAGATGCCTAAATACATGGAAAATGCCTCCTTTTATAGGCCAAAATTCGGAACTATTGATTTGTTGACTAATTGATGAATGGGTGGCCACATCTTGACTTGATGACAATTCTTATCTTCTTGTCTGCTAAAAACGTCATTGATGATGTCATAATTTGAACAAACTTAAATCATGAAAGTTCTAGGCAATTGTCTCATCTTTCCAGGGTAAAAATTTGAGATCATTTTGACTTCTAGAACTCGAGATATGGGCTGAACACTGAAAAGTGTCTGGGCTGCAGGACAGATTCGGACTTCTTCGTTGTTGCTACAATTTGGACTTGAAAACGGCCTTCTTAAATCTTGGACTCCCATGAAAGTTGTAGGCCTATGTCTTAGCTTTCCATCCATATAAGGTAGACCTAAATCCGAGATCTACAGCTCCAGATATGACCCGATTACCAAACAGTGTTCCAGTTTGGACTGCACCAGGATCTCTTTTCTAAGTTTGGCCATCTCTTTGTCCTTTCAATTTCAGTACTTCAACTCATCAATCAATTCTTTCATTTATGTGATAGGCCTGTATTTAAGATGAACATTTACCATAAATTAAAGGTATCTTATATTATTAGATATGTTATTATAAAACATGCTTTAGTTAAGGAGTTATTGATACTTCAAGTGCAAAATGATGATATAAAACCTTGATAAAAATACACTTTTGAGTACTAATCATAAGGATAGATTAATAGAAATTGGAATTGTGAGAACAAATTGGAGATTTAAGCTAAAATATAAAGATAAATTTAAATAATTCCTCAAAGTTTAAAAAAGATATTACATTTATATATCAATCCTAATTATAAATGTTACTACCTTTTTTTTTTATATCTCTGTACAGAGGCTTCTATTTATAAAAGATTATTTGTAGATTATATAAAAGATCACAACTTTTTTTACTAAATATTTTGCTTAAAAAATTTCTTTGGACGTTAGATTAAGAAAACCAATGATAGTTTTTTAATCCCTTATACAAATTTGAAGTTAATTAAGTTTTAAAATAACTAAAATTTAAGTGTTCAACCTTTGATTTTTATTATGTTTTATTGTCTAACATTTTTATGCAACCTATTTCAGTAATTGTTTTTTCTATTTTAGTGGATTTCATC
Source organism: Populus x sibirica (assembly GCA_019202695.1). Taxonomy (NCBI): domain Eukaryota; kingdom Viridiplantae; phylum Streptophyta; class Magnoliopsida; order Malpighiales; family Salicaceae; genus Populus; species Populus x sibirica. The sequence continues at coordinate 3,625,139 of JAGMVL010001159.1, forward strand.
CCCATAGACTTTTAAAATACGAAATCGGTTGATATTATTTTATATTAACATGAAGCAAAAGCTTTTTTTCAAAATTATTGACAAAAAAAATATATTAATTATATAAAATAAAAAAAGGGAAGAAATAAAAAAAATAAAAAAAAATATAACTTTTTAAGAAATGATGATAATATTACTACCCTTATCATCCAAATAAGATTGCAAAAGTTTTTATATTCCAAAGACATTTTTCATCACTCATCTTATTTCATCTAGAACGGTTAAAAATGATATCATTTCTAGTATACAAAAAAATAACAAGAAACAAAAGCAACATAAACTTTTTTGAAATAGGGTCACACCAGAAGATTATAATTCAAAAATTTATTACTCAATATTTTCTCTTAGCAAAACTTAATACTAGATCTTTTTTATGATGTTTATATGCTAGGAAAAGTCATAAATAAAACTGGAAGAATAATAAAAGAGTTTTAAATCAAATAAAAAAAATCATAAATCAACTAAAAAAATATAGCAAATCTCAAATAGTAACTTATAGGTCTTATTTGAAGGCTTTCCTAATGACTAGAGGCAATGAAATTTTAAACCTCGAGAATCTCCTACCAACATTCCAACTTGATCCAATAGTTGGATCCACATTTATGCTCGTTAAAATAAAATTACGACTTAGGAAAAAATCTCTCACATCAGTCTTCCCGTGTTGACGCCCTTGCGCTCTACCAAACTCTAGCTTGTTAGTATTATATAATTAACCGACTCAAATAAAGTAGGTAAAAAATCAATTCCTAAAATACTTTGAATCTTTGTAGAACTGACATATTTGAGTGATTAACTTCTAATTATCTTTTTCTTTATAAAAGTCACCTTATCTCATGTTTCTTGAAGAAGTCCATTGAAAATCTCTTTAAACCTTTGAGCCCTAAGTCTTGTCATTAGACTAACTGAAACCTTTAACGGATCTCTTAGTGTTGTTTAGATTGCATCATTCCCTCTCTCCTAAAAAAAGGATTCATACTCAAATCATCACTTGCATCAAATAAAGAGAGATAAATTAAATATTTAATGTATCATTAACACCATACTCACCTAGTAGATTTGTTTTTTTCAGCTTCAACTGATCTCCATACACTTGTCTAGGTGGCAATGGTGCAAGCGTATATGTTTTCCCATCATTTCCTAGTGTATATCTATTTTTAAAATCATCATGCTTGACCTTCCTATCAAATTACCAAGGTCTTCCCAATAATAAGTCTGCAATATACATAGGAACAATATCACACAAAACATTATCCTTATATATCCATACTAAGAATGAGTTTAAAACATGTTCAGTCCCCTAACATCTCCATATTCATTCAACCATTGAAGCTTATACGATTAAGCATGCTTGGTAGTAGTCAAGTTCAATTTTCTAACCAAAGTTGTGCTAGCAACATTAATACAACTATCATTATCAATATACTACATACCTTATTTTTAATGTGGCATCTAGTATCAATAATCTTGTTTACTAACCTGAACATTCAAAGATATCTATATAACTAATTATTCATTTTCATTATTCATCATTAACAATATATTCAACATCATTAGCATCTTCAAGTGCTGGCATGCTTTCACATTTAGATTCATCACTAGATGATTCTACTTCTCTATCATCTCTCAAAATCATAATCTTTTTATTTGGACACTCTAATACATATCCAAGTTCTTGACATCTAAAACACTCAATCCATCATTTATGCATTTGCTGAACATTATTTCTTCCTTTTTCATCCATTGTCGCAACTTGCTTTATGTACTGCTATTGGGGTTCAACAACTTTAGATACTTCTATTGGATTAGTTTATGCAATACCCTCTCTTCTGAAATTCGATTTCCAACCCTGAGAGAATTCTAAATAATTGCATGGTCTTGCATTAACTTTTCTTTTCAACTATTTTCCATCTTTATAGTCATATGCACCATATATTTAATTTCTAAATAATATTGCAATTCAACCATATTAGCATTATTTCTATTTAAACTATTTAAAAACCTAGTCATTATAGCTTCCATATCTTCTAAAGCATTAACTCTAATCATGACTATTTTCATCTCCTTAAAATACTCAAAACCTAGTCATTATAGCTTCCCTATCTTTTAAAGCATTAACTCTAATCATGACTATTTTCATCTCCTTAAAATACTAAAAACCTAGTCATTATGGCTTCCCTATCTTTTAAAACATTAACTCTAATCATAATTATTTTCATCTCCTTAAAATACTCATCAACACTCTTAGAACCCTAAGATAAAGATTACAATATATTATATACTTTATTATAGTAATGATTAGTGATAAACCTCTATTTGGTTTTCTATAACTCTATCTATGGGTAAACTTCTGAGCAGTGTTTGGGTTGGATTGCATAACAGATTCTGACTTCTCTTTTGTGGCCAAGCTTTGAATTTGAAAACGGCAAATTTGGGTCTTCCACTCCTCATGCAAGTTGTAGGCCTATGTCTTAACTTTCCAAAACAATAAACCAAACATCAATCAAAGGTCCACAACTCCAGATATGATCAAATGACTGAATGATGTTGCAGTTTGATCCAACATCTCTTCTCTAACCTTAACCCTTTCTTTGTCCTTTTATTTTTAATAGTTAATCACATCAATCAATCCTTTGAATTGTGAGATTTGCCTGCATTTAAAATGAGCATTTACCATAAATTAAAGTTATCTTATATTATCAAACTTGTTATTATAAAACATGCTTAAGTTAGAGAATTTAATGATACTAAAAGTACAATATGATGATATAAAGCCTTAATAATAATGCAATTTTAAGTACTAATCACTTATGCTAGAGCATGCCCACATGTCCATATCAATTCACACTCAACAGTGTAATAACTCATTATTAGTAGCTACTATCTCACATAATTACTTTTTAAATATATTGCATATCCCATATTTTTCCTCTTTTTTATGCAAGTTGACATGATTCAAAGGTATATAAATGTCTATGAATCACAAGGTAAAGAATTCAACTCATTATTTCACATATAAACATAAAAACATTCCTTTTTTTTTCCACATCTTTTACCTTTTTTTATCTTCATTTACTACCTATGTAAAATGTAACACACAACTTTTAAGGTTATATTTTTCAAGTATACTTATTGATTTAAGTGTTTACGTGTTTTATATTAATAAGAGATTTATTTTGTAGGATTTCATGGACCATGGGCCAAGCTCCTCATCTAGAATCTTCAAAGCCCAATAATCAACTCTAAAAGAGCTTGAAATTTGCTCCACTTTGTCACATATCATGCTCTAATGGCCAATTCACCCTTTGCGAATAAATAAGTGTTTTGGTCCAAAACAACCATGCTTCAAAGCCAACGAGTAGGTGTGGTCGAATATCTTTGGATCCATATTCTTAAAAAATTTATATATAGGAATTAAAAAGAAAAAGAAAAAGAAAAGGAAAAGCCAGACACAAATTTTATTGTAGCATTTTATGAGGTCGAAAATAAAACTTGCACTCGGCCGGCACATCATTCCAATACGCCATTTGAAAGAAGAAAGTTCAAACTTTCATTTTCTGCCATTAATTAATCACGTTTGTTTCGACAGTGATAGAAGATTCATTTTCAATGTGGACTGAGAAAACTGCTTTTGGAGTTTTGAAACCGCTGGTACCTCCTCAACCCTTGAAGATCAACCTAAAGCAATGGTCAAGAAATAGAATAATACTTTATTTTTTTATTAAGAAAAAACTACAGTTAAAAAGAAAACAAAGGATTTATTTAATTGTAAAAAATAATTTTTTTATTTTCTATATCTAGTTTTCATATTTTACGTAAGAGAATGTAGAAAACATGAACATTTGATGAATTTGAAAAATTGTTTCCACTTTGAAAATTAAAAAACAAATTCAAATAAAAAAGCTTTTCTAATTAGATTTTAAGGTTTTACTTATATATGCTTATTTATTTCAATGATATTTTTTATAATATCATAATATTGTTATCATTTTTTCATGATTAACAAAATCAAATGATTTGTGGTTTTTTTTTATAAAAAAAACAGAGAAATAAGTTATTGTATTAATAGAAACTACATATAGGATGAGTTTAGAAAATTTATAAAAAATAATAATAACAATCTGAAAAAGAAAAGGATGGAAACGAGTGTTTCCAATAGAAACATGAAAAACAAATTAATAGGAGAAACTTGAAAAACATAAAAAAAAAATGTTTTTCTAAACTATTTATAAATTAAAGAATTGATAAAGGTATTTTATAATTCTATAAAAAAACAAATCAGAACACAAAATCCTATTTTTCATTTTATGCGAACATAGTTTTCTAGAAATCAAAGCTATTTTTTATACCTGAAATTTTATGTTCAAATATAATATATTTTTTTTCAGAACAATTATTTTTTTAGTTTTTAAAATTTGTATTGAGTTTTGAAAACAGATTTTTTAAATTCTCCAAAGTTTTGTTTTTATAAAATTTTCACTATTTTTCAAATTAATGAATAATATAATTTTTTTTATAAACAAACACTTTTTGGCAACAATGTAAAATATTAATGCTTTTCTTCTTACATTTTTATATTTAGTTAATATCATATATTTATTAATTTTACTTTAAATATAATGTAAAATATTTTTTTATTAATTAACAAGTATAACGTTTTCATGATAATTTTTAATTTGAATGAAATAAAATTAATATTTATAATTAGATTACTAGATTACAAAATATTAAGATGACTATTGTAAACAATAGTTTTTATTTTTTTTATTATAAACAGTTATAATCTTGATGTATTTTTTTTTAATGAACAAAATCATCTCTGTTTTTAATGGATGAACATGCTTTTTTTTTTTCATTGAAAAAAACTAGAAAACAGAAAAAAAAATTATAATAGAAAAAAGAAAAGAAAAGGAAAGAAAATAATGATATCCGACATCACGTCATGGCAAGGTAAACACCACGTGTTGCCTTGTGAAGAATAGCCTCCCCGATCAGAGGATTTATTCACTGGCAATGTAAGAGTTTTTAATTTTAATATATTTTTTAATTCATGTTTAATTTACTTATCATTAAAGATATTATATATGCATGTACTTATAATTTAAATTGTTGATGAGACAACTATTTATTGTTGTACAAATTGGCAAATGAGACTACATGAACAGGTTCAACCATATGTGTTTTAGGCAAGTTTTTTTGTATATTAGTTGTCTAGACTACATCAAACTTGACCACGACTTGATCCATGCAATGATTGAGCAATGGAGACATGAGACACACATGTTCTATCTTAGGCATGGAGAAATGACACCAACAACACTATAGGACGTGATAATTTTACTTAGACTGCCCATTGATGGACAAGCAATCACATCCTTTGGTGTTTTTAATAAGATTGCATTATATGAGCAATTATTTGGATTGATACCCCTTTTTCTAAATTAAAGGGGGGAAATATATGTCTTAAGTGAATTAAAAAGGCATTTACAACACTACTAGTTGATGCTAACGAGGAGGTCTTGCGGAGGTACAAAATAAATTATAAATCTAACATGTTGATTATTTGTTAAGTTTGTGTGAATTATTATGATAATTTTAATGTGTTATATAGGTATGTCAAATCATATATACTATATTCATTTGGCGGTATATTATTCACAGACCTAACAAAAAATATATGCCTTTAATTTATCTAACGCTCCTGAGTGATTTTGACACCATTCCCACATCTAGCTAAGGATCTACTGTCTTGGCATGTTTGTACAGACATTTATGACTTGCATATATGAAGGGGTTTAAACATGTTGAAGAATGTTTGTTATTTCTACAAGTATGAAATGAGAAATTTAAAATAACTATTTAGACTTTAAATGTTTGTTGTTAACATTAAATAAACAATTTTTTTTTTATTTAATAACAATTATGATTGTGAGAACATCTTCATGTGGGTAGACCCTAAATGCCCAGATTGTCGTCTATGATTGTCCAAACTATAGGGGTTACACTTCATCTCCCACTCAGATACAGGTATTACGATGTTGTTTTGTGAGTATATATATTTATATTGTGTAACTGTAACTTAAAAAAATATAATTAAACTAACCTATTTTTAATTCTAGGTGGTGTATAATCCAATACATGTGTTTATCCAAGCGAGCTAAATAGATAACTTGCTATCCATGTATTTTTTTTTAATCATTTGTTTAATAAAAATCATTACACTTCATCAAATCATTGTTGTTTAATATTTAAAAAACTTATATTCTATAGGTCATATGAATGTCTTATTCGGATGAAAGGTTGACAGTTGTTTCAGCTATTTGTACTAACAGGATGGGTAAATGGACAATAGTGGTCCCACTAATATTTTTTAAGATGGTCAAGTTATATTGCCCAGATTGGGTAATGCAAAAGTTTGACTATAGACAACACATTTCAATCAACATCAACACGAGTGATTCATTGCACGTCATAACTTGTCGAGGTAAAAATGATGATTGTGACTAATTAAGTCGACATGGAGCTCATGTATCATAGTGGGATGCATGGAGGAATGAGATATTTAGAGATATGCATCATGTGATCACAAATGAGAAGTATATGATTTGGTACATGAGTATCACACGTCGGGTCATTACTCCAGATCCCGAGCAGGTTCTTCAACTTGGATACATGCAGTACGAGCAATATGCCTAATTGATTCAAAATCTTGTAAGTAATCAATTTTTTTTCAAAATTAATAAATGTTAAACGTAGAGTTTTATGTATTGATGTTTTAATTAAACATTAATGTTTTATTAATACTAGGTTGACTTCATGCTATGAGAAGTTGAGAGGTCGCATCTTGTCTTCGTAATACTGATGAAGAAATCAAAGTTCACACTATTGTGTCCCGATGGTTGAGTGTTTGCTGCACTGGACTTGATAACTTTGGAGAGAAGTTAACTCTTGATGATGTTGTGGCAGAGGATGAGGCCATTCAAACAGGTGCAGGAGCTGGATCCAGTTGTGCTTCATGAGCTCGGATCATCCAGTAGGCGACGTAGACGTAGATAGATAGATGAGTTATGTTTATATATTTTTGGATTTCAATTACTTGAATATTGCATTATTGAATTATTTTTATATATATATTGCATTCCTAAGGTTACTTGTAATTACGAAATGTGAGAATTTGTTGAGTTATGTTTATATATATTTTTTTATTACAATTACTTTAATATTGCATTATTGAATTATTTTTATATATTTTTTGCATTCCTAAGGCTACTTGTAATTACGAAATATGAGAATTTGTTGAGTTTGGTTATTATGATTTTTTGCAGGTTTTTTAAAGTATGACAAAATTTTAGGTATAATTCTTATATAGAAAAACTCTATTCAAATTTTATTAAAATTATAAAATTCTTAACTCTCTTATTCATGATTAGGATTATTTGAATAAAATAAGCTCATATCATATATAATGTAGCCAATTTATTAAGTGAGTCTATCATTTTCATGGGCAAAAAAAGTGTAGACTTTGTCAAGCGATCTACAATGATCCATATTGCATTGTTTCTCTTCTTTTTCTTAGGCAATCCTGTTACAAAATTTATAGTGATATCTTTCCATTTTTATTTGGGTATTAGCCATGAAGGGTGTAAAGGTTTTTCAAAACTGGAAACCATGGCTTGAAATAAGTAATGACAGTATGGTTGTGTGAGTATGGTTATCGTCTCTCCTTTTCAGGCTCAAAACATTTTTTTTTTAAAAATTAGACGATAAAATGATCTAACCGTTTTTAGAAATAATCCGACCGTTTTCTTAGATCAATTTTAAATTATAATTGATATCGTGATTCTAAATTGCAACATTTAATTAAATATCATAGTTTAGAATCATGATAAAATTAAAATTGATATCATAGCTCATAAGCACGACTTTAATAAAATATTGTAGTTCAGAACAATAATATTAATTATAATTTTTATGGCGGTTACTCAAATAGGACATGTAATCAAATATCATGTATATTTTATAAAAATAAAATTATACAGTTTAAGAATATAAAAATTATAAATTATAACATTAATGAATATCACATTTCTAAAATATAATATTCTCAGATTATGTAATTTCACGGAATCTTTTCTCTACCGTGTTAATTCACCATTTATTTGCATTTTATATTCTAGTTGCCCAATTTATCCTTCATCTCGACTCCAAAACCAGTTCACCACCAACAGCACCAGCACCAGAACCAGCTCCAGCTCCAGCTCCACCAACCCTATTGACAAGACAAGTCCTCTCTCTTGCAGGTGATAGCTACCTTCCAAGTCCCAATCCACCCTTTGTATTGCTTGCATCTCACTACATATTCCCTGCTTCTTCTTCTTCTTTCCAGAAATCCACATAGAAAGAACCCAGAAACAGAAAGTGAAAACTAAACATGGGTTCTGATTCAGTTTTAACATCAACAAAGCCAACACCAATACCAACTCAAGAAGACCCACCAAGCCCATCCACTTCTCTTCTTTCTTTCAACACAGACTCCACTACTGATCCTTCCAATCCACACCACAAAAACACTACCAACTCCATAATCTTCATCTCTCTTGTACTTGTCACTTGCATCGCTCTCTCCGCTGCTTCTGCTTTTGCCTTTCTCTTCTTTTCCTCCTCCTCCTCATCTCCCTCTGTTACTCCTACAGAAATCCCCTCAGCTTCTCTACAAGCGACGACGCGTCCGTTGACCAAGCTCAACCACTCGGTCGTTCTCTTGATTTCTTCTGATGGGTTCAGGTTTGGCTACCAGTTCAAGACCCCTACACCAAATATTCATCGTTTGATTGCTAATGGGACTGAAGCTGAAACGGGTTTGATTCCTGTTTTCCCTTCTCTTACATTCCCTAATCATTACTCTATTGTTACTGGCCTTTACCCTGCTTATCATGGTATTATTAACAATCATTTTGTTGATCCAAAAACTGGAGAAGTTTTTACAATGGCAAGTCATGAGCCCAAGTGGTGGCTTGGTGAGCCAATTTGGGAGACAGTGGCTAAACAAGGGTTAAAGGCTTCTACTTATTTTTGGCCTGGTTCCGAGGTGCATAAAGGTTCTTGGACTTGCCCTCAAAGGTTTTGTATGTTTTATAATGGTTCTGTTCCTTTTGATGAACGTGTTGATACCGTTTTGAGTTATTTTGATCTGCCTGATAGTGAGATTCCTGTGTTTATGACCTTGTATTTTGAGGATCCTGATCATCAGGGTCATAAGGTGGGACCGGATGATCCGGAGATTACTGAGGCTGTTGCTGGAATTGATAGGATGATTGGGAAGTTGATTGATGGATTAGAGGAAAGAGGGGGTTTTTGAGGATGTTACTATAATTATGGTTGGTGATCATGGAATGGTTGGTACATGTGATAAAAAGTTGATATTTTTGGATGATTTGGCTCCTTGGATTGATATTTCACCTGAATGGGTTCAGTCCTATACTCCTTTGCTTGCAATCCGTCCGCCACCTGGTTTTGCACCGTCGGCTGTTGTTGCAAAGATGAATGAAGGGTTGCAATCGGGGAAGGTTCAAAATGGAAAGAATTTGAAAATGTATCTTAAGGAGGAGCTGCCTAGTAGGCTTCATTATGCAGCAAGTGATAGAATTCCACCAATAATAGGGATGATTGACGAGGGTTTTAAGGTGGAGCAGAAGAGAACTAATAGGCAAGAATGTGGAGGAGCACATGGTTATGACAATGCACTTTTCTCCATGAGGACAATTTTCATTGGCCATGGTCCTCAGTTTGCAAGGGGACGAAAAGTGCCATCTTTCGAGAATGTTCAGATATACAACTTGGTTACTTCAATTCTCAATATCCAGGGTGCTCCCAATAATGGGTCTGTATCTTTTCCATCAACTGTTCTTTTGCCCAATCCTTCATAAATTATATGAATGTCATTTCAACGACGAAGTTATAGTGGGCTGGGTTGATTCTTTTGCAAGACGATATCAACAATTGTTTAAAGAAGCCTGGTTGTGAGTTATTATGTGATGTGGTGGCACAGAGGGCAACTGTATTAGTGTTGATCCTTGTGATTGTTGATTCATGTTCGGTTACATGATCACTTGGCTCCTACTTTTTTTCATTATTATGAGCTACAGATTTAAGAGAGGAATCTAGCATAAAAAAATTAATGAATCTGTATTTTTGTAGCATGGTTGTCTGCCTTTCTTATTCTATGAGTTTGCATATTTGATGCACAATAGGAACCAGGTTTATGTTTTACTTCGATTGTCTTCTAATTGTGGCCACTGCCTTAACTGCTTGTCAATATAAATAATTCTTTCTTTTTCGGTGGAAACCCAAATCAGCCCAAGGTTAGCTGTTCACTTGCACAACTTCTATGCCATTTCTGCTACATTTGCTTGTCTTCATCTCAAAAGATTACATATTCAGGATTTAGGCCAAGTTTAAGAGCTCGCACTTGGTAAATATGCTTTTCATTGCCATAATTGACTTCCAACATATCAAATTATAAGATATTCAGAGAAGATGGTAAAGTTTTATTCTTTTGGAATATTTAAAAAATGGAATGTTAAACTTGTTAAACTGGTTCACTGAATAATTATTTTATGAATTTAAAGTCCTAAAATATTTTGGCAGGTATTGGTTGTGGTCATAGATTAGAAAGGCACTAGGTGAGTGCCTAATTATTGATGCTCTTACAACACTCAAAGCAACCGATTTCTTTGTGATAGTGATCGACCATTGCTGTCTCAAAATCAGGATTGCATTCTAATTGACCATGTGATTGTTACTTAGATGTTTGTATCATAACGAGCACCAGGTCTATGTTTTGCATTTAATATTCTCTAATTGCAGCAAGTGCTTTGAATGCTACAAATAGGGTTGCGTGTCAATATTATAGCTGGTGGCAAGTTAGAAATATTGGATCTTTCTGGTTGAAAGATGCACCAACCCAGGATCAGTAGTTCTCTGTGTTTTTTGTGTCATTTTGTTCTTGTATCCACATCAGCAAATTGCATGTGCAGCCTTGAGTTCATGTTTAAGATCTTGCTCACTCTTGTTTAGTAAATATGCTTCTGTAAATCTTATGGTAAAATTGTTCAATTTCTTGACTAGAACATTAAGTTGTTAAAATTAACATATGGAAATATGCTGTTAGATTTTGTTTGTGGCTATAGGTTATGGAGGCATTAGTGATTGCGTTGGCATTAATTTTCTTACAGCAACTTTAAGCAACCCATTTCTTTAGAACATCTCAAAATCAGGACTGCTTTCTAATTGACCTTACAGAGTGTTTCAGATCTTAAGAAAAGAGAGTGTGGATTCTTGTGAAGGCAATTCTGTTGTTGTATGCATGTATTAAATCAATACTGGAAACTCTTATGATCCACAGGCAAGTTTGTTTTAGGATTAAAGGTGAAATGTGTTGATGAGTTGACCTTGTTCATATGCTTCCTTCATCTTCTCCCGTGGGTGAGGACAAGAAAGCCTTACGTGCATTAGAGTTCAGCTGGAAATCAGAGGTTACGTGGGAATATGTGATGCAACCATGTTGCGGTGCTCAGTTGCTTGCCTTGTAAGACAATTTGAGTGCACGGCTAGATAACTGGGTTTCGAAGCAATATTAAGAATTAAACGACGGACATTAGAGAATGAATTGATGTTGCAACTGCGGAAGTTGCTTATAATGAAAGATGCTACAAGATTAAATGGAATTATGGTACTGTTTGTTGAGCACAGAAGTCAACAAGTGGAAGTCCCAGGTTTCCTATGTTCTTTGGTACCTCAACTTCTCCAATGAACATTGATTTAGAAACAGAGAACCTGAGAGCATCCCTGTTTTCTTGTCTGTACCATTTCGCTTAATTTGGTCTGTATACCATATAGCCGTGTTTTTGTGAAACACCTACAAGTTGGAAAAGGAAAGCATTGCTTATAAAGGTCAGGTGCACATACCTTTCAATGAACGTACGAGGCCTTTCAAAAGCTTTCAGTGAGTCATAGTTGCCAATCAGGACTGAACTGAGTTGAGACCTGGTAACCACGTGTAGCATAATTCCATTCAATTATAGCTCAGTAGTCACACATATCCTGTAGAAAATCAATAGTTCCGTTGCGGAGACGGACTCAAGGAGTCAATATTTATGAGGTTTTTTTTTTTTTATTTTTTACAATCGACGTAAACTTGTAATGTATTAAATTTACCTGGTGAAAACCTAGTCTGACTATAAAAACTCATGCTTTGTTGCGGATACTGAACATAAACTTATAATATATCAAATTGACACGGTGGAAACAATGATGTCCAAACTCCATTTTAAAAAAAATAAATTATAAACGATGTTTTCTTGAATGTAAAAAATAGGCAGACCATGAGTACAACATCTCTAAACTTGGTTTAGCGTGTTAATTTTAAAGCCTCTTGGGTAAATTATTTTCCTAACTTGAGATTCAAATTAAAGGGTATGGGAATTGTTAAGACATGATGTAGTTGTTATGATATGTTTAAAAATAACCTGAATAATTAATCAAAACACGAGTCTGTCTAAAAAAAATAGAATGATATTTTTTGTTTTAATATTGAGACAACAATATACCGGATCACTCTCGATCAACTTGGTTTACTAGTCAAATTCATGATTCAGGGCATGAACATGACCATAATGCAGTAACCTAGTTAAGTAGCTATCTCTTTTATTTTCCTTATCTTGTTGTCTTCCCGGTTGGGCCTCCTTTGGGTTGGTGTTGGATGAAATTCGATATTAAATTGAAGAGTTATTAAAGATTCACAAACTAAATTGAAAGGAGAGAGCTTGGGTTAATATGGGATAAGATTTGAGAATCAATTGAGTAACTATCTCTTTCTTTTCTATTATCTTATTCTCTTCTTAGTTGGGCCTTTTTTGGGCCTGTGTTGGATGAATTTCGGTACTAAATTGAAAAGTTATTAGAGATTCACATACTAATTTGAAAGGAAAGGGCTTGGGCTTAAGCGGGATGAGATTCGAGACTCAATTGAACGATTATGATAGAATCAGAGACTAACTAAACAAAAAGGGCAAAAAATATTTGGCACATGCAATGCATGTACTAACATGTAAGGAGAGCTGTTGAGTTTGAGTGTTGTATATGGGCTCCTTCAATCTTCAAAGATGAGCTTTTTTAGTGTCATTGGAATTCCCTCAGCCGCAAGGTAGAAATGTCAGCAGGTCTGGTAGGCATGTACTGTGACTGATGTTCTTCATGATCATACTCATGCTCTCCCCACTCATAGTCCTGCTTTCTCTGCTCAAACTCATACTCTCCTTGATCATCGTTCAAATATGGATGCTTAACATAAGTAGACGATTTGGCACCTCGAGTGCACTATATCTTATGTAATAATACATGTGATTGACGTGAAACTAGATAAGTTTAATATGTATAAAAATATAATAATATACCATAACATGATAAATAAATAATATATATTTTGTATACAATTGTATTGTCATACATACTTTGTTGATCAGGACATGTTTTCCTATTATGGCATATGTCATTGCATATGCCACACCTATAATGTGTATGACCTTCTCTTGCATCCATCTCGTTATGCAAATGAGTTGACATTTGTCAACCATACCTAAATTTTCATTTATATAAGTTTGTTTTAACTCGAGGTCTGGTGTAATTGGTTCATTCTAACTCATCTGGTAATGGATGAAATGGCATGTTATATGATAATATATAGCTCTGAATCATGTAATGATCATCAACAAATTGTGTAAAGTCTATGTGATTCTTGGCACAACATGCAAAAACATATAAACATTGCCATTGAACTGTCTGTCATTTACCACATATGCATGTTGTATCATTCAAGATGACTGTCTGTTTGACTTCTTTAACAACACCTGGTTTAATTAGGGTGTTGACCTGGAACACCCCTTACTTAGAGTCAAACAACATTGTAGTATGATCTTTTAATTTATCCCTGCTCATTGTCAATTCAATCTCAATTGCTGGGGGGGTTTTACCACGTTGAATAAGAGCATTAGCTCTACGTCTCTATTTGACCCAATAACTATTATACATGTATAATGTTAATTACACCAGAGTTGAAATAAGCATTGCACAAGCACCTTTCAGAACATGATTAAAATTATTCTGAAAGATTAGTTGTCATATTACCATATTGACAACCACTATCATAACAATAAACACATTTGTTTTGTTCCCGTTCAAACCATTCTTTATATGATGAGTCCAGCTTACATTTCTTTCATACCATAAATCAAATTTGTATCTTGAGGGTTTGTAACACATCCTCATCAAATCTTCTTTTATAGCTGGGTCTTTGAATTTATGATTGAATTTAGTAACAAAATGTTTGGCACAATACTGATAGTATCTTATAGGTTGATGCCAAACTTGTGCTACTCTATTCTTAATGCATGCATGTTTATCTAATATTATACATATACATGTTCTAGCACCAGTAACATATCTTTATAAGCAAAGCAAAAAACATCTCTAATTATAATTATTTTCTTCATCAATAATTGTAAAAGTCAAAGGGAATAACCCGTTATTTGCATAAAAAACAACTGCAATCAATAACTTCCCAGTATATTGCCCATACAAATGTGTGTCATTAACACTTATAAGTGGTTTATAGTACTTGAAACCTTCAATACAAGGTCCAAATAACAAAAAAAAAAAACTCTCTCAAAAACCATTGTTTCATCAAACTTTTCCTTCGTGCGTCCAATCAACAACTGTTTTAGGATTTGATTCATTTATTATCAACAACAACTTTCAAAAGACTCTTTGTGTGAACCGAAAAGATACTCAATAACCTTCTATTTTGCAACTCATATTTAATTTTGTATTTGCAATGCAATTTTATCTCATCCTATATGCTTGCAACAATCATTGAAAGCTTATTCATTATAAGGTTGATATAGCATTAGCAATAAAGTTTGCATCAAGTTGATGATGATCATTTTTAATAAAGGTTGAAACACATTTGTGTGACTTTTTAACTTTACTTTCTTAAATGAATCTGACCTTTTATGATATTTTCCATACAAATACCATTTATAATTATGTATTTGCATACATTGTAATTGAACAAATATAGATTTTGATCCTTAGACTTGGTATTTAACCGAATGTGCAAAGTGTCATTGTTTAACTACATCAATTAACTCATTTTTACTGTTGAAAGTTTGTCCAACCTTCAACTCAAGCCCTCATGACATATATCTATGACTAAGTGTCCAATCATTAGAAAAAACAAAACTAGACTTAGAAGCATCTCCAAATTCAATAACATAAGGTATGATTTCATCATCAACATCATCATTTACCATTATATTTAGGTCTAATGTATCATTATCTTTATTTTTACTAGGTTTAGAATAGTCAAATTTATGTTAATTAACAAATATATTGTCAAATATAGCATCATCTATCCTTTGCAACAAATCATCCGATAATAAACTATTTTTACCTCTACTAACTGCATTTGAAAGACATGCAAAAGTTGTGACACACATAAATTTTGGTAGACCACTCACATACAAAACCATCATGTTTAAACCATTTTGAATGAAATAATCAATAATTGTCTTAAAACTACAATCACACACAATCGATACAAGATAATATTGATGTTCACCAATTTGACACCTCCAAGTTATTTCAACATCAATAACATTATAATTCCACTCAAGTTCATGAAAAAATGATTTTATTTTATTTTTGTAGATGACACACCTAAATTATCATTTAACAATAAATTGCTCTCACCATTATATGTGATACTATTGTTCACATCATGAACAATTGTGCCACTATAACGACGTAACATAAATACATTATAAGACATTTTATAAAAAAAAAATTAGATTTTGATCAATTGAATGTAATTGTAACTAAATTGCATTATCCTAACACTAATTAGAAAAATTCATATCAAATACAATCAAATTCCTAAAATTTAACATTAAAGCAAATTCACAATAAATTAAACATAATTCATGATACAAAATCTAATTGATATTTCCATGCTCAATTGCATTAAATCAAACCCAAATTAATAGAAAATTAATATAATTAAAAGAAAATACCAAATTTGTCAATTTATCAACAATTAAATGAAACATTTAATTCGTTATATTTCCATTGCATACATGCTTTTATCAATGAAATCATCAAGCGCGATTAATTATATTATTAGCTGATTCCAACAATACATATAAAATTTCTATTTCGAAAACTTAACATCAATTAAATGCAACACATATTAATTGAAATTATTATTTCATAATTAATTTAACTTATTTTCATGTCCAAATATATCAAATCAACCCTAATTGATTAAATTCTTAACTAATTTCACATTAATTCAACAAACCCTAAATTCACCATAAACCTTAAATTAATATAAATAATTATTTCATTTCAACCAAACAAAATATAAATTTATAACAATGTAGTATCTTTACCTTGCTTATAGGATTACAAAAAAGGCTAGGGTGGTGGCAACGGCGACAATAAAAAGAACGGTCGATTTTGTACATAAAAAATCCAATGATGCTTATAGATTAGGATAAGTATGATTTTTAGTTGTTTTAAGGGTAAAATGAAGGTGCTTCGTGGGTTTTTTAGAGAGATAGTACGGGCGGTGGTTGGTTGGGAGAGAGAGGTTGTGTCTATGTTTGTTCTCTATGTGTTTTGATCTGAGTTTAAATTTTAATTGATGTCGTCCTTTAGAAGCGCGACATCTTAAGTTGTCGTGCTTTATATTAACGACATTTACTAAATGTCAAGCTTTTAAAGCGCGACAATATCAAAGTGTGTTATTTCACCAAATCTTTTTCAAACGATGTTATTCCATCAAAACTTTAAGTTTACTCTGAAATTTTTCTTATTATCATTAGTTAGTTTTATTTTATTAACCCATCTCTCTTTTTCTCTCTCTACTCTCCAACTTTATTGACAAGACTTTAAAAATAGAGTTTTTTTTGTTAAAAAAATAGCCTAGTGGCTAAAAACTATATCCAAACTAGCATAGATATAAACTTATTTTTTAAAATAACATAATTTTATGAGACACATAAGTCATACATACAGAACCACAAGACATACATGTGCAACTTATGTGATCTTATGATGTATAGGTGAGACATGTGAGACCTCAACATTGTCAAACCATGAGCATTTTTTTAGCCTTTCAAATATTTGCCAATATACCAACAAACTCAACAAGTTATATTCAACACAATTCACAACCAATTCAACATAAATCACATAACTTGTAGTTAAATTTCATTTCAAGTCAATTCATAATTAAACAAAACTCAATTAATTTATTATATTAACAAAATCAATTCTTATAATATCAAAATACATCATTCAAGTACATCTAATTAATTATATCATGGATGGGTTTGTACCATCAGAACCATGAATATGTCATCATGCATGAAAGACACCATCATCCTCCCTTTATTGTAACGTTTAAACACTCAACTTCCCCAACCTCATCAAGCCCATAATAGCATGATGAGAATTAAATGGTGAAAGTGGTGCATACAAGATCATTAATTGCATCATAGACCGTGACAACGACTCTCTGACCCTCCCATATAAAATAATTCACTTAATATAACAAAAAATATCTCATCATATATATAAAAAATATTTATTAAATTTTATTAAAAAAACTAATGCATATCAATTTATTATCTCTCGATGCGTGGGGCATGTAATTCATTAGATTATGTGGATGCCTAGAAATACGCTCTCATATCAATGTAATAAATTGTCATGTTATGTTCATGTATCATGTTATGTAGCTATCTAAATCAATTGGTGGATGTCACTCTACAAATATTTGATCTCTCCTGGCATACCAAAGGTTTACATATTCTACATGAATCATTAATCAATCATTGTCCATTTTACCTCTATGATTAATAGTATGTAGCTTATCAACTATATCAATATCATTAAGGATGTGTTGATATAATTCAAAATGACACATTTCTCGATTAGGGTAATGCATCTCAATAATGGCAAAACAATGTATTAAGACCACTGCTAGACATGCATTAGTGCCCTCCATACACATTGAAGATCTACTACTATCAAATTATCAGTGCACAAACATATCTATACCAGCTGATAAAACTCGTAAATGATGGTAGAATGTTTGGTAAAATGCCTAGACTTAGTCCCATACCAGCTGATATGACAAATCGATAAGTTAATACAATTTTTCATTTAATTTATATATGTAACATGTTAAAAAATAATTTAATAAAAATTATTATTATTAAGCTCAAATAAGAGTTGCCTTCTTGTCTCTACGTCCAACATTGTGTTTCTCTAAACATCTGGATAACCAATATGAAGATTCTCTTATGAGAAAAGCTACATATTCATAATCAAAACTATTATTTAATATTTTAAAAAACCATTAAAAATATTCTATAAAATTATACCTATTGAAATAGAAAACATTCGCCAATTTATTTTCCTTATTTCATGCATGTGTGACATAATTGGTAGACAAGATAGGCAAGTATGGTTGACCCCTAGTTATAGTTATAAATGCCTTGAAAGTTCTATAATTGTTAAAAAAAAGTAGAATGACAAGCATTATTTATGCTCAAGCATAATAATGTATCACCACCTTCATCGCATCAGTTGGGGAGGTAGCAAAATTGGTCTCCAACCAATTCAACTTAATATAATCACATTTATATCATTTAGGTGGAGGCGTACATCTCAGTAGATGGATATATAATTCATTTTTACTAAACGATGTTGGGCCTATAACAATGGCTCATTTATTGCATGGCAAAGTAATATGTCAACTTCCTGGAGCGTGAGTGTTATCTCTCTAACACATAAGTGGAACATGTGGGTCACGTTCCTCTATCTCTCTATCAATACAACAATTGAACCGTGATCAAGCCTAATGCCCCAAAGTTAACTAATCTTGTAAAAATTGCCTCGATAACCAATGGCAAGTTGTGACTTCCTAGGAAAATAAAAAAAAAATGTAGCAAAATCCTTGGCTAGGGGGAAAATCAACATTCTCCCAAACAGTAAAAGAGAATGTAAAAACTGTCTTCAAATAAAGAGTGGAAATAATCATAAACAAGATGGAGC
The DNA here is from genome assembly GCA_019202695.1 of Populus x sibirica. NCBI lineage: Eukaryota > Viridiplantae > Streptophyta > Magnoliopsida > Malpighiales > Salicaceae > Populus > Populus x sibirica. Next base: position 3,644,354 of record JAGMVL010001159.1, read on the forward strand.
AAACTATCATTCTTCAAACATGAAGAATAAATAGACAATCAAAACAATAGGTCAAGCAATTGAAGAAATCAAGCTGGAAATAGCGAACTAAGATTGTTATGTTGGGAAATTGGAAAAAAGGGACCTATATCTCTAACAGGTAAACATTTATTTGGTTTTCTAACTTATAATGTTAAAATTGTGTAATGTTTTGCATAAAAAATTTTATATAAAAAATAATACTTCTGGAAATGAGCATGGGTTAGGTCACCTCACAAAATAACCAAATTAAAAAAAAAATCACAAGGCAAGTCGTTGAATTTGACCAAAATTTAAAATCTCCTAGTTGGGTTACCTCTCAACTTTGAGGCTTTTTAATTTTTTTTCATAAATATCATTTTCTTTACAAGCTAACTACATATAGCCTATTTTTCATGGCTTTATATCATAGGCATTGTAAAAAGATAACCCCACTGTTATAACCTAATTTCCCCCCCTTTACTTTTATAATAAAAATATAAAATCCAAAAATATAATTTTTTTAAAAATTCATTCAATTTTAATCTTTTTGTTTATTTTTGTCTCTTTTATAACATTTAGAGAAAAAAATCATAGAAAATAATGATTTGAAAAATACAAAAAAAAGAAAGATAAAAAGAAAAACAAATATATAATTTTGAGCAAAATTGGATCAATAATTGAGTTAATAGGTCAAGGTTTGAGTTTGAGAAGTTTAAAAAATATCCGGGAATGGTTTGGGTTGCAATTTGGAACTCAATTGAAGAGAAATTGAAGCAAAGGGTTAATTTGGTTAAGATTAGAGAACTTAAAGAAGCAAGGGTAAATTTGAAACAAATGGCTAAATTAAAAGTTAATTAAAGGTTTAATTTGAGAAGAAAATTGAATTTTAGAGTCAAATTGGTTAATTCTATATAATTTTAGGAACCAGTGATTAATTTGTAACAAACAGTCAAATCTTAGGGTCAAATTGGCTTAATTAGGAGCTTAATTGAAAATGAAAATATAATTTGAGGTAAAATTAGTCAAATTTGCATAATTTTAGAAACCATGAACTAAATTGAAAACTAGCCAAACTAAAAAAATCAATTAATTCAATTTAAGGATTAAATTTAAAGAAAATCCAATATTTAAAACAGTAATGGAATAAAATTAGAAAGATCTAAAAGTTAGGGACTGTAATTAAAAGGAAAAAAATATTTGAGGGCCAAATAAAATTGTTATCCAACTTTGTTTCAATCTAATGTTTTTTCAGTACAATCAATTCAGTCTATTTTTTCAATCCAATTAATTCTTTCCAGTTTAATTTTGTTTTGTTTTCGTTAGTATATTTAGTTGTCACGTGAGCTAAATGCACTAATTAGTTCAACAAGGCTAATTGGCCAGCGTGTGAGTTACACGTGTGCCACATGGCTCAATCTAAAATTTCAGTATTTTCTAACGATTTGTTTTACTCTAAAAGTCAATTTCAAATCTTGAAAATGAATATTTTTGTTATTTATGTGTTTAATCTCATATATGCTAGTATTTTTATGCACGAAAGTGATTTGTATGTTTTGTGTGAGCTTAATGTTTTTTAGTAAGAGCCTTCTCATAAAAAAAATAGCAATTATAAAGGATGTGATTAAATTTTTTTTAAAGAGGACAGAAAGAAGAAAATAACAATTAAAAAAAGGACTCCCAAATTAATATAGGAGAAAATTAACAAATCAAGGCATGAAAATTGAGTGAAGGAGAGAGAAAAGAGAGATGACGAGACAAAAAGCCATCAATAAAATGTTTATCGACATATCACACAATCACCTAACCTAACTAATCAAAACAAACCACCAAGTCTAATCCCAGATTAACTCAACATTAAAGAAAAAAAATTGAAAACGGTTAAAATCAAGGGACTAAATAAAAAAGCCAAAGGACAAAAAATATTTTTTTAAAAATAAAACATTGTAGAACACTATTACAATCCACATTGTTTTCTCTCTTATGCTACAATACATTTTCCACACCCTTTAGTTTTTACTAGATGCTAAGCCTGCGTGATGCCGCGGGCTTGTGGCATGCTTGTGCGTTGTTGTGGGTTTGTGGAAAAAATAATGAAAAACAATATATGGAGAAAAACTGTTGTAATCCACAATGTTTTCAAGGAAAAAACTACAAAGCTAAATTCTTAACCAACTTAATATTAAAAAAATAAAATTAACAAAGAAAATTTTGGAAAGAAATCATAACATAAAAAACGAAAGGAAAAAAAACCATGCAGGGAAACACTGTAGCAATCTATAGTGTTTCATGCAAAAATCTATAGTTGTAATTCTTAACCAGCTCAATATTAAAAATAATAAAATCAATAAAGATAATTTTGAAAAAAAATCATAACAAAAAAAATCATTTGGGGGAACACTGTAGCAATCTACAGTGTTTTAAAGAAAAAAACTACGAAGCTAAATTCTCAACTAGCTCAATATGAAAAAAAATAAAATCAATAAAGACAATTTTGGAAAGAAAACAAAAAAAATCATAAAAAAAGGAAAACAAAACCATGTGAGGAAACACTGTAGCAATCTATAGTATTTTAAAGAAAAAAACTACAAAGCTAAATTCTCAACCAACTTCATATTAAAATAAAAAAATCAACAAAAACAATTCTGAAAAAAAAAGAACAAAAAAATGAAAAAAAGAAGAAGACAATTTTGGAAAAAAAACCAAAAAATAAAATAAAATTAAAACAAATGGAAAAAAACATGTGAGGAAAGTTAAAGCTAAATTCTCAACCAGCTCAATATTAAAAATAAATTCAACAAAGATAATTTAAAAAAAAAACATGTGGGGAATAACTATAGCAAAACAAAAACCATGTGGGTAAATATTATAATAATCCACAGTGTTTTAAAGAAAAAAACCACGAAGCAAAATTCTCAACCAACTCAATATGAAAAAAAAAATCGACAAAGACCATTTTGAAAAAACAATTCATAGAAAAAAATAAAAAAAACATGTAAGGAAACATTATAGTAATCCATAATGTTTTAAAGAAAAAAAACTACAGAACTAAATTTTCAACCAGTTTAATATTAAAAAAAATCGATAAAGATAATTTTGAAAAAAAAAAACACAAAAACAAAAAGAAATAAAGAAAAAAGAAGAAGACAATCTTGGGAAAAAAATAAAAAAAAAACATGTCAAACCAAAAAAAAGGGGAAAGACAAAAAAAAAAGGAAAAAAAAGAAGAAGACAAAATACACAAAAAAAAAATGAATGAAAAAAAAACATGTGGGGAAAACTACAGTACTTTCCCGACATGTTTTAGAGTATTAGTTAACTAGTCTATTGACCTACGCTTCACTACGTGTCAGGCCATTTTTTTTTAAACATAAAAAAAGTGAAGATTGTGAGAATTTTTTTTGATAGTATCATTAAATTTAATGTAGTTTAGATTTAAAAAGAAATCAAAATGATAAAAACTCATATAAAAAGCAAATCAAAACTAGTTAATCCTTCAAAAACCAAAACAAAACATATCATGAAAACCAATTCAAAATAAACCAAATGCTTAAAATAATTTCAATGTCGCATCATTTTTTTTTTAAATTAAACAACAATATATTTGATTGACCTGGGCTTCATGACCTAACTTGCCAAGCCTATAAAGGTCATGGAATCCAATTAATGTTTTTAAATTTATTTCTTACCTAATTATAAGATAAAAAATAGGATAATATATATATATTTTTTAAAAAACTAAAGGATGAAACTAGAAGAAAACAAATTTAAAGAACAAAAAAAAAAGATTCTAAAAATGACTTAAAAAAAAACAAGTATTGACATGGTAACATAATGAAGTGGCTCTGGTCAACACATGTCAATATGCTATACCTGCGACCTGAGTCATGAGACCATGACAATCATGAAAAAATCAATTTTGAACAAATTAATCCAAAAAAAAAACATTACGAAGACAAATTCAAAATAAACCAAATGTTTTTTTTTAAAATTCAATTTGACATATTAAAAAAATCTAGTTTTTCTTTTTTATTTCTTCAAGGAATGAATGATAGACGACGAGTTGTCTGCGGTTTGCAGAATCCAACAAACAAAAGGTCACCAAAAAATCAAGATTTTGTTTTTGCTAAAAAACTCATTTTTATTCAAAATACCTAAAAAAACACCATTAACATCTCGATAAACATATTAATAACCTCAAACAACCCAATAAAAATTAAAGAATCAAAATTAATCTAAAACTAAAAATCTTCTTATAGGTATATCTATTAGACAAGAAGAAAAAATAACACCTACCGACATGCGTGGACAGGAAGGCATTGTTGTCCGTGGGAAGAGACAAATTCAGTACAAGGAGTGGTGTGGTTTCACTGTTCGAGAGGTGGATCTTCTTACAATGTGTCCTATCGATTATTAAACTTAGTCATGGGCATGCTGAAGTTAGGCACAGAGGAGAATCATATGTAGGAAGATGCGTTTGAATTTCTTCGCTGATAATTTCTAGTGTTTGTTTCATTCATTTTCCCTCACACATGTGTGTGTGTGTGTGTGTGTATAGATTAAACCCAACTCTATATGTCGACTTGGTGACCCGGGGCCTAGTACTCTAGGTTGAATTTCCTTTTGAATCATTTTGAAAATTGATTCATTCAAACTGAGATGATTCAATAGGTCAATTGTTTTGGAAGTTGACCTGACAACACTAAAGTGAGATCTGCTGGGGCCAACTCGAATGTCTTAAATGATATTATCGCAAATTTTAAATTTTGTTTTATGCAAAAGATGTTTGAAAAAATTGAAACAATGCATTTTAGAATCGATGTGTGTTAATTCGACAAACTCATAACTAAAATATTAAACTGAACTAAACTCGAACCGAATCTAATAGCTATGTTATTGTGTTGAAGTACCCCTAAATATTATTAAAAGAGTTGGACTATCAGTAATACTTATATACAGGTTAATTGTCTTTGACTTGTTAATGTTTATCACTCCAATAATCACATTCTTTTATGTTTTTCCAAGGAATCATTATTATTGTAAAATACAGGGGAGATTTGTTTTTGAAAACTAACACATGGTAAAAATATTTGGCAAACTAGCACAATAAAAAAAAATATTTGAAAAAATCACAAAAATTTATGATTGCGTTATTTCTAATAGCGCAACCCATTAACTTAAATATTAGGTTGTAGCCCTTGAATTTAATTGGAGCAATTCAAACTAAACTCTAAATTCAAAACCAAAACCCTAAATCTTAGCAAATCCCCAACCTCGAAAACAAACTTAAAATCCAAACCAAAAGACAACCCTAACACCTAATCCTAATATCTAAACTTCAAAACTAAAACCCTAAACCCTAACACAAACATAAATCTAAACTCCAAACCTAGGTCTAAATCAAAACCTCACTCTAACCCTAACCCTAAATCATAATCCTAAACCTATCTAGATCCTAAACATATATATTAACAGCAAGCACATGTATCCATTGGTTTATTCTAACAAAATCATCACGTGATTGTGCATGTTTTAATATGTTCTGTTATTCAAGTCTTATTATCATTGTTGCAATGTTCATTTAGTGATCGAAACAAAGCAGCCAACCTGTAGAACGATAATTGGTTTAATGATCTCTCTTACTTTCATTGCTTCACTCAACCTGTTACCTTTATTCTTCTAGATTTGCCCGTTTAAAATTCTAAACAACCTAATTATAAAAATTCAAAGTGTGCTCATCAATAATAATTTTCCTTTGACAAGCCACATTTAGAGTTTTTAAATCAATAAAATCCACTTGATGCATGTAGATTTCTTCTCAAATGATTTTTAATCCATTGCAAATAATTTCTCTACTTGCTGTGTTTATCAAACCTTATAGGCTATTCAAAAATGATACCATGTATGTGTGTGTGTGTGTTATTGACTGTCTTGTCTTCTCTTTGCAAACACTACAGGCTTGCTTGATCTCTAAATAGACCAGTCAATAGGTTTCATAGTTACTTTAAAAAAAAAAAAATGAACTAAACTTTCACATCCAAAAGCTAACTACCAACAACACTTTAAAATTCTTATCAAACATTTATGTGCTTTTAATTGTTTTGCTTCAAAAGAAAGCATGTAAGAACTAAAACAATTGGAAACTGCTAAACAATACCAGAAAATTGTTCATCCGGATCTTATGGAACTCATTTATAAGCAAGCTTGTTTTTCTTGATAAGCCCAGGGATTCATTAAAAATATAGGAGCACCAACATATCCTTACAGAAGAATCCAGATAATTTGAAAGCAATTTGCTGATACAAATAGTTCCTGTACTTTCTATAAGCTGACCGCTTGGACAGCACCAATCATCTAGCATATCTATCTGAAAAATCCCAAGAGTGCAACTTAACAAGTTGACAAGAAAATGTTGTTTGATGTGTTGATAATTGTGAAGAGTATGCGGCATTCTTCTACATCGAAGGAGAGATGACATAGGTACCTGCTACCTGGTTTTCTGTCTGGTAAGGAGAACAAGCGTAGCAAACCCAACCATGATTACACCTCTCATCACCTGAGTAAAAACGACATTTACAACTGAGCTCTCCAGCTCTTTTTTCCCATTCTAGTGAGGAGAAGATAGTAAGGAGAGTACATTATTCTAATGAATACGTTCTATCCGTCTCTGTTGACAATTCATATGGATTTAATGCAAAATCAATAGCACTCCTTCATCATAGCAAAATTTAATGTTTCCTTACTTTTGGATCTTTTGATGCTGAGGCAGCACATCCTCAACAGGATATCTAAGAAAGTTACTGACAAAGGAAGTTGTTTGACACTGTTTCTATGGACATATTCAAGAAGGTAATTATTACATTTAAAAACTGTGGGTTCTAGTGACTTGAATGACTTTTTTTTGTCTCAAAAAGAGTTGTTCTCGGGAACATTGTTAAAAGATCTGCTTCCTTCCAGTTTCTTCATTATGTTCGTCATTAGACACTCATGGTAGGAGACGTGGATCAGATGAATACACAAAATGATTGTTGGTCTGCTCAAAAATTAATATAGTAATTGGTGTAGAATAGATTTTTGTCCATTAATGAATCCTTCTAAAGATAGCTTCAAGTAATTATCAAAACAAAAGCATGGTTTGGAGAAAGGGAAAAGGAAGAAACCTGCCCAACTGGTCCTCCAGAAGTTTCAGCATCAATTGAACCCCGAAGTTTTGACTTTTTCTGTCTTTGAGAGGTCTTCTCGTGTTCTTTGGACAGGATACCAGTGCCACCATGAACACTAAGCTGGATATAATAGGCAAAGAAATCATTAGATTATTGAATTGGATTTCTGAAAAATCATAAGGAAAGTCATTCAGCCATATATGGTCAGACAACCATGAATATGTGCATCATTCCAACTCAGCTGAATTGGGTTGCTTTCATTAGGAATTTGATAACTTCATATTTAACAAACAAACTCATTACTCATTCTATATGGAAGGAATAAGTAATGAAGTTAGCACTCACCTTCAGTGATGCATTGCATGTACATGCTACTGAATCTGCAAGAGTTACTATATATATATTATTGAGATTGGTATATATCACCTCTGTAAGGTGTTCAAGTCAAACCAGGTAGCGATATCATAAAGCGACATTCAATGGTTGTGTTAGTACGACTTCTATTGCTCATAACCTCATACCGTGGCTCGAGTTATGAGCAAACATACTTCAACAGATGTTTTGCAAAGAAAATGAGACTTTTGCTGAATAATGTTCAGCCATTGTAAAAGTTATCCATTGAAGAAAATAAATACCTCTTCCATGTTTTCTGCTACAGAAGAACTCATCTTTTCTGGTTGCGCTTTCGTGTCATCCCAGAAACTTCCCATTAGATTCAATATTTGGGTTCCTGCAGTTGTGATACACAACCGCCGTCTTTCATATGGGAATATCCAAGCACCATAGCATTCTGAAGAATAATGCGCATCTCCTGAACCTTCTTGAATGCTGATTCTTTCCAAATCTTTTGAGTGAGTTTCTTTTCCACTTTTAGTTATGAGCAAAGTGCCACCTGAATTTTTTTTCCCGGCTAACAATTTACAATATGGGTGTTTACCCAAATACTCATTAAGCATTCTTCCTGAATTAGAAGCTTTGTCACCTACCAAAGCTCTCAACAAAACATCAGATGTTTTCTCTTTGCCTATGTCAGCTTTATCCATAAGTTGGAGTTTATTCTTCAAAACTACATTTGATCCTTTATTTCGAAAACTTGCATCACTTAACTCTTCCTCCGACTTCCCTGTACCCTGAGATGAAGTAGCCACAGTAGGTGCTCGAACAAAACCAACATGCTCTTCTCCTTCTCTGATATTCTTTGAGGCTCCTTGCATATCTACTATAAGATAAGGACTTCTATCCTTTCCTGGAAGTGATTGTTCTGGTATATTCTTTTCTGTTCTAACTTCATCTGACCAAAAACATTTTGGAGAAAATTGCATTTCCAACCTGCCCGATGCAGATTTTATTGGTGGCGGTGTTTCTTTTGGTTTCACATCCTGCATCACCACAAGTTTTGTTGATCAACATTTTAGAAAAGTAAGAATTTGCTGGTTCTAACACGCAGAATTTTAAAACAATAAACCAAACACACCTGATTTAGACTACTTTCAAATGCAGTTATCATGTTCCTTACATTGCTAGGAGTTTTGTTCACTGGGTTTTGCTTCCCCAGGACACTATCCCCATGTCCTTTTAGTTTCACAGGAATCTTATCACTTGCAGTCACTTTTGGTTCTGAGCTTCCAAAATACAGAGCTTCTTTTGAGCGAATGGTTTTAAGGGGAATATCAATGGGAGGAGGCTCCGTTCCTCTCTTCTTTCCTAAGCTCTTGTGGCTTTCTTCATTTAGATTGGCTCCAAATCCTTGTGAGACAGGAGCAATGGATGGAGAGCCTTCATGTTTATCTGGATCATTCTAAAACAGGTCAAATGTTGTGAGAAGATCTTGAGGTAATTATCAAATGCTTTGTTTTTCAATGGAAGAAACAACATTCACAAGCAATGTTCAGGGATCCTTAACTGGACTTGTTTGCTTCAGAACACAATTTGTTCCTTCTCTGTTGTCCAGACAAGATTTTCCACTCTTGGAAAAAGTGGGAGGAGTCGCTATCAGACTAACTTGAGTACCCATCACTTCACTTTGAAAAACTCTTTTTCTTGAATCTTGAGAAGGTGGAGCATTCAGAAAATCAAGAAAAAAGCCTTTCAGATAGGGGAGTTTGATATTACTATTTGTTCTTTTTGCTTTCAAATTTCTGTTTAAACATTTTCTAATTTATTTCATTCAAGCAAGATCAAACCTGAGACCTCATGTTTGGGCCATGAAGATGATGCAACCCTACTATCAACAGCAGTAGCATATTCTGGACAACTAGGTTCACTGCTAAGAAGCTCATCATGTTTCTTTTTCAATGCCAACTCTCTCTGCAAACAAAATTTAAACATATGACAAGAAGACAGAAGAGATACTTTATGCTTCTTCTAACTCCCAAGAATGAAAACAAAAGGCTTGAAAGCAATAAGGCTATGTAACTACTCCAATAAAGTACATTTTGCGCAAAAAGATTTCAATGACAAGCTTCACTACCACGTCAACTAAAACCAGAATCAACACAACCATCTATTTGGAAATACAAAACTAATTGTCTCATGGGGCTAATGAAGAAAATTCCTAAGGATTGCTCTAGTTTGTGGGTACAGAAACACTGGAATTGCTGGTTTGTCGTGCCATCAGTAGATAAGTTAGTGATCGCTTAATAACAATAACTATCCAATTGGACTAGAAGGGCACAAGAGAGTTAAGATATTAAAGGAAGAGAACAGAGTAACTGCACCATGAGACGGATACGATGGCGGTCTGCTTCACTGAGGACAAACTGCACCTTCATGCGCACATGCCCACCTCCTTCCAAGGGAAATGTGTCATCCCAAATACCCTTCTCTATTACTAACCTTGTCTCCACACCTGCAACCAATCATAACCATCCCGTTGCTGATGAACAGATGAATAAAATTTAGTGCAAGTTATCAATTAAAGCAAATGGGAAATGATTGTGCTAAACCTGTATGTGATATTTCATTTCCCTTGGCATCCTGCAGTGTAACAATCAGATCTTCGCGGAGTGTTGTTAATGGACTGCTCCAACACACAACTTGTATAAGTAAAACTTGGACGTTTCATACATAAAAATAAAACCGCAAAGTACGAGAGGAAACGATATTACAAAATGAAATCTCCCTTGTCGCGTGTTTCATACTCCCTTTTGCCCATGGAAACTACAGAATGATTATGAAATACAAGCCCTGTAAGATTTTAATGATCCAAGAAAAACAAGGAAAAAAAAACAAATAATTGGTCATCGTGTACCCTTTATGGACATTTGCGAAGGTGGTGATGATGACTGAAGACCCATGAAATCAAGAACTGGGAAGAAATAAAAGTGGAACATATTCAGCTGTAACAAAGGAACTGCCAGGTTTGAAATTCAGTTAAGAAACTACAGTTCTGTAGTACCTGAGACTTCGATGGCTCCTGGCATTGAAGGCCAAAAACTTGATTTTTCAAGTTAGCTCAAGTATCGAATAGTCAAGAGATCAACCAGCGACTCAGAAGTAGAAGAGCTATGATCTCATATTAAAAATCTAAAACAATTGCTCCAGGCAAGAGCGGTGTTTAGGAGCATCTGCATGAGTTGGGATTGGATAGAAAAGAGTGGATGTGGTTGGACTACAGGCAATTTAAATGGTGGGGTCTGCACAAGCCTTACAACTATTTCTAACCTCTACTTGGTGCAAAGCCAAATCTCTAATTTGTTTTTTGCCACTATCTCAAAATGAACAAATCCTTGCGCCCTGATGACCGATGAGACCTCCCTACCGTGAAACTTTCAACTAAGTACAGACTCTTCAGAACTGATCTAACCACAGAAAGGTAGTCCTTATAATGCCCTGCAAACCATCTGTCAATTCAATTACTCGTTTAACTAATTGGCAAAGAAGGAAATTATTAGCCACAAGTAATACAAATAATGTCCTAGTTTTGGTGTTTACATTTGCAATATCTATCTCATTAGCCGAGACATTGAAGAAGAATGTAAGAGTAATGCATATCCAATTGCAGAATCTCTAACTCATAACTCATGAGCAACCCAAAAGCTAAACTCATATCTTTTTTACAACAAACACCAATGTTAAAGTATCAATTAAAGACTTGGATTGGACTTTGCGCGTATAAACTGTTTAAGAATGGCTTTCTCTTCATCAATTTGTTTCTTCTCTTCACGATCCTTGGGTTTGATTTTTCTCTTCTCTTCTAATATCCACTTAAAAAGGTCATGCTGCTGATCTTCAGGTACGTGCTCCTTTTCCTCCCGAAGAACTGGAGGAGGTAGTCTCTCAGGAATTGAAGTGGTTGCAGGTTCCAAGAAAGCTTCTACAGGAACTTTGTCATTTTCCACACCTCTGTTTGCTTCTTTGCTTGTCGTTTTCTTTTTTGGCTTGACAAACATATAAGCTGCAAGTGGTTGAAAGAAATCCACAAAACTCAGTTACAAACTTGTATTATTAAGCATTTTATTCGCAAGTGCATGAGTTAAGAGGGAACGAAGTTTTGAGTTGAATCATTGCTCCAAAGCATCAAAAACTAAACTATAAAATAATCAACAATAACAGAAACTGAAAATGTACATGCAAACATCCACAAAATTTGATTTTGCAATTTCAATCTCATATTTAACTCCTAGTTACCCAGACAGATAAACGAACATCCTGAATTCGATCATTTTGGTTCCAGCAACACAACAGTGCAAGAGCTGCACTCTTAGAGTGCATTAAGGACATGGTGAAAGAAGGCATGGGACGACAACTGCTTTCACAAAAATAAATAAATACCTCTCTTAATTGAAATGGAAAACATACAAGCATGCATCATCAGGATTTTACTCATTTTCCTATTGGCATTCTAGGGTTTCGCTGGCACAATTTTAAATAATTGGCTCTGATAAGTTCCCACGATTACAAACAGTGAACCAATTGTGTCTACCCACTATGTACCACATAAAGCTAATTGGAAAATCTGTCCCCTGCCCCCATAACGTTCTGCAATCCTATTTCCAGGTGACTCTAATCTGACACCTAGAAATGATGACATTGAAAAAAAAGTTTGATATGATCCTTCAATTAACAGTTGAGGAATAAGGAATTGTGAGCTCCTACTTAAATCTTAGTGGACCATTCTGAATCAGTTGGAGAAGTGGCAAGAAGAACATGGCCACCTTTGGCATTTATTTCTAGTAGACAGCTAATCAAATTGCTCATGCCTTTATATTGCCAGTACTAACATTAATTGCAGAACCCATAGGTCATAAAGGATTGTTAAATGGTAATGAACTTGCACGATAAGTAATTCCATCACGGTTGCTACATCAATATCCAATTGTATAAATCAGATCCCACATAATTATTCTTCAATTTCAATCAACATATTGGTCCAAGTAGATGTGGAAAATGCTAACATATATATATATATATATATATGAAAGCAGAAGCTTTGACTATTTGAGAATAACTTAACAGCATGATGTCAATATCCTAAAAAACAACTGGACTGGAACTCAAAATTAGATGCACAATGACATCCCTGGTTCCAGGGAGCCGAAGTAACTTCATCAGCAGATTTTGCAGAGTCTTCAAACCATGCTTTGATCTACTAAAAATAGAATATGCACCATTGAACACAAACTTCACCAAGCTCAGATAGAAGCTGATCATAAAGTTTTTCAAAAAAAAATGCAGCAGCTGACATATATCTAGGCACTCAGATGCCATGTATCTTCCAGCAGCATGTAAATATAGTTACTTGCACAAATACTGCTATGACTATTCATCAAGAGACAAAACATTACCAAATAAATGCTCAGTGCACTGAGGACTCCAGTAAAATGGACAAGAAAAAGAAGGTTGTCTAGGAATCTATCAATTTCTCAACAAAAGAAAAACCCAAAGCAGTCAATATAACAAACACATTGTAAACAGAAAATCAAAACCCAAAAGAACAAGAATAGGGATTTTACTACCTCCAAGACCAAGATTAACAATCATGAATAAACGCCAAATGGGCTTCAGCTTGTATCGATTAATTAGAGTTTCTTTCGAGGTCAAGCCTGCAGCATTTTCTGATTTAGAACCTTCCATTTTCATCGATGCTTTTGCCAGCAGCTTTCACTTTTATAACACACTAACAATAACAATGACAATAATAAAGAATTCTTTCCTTTTCTTTCTCACAGCTTCCTTTTTTGTGCTGCCTCTTTCTGGATTCTCTCACAGTTCCGCGCTTCATATAATAATAATCAAGAGATAGCGACCAAAGGGAAAATTAAAGAGGAGAGAAAACCAGCAGCTCATTGTGAAATATTTTGCTAACTTTCATTTTCATCCCTAAGATCTTACAGATTTTAGTTTTGCCCATATATTTTATTTTTTTACTTTCATTTAAATCCTTTTTTAAGAGTTTTTTAGTCCTCATATTCTAAACTAGATAAAATTTAGTCTTTTAATGAATTTTTTTTTATTAATTCATACATGTCAAATTATGAACTTTGTTAAAATTAATCAAACATTTTAAATAAGTTAATGGGAAAGGTAAGATTTCAAGTGGGTTTAAATAGGTATACCAAATTAAAAATATAATTCTTTTAATTTATATGAAAAGATTTGATAGAATGATGATTTAACGGAAAAGTGGATACTTTACACCTATACAACAGACAAAATTAAAAATATAAAAATATTGAAGACTTGCTGGACAAATTTTAGCCACGTAGGTTTTGGAAACAAATTATTGTTATCATAATATGTGTTGTCAATTTTTATTAAAGGGTAAATTATTTTGAGAATTTTATGGTTGTTATTTTTTTATTTTGTGATCTAAGTTTTTTAATTTTATAATTTGCAACTTGAATTTTGAAGGTCACCATCACTTTACATCCTCAAGAGTTGGCACCAAAATAAAATTGACAAAAAACATGTATTTATTTACAAAATTATTATTATATTTGAAATAATAACTAAAAAAACCCTTTTTTTTGCTTAATATAGTATAAACAAAAACAAATATATATATTAACAAAAGAAAAAAAAATTAGAAAACCCTGGCCCTTATTTTTTCCCATTTTTTTCTCCTCTCTCTTACACGGTCGCCAGCCTCTTGGACTAGTTGTTGACAACCACAATTACCCAACCCTTTATCTTTCTCCCTCATTTAATGTAAAACCCGGGGAAAAATAAAGGTTGCTTAGATTGCAAACTAACTACATGAGAAATAAGTGTGAAGAAATTCATGCATATGGTTAAATAAAAATGGGAATTCAAAAATTTTTGAATATAAGTTTTTAGACGAAATATTTCGAGACATTATAAATCAACATAAAAATGTTGAGGGTTGGATTAAATTAATAAAAATAAACTAAACTAAAAGTTGTGGGGTGGAATTATAAGAAATGAAAGGAGGTATAACTTAATTATAAGAAGAAAAAAAGATGTGGGGGCCTAAATGCAAATAAGAAAAATTATAGAGCATAAATACTCATATTCTAACCAGAAATCTACAGCAATCGTAAGGAAAGAAAAGAGGGAGTTTTTTGTATCCATTCTTGCAAAATCAAGAGAGAAACACCAAAATTTCAAGAACTCATCCAAGATTAAGGGTTTATAGATGGAATAAACACTTGTGGGCAAAGGATTGACCAGAAAAATTGAAAAAGAAGAGAAGATGGAGGGCTGGCTGTCATTAGATAAGAAAGGAGGGAGTTGAAAATCTTCAACTAGTTGGAGATCAGAACCTTAATTCGTACCGGGTAAGGTGTTCTAAACATGATCTTATAAGTCATTTCAAATTCAATAATGAATTGATGCCTTGCTGTGAGTTATAGATTAGGGTTCTTAGACTTGAATTGGGGGAAAAGTATTTGATGTTAAAATTAAGTAAATTCATGGGTGGTATGTGATTGGGGATGTGAAACCATGATAATTTACCCAGTCCAAGTGTTTGTTGATGAATGATTTTGACTATCTTAGAGGCAGAACTGGATTCTCCTTAAATAGAACTTGTAGCCTCATGTCTTAACTTTCCAACAACACTAATTTTGCTTGAATTGGAGTTCTATAACTTCAGATATGGTTAAAAATCTGAGGAGAGGTCAGACAGTAACAGTTCAAAAACGAGACAAAGAAGTCAAATGTTTGTTGATGAGTGATTTTGACTATCTTAGAGGCAAAACTGGGTTCTTCTTAAATCATAGAACTTGTAGCCTCATATCTTAGCTTTCCAACGCCACTAATTTCACTTGAATCGGAGTTCTATAACTCCAGATATAGTTAAAAATATGAGAAGAGGTCGACAAGAATATGAGTTCAAAAACAAGACAAGACAGTTGGACAGTAACATTCCAAGTGTTTGTTGATGAGCAATTTTGACTATCTTAGATGCACAATTGGGTTCTCCTTAAATCATAGAACTTGTAGCCTCATGTCTTATCTTTCCAACGACACTAATTTTGCTTGAATCGGAGTTCTATAACTCCAGATATGGTTAAAAATCCGAGGAGAGGTCAGACAGTAATAGTTCAAAAACGAGACAGTAACAGTTGGACAGTGACGGTCCAAATATAAAGAAAGGAATGATAATTGGGGTTGGACAAAGAACGGCAATAATAATATGTGAAATGAGAAAAATGTAAAATATTAAGAAATGACTGAAAGAAAGACTTACTGGTTGTTGATATGGTTATTATAAAACATATCCTTGAATGAGAAAAATTTATGAGATAAACCTGTGATCTGTAGGAGGGACCACAGGCATGGTGCAACAGCAGCAGCTGGGGAGCACAAGTAGAGCTTCTATTGCAGGTAGGTGATCCGCACTTATACTTTCTAGTTAAATTCTATGATTTAATATGTTATTGATGTGAGATGTGAATTACCAAACGTTGGATATTAGGAGAAATGAGGAAAGTTTGCATAATGATGCCGATATTTTGGATAGTATTATGAATGTATGTGTATTCAGGGTGAACAGTTGTTGAGTGAATTGCTAAGAGATGAAATTATCGTTGACGAAGGAAATATGAGAAGTGTGATTTGGGGCGTGAACTAGCATACATTTAGTGTATGTTAGGATCCCGGGTAAGGGGATCGATCATGTATTGGCTAGCATACATTTAGTGTATGTTAGGATCCCGGGTAAGGGGATCCAGATGTATTGGTTAGCATACATTTAGTGTATGTTAGGATCCTGGGTAAAGGGATCACCATGCATGGACTAGCATACATTTAGTCGACTCCTACATGGTTATGATGATAACAGTGAAATTTGTATCGGTAATGTGTTAAGCGGAAATAATCATGGGTGGTCTTATGAGATCTTAAATGGAGGTTGATAATGGAAGAGGAAAATGTTTTCAGTAGTTGAAGGAGAAAAAGTTTCCAATGAAAACCAAAAGGGAGGAGTGAATAAAATATGAATGCATGTTTGCCTTTTTAAATTGCAGGATATTTGTATTGCTATCTTATTATGATATTCATATTTCAATAATATGTATTTTGTTTTTAAGGTCATTGCATACACGATAGGAGTGGATTCTAGCTTGGGTTCACTTTTTGTAATTTAGGTCCTAGAGAGTATACCCTTGTATTTGGTAATATTACAACTTATATATATACTCAAATTGTATAATTGATGTTTAAACTTAAATAGATGAATTTAAGCCTGTAGTTTGTATAACTATGTTCCATGTATGCATGTTTATATCTTTATCCATCCATGATGATAATTGTTGTACAATGTATATCATAAAACATTGTGGTTGATACGAATGATGATGTTTGTGGGACTGAGACCCAAGATGATTGGGTTGAATTGAGTTAGGAGATGCGATATATTAGAGGTGTAAACAGGTCGTATGTCGATAACTTGGGACCTCCCGGTATAGGGGAGACTCCGTCGAAATTTCGGTGGACTTTAATACAACCACAATGAATAGATATAGAAAAAAAAAATCAATCACTCTGTTTATCAATTAACATGAGAACGTTGCTTTACCCCGGGAATGGGAATGTTACATTTAACAACCAAAAAAGCTTTAACCAAGAACCAAGTCATCATCTCCCTAACCAATAAACAAAATTGAAGCCATCATTGTCGATCTAGAATCTTTAGTCCCAATTCAATGGTCAATATTTACATCCAACAATCACAATGCCTCTCTCTCACACAACACCACAAAATTGTCATGGGCACAAGTTAAGCCAATAACAAATGTGAGACAAATGGTAAGAATCCCAAGCGAAATGTAAATCACTAGGTGCTTCTAGTGATAGTAATACATAGGCACCCATTATTAAAAACTAAATTCACCACCTAACAATAATAAACTTAAAACATGGTTTCAAAAACTTGCTAAAAAAGGCATGAGAATAAGTAGTATATAAAGCCCCAACCCGACCCTAGTAGTAAGAAAGCTACAATAATTGGCCAGACAAAAACAATGATGGTCGCCACCATGATTGTTAAAAGTAATTGAAAAGCTAAGATTGAATCCATTTTTTTAATATTGTTCATGCTCTATATATGAACTAGAATAGATCAAAATATCATCTATTAATATTACTACAAACTAATCTAAGTAAGGTCAAAAGACTCAATTCATCATATCTATAAACATCATTGGTGCTTTTGTCAATCCAAATAACATTTTTGGGAACTCATAATATTCGTAACGAATCTTGAATGTGATCTTTGGTATATCTTGCTCTTTAATCCTTAACTGATAGTACCATTATCTTAAGTCTATGTTAAAAATACTTTAACTCCTTAAACTTAATCAAACAAATCATTTATCCATGGAAATAGATATTTATTCTTCAATGTCACTCTATTCAATTGTCTATAGTCAATACAGAATCTGAAGGTCCCATCCTTTTTTTTCCACAAATAATATTGGAGCTCCCTAAGGATAATTATTTGGGCATATGAACCACTTATCTAGTAATTCTTGTAACTGAATTTTTAATTCAACCAACTCCTAAGGTGTCATTTTATAAGATGATTACGCTATAAGAGATGTACTAGTAAGTACATCAATAAAAACTTCAACGTCTATCTTCGGAGCCAATCTAGACAACTCTTCTAGAAACACATTTGAAAACTCTCTTGCTATAGAAATGTTACTCAATTCTATCGTACTCTTTTCAGAAACCATTACATAAGCAATAAACCCTTTCCTCAACAAGTTTCTAGTTGTCATAGCTGGAATTATACTACTTAATATGACATTCATTTCTCCCCTAAAAATCACTTTATTACCATTTTAGCAAAACAATCCATTTAAGCCGTATAACTCTAAAGGTAATAAATTCACCTTCATGTTATATTCTTTAATAGTAATCCTAGTACCTTTATACATATAACCCACAAGCATAACATCCTCCAAAGGTGTACTAATTTTGAATCTCTTTTCTAGCTTAATTAGTTGTACTTTTAGTTTACCTTCAATTTTTCTTGCCACAAAAAAATGTGTAGCACTAACATCAATTAAACAATAAGCTTGTTGAAAATGTAACAGTAATGTACATGTTATAACATTCAATGTGATTATAACTTCTTCCAAGTCATATGGAACACCCTCCCCTAGGTTCTATTCCCCTGAGCTTTAGGTCATCCTTTGTTACCACTAACCCTTGATTGCGTTAGCCTCCCAAGCCTATCTACAGTAACAAACTATTCTTGTCTCAGTCCTTAAACATACTTAGTTCTTAAGAGCAATCCTTCTTAAAATGTCATTGCCCCCTGTAATAATAACATCCACAACCTAAATACAGACAATCCTACCACTTATGTCTCTCTTGTCTACAAATATAGCACCGACTTAGCGATGTAGAACAATCTCCTAGATGCCTCTTCTCATATCAGACACAATGAGGATAAGTAATAGTCTTTTGTTTTGAAGTCCTTCCAACAAAACTACCCTTAGGATTTGATTATCCCTCAGTTGACCCTTTACCTATATTCTGCATAGACCCAGCTACTAACCTTTCCTGGCCAACATCTTATCTCCTCTTCTCAAACTAACTAAAATATCTCTTTTTACCCCTCATAGGGATAAAAGGTCTACCTAAAAAGAAGTCAATGTATTTCTTTTTACCAAAGTCAGATTAGTCTTATCAGTCCTGAATAAGGCATACCTCTAAAGCCTAAATTGCTTATATCAATTCTCTTTATCTTAAATTCTAATGAAATCAACCCCTATTTCAAATCTTGTTGTAATCCATCTCACAACCTCTAAATCACAAGACAATAATACCCCTATATATATAGGGCCAACCATTACCATATAACACATTCTCTTTTATTCCCTTTTTTTCCCTTTCCATGCTCAAAACTCAACTCTTCATTGATAAGGGAAAAAAAAACACCATTTTTTCCTTCACTTTCTTGACATCCAAACACATTATTAAGTAGGGAAAGAAAGGTTTTAAAGATGTGGGTCTAACCATAAAGGACTATTATCATTGAGGTCAAAGCAATCTCGCTATATTTAATGATGTTGAATGTGGATTTTGGCTAAAAGAATTGGTATTCTTAAGCCATGTTATCTCTTCAGAAGGGATATTTATGGATCCTAGAAGGTTGAAATAGTGTTGAAGTGGGAAAGACCATAAAATATCTTGGATTAGTATGATACTATAGAAGGTTTATCGAGGGATTTTCAACCACATCGACACCTTTGAATCAATTAATAGGGAAGGAAGTGAAATGTGACTGGTTAAGAAATGTAAACAAAGCTTTCAGGAATGGAAGAAAAGGCTTACTATTACTACGATACTAACACTTCCTTTAGGAATAAAAGGATTTGAGGTCTATAATGATGCCTCAAAGAAGGGATTGGGTTATGTTTTGAAGCAACATGGAAAGTTAATTATCTAGTTTATGACTTGAAGCTAGCGATGGTGATATTTTCTTTGCGGGTATGGAGACACTATTTGTATTGGTCTCAAGTATAAATTTTCACTAACCATAAAAGCTTGAGATATTTAATGTCGTAGAAGGAATTGAATATACATAAAAGAAACATGAAATTGATCAAGGATTATGATTGTACTATAGACTATCACCCGAGGAAAGAAAATGTTATTGTTGATGCCTTTAGTTACAAAACAAGGCAATATCGAACGAATTAGAAGATTGGAATTTGAAAAAATTGCTAGAATTGAAAAAGATTAATGCCAAGTTAGAAGTGGGGTTTAAGGACTTTTTGTTAGCTCAATTGTGAGTATAATTTATACTCTAAGATAGGGTGTTGAAAGTTCAACAAAGAGATGTCAAAGTACATAACGTGAAAAACAAGGTGAAATCAAGGGTTGAGACTCCTTTTTTGTTTTTTAGAGGATGGGATGATAGTGATGGGTAGATGGATATATCTGTCTAAGTACAAGGCTTTAAAGGATGAAGTGTTAAAAAAGCTCACAAATTGAGATTTGTTGTACATCCAAGAAGTATAAAAATGTATAGAGTTAAAGGAATTTTACTGATGGCCAAAAATGAAGAAATAAATAGTTGAGTACGTGGCCAATTGTGGAGTTTGTTAACAAGTAAAAGTGAACACATCAGAAGCCAGTTGGGCCTTTACAACCACTACTAATACCCGAATGAAATTGATAAGATATCACTGTAGATTTCGTGTCAGGCTTGCCTAGAAGAAGGAAAGGCAATGACGTCATTTAGATTATTGTGGATCATTTGATAATGTTTGCACTTTTCTTGTTTATAAAAATAATAGAATCAATTGATAAATTGGCAAAGCTATACGTGAATGAAGTAGTGAGATTACATTGGGTGTCGGTGTCAATTGTTTCCTATTGAGACCCCTTAAATTCACTTCACGTTTATGGCCAAGTATCCAGTGTGCTCTGGGAATGAAATTAAATTTGAGTATAACTTTTCACCCTTAGACTAATGGGTAGTCAAAGAAAACCATCCAAACCTTGAAGGATTTGTTAAAAGCCTACATATTAGAATTTATGGGAAATTGGGATGACCATCTACCACTTGTTGAATTCACTTACAATAACAATTATTAAGCAACAATAAGAATGGCTCCCTACAAGGCCTTATATGAAAAAACAAATGTTGAACCCCTGTTTGTTGGAAGGAAGTTAGTGATAAAAAGTTAATTAGACCATAGTTGGTGCAGATTACCTCGAAAAAAGTGAAAATCATAAGAGATAAAATGAAGGTGGCTCATGATAGATAAAAGAGTTATGAAAATGTCAAGAGAAGGCCTATTGAATTTAATATAAGAGATAAGGTATATTTGAAAGTTGCTCCTTAAAAACATATGTTATAGTTTGGAATAAAAGGAAAGTTAACACCAAGGTATATCAGGCCCTTCAAAATGGTGAGGAGATTTGGACTAGTAACATATAAATTGGCCCTACTCTTATATCTAGCCATAATTTATGATGTATTTCATGATTTGTTGCTATGAAAGGCTGCAGTAGACCCTTCTCGAGTGATACCACAAGTTCCTTTGGAGTTTAAAGAAAACTTGACCATGAAGGTTAAGTCGAGTCGTTATATCATTTTTTTTTCATTATAGCTAATGTTGGAGATGTAGAGGGTGAAGGGAGTGTTCAAGGTAATGGACCTTCACCATTACATAACCAACCTAATTTTCAAACTCTTAGAGAGTATCTTCACCTTGTGAGAAAAGGTACACCTTCGTGTATTATCTTGTCCCTTAACCAACAAGCTTTTAATTTGAAAACATGCATGATTCAACTTTTTCCCACATTTCATGGTATAGATTATAAAAATCCATACATACACATTAAAAACTTTGAAGACGTATGCAACATTTTTATTGATTAAACATGCATTGAGGAAACTATTCGGCTTAAATTGTTCATATTCTTTTTAAAGGATAGAGCTAAGCTTTGGCTAAACTCATTGCTACCTAGGTTTATATGCATATGAAGGGAATTGCAAATTGAGGAAAAAAATTACTTCCCACTTATATGAATGCAGCCTTACAACGTCAAATGATGAATTTTTCTTGTAGTCCGAATGAGTTCTTTCATCAAGCTTAGGAAAAGTTTAAAGACTTGTTAAATGTTTGCCCTTGCTATGGTTTTGAAATGTGGAGGTTAATGAGTTTTTTTTATAACTGTCTTACCATAAATTTTAAAAATCTAGTATCAATTATGTGTAATGGTGAGTTTTATGCCAGAAAACCAAGTGGAGCCTTTGTTTTTTTTTTTTTTTCAATTGGATGAGAACACAAAGTAATGAGCGACCTCTCTCCAACTTCATGTTGAGTCTAGAAAACATCATTTCCCATTCAAATGGGAAGTTCAAATTGAAAGAGACTTATGACCTCAATGCTAGACTAGCATTAAAAAAGTGCATGTCGTGAGTGAACAATAAGAGAAAAGTCGTGTAGTGTGTGAGAGCAAAGAGCATATGACAAATGAGTGTCTTACTATTCCGGTCTTCAAGGAAGTGCCATATGGCCAAACTTCTTATTCAAATAATGTTAGAAAGCTCTTCTCAAGCCAAGTATGCAATCCATACTCTGATACATATAATCCCGGATGGATAAACCACCTAAATTTTAGATGGAGAAATTTGGTCTCTCCAATACCTCAAACATTTCAACCTCCACCCCAACCATTTCATGCTCCCACATATAACAAATACCAACCACCTCACAAAAGATCCCTAGAGGATACTTTTTAACAATTCATACAAACCTAAAAAAAGAATTAACAACAAATCATATAAATTTCAAGACCAAACCAATAGGACTTTAGATGACATTTGAATTTAACTAACCAAGTTAACTTAATCACTAATCAATCAAGAGAAGGGAAAACTTCCAGCTCAACCAATGCTAAATCCTAGAGGCCAAATGCATACGAGTGAATCTTTATCTAATGAACCTTCAAACCATGAACAAGTCCAAGCCATCACCATCCTTAGAAGTGGAAAGATAGTTGACAAAGCTATAACTTTTAGGATTCCTAGGGATATTAAGGAGAAGAACTCTAGAAAAAGTGAAGAGTGAATCAAAATACAAATGACAAATGAGAGTTTGAGCGACAAAAAGAGGTGAAATAAATGAGAAAAAGATGAGTGAGAAAAAAGACAGTTCAAAAAAAGTTAGAGGAAAAATGAGTGATGTAGAATTTATTCCTCGAGCTCCGTTCATAAAAAGGCTAGGGAAACCTAAACATGATCTAATGAATGCTAAAATCTATGAATTATTCAAACAAGTGAAAGTTAATATTCCACTCCTTGCTGTAATTAGATAAGTCCCATTTTGTGCCAAGTTCCATAAGGATTATGCACAGTTAAGAGGAAAGAATAAATGTGAAAGAATAAGCCTTTTCTAACTAAACATACTAGTGCCATCATCTAATTTAAGACCCCTTCTAAATACAAAGATCCTAGTTGTCCCATCATTTTATGCATTATTTGAAATCATAAGATGGAACAAGCCTTGTTGGATTTAGGAGCAAGTGTGAATTTGATACTTTACACTGTTGATAAATAGTTAGGTTTAGAAGATATCAAGCCTTTTATATCGGTTCTAGTGTTAGACATCACATCTATCCAAGGTTCTAATGCTCTCATCCCAATCATCTTAGGTAGACCCTACGTAGCTACATTCAATACTTTATTTACTTGAAAGGAAATATCATCATGTTCAATCTATTTTGAACAAAAAAATCAATCATTGTCTTAAAAATATCATCACACGTAATCAGTAAAGATAACATTGATGTTCCTCAACTTGACACCTTCGAGTTATATCAACTTCAATACCATTATAATTCCACCCAAGTTCATGACATATAGCTTGTTTCATATCCACAAATGACATACCTAAATTAGTATTTAATAACACATTTTTTCTGCTATTGTAAATGATATTATTGTTCACCTTATGAGCAATAGTACCATCATAATGAACATAACATAAAGATATTATATAGAAAAAGAATGAAACCAAACCCAATCAATTTAACACAATTCAAACAAAATTTCATGAAATCAACCCTAATTGTATGAATTCATAGCTTATTTCAACCAATTCATGCAAAATCCATAAATTCAACAACTTATCTAAAACTTCAACGCAACATAGAATTAATCAAAATTGAACCTAATTCATGTTATTTTCATGCTCAATTGGATGAAATTAACTCTAATTGATTTAATTCATAGCTCATTTAAAAAACCAATACAAAAAAACCTAAATTCAGCAACTTATCCAAACATTCAATGCAATGTAAAATTTTCCAAACTAATTCATGTTATTTTTATACTTAGTTGCATGCAATCAACCCTAATTGACTTAATTCATAACTAATTTATCAAAAATTCAACAAACCTATTTCAAACTAGCCTTAAACAATGATTTAATCACAACAATACCAATCATAAATTAAATATAAAATCCATAAAATTAATAGCAATGTAGGAAGTTTACCTTGTTTTTTTTTTTTTGAAAAGTTGTGGCAGCGTAGTGGTCACGGTTGGGGAGTAGTGGTAGTATAAGATGTGTTTTCCAATGAGAAAAATGTGCTTCAAGGTTTGGAGATGAAAATGATGCGATTACTGGTTTTTTATGGAGAAAACCAATTATTTTTTTATGTTTTTTTTAGAGAGTGAGGAGGGCTAGTAGTTAGTTTTTTAGAGAAAGAAGTGAGGGAGCGTTTGTTTCTATTAGGAGAGAAGAATGGAGGCTGGATTTATTTTCATAACATGTTATTTCGAATTGAAACATGGTACTTTGTCTCATTTCTAAATCGTAATAGAATAGATTATTGGACTTCAGTAATGGAACATCCATAAGATGTCGCATTTTGAAATCACGGTAGGCTAAAATTATGTTATTTCACCAATTCTTTTTTAAATTGTGTTATTCTGCCAAAGTTTTTAATTTATTGTGCTAACTTTTTTTAAAGAAAATCCTTAATTTGCTATCAGTTTTCATTCTTCCATTTCAAACTTAATAACGTTCACACTTCACAATAACTAAGCATAGTAATTCCATCTTCCTACGTAATAGATAGCTATCCAAATAGAGAGAAAGGGCGAGTTTGGTAAAATTTATAATAACAAGGGGTTGAAACCGTTATTACAACACTTTTATAAAATTTAAAAACATTGATGGAATATTTCATCTACATTTAGAAAAAAAATTCCATTAGTGTTTTAATTCCCAATGAGATTTTCGATGAAAACATGTAGGCGCTAAGTTGCTTGTCAAGGATTGTCGTTCTGTTGGTATGTTCATCATCAATTTAAATACTAATGGAATTTTTAACAAAATACAGATAGACTGTTCCCACTAAAAATTAGATTTTATTGCCTATTTTCCATCACCAAGTCCATAAGAAATTAATTTTTGATGGAATTTTTAGTCACTAATTCCATAAAAAATTCCTAATTTTTTTGTAACTTTCAATGAAATAGGTGTGAAATTGCCAACAAAATTACTGATGGAATGGACTTGTCTGTCAATGATTCCATTAGAGTTTTCACTATATTTTTTTTTTGGGTTAATTGTTACAATCCCCAAGTCAACCTAAACATACAACACAACACCAACACCAACACCAACACCAACACCAACAAAAACAACAACAACACCACCAAACATCTTTAAGCCAACAATTGCTCATATTAAATCCATAACCATAACAAAAAAAAAAACACTTGTGGAATTATTGAAAAAGAAACACACGTCTCCAAAAACATAAAACATTATCCAAAAAATATAAATATAATGCATTATAAAGTACAAACAAGAGTCTTCTACAATTTCAATTTTATGACAAAATGAAACATTACATCTAAATCAATTCAACACCTTTTATCATAATTATTTCTCTTCATTTTATTCATCATCATGTCCAACATCATATTTTTTGTTGAATTCAAGGTCGATCTCATCATCTTCATCTACTTCTCTATATCCATTTTTTCTCAATATATTACATTTAACTCATCAACATTAATATCAACATAAGTATTCTTAGTGACATATAAATTTTGATTTTTTTAACTTAGTATAAAGAGTAATTTGATATGGATCAACTAACTCATCCATTTGAAAGACATTATCTCCCTTAATTACTTCATCGTTACCATATTCAACAACTTGGTATGACTTCTAAGTTTGATTTTCATAATAGATAACCAATCATCTATATAATGATCCTATAAAGAAGTGTATGTATAATACACTTGTTGGCATTGTTTAGAAAAATAAATAAAAACATCATTGTTGTTGCAAAGTCTACATCTTTTATTTATTCAACCAAATCATTGTGAGAATCTACTCTAATTCCTATGTTGATATCATATCAATAGAATTTGGATAAAAAAACTTTATTTGTGACTTATGATATCACAATTTAATAACCTCTTAAAACTTTCCATAATAATCAACTTTAAACTCATTGGAAATTAAAGCCTTTACAAAGCTCATTACTATAGGTCTTTCAAGTCTCATGATATTCTTCAATATGAAAAACATAGTTATTGATGAAATATCTATATATCACTAGACCTTTTTTTCAGTACCTAAAGATAGGGATTCCAATTTTTTAACATTGACTCCCATGTTGAACATCTAGTTAAAGTTAACAATCATTATCGGTCAAAGAAATAACATAACTAAATCTAAACTTAGGATTTATGAATTATTAAATACTTACATGTGTTTTAAATAACATGACAAACTATTTATCTTTTAATTTGAAAATTTAAGATTCACTAACATTTGGATTTTGAGATAAAAATAATTGATGACATTGCCTATAAGGCGCAAACCCTTAAAGATAATCTTGTCCAAATAACCTTTCTTTTGAATCTAGATATATCCAAGAATAATCATCCATTACTTATGAAACTTATATAGAATATTGATGACAATATTTATTAATAATGTAACTATCAATTCCAAATTTGACTTTTTATTAAAAATAAATTCACAATTCAATAACTAATTATGAATTCTATACAAATTTCATTTTCTGTCAAAATATGAACTAAACAATAAAATTACCAAAACAACAATTGGTACCCAACTAATTATCCATTATTTATTCAATTCAGACTTACTCATCCTAAATTAATACATTTTAATTATTATCAATTAAAAAAAAATCAATTTTCTCTAAATTTTCAACTTAACAATAAAATTGACAAAATATAATTGGTACTCGTTAAATTACCAATTATTTCTTCAATTATAATACACCTAAGATACAAAACCAAACTCAATTTCATGAAATGAAAAATAAAATCAATTTCTCTCAAATCCGGAATAAACCCTAACATACAAATTATATATTAATATAACAAAATTATCTAGAAAAAAGCTGTAAAACACTTAAATATATAAAAAGCAAAAAAATATTACACACAAATTTCAATAAATGAACTTAAAACATAAATGGGTTAAAAAAAAAATGTATGTGTTGACTAATTTTATGGTGTGAAACTTGACAAAAAATGGAACCAATAGATGGGGCTCATTCTTTTTTATACTTTTGCAATGAAGCTTCCAAATCAGCCCAATAAGGGATCTCTACAGTATAAAATCACCCGGTTTTTTTTTTCTTCTCACTTACGAGAATTCTAAAAATAGTTGACTTTTCAACTAAAGCATTATTATTTGACTTAATTTCTTATTATGTAAATCATTGATATAATTTTAAAATAGTTGACTTTTTTTGGAATATTGTATGTTTAAATTAAATACTCCAATCGATATATATTTATATATATTTATTTGTTGTAAAATTCATGTATAAATTTATTTGCAAACTTGCAAGTATCACTATTATTCTTTTTGACGATCACTAATTAACATATATTACTATATGATATATGCTATTAGGATTTATTTACAATCATGCAATCATCGCCAATACCATTTTAACAGCCACCCATAAGCAAATATTACTATATAATATAAAGGGTATACTACTATTCTATCCCTGCATTTTTAATGAAATAATTAGCTGATCCTTTTGTTTTAAAAAATCTAATATTAAGTCCATATGTTTTCATATTTGATTTTTTTTATCACAATTATATTATTCTTTTACCTAAACATCCTTCCCTTATAATCAAAGTTTTCAATTGTACCAGCTACAAAAAAAAAAAAATTAAAAGTGCATTTGATGGACTAACTTATGATTTTAACAAACAAAAGAATAAACTTGCAATAGCATAAAAAACACTAGAATAAATTATAAGTTATTATATATATATATATATATATATATATATATATAATTGAGAACTTTTTTTTATTTGCAAAGGTAGGGAGCATTGTTTTAAAAGCTAGACGGGACTTGTGGGTCAACCCAATTTGAGTTGAAGAAAAAAAACTTGATTGACCTGATTCAAAAATTGAGTTGACCCGGTAAAAAAAAGAAAAAGAGGAACGTGGAAATTTTTGACTCGTTAGAATTCGAAGGTGAAAATATTACTTGGTAAGGGGCTCGAAACCTAACTTAGCAAGCTTATATAAAAAGGAAGGCAATTGATGTTAAATTATGAATTTTGTGTTAGGGTTCATAGTATAAATTTTGGGGAAAATACAAATGTATTGTGAATTGAATAAATTAGATTAGAATAACTTGTAATTACTATTAAATTTGAAAGAAACAATGAAGAAAAACATGATGTTCTTAAAAGCATGTAGGGTAAGCCAAAAGAGGATCAATTTGTATATAGTTAGATTGTGTTTATTTAAGTGAAATTGTGATAGATTAATGTAGAATTTTATGAAGAAAATTATTTTAAAGGATTTTAGTTACGTTATACAGATTGATTGAAATGTTTACATTGTTGAAAATTAAAAATTAAAGAAGGTTATTGAACTTAAAGATGAATGTTATTATAAATGTGTTTGACTTCTCATGTAAAGGAAGAGTTAATGAAAAGAAATTTAAATAAATCATGGTACAAGAAGAAGTTATGGTGGCGGCCAAAAAAAGAATAAAGTGAAAATTTATGCAAATGTGATAATATTTGTGCGATATAATACATGTGTGGATATGATCATACAAATGAGAAGTTAATAGTGTTAATGAAATTGTTATTTAGTTTGTTAAAACTTTTTGTATGTCTAGACAATGTGTTCCATATGGGAAAGTTTGAAGAAAATTCACATACTCTTTTATTATGTATATTTCAGAAAAATGAGAGGAAAAATGAATCTATAATTCTTAAATTTAAAATGGTTAGAAGTTAATAAGTTCTATGTGTCTTGTGTAATTTGATTTGAAGAATATATCTAGGAATGAATAAATTCCTCATGCTTAATTGTAAGCAAATAAAATTTAATGAGAATTAAAGTGGAAATGAAGGTTAAATTATTAGGAATAAACCTAGAATACTATTATGTAAAATAAACATGAAATGAAAAATAATGTGATAAACCTGTTAATACAAGAGAGGACATGCGAGCTGTGCAGTAGTATGGAGGTATTACTTGAGCTTCGACAGGAGGTAGGTGTCTTGCTCCCTATCATTTTCCTATACTTAATTTATTATATTAGTTTTTGTAAATGTAATGATATATTGTGTTTGAAATCATGGTTTAAGATTGAAGGAATTAGTTTCTCGGTAATAGGATTAATGCCCAGTAAAGGACGGAGAAATTTGTTTCCCGGCAATGGGATTAATACCCAAACATGGGCGTAGGAATGAGGTACCTGATGAAGGATATTACCTAGAAAATTAGGCTTTGGAATTTGGTAACTGACAAAAAGGGTTATTATCGGAAATGAGTTGGTCATATCATATCATGTGCTTTGGATCTGACATATTTGTCAAATCCACATTACCCTATTCTCTCGGGTGTGCCAAAGAAACATGGTCATTCCATCGGGCGTTCCAAGAGAGGATGCACATTTCTATGTTCATGCCTAGGGCTTGGCAGCTAGTGTGCCTAGGACTTGGTATACTGTCAAGTATAAAAGCGTATAGGTTTGGCTGACGCCAAATCTAGCATGTCGAGGCTTGGCACACTGCTAAGCACAATTGCATTTGGATCTGGCTAGTGCCAGACCCAGCATACTCGGGGCTTGATACACTGTTAAGCCCCCACTCAAGGCATGCTTCTTCCATTGGGTGTGCCCAAAGGAGAAGGGTCATAAGGATTTTTTAGATTTGTTAAAAAGAGATTTATCACAAATCATGCTTTCATTTCGACTTGTATAGTTCATGCCTTCTTTAATGGTCTATCTTATATTTTAAAAAACAAACCACTATGTCTTTTCAATTAGGCATTGCGCTATTTTTTGTTTTCTTTTCTTTATGTAACCAAAATGAAATTGCATTTCCTTATTTTTTGTGCTTATCTATTGATTTTGAGTAATAGATATATGGCCCTTTGCTGGAACAATATTGAGATGGAAACAATTACTTATTTTCTTTCTTTTTTGGTGGGGAACCCCATATTACGACCTCATTTAAAATTAATGCACTATACAATTCTATGATAGGCTTTCTATATTGATGTCTACTTTACAAATGCCTTTATTTGAAAAGTGTCATAATCCTTTATTTATTTCTCTTTCAACAAATTTAGACCTCATTTAAAATTAATGCATTATACAATTCTATGATAGGCTTTCTATATTGATGTCTACTTTACAAATGCCTTTATTTGAAAAGTGTCATAATCCTTTATTTATTTCTCTTTCAACAAATTTAGATATGAACAACAAAAAAAGAAGAAGGAGAGGACAATAAAAGAAAAGTGCTAGTGAAAGCCTCTTCTATTTTAAAGTTTGATGCTTTACTACATGATTGAATTCTTTGTTATGAGAATGTGTACTGACCAAGTGTACTCTTAAATGTTTTCCTCGGTGTTTTTTAATTTTCTAGTAGTGAAAAAATAAGGATCAAAATTGATATAATACAAACTATCATGGTGTGAAACTCGAGGTGAGGAGAGATAAAAAAAAGGAGAAGAAAAATTGCCCGTCAAAGCCACATCGTTGGTCTTCTGTCTATACGAGCTCCACCGCTTGGAAGAGCTCGATGCGCCGTTGTAGAAGTCTATTTTTGGCTATCGGGAGACGCTGCATGCATTACTCGAAGAGCACAGGTATATCCCACTTGCTAGCGCGTCATTATACACGCCAACCACTTTTGGTTTTTAAATAATATTTTATATTTATTAAAATATCAAATTGTCTTTTAGTTAACTTGATTATAACCAACAATCTAGGATAAAAAGATAAAAAAGCATCTGGACGCTCGTTCAATTTTTTTTAGCTTATAGTGGTAATTTAGTCATTTTATTGTGTTTTAAGATGTGAAAATTAAAAAAAAAAAAACTCTAGATGCCAATTTATTTATTTATTTCTTTTAAAGATAATTTAGTTATTGCACTACGTTAAAAGAAACTAAAAGACTAGTTTGTCCTTGATTATTCTGACAATGATCAATAGACTTTTTGAGAATATCATGATATTTTTCCTTTGATGAATTTTTCTTACAAGGGAAAAATAATGATTATATTGTTTCAATGCAAAGAATTTTAGTTTTTTTTTTCTTTTGTTTTTGATTACTAAATCTTCTGTTGAAAGTTTCTTGACACCAATTTAAAGACAATTTTTTTTGTTTATTGGGACAACAACCTAGTCAAGAACAATATAGAAGACCTGCAATCTTCAAACCAACAGTTGCTAGCTGTTGTTGAGAGCTCACCAATTGAATGATGGATCCCCCACCAGCAAAAATGCAGGTGGCTGCAGATCATAGGCTTGGTTTTAACTGCCAGTTTTTTTAACATTGCTGGACAATGAATTTGAATGAATTGGACAAAACCAAGAAGAGATTTTGTATCTTGAATTGAAGTGAAGGATAGATCTTAGAAAAAGATGGTGCTTTGCATCATCATAAATCCGATTGTAGGTAAGAGATAGTGTCATCTGGGCCAGAAAAGCTGATGATTAATTGTTACATTGTGAGAGAGTTGGGGAAGCCCTCCAATGGCCCTATTACTCTATGAATAGACGCCTAGATTCCTTGACATAAAATTGTTTTTGATATGTGCTACTTGATTTTTTTAGTTAAAGGGTTTACCTATCATCACAAGGACCTTGCAAAGCAGATGTTAGATGCCATTTGTCTTCTCTTTCAATATCATTAGTTCTCTCAAGGATAGAAAAGTTACTCTGCATCGTTTGGAAAGAATAAAGTAGACAGCTCCTAATGCATCATGAGACTTTTAATCTAAGATTTGCCAAAAACAAAAAAGAGAGAATGGATCATTGTTTTAAAGTAATTGGACACCTACGAGGACATGGAAATGCTGTCCCTGTTCTTTCCATATAATTTCATAAGAACCACCCAACCGAATAACTGAAAGTATTGTTCTGAAGCCTTCCAAGTAATATATTACACGTACTATATTATAAATTGAGTAAAAAATAAAAATATCATCCCGAATTCAATGAGCTAAAAAAATGTATTTGCATGCTTTGTAGTCGTGGGGATATCTCAGCTTCTTCTCTCAATTTATACGATACAAGGGAAACCAATCATTAGCTTCGAACTGTAATTAGCTGGGTTTTTGATTGTTGAAAACACCTGTAAATCGATCAGAGGGTATGGTGATGGCAAATTATGCTTGTGGCAAGTAAGGACTAGAGATTTGATTAAACCAATTAAGTGTAAGGATTAAAGGTGTTGATAATGATGATTAGAGGCCAAAATAAAAGAGGGTCAAGGTAAGTAATGAACATGTTGGACGAGGCGGTGGCCAGTGGGTGGGAGTGGACTGTGGAGGGGTAATGGAGGATGGGGGATTCTTTCTTGTTTGTTTATGAATCAGACAAATGACTGGGTGACAGATTGGGATGTGATATGCACAATCATCAAAGAGTGATTGAACAAGTGGCAAAGAGAGACAGCAAGTGGGCCATTCCCTCTTTTCTTTTCTTTTTTCCGGGAGAGCCTGGAAAATCTTAAACTCTCTGTGATATATGAACAGCATCCCTCTCCATTGATTTGACCATACAGTCCGCAGAGTTTTGGAGGTGGAATCTTTCTTTCTTACAATTTGTTTCTGATATTAGTATATTAAATGATATAAGAATATCAAGAAAATATCAACCCGAAGACAACAAATGGTATCTACGACCCTGGTTCGCTTGAATTTGTTGGCAGGCATACGCTGCAGCAGTAGAACATTGCGATGGATTGCTAGACAATTATTGAAAAGCTTGTGGACCAACCGGAATGACTCTCTCAGGTTAGTGAAAAGCACCTCCTCCCTTGTGTGACATTGAATATGAACTGGTACTACATTCAAGGAGCCTAGCTTTTAAAAGATGTGATGTGAGTTCCAAAAATCGACTCAAAACCAGGCACGATCGGGTCCGTAAAATGGTGGGTTTAATCTCAGTTGAGAAGATATTATATATAAAGAAATTATTGAGAGGCTCGTGGACAGAAGTATTTGTGTTAATAAGGACAGTCGATTTCTGTCTGTAGCATGCAGAGTAAGGATTTGGTGTCTGAAGAGAAATCTAATGGTACCACCAGGTAGCAAACAAGTGGTGGGTCAAGCAGTAGGCTACTGTTGTTGTCTACTGAGCGGTGAGTAGTTAAGTTAAACGCATAAACTCACGTATGCATGGGAGGGGACCTATCGTGTCTTCATGGGTCCCTCCCATCCCCTGGCTACGAGGGAGCTTCAGCACTAAAGACGAAAGCGATCAGGAGACGATACGCATCTCCACCCATGTCTCGTTGTTAAGGACATTTTGGCAACCAGTCTGATTGACTGACTCCCTGTTGGCCCATCGTGGCTGCAATTTGATACAGTAGATGTACTGTATGGCATGGCATGGGACCCCAGGCTCGGTTCATATCCAGATTTTCATGTGAATCACATACTCTTACAGCCAGCTCATTGATTGTCCCTAGCTGTGTGATGGTGGTGTAAATTCTATGTCCAAGTTGTGTTTGGAGTTAACAAGGGGTTGGGCAGAGAGACAAGCTGTAGGGCAACTGATGAAGAGACTCCGAGCTGGAAAGAGCCGGGTTTATCGGATCCTGTCGACCGAGGAAGCAAAAAGATACACTTAACAAAGAGGTGGGATCCAAAGCTTTCTTTTGTTTTTTGCCTCGAACTTCGAAAAAATTCAATCAATGCCAAACAAACACCATCTTAATTGGTTTGCTTTGAAGATCAAATAGAACTTAAAATAGAGAAAGAAACCACACTCGCGCAATCACAAACAAAGAGAAAGCATTAGAAAATGGAAAGAAGGTTCTTTAATTCAGGCAATACATCTAAAAATGTCCCCATCTATCTCTTTCATCCCTCCCTAATCCCATTCCTTTTCCTTTTCCTTTTCCTTTTGCTCTCTGGTGGTACTCAAATCTATAGAGAGAGAGAGAGAGAGAGAGAGAGAGAGAGATGTTTTAGACGCAAGGAAATTGAAAGAAAGAAAGAAAGAAAGATATCAGAAAATTAAGTGTCTTAGAAAAAAAGATCAAAATTAAACCACTAAGTGTCTAAACCCCAACACAATGATAATGTTGAAGAAGCCTACTGGCTTCTCTAAGACCACTAAAATAAGCTCCGTGAGTAGTAGAATAATGGGTTCTGTGTGTTGCCTCCCCTGCAAACAGAATTTGAAGTGGAGCAGATCCTAAAGTATCAGTATTTGGCAATGGCTCTGCCAATGTGTCTAGGTCATCGCCACTTGATCCAACTGCAACATAACTGTAAGATCCCAAGAAGAGAGGATCGTTACCCCATTTACTCTTCAATACCTTGGCGAATCTAACTCTATTCCCATCCACAGATTTCTCTTTCCCATTGCATACTCCATGAGAATTAGAATTCAATTGTTTGTGGGGCTGTGACAAAAAGCTAGATAGTGTTGTTGACACCCCATCAATAATCTCTTCATCACTAAGAGTTTCGAGCTCAAGAGCTTCTTTCCCTGCAAACCAAGATAGCAACACACCAGAATTTTTATAAATTGGACTCAGAGAAGCTGTCCTTCTCATCCACCATGGTATCTTTTTATGCCTCCATTCGGAGTCTGGTCGATGAAAAGCCATTTGCAGGAATGGGAACTTGCTGTAATCACCATCTCTGCCATCGTGCCTTGAACTCAGTTGCAAAAACAACTTATTCACAACACCATATCCTAGCCTGGATATGGCCTCTGTCTTGAAAGTTGGAAGAGGGGGGTTGAACATACCTGAATCTGGACCAATTCCAGCTTTAAGTACCCCGAGTGAAACTGTAACTATAACATGATCAGCTGACATTATTGATCCATCGCAGAAATGTATCTTCACAGGCCTACCAGCACAACCATGTCCGCTTGATTGGTGAGCTTCAGGCTGCCATTCAATTCTTGCGACCTTGCGGCCTAATTGGATTAGGCCATGAGGTAAAACTGAAGCTAGCGATTCAATGACACTCAAGTAGCCCTTAGCAATGGTGATTTCTTCACCTGGAAACATGCGATACTCACTTTCTGCATCAAAATCTAGAGTCAAGAGATCACCCGCGGAAGTATAGGTCCTTTGAATGTTTTCATGCATCGCAAATATGGCTTCTTCAATCAACTTTCTGCTCCAATTACCACACCCTTCGATCTGTTCTTGCTCTTTCACAGAATCCCAGTAAACATTAAGGGCTTGTCTGAGAAAAGAACCAACACTGAGCTTTCCAGGACCACCGCCATTGCTTGGATAAATCTTATCTGCAAGCTTGCAGAAATCAACCTCTTCACTGCTTTCCTCACGTCCAATCAGTTTCCCCTGGGCATAATCCATCAGGTTCTTAAAGACTGTGGATATTGACTCCACAAGAGATGGACTAAGCTCGAAACCGCCTTCAGCGACGGTCTTTGGCTCGTCCATGAATCCATCCATGCACTCCCACGGCTGCTCAGACTCAAGTGAATGGATTTCCTGAGCAATTTTGTGAACTGGGCTGCCTCCAATGCCATGGATCCATGTTGCACCCATCTCTATCCTGTCACCACCAAATTCTGAAGTGTTAATTCTGCCACCAATCCTTGAACCACCTTCCACAACGCAGAGCTCAAACATATCGTTAGAGCTACTGGAAGTGTAGAGCTTGTTTGCAGCTGTGAGACCAGCCATTCCCGCTCCAATAATAACAATTCTTGGCTTCTTGGCCACCATTTTCGCTAGCTTTCAAGATTCACTAGCACAATAAGAAGATATTTGTGTGGGTGTGGGTGTGTGTGTATTTTTCTTTAGAAAAGGAATGAAGACAAACTGTGAGGTGAGATTGAATTACTGATGTGAAGAATTTATAAGGAGGTGCG
Source organism: Populus x sibirica (assembly GCA_019202695.1). Classification (NCBI taxonomy): domain Eukaryota; kingdom Viridiplantae; phylum Streptophyta; class Magnoliopsida; order Malpighiales; family Salicaceae; genus Populus; species Populus x sibirica. Next base: position 3,680,824 of record JAGMVL010001159.1, read on the forward strand.
TGTGTGATCAGTAATGTTTTGGCTTCTTGGGAGAATACTCTTACTTTACACTATCATTACTATTACAATTATTATAATAAAAATAATAATTATTTTCTCTGCAATAAAGACAGGGCTCTACTTTTTCTTGAACTCTATCGTAATAATTGTATACTACTTACTAGCCTTATCATCTTATACCCCCAAAGACCATTCTCTATTTGAATCATCTCTCTAGTCCTTCTCAATCCCACTTCCATTTATGAATATTCATCAGTACAGTAGAAAGCTTTGTCTAAAGACTCTAAAACTGTTTTTTTTTTTTTTTGCTTAGGAGAAACACTGGCCGTGTTATACCATTGAGGCATAGATAGGTTATGGTAACGCCAAGAACGATAAAAGGTTGATAATGCCTTTCACCAACCTCGCATGTAAATTGGGTTGAGGACGGCCCACCAACTGAACAAGTCATTGGTCTTGATCAGTCGATGGGCAGTCATTCATTTGATGGGTCAAAACCAGGAGATCAACACAAATCCACAAGTTGACCATCAACAAAAGGAAAGCCAATTTTCATCTAAATTAAACTCTTGAACCCATCATATCAATAGGTTCATTTCTTTTTTTGATATTAGGTTAAAAAAAAGATAAAAAAATATTTATTGTTATAAAAATATCTAATTAGGATCGGAATGGATGATTCTTGTTAAAATCCTGTTCCCTTTTAAGATAGGAGTTCCTTTTAAAAAAAAAGTGAAGCCAGCTTTTACTGATCACTTTTAAATTTGACTATTTTTTTACGTTAATTGCAATCAACTTTATTTTCTAAAGAGTTAAAGTAAATTTATCTATGGAATCGCTTCATGGTTCAAGTGTTTGAGTTATGAGTTAGGGTTTTTTTTTTCTCTTTAATTAAAAGCTTTAAATTGAAAGATCAAAGAATAGTCTTAATTTGATAACTTATGGAATCTAGTATTGAAAAGGTGAAGCAATCCAATTTTACTATTTGTTTTATTATAAATATTAGTTGTGTGATCTAGTAATGATTAGAACCAGAAAAACAACATGTTTCACATTTTACTTTAAATGCTTGACTCGTGATATTTTTTTTTATGTGATATTAGAAATTTAATAATTAGCAGTTACGAGTTCAAATCTTTTATTTTTTATCGTTTTCACTGAAGTTGAAAATTAAAGAAGAGATAATGAAATAATTTTAATTTGATAACTTATGGAATTTAGTATTGGAAAGGTAAAATAACCCAATTTTTCTATGACGAATAGTGGCATGTTTTATATGCCTTGTAGCTCCTCTATAGTCAACAATAGTCAACCAGACATGCAAGAATGATTTGAGATAAAGGCAAGCATTGATCTTCATGGCGAGGTAAGCACCATGATTGCCGTTGCGATGAACTTTATTTCTTCTCTGTTTGTAATTAAAAATCTCACTGATACAGTTCTGTGAATTTTTTACCATATCCGAAGTTCGAACTTTCAACAAAATCTTCATTAAAGGCAGAGCGGATATGTGAGGTATCATAGCCAAAATTAAAAAAAATGCAAAAGGTGCATCTTAATTATTCTATAAGATATTTTGGAATCAATCAATTCACTGCAGATTGTGCAACATCCACAAGTTTAATAAAATCTATTTATCATTAAATAGTGCTGACAAAAACTATTTTGAATATATCTTTATGTTTACGTCTACGCCTAGTAGAATATCCTTGCACAACTTTCATGTTAATAGACAATAAATTCACTATTTTCTGCGTCAAATCAAGCTTTTGTTTTTTTTGTTTTTTATTAATTTTAAGGTCCTGACCCTTTAAATCCAACTTCAGCTTATATTATACAATATACTAAAAAAGCTCAGTGTTCCTCCTATTATTTATCTAAACACAAATTATTATAAATTGAAGCAGTGTAATGACAAAATTGTTTTCGCTACAAAAACTTGTTAAGCATGCAGTGAGAGGCGGGGTTGTCTTTTTTATGGGATGTATTTGACATTAAAAGAATGATTGAAAACAAAATGATTAGTTCGAATTTTACTTGGGGCATGGTAAACTTGCAGGCCCAGGCACTAGGCATGGTATGACTGCCATGCCTTAGGCGCTAGGGCCAGACCCGCTCGCCTCTATAGACAAGTATTTGGGTCTAAAGACTCGCTCACTCATGCCTGACCCAAATCTCTTGAAGGGTAAAATTAAAATAATAATAATAATAACAATAATTACTACTACTACTACTACTACTACTACTACTACAATAATAATAATAATAATAGCTTTGCGAGACAAACCCAACGCTTTTGGATCTTAGTTTTTTTTAAACAACATGGTCATGATGTTCACCTGTTAATTAATGATTTTAAATCATGCTTATTTAAAATAAGTATGAAAATGCATAATATGTAAGACAACATTAAAATCAACATGATAATTAGCTAAAATAATATTACAAAAGTAATAAAAATAAAAATAACCCTTAACTAAAAAAATAATACAACATAATAATACATCTGAGCCTGTCTATGTCTTCTGCAACGTTGAGTGAATAGGTCGACTTCATTAATAGCACGACTTCCATTTGTCTGTATGGTCTCATCCTCTAAGACAATATCATCTAAGCTCAATGTCTCTCATAGCAAGTCAAATATAGTTTGGCATGTCTCAAAACCAAAGAGATGCATAATAATGACCAAGTTCATCATCATCATCAAGATCACAAAGATCAGCCGCAACATGTCGACCACCATGTAACAATTGTCCAATGTAATATTAAACAAATATAAATTATTAATCGATAAATAAATTAAGGGCTTTGTTCAAGCCTATAAAAAATAACAAACACTTACAACATTCTAAACTCGACGTTCATGTGGCTCATACTCCATCTCCTCACGTGGAGGAACCTGTTCTGACTTTGGTGTAATGATTCGGTGTGTTATACTCAGGTACCAACTCATGTATTCATACTCGAAAATTACAGGATGCATCTTTTTAAAAATAAAATTTCTTCATGCATCCCACATCAATATATACTGGAGATGGTGGATCATCAAATTATAATCAGTGTGCCTACCCAAACGACTAATGGAATACAACTGATCACTCAAATCTATAACAAGCTATGCATCTTAATAAGCTCAAAAAATATGAGGGGGATAACCGATGTCGATAAGTCCATGGTCAATATGTATATAACTAGAGCAACTAGCATATTATCTACCGAATAAGGATTCCACACAACTTATTGAAACATCAACAATGTAATTATTTTTCCTCATTTACCAACATCAACCGATGCAATTATTTCTCATCATTTACCAACATCAACCTATGAAATTATTTCCTAACATTTATCAATATCAAAAAATTTCAACATCAACGCAAGCAATTATTTCTCATCATTTACCATTTTCAACATAAACAATTATTTCCCAACATTTATCAATATAAAAAAATTTCAACATCAACACAAGCAATTATTTCTCGTCATTTACCATCATCAACATAAACAATTATTTCTCATCATTTACCAACATCAACCTATGCAATTATTTCCCAATATTTATCAATATAAAAAAATCCAACATCAATTTTAACATCAACATTGCAATTTATTATAACATATTTGATTTGATCGCTGTCTATCTAACTTGCTGTGATAAAATAACAAAACATGGGTTGGTTTATTTTCAAAATATTTACTCCTACACCATCTGCTAGTAAATAAGCAATGAAACTTATTAAATAATGTTTCCATGAAAAATACTCTTAATCTAAATAACATAAAATGTATTATCAATAACATTATTACTTGTATCCTAATGGAAGTTGTAGCTCAACCTCTAAAACCTGAATAGACATAACACGTCTAGACTCAATTCATGGTCGCTCCAAGTGTAAATGCTCCCATGGCCATAGCTTTATGAACAAAAAGCATACAATAACTAGTAACCAACTATAACATAAAAAGCATCATTCAAAATTAAAAAACTTATTACATTTATTTTACATATAAAATCAATAAACATCCTCTAACTTGCTTTGCTTTTTCCAAGCTAGCATGATATAAAATGCCTATACAAACATGCAAGGATACATGAACCCCAACTATATAGTGGAATGGATTCAAGATCCTCTAGCAGTGGTAGGTAGAACAATGGCACAAGCATCCCACTGAGATTCATGAAAAATATATTATCAAATATATAAAGTATGTACACTCTAGCATACTTCGTAAGATCTCATCATCATAATCATCAGGTAATGCAGAAATTCTTTCCAAAGCCATCTTATACTCTCCTAGAACATTTCTGGAAAGGGCACTTGTCTAAATGCATGCTCGCATAAAGTGATCTTATTTTGGATAACCATGATAGTAAGTGCTCACCCATCTATAGGTAAACTAAGCAGAATAGCGATGTCTTATAATGTAGGCGTTATCTCCCCTAAACGAAGGTGGAATGTGTAAGGCTCCCGTCTCCATCTCTCGACAAGTGTCATGAACAAGTCATTATCCATCTTTATATGCTGAAGACATGTAATGTAATAAAAACCCGCATGTATGACGTATGAGATCACAAGATCTGGAAGCCATATGAACTTATATAATACGTAGTATATCTTACCCAAATTCTACATAATAAAAGAAAAGGTTTGTATGTATTGCTACATGTGTGTTTATTTTGATGCAATAATTTTTCCAACTATCAAATCACCACTACCAGATGATTTTCTACGATAAACAAACCAATCATTATAAACCATGTTATCAACTCTGATATCATGACCAAATTATGAAATAGGAGGGCTCATTACCTTATCATCATTATCATACGATATTTCAACTAAACATATGATACCCTCATGTTTATTATAACTAGGTTTGGAGGAGTCATACCTACGCTGATCACAATAAACAATTTTAATTCTATTTTCATCACAAATTCTCATAACCCTATCTTTCAATGTCCTAGATGTCCAGTACTAGCTAAATGTGATAATTGTCCAAGTGGCAGAGTAGATATGGGTATAGATACATCAGTATCTTCATACCCACATTATATGAGCTTTTAAGTTTAGTTTGACTACTCACATACAACTTCATCATGTTCGTTTCACTTTGGACGAACAATTCCATCATATTTTTAAAATCCACATCACATGCATTCGATATCAAAAAATATTGATGTTCCCCAACATGAGACCTTCAAGTGATATCTATTTCAACATCATTATAATTCAAACCAAGTCTTCCGCATATAACTTTTTTGGTATCTTTAAATGACATGCCTCTATAGCATTCAAGAACATAGTACATCCATCAATATAAGCGACATTATTAATTGTATTAGAAATAATAGTACTACCATAATGATACAACATAAAAAAAAATTAAAGAATATTATGTAAAATAAGAATACTTATTTCATCAAAATCAAATTATCTCACAATCCAATGCAAACCCTAATTGCTATTACTTTGACCTTAATAATATCAATGAAAACATATCTAATTAAATCAATTAAAGACTAAATGATCTCAATTGAACAAAATCCCAAGTTTCGACAACTTTTTAACAAAATTCAATGCAAAACTAAAATGCATAATCTAAACTCGTAATGTAGAATAGCAATAATATTTTAAAAAACATGATTACGAATACCAGTGCTGTTAAACTATATTATTTTTCAAAAAAATTTCAAATCGAGTCATTCCTCGGTAACTTTCTTACGACTCTAATTTTTTTTTCAAAAAAATTCAATTTCGCGAGAGAAACAAAACAAGAGACAAAACCCCGTCACTGGTGTAATCTCAAACTACTATTATATCGTACTCCTCAACATGTGTGCAAGTTTGTTATACTTATATATTCGTACCACTACGCAAATTATGACCCCTACTAATACAGTAGGAAGATTGACTCAGTGGTTGGTCAAATTGACAGTTATGGTCAACTGCTGCATTATTATCATGCAAAGATTTTGCAATCACTCAACCCTTCATTAATACACATTAATTATACAACCAGGTTGATGCATCATTATCAAAGTATAATCAAGCCAAGTCAAATCCACAGGCTAATTCCCGAATCCCGAATCCCAAATATTACTCCACATCGTCTCTCGTGACCATATTTTCTTGAGCCATGCAGCGTAAACAATAAAGGGGTCTCCCTGGGATCAAGAGCCCCTTCAAAAACTGCTCCGGGCAATGCCAATTGCCAAGAGACAAAATAGTGGATACAACCATAGTTGTCTCTAGTGCGACATTAGTGGAACAACCCTCTCTACTGAACATTTGAACTGCTGTTTTGGTAGTTCGTTATACTAGGAAAAACTGTTCTGGTTCAGTGGCCACCATTCATGCAGCAACTCGAAATGGCAATCGATCCAATATATGAAGTTACTCACGGGCCTAGCAATTCAAAATTTTCAATTTAAGATGGTTTCTGAACATATTAACTGCTCTCGCGTTCCTGAAAACTCTGAATACTTAACTCTGTGTATTTGAATCAGAATTGAAAATTCAAGGAGCTTTCATATCGCTTTCATTAGATGTTTTGGGGTTTTTCCGAAAATGGGAATGTTACAGTAAACTTGTTAAATTAATTACTTTATTATTTGATTCTAAATAATAATCACCCCTGATAGAGGTTTTGTTTTATAGAAAAATTTTAGAGGATTTGTTGGTTATGTTATCTCCTCCACCTGTATGAGAGGTTTGGAAATCTGAAGTAGAATTAAATGGAGAAAATCATCAATAAATAAAAGATTTGTTGATAATTGCCAGAGAATTCTGGTTATGCTAGCACAAGGAGATGACATCCTAAGTTACCCGGCCAAAGTAGATTACCTTCAAATCTTTCTAGGGTACATCTTGTCTTAGGGGTCTAAGGAATTAATGGGTCAAGACATATGGGAGATCCTCGAACATATTTAAGAAAGCCTTTGTAAACCCCACGTTTAATGGTGTAAAACGTTGACCAAAAATAAAATATAAATAGTTATACAAAAAATATCTACAGTCAAAGATTTAATGAAAGTTAGACATGATCGGTATAAAAATAAAGAGTAAATTTGTAATTTAGGAAAAATTAAGCATGAGAGGTATAAAACAAAAAAGGTAAAGTTATAATTAGGGAAGCGAAAATAAATTCCTTTCCTTGTTCTATATAGGTCGATGCTATTTAGGAATGAAGAGAGCTTACAATTAATTCATTTTTCTCTCCAAATTCATGCATGATTGGTAGTAAAAAGGTTATAATTCTATAAGAAACAACATAATCTTTTGATATTAGAGAGAAATTGAGAGTTATAGTGGTTTTTGGTGGAGAAATCTTTGGTTTGGGTGAGAAAAGTTTTAAAGGAAATGAAGAAATAGGTTTGTTCTTGAATTTCATTGTAAATACCCATTAAATTGAGTTAATTGGATGTGGTAAAAGGCTTTGTTATTCTTTGATTTCATCTTAATTTGTTTCTTGAATTAGTGAAAGAAAATAAAAACCCTATAATGATAGTTTTTTTCTTGGTACTACCTAAAATGACAGTTCGTAGCAAGAAAAAAGGGTATGTTAGGATTAGTTGGGAATTGAAAGTAAAATTGTTAATTAATTAGGACATGATTTTTTGTTGTTATTAATTTAAGAATATAAATTTATGATGGAATTGTTAATTTGGGCATGGTTTTGTGTTATTGTTTTGAGAATATAAATTGATGATGAAATTGTTAATTTGGGCATAGTTTTGTATTGTTGATTTGGAAATTTTAATTGATGATGAATTTGTATATATAATCTTGATTATAATGATTGTAGATTGAATTGAGATGTGTTGTAGTGTTTATAGACACACACACTGTATGTAGAATTTCTATGTAATTAAAGGTTTGAATTAGATGCCACCATGTTTTTGATGAAAAGTGTGAATTTGAATATGAAAATAATTGATGAAATGCTTGAACATTGAATTGTATTATGTAAATGGGAGACAAAAGGTTATGACATTGAAATGGATTACAAAAATTAATGATAAAAAAACTTAAAAATTAAATGGGATTATGGAAATGAATGAATTAATAAACAAAATTGGCTTATCCATGAACTTTATTACAAAAATGGATAAATAACGTGTATGAGTAGTTGTGAAAACGGTAAAAAACAAATTCTGGAAGAGGAAACCTTGGTTTTAGGTGAACAATTATAGACTTGTTATGTAATCTAAATGTGCATGTATGCATTGTAGATAATTGAGCTGAAAGTAAGTAAATATGTTGTATGTTTTCTCTTTCTCCTTGGTCAAATGTTGCTGGAATAATAGTCATGAATTGAGTATTTATAGGCTAGTATGACAGCCCAGATTCATGAAAATATAGGTTGTTATGACAACTTGAAAGTGGAGAAATTAAGGGTTGTTATAGCAATATAAAAGTGTTTGAGTTTAAGTTAATTTAGGCAGCGTTTATGTGCAAATTGAGGGATAACAACACAACAAGGCGAGTTAAAGGCTATCATGGTAGTGTTTATATTTGTGAATTTAGATTATTATGGCTACCAAGAATGCATATGATTGTGGGCTGTTATGATAAGCCTAAAAGTGAAAAAGTGGGCTATTACGGCAACTCGAACATGTTAAAGTGCAGGTTGTTACAATAACCCGAATATAAAAAATATAGGCTATTATGACAACCTAGATGTGTGAGAATATAGGTTGTTACAACAGCATAGATGTGTGTGTATAGGCAACTATGACAACCATAAATACATGTATTTATAGACTGTTATGATAGTTATGAGTTTAGGCTGTTATGGCTGAAAGAATGCTTGCATGTGTTTTGGTTGCTAAGCTAAATGTTGTGTATGTATATTGATGTTTACCAAAGATTTTAAGGAAAGAAATAGCCAAATATGCGTATGTTATTGTTAAAGAATGAATTGATTTTGGGTATGTTTGTAATGGCTAAAATGAGCTAAGATTGTGCAAATGTTTATGGTAACTTATGTACTTATATGTTTAGGATAAATTGGTTGTTAAATGAATGAGTGTGTGTATTTGTGTAAGGTCAAATGGGATGTTGATTTGTTATTGTTTTGAATTTGTAGTGGAAATGTTTAGTGTGGGACCCATTTTTTCATAAGCATGCACAATAAGAGCTCCAGGTTATAGTTGCCCCTTACTTCATTTTTTTTTTTAAAGTTATTCTTGTAAATGTTAGAATGTGATCTGTCTATATACACATATATACTTGTATACAAGTGTTCATCATCAAGAAAACAATATTATATGAATTATGCCTACGACTTAGAAAAATGACATGAAAAGGAATATGCCTTCATGGTGGGGACTCTGATTTGTAAACTAGTCAACCATAATGGCAATGACTATTATTTGTAAGCTAGTTAGCCATAATGTCGGGGACCGTGATTTGAAAACCAGTCATCCAAAAAGTAGGGAATATGATTTGAAATCTAATCAACCACAATGGCAGTGACTATGATTTGTAAGATAATCGACTGCAATGGCAGTGACTATGATTTGAAAACCAATCGGTAGCAAAGACAAGGATCATGATTTGTAAACTAATTACCTGTAAACACAGGGACTATGATTCCTAAACTAGTCACCATTAGGGACTATGATTAGTCGATCATAATAATAGGAACTATGATTTGTAAACTAGTCGATCATAATGATAGGAACTATGATTTGAAAACTGCTTGACCATAAAAGCAGGGGCTATGAAGTGGTAGTAGCCGAACATGATGATGTGGGCTTAGAAGTTAAGACAAATTGATTGAAGTGGTAAAAAGCTAAAGAATGATTTAAAACTCGAGTTGGGATAACTTAGAGAAGGTCAATGAGTCAATGTTATTGGAATGTGAACTTATATGTAAATTTGCAGATATATTAAGTGATGCAACTATATTATTTGATAGTTTTACCCATATTTATTTAATATTTTGTCCATGTGCTTTTATATAAAATGCCTTAATAGTTTTTGTTTTTATGTTTTTAAGGCACTTTTAGATGTAAGATTCAAAAAGAAGTAAATTGGAGATAAAATTCAGACCATGTTCCAACCTGTATCGAATATTGATAGATTTGACATCTGATCAATGTTTTATGCAGGACTTGAGTTGTAGAGGTTGAAATGAAGTGATTATAGTGGAATTAGAAAGCTAACATTCATAGCTTTCTATACATATATGGCAAGAAAAATAAAAAAATAAAAGGCATGAAAATCGCAACCTTCAAAGATAAGTCTCACATTCTGCCAGTTTTGACCTTTGGCCATTCAGACTTGAATATCTTGAGTTAAAGAAGTTTATCTAGTGCATACTTAATTTTTTTGGATTTCAAACTCAAAGACTTATCAACGTACCAAATGTCAGCAGAAAAGGAGCTCATATGAGAGAGATATGATTTTTGTAAGACAACCTATAAATTCTGCCAATAGACAAGTTTTGTGAAGAAACAAGTCCTACTTACTTTCAAAGCATCCAAACCAACACGACAATTATTTCTTCGTATGGAAAATGTCTTTATTTGGGTAATTTAAATTCTCTAAGTCCAAATTCAAAGCTTGAAGATTTTATGCAAGACTATTTTTTCTTCTTTTTAGGAAAATAATTATTGTACGACTTAAATGTAAATTGTCTACTTTGAAAAAAACTATTTTTATTTTTTGAATGATACAAACAAATTAGAGGGATGTGGGGATTAGGGTTTCCTATTAAATAAATAAAAAAAGAGAAATAAATAGAAGGAGGCGTCTAGAAAGAAGAAGAAAATGTTTTTCTATACTCGAAATTATGTTCTCATCTTTTCTCTTCCTTAGTTTTTTGATAGACATGCAAGGCTAGGTTATTTTTCTTGGTTAAAATGATACAAAAACCTTTGAATTTCAAAAAATATGAGATCTATTCTATCTTTTCTTTTCAATTTATATGATGAGTATGAATGTTTTCCTATGCTTATTTTCTATGATTGTTTAGTTTGATTGTTAGAGCATACTCTAATTTATTATTCTAAACCAATATACTGTTAAGTTTGCTATTAAAATCAGAGTTGTAATATTTGAACTTGTGAAGCAACTAATTTTAATAATTATGGCAAATCTATGTTGTTAATCTTAAGAAAAACATCCAACTAAGTCGAACATAGATTGTGAACAGTTATGTTGTCTTGATTTATCAACCTATTTAGTTCTTAAGGTTGTCACTGAATTAAATTACTAGTGCGGACACTTGTAATTGTTTAATGATTAGGGTTAGTTACACCATGGATCGGTTAACTAACTAATGTTAAGGAAAGATAGATATTCATAATATAAATTGATGTATCGTTTCAATAATCAGTTTTGATTTCTATAGGTGAACATTTAGTTGAGACCAAGGTTTTTCTCTTAATAAGTTTTGGATTTATTTAATTTAGCTTGATTATTTTATTTTGTTTACTATAGTAAACATTAGATAACCTTAAAACATCTCAAAACCCCCCAACTTTGAATCATCTAGCATAAAGACCTGAACTAGATCTTCCTTGTGGGATCGACCCCTTGCTTGCTCTATATTATCTTATTTATTTAAGCTAGAGTAATTAATTTGTATGAACACGACATCACGACAAAATTTTGGTGCCATTACTGGGCAAGTGATTCTAGTTGATTCTTGTGCTGTGATTGTTATTTATTTCGTTCAAAAGAAACAAAAAGAAAAAAAACAAAAATAGAGTTGTGGTACTGTTTAAAATGGAACTTTTGGTGGAATTAGGTTTCAACATTTAGCTTCCTTGAGGAAAACAACGTTTTGAGCAAGACTAGTTGCCTTTAGCTACTAGCCCCACCCTCTCGAGGCCAAATTCCACTGTTTTCTGGGGTTTTAGGCATTTTTGTGTGTTTATCGTTGCATTTTCATTTTCTTTCACTACTTTAAATCTCTCTTGTGATTGATTTGTTTTTTGTTTATTTGAGTTTTCTTGACTAATTATGCCTTCAACTCGATCTACTAACCAAGGACAAGTACAGGTAGATCTCGAAATAGAAAACACTTTACGCAGGTTACGAAAAGAAGCTCGCATCAACATCAAGTTGTTGCACGACAACAGACACTCAAGGAGCTCGATGCTCCCAACATGGAGAATTAACCATTGTGCATAAACATTGATAACAACACCAACTTCGAACTCAAGTATGGGTTTATACACCTACTACCAATATTCACTAGACTTGCCAGAGAAGACCCTTATTCTCATTTCAAGGAGTTCCACATGGTTTGTGTTGATATGAAACCATATGGAGTTAATGAAGAACAAGTTAAGTTGAAAGCTTTCCCTTTCTCTTTAAAAGGGGTAGCAAAAGCAAGGCTTTTCTCCATTCTCCCTGGGTCTATTGGAACTTGGAATGGCATGAAGAAGATTTTCCTGGAGAAGTATTTCTCATCATCTCGAGTTGCCAACATAAGAAAAGAAATATATGGGATTCAGCAATCTCATAGGGAAACACTCTCTGAATATTGGAAAAGATTTGAGCAGCTATGCATTCAATGTCCACATCATCAAATAACTAATCAGCTACTCATTCAATACTTCTACAAAGGACCTATTGACCGTAGTATCATTGATGTGGCAAGTGAAGAGGCATTAGTAATTAAAACATCAGAGGTTGCACGCTAATTGATCTCAAATATGGTAGCCAACTCGAAAGAATTTGGCACGTATGGAGACTTCCCAAGCAAACAAGTAAATGAGGTAAGTATTGCTAACCTTGAGAATAAAGTTAATGATCTTACTTTTTTTATGCGTTCTTTGGCTTGTGGAAATGTACAGCAAATGAAAGTTTGTAGTATATGCTCGTTATAAGGCCATGCTTCGGATATGTTCCCAACAATGTAAGAAGATTACATTAAACAAGCTAATGCAGTTGATGGAGCATTAAATCGTCAACCCCAGCATAAATATGATCCCTTTTCTAATACATACAATCCTAGATGAAGAGATCACCCGAACTTACACTATGGGAACCTAGCTCAACAATGCAATCAAGGCCAACAGTTCCACCTTCATGGATTTTAGCCCCAAGAGAATTATCAAGCGAGACAACCCTCTACATTTACAAATTCCAATGTTATTGGGTCATTGAGTGATGATCTTCGTGAGATGATGAAAACTTTAGCTTCTAACATAGTGACTTTACAATAAAATATCATGTCTTTTCAACAAGAAACAAAGTCAAGTATTCACAATTTAAAAAAGCAAATGGGGTAAGTAGCTTTAAATGTAGGGAAATTAGAAGCACAAATCAATGGAAAATTACCCTTCCAAGTATTGAATCCAAAAGAAAATGTTAGTGCGATCACGCTGCGAAGTGGAAAAGAACTTGAAGAGCAAAGGTCAAAACAAATTGAGATAGAGGAAGAAGAGGAGATAGAAACTGAACCGAGCATAAAGAAGAAACAACCACCAATACTCAAAAGTAAGTCCTAACTCAATAAATTCCAATTTCAAGAAAATCCCTCCCTTTCCTTTGAGTTCTTCTTGGTCTAAGAAAGAGGACAAAGAAAAAGAGATTTTAGAGGTTTTTAAGAAAGTGAAACTCAACATTCCTTTAATTGATACTATCAAGCAAATTTCCAAATATACCAAATTCTTGAAGGAGTTGTGTACTACCAAAAGAGCTTACAAGCTAAAAGGCTACAGAACGATAAGTATGGGTGAAGTTGTATCTGTTGTTGTTCAAAAGAATTTACCTTTTAAAAAAAAGACCTAGATACGTTTACTATCCCATGTGTTATTGGTAATGTTATCTTTAAAATGGCTTTATGTGATTTGGGTGCATCCATTAATGTTATGAATAAAATGTATATGATTCTCTTAGTCCTGAGCCTTTGCTTAAAACTATTATTATAATAAAATTTGCAAATCGTAATTTTGTTTATCCACTTGGTGTGATTCCTTAAACACCATCACCTCTATCTTGTTTGGAAGACCGTTCTTGAAAACTGCCAACATTAAAATTGATTCATGACTTTAACCTCTCTAAAGGCTTGATTAAATTTAGCCTCAATTAGCTCCTTCTCAACCTTAGCTAGTTTTGTTAGGTTTCCCAAAATATATAAACATAGCAAAAATAATAAATTTAAATTTTTTTCATAACTCTCAAGGATTCCATTATACAATCTAGGGTCATTTAAGATTACGCAAAGATTACATCTTCTCTTTGAGACTTGAACAACTTCTTCAAGGCTAAGTTATCACAAATCATAAGTCGACAAGCGTTCGGCCTCTAATAGTAATCTAATGAACCACTAGTAAGAAATCTCCTAAAACCCTTTTAGGAGAGAGGGGTCACTATATCTTTAAGTGTTAGCTCTCTTTTTTTTTTTTTTTTTTATGTTTTAAGGTGTTTCTTTATCATTTGTAGCTTTATATGACTTGCTAAAAATATAAGGCATGAATTTGATTTATAGAAAAAAACCTGATCACCCTATAAATAGAAAAATATTACTTTTCTCCCTAAAACAATTTCACATATTTTATTTCAGGATTTTAAAATTTATTCAATCAAAGTTCTTGATTTTCTGAAGCATAAAATTATAATCCCTTATATTAATTAGATTAGAGTCCTCAATCTTTAATTTGTTTTTATAATTAAGTCACACTTGATTAATCTTTCTAATGACCCATTAGGTTTCCTAGTGTGTTGTCTTGAATATAAATCATAATCCTAAATAAAATAGGATTAAATAAATTAAACAAATAAACTTATCATCAATTCAATATATTGATTGATTTATATTTTAATATCAAGTACAATGTCTAGCAATATGCAATGATCCCCTAAATATTAGAAAAGTTATACTTCATTTAACTTAACCTTTTAGTGACCAGTTTTTAGTGTAATTATTATCCATTTTTGAAGAATATTTTGATTTATACTTCATCAATTCTTAGACGCTTTATCAAATCATGTTTGTTCTCAACACCATAATCAATGATTATTTAAATATGATTTGAAACTCTTTTCAAATCTCATTCCACCTTGCATAAGAATTTTACAATCAATATTATTTGAGAATAAATGGAATATTTTTCCTTATTCACTTAGAAAGATGAATCCTCTATTGAACACTAAAATACATTTATATAGTTCATGTTATACCAAATATCTATTGATTTTTTAACCTTGATTGGGACAATATGAAGTCAAGATCAAAGCATAACATTCCTTATATAAGATAACTTAGTGATCTTAAGTCTAAGGATCACTTACACAATTATCACATAAATCTTTTCATGGACATAAGTGATCTCTATATTAAATCCTCATACGGATGAATTTAATGTACATGTCATCTAACAAGCACCAACTTATTAGTTTTAGGTATCCCAATGACTTTATCTTTACTCTAGACTCATTATTCAAATATTATTCAATATTAAAGATAAAAAAAATCTTTATTATTAATAAATATGTTCTTACATGAACAAAGTCAGTCTTGCATGTAACTAATCGATTGATTACAAGACATATACATTAAGTTTTCTCTCATACAAGCCACCTTAGCTTATTAAAACTAGACTTATAGGGAGGCATCTTTATAGGATTAGTTAGCCTATTCGACAATTGATACTCGACTTCTTATAATTCTCTATAGGCTCTAAAACATTCTTGGACAACCTTATAATTATATAACACTTTTGTTGTAGTTTCCCTGATATTAATAAAGGGATCAATATACTTATGCAATTGTACCAAAGCTTCCCTTACACTATGGTCCAATGAATATTTGAGGTCATAGGAAAAAGTGTCTTCTAGGAGCTACTTCAAGTATCAGTAAAGGCTTTATTTCCTAAAACATTATCCTTAAAGGCAAGAATTTCCATAACCTCCTTGATATTGACCGATAAAGACTCTCAGTTGGTATTTTTTTTCTTAGGATATGATCAATAGAGGATTGTATTTTTGATAAAATGCAACATCCAAAGCCTTATAATCTAAAGAATGGTTTTTATTAACATTGAAAACATGAAAATTAAAAGCGTTTTTTAGGGGAAAAAAACAACAAATACATGCATGTTAACTTGGGGGAGTCATCATATATGGTTAATCTAGCATCATGACCTTTTCCTCTTCAATAAGAGATGTAAGAGCATTATTGTAGTAGTATTCTAGTGCTTTGAAAAAAAGAGGGAGCTTTAGCCTTTAGGGAATCCTAAAGGTTGTTAGCTATTAGATTAACACTGATGCTAATCTTTCACTTTGATTGTTCATTTACCTCATGTTAGGAAAGAAAAATTAGGATAACACCCAGTTTTTCACTAGAAGGTGCAACTGTTGTCACATCTTAGATGACTATATTGGTGTCCTATAGTGTATTGTTTTCACTAATGATATGAGCAACCATGTTCTCAAGTATGACTCATGCTTTTATAAAAATAGCTTATAGAGGTATGACCATAACTTCAACTTGAAAAGGGGCTACTGGAAGAGGCTCCATCACTATAGAAAACTTATAGTAGTACTTGAAAAAATAAGGAGTTTTATCTAGTATTTTAGTAGCATTAATTTGTTAGGTATAAGACCTTGGAGCTAGTGTCACTTCAAAAAAAAACAAGGAAAGAACTTCAACAATTTTGGCTAATAAGGCTTTCTAGTTTTCAGTAGTAACAATAGAAAACACAATTTCTAGAGAAGGTGAAGTCATTAGTTCTTATAAAAAAAAATAATAAGGGTGGACTTAAGTTTAAAAATGACATATAAAACACTATAAAAAATAATTAATATAACTTATTTTAGGTATTGTCCATAACTCAACAATCAGGGCTTTATTTTCTTTTTCATTAAATGGTAGAGGATTTTGAGGTTCTTTTATGATTGATAGTTGATTTAGGATCGCATTTAGTTTCTATCTGCTCTTTTCTTTATATACCACTATTTTAGATTCAAGCATAAAATCATAAAAAAAAACAATAAATTGTAATAAAAAATCAATTCAAAATAAGTGTTCTTACCAGAACATTCATAAGCATACCTTTTTTCTCAATATAGTAGGAAGGATTGTTAGGATTCTTATTTTCCATTCTATAATGGTTGGTTTGACAAAGAAAAACTTTTCTATTATGCCTTCTAAGAGAGAATTGTACAAAAGTTCTTGGGTTTTTCTAAACACGTAAAAAAAAACTTAATTAATGACCCCCATTAAATGAGAAGTCCATTATTTGGCAATGATTGAAGTGATATTTTAATGCCACTATTACTTCCATTACTTGGTTTAAACTATCAAAAAAAGTCTGTCTAGATCACCTTTATCCACACTAAATAGTATAAGAAAGGGTATGCCTTTGAGGAATCTTAATTATATAGCCACTAAGTAAGGGTTGTAAGGCTCATAAAAATAAGAAATATTTCTTAGGATAAAGTCTATTACTAGTCTAAAATATAAATCTTCGTAGGTTAGGATTTTTTCCAAACTACAATGTTTTCAAGCTTTTTTTACATTTGACTTTTGGTTTCATGGTAGTAATATCTATAGAGAGCCATTTCCTAGTTTATGCTAAAAGAAATGTTGTTATTTCACTTTTATTGATGATGTTCATGAAGAATTTCACATACTCTCCAAAAGAATGCTCGAGAAAGGAGGAACATATATATATAAAAAAAATGGGGTCGAGTTCACTCTTATATTGCTTAACCTAGGAAAATAGTTAGTTGCCAATGCTTGAACCCACAAGATCACCCTATGACTATTTTCTTTGATCATAAATGGCTTTTCTTTATAATTGGCTTGAGAATACCACAAAACCTTATAGATATGGACTAAAATGAAGAGACCTAAAGCTTTAACCTTTGCTAAAGCTACTACTATTTTCAAGTAGAATTTGGTGGGTTTTTTTATTTGGATCAAATTAGGTAATTGCCTATCCAAGTATAAAATAAAGCCTATATTTTTTCTATAAAAGGGGTAATTTGTCTTATTTCCCCCCTTTATTAGTCCTATAAATTCAGACTCACCTTTTACTAAGTTATCAAAAGGATTTGTATGAAATTTTAAAGTTTCACAGATATCTTCAGTAGCTATATAAAGGCTTATTATGGACGAATCCATAATTGAATATGAAAACATTGTTATATTTATATCAAAATAAGGAAAGGCTGCCAAAAACCCTTTGTAAGGTTTTGATGTGATCCTTAACATTTGAATAACATAAAAAAATCTTTGGTTCCCTTAATTGGATGGCAAAATGGTGTTGCATTCAATCTAACTATCTAATTTAATCTATGTGAGCAACACTTGGCCATAATAAGATATTCTTCTTCCAAACATTTGAATTGATATGTTTATTTTAAAGAAGGATTCTTCCTCTTTCAATATTAGAGGTGATATGAAACTTTTATTCACCATAAAGTATTTTTTTGTAGAATGGATCAAGACATTTTGCTTTCATGCTTTAAGAATTACTCATATTAGACCATTCAACATGAGGAAGAAAGTCTGCAAAATAGTAGTAGTAGACTAACATGGATGATTTTGGAGTGGAATTTTAAGATACCATTTTCATCTTAGAAAGAAGGAAGATCATGTAGATTTCATGGATTCAATCTTTACAAAGAGATTTATTGAGTATGTGAATGAGATTTAGGGATTTTTACAATAAATGAAGAATTGGGAGTAAATTGACAAACTTAAACATAATAACTGATATCTGTATATTTGTGCAATACTTTGCTTTTTCTCCCTTCTTTGACTCTCTTCTCCAATTCTCATTTGAAAATGGACACCACTCTTGAAAAATTGAAAAAGTACTTTCCCGCTCTGCCTCAAAATGCGATTACAAAAATTTATCGTGCTAGGTGTGCAAGATTGAAGTTGTTAATGAATCATGGAATTCCTGAAGATATTCGCTGGCTGATTGAAGCAAAGGTCCGATTATCGGTGAGTCCTCCAATTCTTTCATTTCACACATGCCTGGAACAGTAAAAGCACTTTTGCAAAGAAACGTCGTGCAAAACGATTGAAAGTCTGTCACGAGATGTGCCGGATGGACTTGTAATGCAACATGTCGTTCTTTAGGAATGGTATCTATAAACCGTGAAGATAAAATACAATTCATTAAGGATGGCCCGAGTAAGGGGTCTTTAGATAATCTTTTGTTGACCCTTGAGACGCATCCTAGTGGAGATGTGCATCGTGCAATTCATGATTTATGGCCCCATTTTCATAAAGAACATGATCGACTTAGTCTTGGGAATCGACTAAAAAAGACCCTGTTTGCCGTTTTAAGAAAACTGGATGGGAAGCCTATCCCCGACCCATAGAGGGCGTTTAAGCCGTTCTTGGACGTAAAACCAAGGGAAGATGTGAGCCACAATCACAATTACCCGTACATACACATGCTTTTTCAAAATAAATAATTAAATAAAGAGAGAGAAAGAGTGTGTGAGACTCCAGCTGGTCTACATATAGGGGTATGATTGCATCTTCAATTTCTCATCTATAAAATCTTCTCTTCCTTCCCATCATTTCTACTCAACCCTTACATTAGACAGATATAGAAGTGTGTAGAAATGGCAGGTCCCTCAAGTTATCACATCAAAAATATTTGTGTTTTCGGTGGATCCAAATCTGGGAAGGAAATAGCATTTTTAGAAGCGGCAAATCATCTTGGTTAGGTCCTAGCTGAGAGAAAGATTCATTTAATGTATGGGGGAGGTAGCCTTGGGTTAATGGGAGGTGTGTCAATAGCTGCATTTTTAGGAGGAAGTCAAGTTTTGGGGGTCGTCCCCGAAGCTTTAGCAAAAGGGGACTTCATTGGGAAAACAATTGGAGAGGAACTACGGAGTCTCCACAATGTTTGATCGAATGAATACAATGTTTAACCATGCCTTGATGCCTTCATTGCCTTACCGGGTGGTCTGGGCACATTGGAAGAGATCTTTCATATTTCCTCTTGGGCCCAATTGCACATTCACCATAAACCTATAGGTTTGCTCAATGTTAATGGTTTTTATGATAATTTGTTGTCTTTCCTTGATCAAGCTGTGGACACGGAATTTCTAACATCTTCGGCACGACAAATCATAATCTCTCACTGCTTCTTTGAACAATTGATCGACAAACTACAATCTTTCATCCCGTAATTGATCCCTCCATGAGTCGCATAAATTGGTCAACTACGAAAGCCGTAAAAAGCTTAGATTAGATTTGAGCCTTCGTTTGTGAATCCTTGTGTCTTTTGGTGTTATTTCTAGCATAGTATTTTGTTCTGTTATTTCTTATATTTGTTTAAGTGTGTTTCAGGTTTGTTAGTATTCGTTGTTTCAGGTGATGTCTTCTATACTCTATCTTTCTACCTTAGGACATTGAGGACAATGTCTCGTTTTGGTTGGGGGGAGAGGGTAGTAGTATTTAAAAAAAAAAAAAAACTAACCAACTAACTGTTTTTGTTTTAAAAACCATTTGGCAAACTGTTATTACTAGGATGGCGAGTAAGGGGGAATGACTCTTGAGACGCATCTTAGTAAACATTTTCTAATGGTTATTTGCAATATTCATAACAAGGCCTATTAGAATACTTCTTGAAATATTCAGGTTTACAAACTCTTACATTGTTATCACTTGATTACGCTCATATACTCATTTAACAAGTATTCTTAAACCTTCATTTTCACACACACTTTGTAACATATGATTGTGGGTTGCACATTAGATTATTACATTATTTATGTTCTTTTGTTAAAGGTAACAACTAAGGGATAGGGATAGTCTATGCTTATATTAAAAAAAAAAACAAAAAACAAAAAAAAACAAAAAAAAAAAATGATGATAATAAAAACGTAGATAAGTTTGATTTCGTAGCCTCCCTAACCTAAGCAATTAAGCCCGAAGGGGTGTTTTAACACCTAATACCCTAAAGTCAACCGACTTGGGAGCTATTGGCCCAAAGCTTGTTACATGGGTTAAGGAGAAAAGCTTAAGGGAATCAAACATTGCACTATCTACGTATCGGTATCTGCAACCCGAGTTACTAAGCTCGTAGGGGTGTCTCAACACCTAATGCCCTAAGATCAAGCTGATCTGGGAGTCATTAGTGAAAGCTCGTTACATGGGTTAAAGATGCATTGTGTTTTAAGTTATATGTATATATATATAAAAATAATAATAATAAAATAAAATAAAATAATCCCAACCCAAGGAAGTTAACCTTAAACATTAGAACAAAATATTGTTTTCTTCTAATAAAAGCCCCATCATTTATGTTTCATACATTGAGCACATAACAAGGAAGGTTTATTAATATTTTGTTTCGAGATATTGAGCGGATATATAAAATTTAATGAGAGTTTGTTTATCGGATAGATTAATGGAAGTTGAATGATGAATGCCTTGCTTTGTGGAATTTGCAAATTGTTTTTTCTATTTTAACGCTTTGATTACTAGGGACTAGTAATAAGCTGGTTGGGGGGTGTGATTAGTACTTAAAAGTGCATTTTTATCAAGGTTTTATATCATCATTTTGCACTTGAAGTATCAATAACTCCTTAACTAAAGCATGTTTTATAATAACATATCTAATTATATAAGATACCTTTAATTTATGGTAAATGTTCATCTTAAATGCAGGCCTATCACATAAATGAAGGAATTGATTGATGAGTTGAAGTACTTGAAATTGAAAGGATAAAGAGATGGCCAAACTTAGAAAAGAGATGTTGGTGCGGTCAAACTGGAACACCGTTTGGTAATCGGGTCATATCTGGAGTTGTAGATCTCGGATTTAGGTATACCTTATATGGATGGAAATCTGAGACATAGGCCTACAACTTTCATGAGGAGTCCAAGATTTAAGAAGGCCGTTTTCAAGTCCAAATTGTAGCAACAAAGAAGAAGTCCGAATCTGTCTGCAGCCCAGACACTGTTCGGTGTTCAGCCCATATCTCGAGTTCTAGAAATCCAAATGATCTCAAATTTGTACCCTGGAAAGATGAGACAATTGCCTAGAACTTTCATGATTGAAGTCTGTTCAAATTATGACGTTATCAATGACATTTTTGGCAGACAAGAAGATAAGAATTGTCATCAAGTCAAGATGTGGCCACCCATTCATCAATTAGTCAACAAATCAATAGTTCCGAATTTTGGCCTATAAAAGGAGGCATTTGCCATGTATTTAGGCATCTTGGTGCTCAGATCAAGATCATGCTCTTGCTTTCTCTCTTTGTATTGCTTATGCTTTGCTTTCATTAATATCAAGTTTATGCCTTTCACTTCCTTTCCTTTACTTAGTTAACTTTTATCTTACTTATGTTCTTATCTTGTTTATTTATGTTTCTTTCTTTCATTATGTCTAGCTAAGTTAATTATGTCAAGGTAAAAAGGTTACACTAATGGTGTAAGGATAAGTATAATATAAACTCAACATGGACTTTAATGTTGGATATTAACATGCTTTATATTTGTTATCTTATTCACTTTTAATACTTTGCTTGTTAAATGGTTAATCTAGATTTATGTTGTATAACACTTGGTACAACAAATACTTGGCACTTTCATAGCCCATACTTGTATGGTATAACCGACACCCGAGCTATGAAAGGAACTTGATTTGTTGTTAACATAAGTTATAATCATGAATGCCTGAAAACATTTACAAGTATTAGCATTATTCGAATAAGATAGCTAATGTAATCATGTTAACAATTTATAATCTGATTGGAACCTCCTTGTGTGTGGTTTCCAATTGAATAATAAGGGTTTATACTATACTTGTTTGAAATACCATTAGTGGATCCTCTAACCTTGACATTTGTTGTTATCATTGTTTGACCCTTACATTAATCTTCCATCTCAAAGTTCTCATCAACTTCTTCTTCCTTATTATTATTATTATTATTATTATTATTATTATTATTATTATTATTATTATTATTCTTGTTGTTGTTGTTGTTACTATTGTTGTTGTATTATTGTTGCTTATAATTTATACAAGTAACCTCCCTATGGTTCGACCCTGGTCTTGCCAAGTTATTTATTACTTCGACACTCCCGCACTTGGGAAAAGACATCAATCTTTTGGTCGTGTCAAGTTTTTGGCGCCGTTCTCGGGGAGGTAAATTCTTGTACAAATTATAGTATTTATTTTATTTTCTATTTTTACTTTTATTGTATTTAACTTTGTTTCTTTTGTGTTGTTTCTTTTTCTTTTGTTTTCTTCTTCTTTTTATTCTCTTCTTACACGTGCATGAGAGTGTGGTCACGTACATTAAGTGGTAGACTTTGTAGGGTATCCTCATCATTTTCAGAAAATATGGTGAAGAAGATAACCAATCGCTTCATAATGAGAATAATGAGAATATTCGGGTTAGAACTCTTAGAGACCACATGAATCCCACAAGAACAAGTGCACCCTCATGCATAGTTTTTCCTCCTAATGCATCTCATTTTAATTTTAAGACAGGCATTATTCAACTTTTACCATCTTTTCATGGCTTAGATTTAGAAAATCCATACTTGCATTTAAGGGAATTTGAGGAGGTTTGCAACACCTATAATGACTCAAATTGTAGCATGAACACCATTAGATTGAAGCTTTTTCCTTTTTCATTAAAAGATAAAGCTAAAACATGGCTACAAAATTTGAGACCTGGATCCATTCGTGCTTGGGATGATATGCAACAACAATTTTTAAAGAAGTTTTTTCCATCTCATAGAACGAACTCTTTCAAAAGACAAATCATTACTTTCTCTCAAAAACCAGGAGAAACATTTTATCAATGTTGGGATAGGTATCGAGACTTGCTTAATACTTGCCCCCATCATGGTTTTGAAACATGGAGATTAGTTTCACATTTTTATGAAGGGTTAACTCCTAGAGATAGGCAAATGGTTGAATTGATGTGCAATGGAACTTTTGAAGATAAAGACCCTAATGAAGCAATGGAGTACTTAGATTTGCTAGCTGAAAATGCACAAAATTGGGACACCACAGGTACTTATGAGGCACCAAGTAAAACCCAACCTTATACATCTAGCGGGGGTATGTACAACCTTAGGGAAGATCATGACCTCCAAGCCAAGTTTGCATCTTTAGCTAAAAAAGTCGAAGCACTAGAATTGAAAAAGAGTGGTCAACTAAAATCTGTTCAAGACATTGTGTGTCAAATCGTGAAACCAACGAACATTCAACCAATGACTCGTCCAACCTTGCCTTCTTTTAAAGAATGTCTCCATGAACAAGCCCATGCATTAAACGGTTTCCAAAGGCCCAATCATAACCCATACTCGCAAACATACAACCCTGGTTGGAGAAATCACCCAAATTTCAATTGGAAGAGTGATAACAATAATGCACAAACTTCACGACCACCATTTCAAGCACACCATAATTTCCAAAATTCTCATGGATATGCACCTCCTTATGCTCCCCCTCCTAGAAGAAATCTTGAGGAAACATTGCACGCATTTATGGAAAAGCAAGAGGCAATTAACACTCAACTTGCTCAAAGCATGACAGATTTTAAAGATACTCTTGCAAAGTTCACATCCGCTCTCGGTTTCCAAGAGAAAGGTAAGTTTCCATCTCAACCATAACAAAATCCCAAGGGGCAATACAATGTGAATGCAAGTAGTTCGGGAAGCCAACATATAGATCACGTAAAATCGAGTCATCACTCTTCGCGGTGGTAAGGTTATTGAAAAACCCATTCTTGAACCTTGTGAGAATGATGATGAGTCAATCTCGAGGGTAAGGAAGGGGTTGAATCGATCATTACAAAGAAAAGAGCGATTCCCGCCGCACTTCCATTTCCTCATGCCATGGCTAAACGAAGGAAAGTCAATCACAACTCGAAATCTTTGAAACTTTCAAACAGGTAAGGATCAATATACCTTTTTGGATGCTATCAAACGAGTTCCTTCTTATGCTAAATTTTTGAAAGATCTCGTGCACCTTGTGAAGAGAAAACTGAATGTGAAAAAGAAAGCCTTTTTAGCCGAACAAGTAAGTGCTATTCTTCAAAACAATAATGCTTTGAAATATAAAGACCCTGGTTGTCCTACAATTTCTTGCTTTATTGGAGAGCATAAAATTGAAAAAGCCTTACTTGATCTTGGAGCTAGTGTGAATTTACTTCCATATTCAGTTTTTCAAAGTCTCAATCTAGGTGAGTTAAAACCAACCTACGTAACTCTTTTACTTGCCGATAGATCCGTAAAAGTGCCTAGAGGAATAGTTGAAGATGTGTTAGTACAAGTTGATAAATTCATTTATCCTGTGGATTTTATTGTCTTGGACACACAACACTGTTGAAGCATGTAATTCATTTCTGTTATTTTAGGACGTCCGTTTCTTGCAACTTCTAATGCGTTGATTAATTGTAGGAACGGACTGATGAAGCTATCTTTTGGAAACATGACATTGGAGATGAATATTTTCAATATTTGCAAGCAACCTGGAGATGATAATGATTTACAAGAAGTAGATTCTATTGAAGAATTAGTTTATGATCAACTTGAATCTACTTTGAGTAAAATTGAATTGGATGAATCTGAAGATCTGCAAATGATTTATTCTCAGGAAGAAATCACGGATGAAAAAGACACCGAAAATGTTGATACGGATCTTTTGTCAAAAGTGACAACAGATTCGACATCCGACATCACACCAATCGATGATTACTTTCCTGATGAATCCTTACTTTCTCTTAGTTCAATGCCTTGGTTTGCTAAAAATATCAATTTTCTTGCCTCAGGAGATTTGCCAACTCACTGGAGTACCGAAGATAAAGGTAAGTTTTTGAACGAAGTGAAGAAATTTTATTGGGATGACCCTTACTTATTCGAATATTGTCCGATCAAATATTTCGAAGATGCATTCCTGACAATGAGGTAAGTAGTGTCATTAAATTTTGTCATTCTGAGGCATGTGGGGGCCATTTCTCATCAAGAAAGACAACTGCAAAAATCTTACAAAATGGATTTTATTGGCCCACCATGTTCAAGGACACACATGCATTCTCCGCAAAACTTGTGAAAATTGTCAAAAAGTTGATACCGGTCAAAAAGTTTTGCTTTATAATTCTCGACTCCATTTATTTCCTGGAAAGCTAAGATCAAGATGGAGCGGTCCATTTATTGAGAAACATGTGTATCCTTATGAGGCCTTTGATGTTGAGAATCCAAAGAATGACAATGTTTCTAAGGGAAATGGACATCGTTTGAAAACTTACTTTGATAATTTTCCTAGTGAAAATGAATCCATTGGTTTGAATGATCCTATAGATAAAGGTTGATTATTTTGTTTTTCTCACATTGTTTTGTGTTTTTTTTTGTGTGAATTTTGTTTTGTTAGTCTCTCTCACCCCGGTCAAATGGCGGATAACGGTACTCCGTGACTTCGTCGGTTCTTTCAGTTTCCCATAATAACTGATATCTGTATATTTGTGCAATACTTTGCTTTTTCTCCCTTCTTTGACTCTCTTCTCCAATTCTCATTTGAAAATGGACACCACTCTTGAAAAATTGAAAAAGTACTTTCCCGCTCTGCCTCAAAATGCGATTACAAAAATTTATCATGCTAGGTGTGCAAGATTGAAGTTGTTAATGAATCATGGAATTCCGAAGATATTCGCGGCTGATTGAAGCAAAGGTCCGATTATCGGGTGAGTCCTCCAATTCTTTCATTTCACACATGCCCGGAACAGGTAAAAGCACTTTTGCAAAGAAACGTCGTGCAAAACGATCGAAAGTCTGTCACGAGATGTGCCAGATGGACTTGTAATGCAACATGTCGTTCTTTAGGAATGGTATCTATAAACCGTGAAGATAAAATACAATTCATTAAGGATGGCCTGAGTAAGGGGTCTTTAGATAATCTTTTGTTGACCCTTGAGACGCATCCTAGTGGAGATGTGCATCGTGCAATTCATGATTTATGGCCCCATTTTCATAAAGAACATGATCGACTTAGTCTTGGGAATCTGACTAAAAAAGACCCTGTTTGCCAGTTTTTAAGAAAAGCTGGATGGGAAGCCTATCCCCGACCCATAGAGGGCGTTTAAGCCGTTCTTGGACGTAAAACCAAGGGAAGATGTGAGCCACAATCACAATTACCCGTACATACACATGCTTTTTCAAAATAAATAATTAAATAAAGAGAGAGAAAGAGTGTGTGAGACTCAATTTGGTCTACATATAGGGGTATGATTGCATCTTCAATTTCTCATCTATAAAATCTTCTCTTCCTTCCCATCATTTCTACTCAACCCTTACATTAGACAGATATAGAAGTGTGTAGAAATGGCGGGTCCCTCAAGTTATCACATCAAAAATATTTGTGTTTTCGGTGGATCCCGTCCCGGGAAGGAAATAACATTTTTAGAAGCAGCAAATCATCTTGGTCGGGTCCTAGGCGAGAGAAAGATTCATTTAATGTATGGGGGAGGTAGCCTTGGGTTAATGGGGGGTGTGTCAATAGCTGCATTTTTAGGAGGAAGTCAAGTTTTGGGGGTCGTCCCGAAGCTTTAGCAAAAGGGGACTTCATTGGGAAAACAATTGGAGAGGAACTACGGGTCTCCACAATGTTTGATCGAATGAATACAATGTTTAACCATGCTTGATGCCTTCATTGCCTTACCGGGTGGTGCGGGCACATTGGAAGAGATCTTTCATATTTCCTCTTGGGCCCAACTGCACATTCACCATAAACCTATAGGTTTGCTCAATGTTAATGGTTTTTATGATAATTTGTTGTCTTTCCTTGATCAAGCCGTGGAACAGGAATTTCTAACATCTTCGGCACGACAAATCATAATCTCTGCTTCTACTCTTCTTGAACAATTGATCGACAAACTACAATCTTTCATCCCTGTAATTGATCCCTCCATGAGTCGCATAAATTGGTCAACTACGAAAGCCGTAAAAAGCTTAGATTAGATTTGAGCCTTCGTTTGTGAATCCTTGTGTCTTTTGGTGTTATTTCTAGCATAGTATTTTGTTCTGTTATTTCTTATATTTGTTTAAGTGTGTTTCGGGTTTGTCGGTATTCGTTGTTTCGGGTGATGTCTTCTATACTCTATCTTTCTACCTTAGGACATTGAGGACAATGTCTCGTTTTGGTTGGGGGGAGAGGGTAGTAGTATTTAAAAAAAAAAAAAAAAAACTAACCAACTAACTGTTTTTGTTTTAAAAACCATTTGGCAAGCTGTTATTACTAGGATGGTAGAGTAAGGGGGAATGACTCTTGAGACGCATCTTAGTAAACATTTTCTAATGGTTATTTGCAATATTCATAACAAGGCCTATTAGAATACTTCTTGAAATATTCGGGTTTACAAACTCTTACATTGTTATCACTTGATTCTCGCTCATATACTCATTTAACAAGTATTCTTAAACCTTCATTTTCACACACACACTTTGTAACATATGATTGTGGGTTGCACATTAGATTATTACATTATTTATGTTCTTTTGTTAAAGGTAACAACTAAGGGATAGGGATAGTCTATGCTTATATTAAAAAAAAAAAAAAAAAAAAAGAAAAAACAAAAAATGATGATAATAAAAACGTAGATAAGTTTGATTTCGTAGCCTCCCTAACCTAAGCAATTAATCCCGAAGGGGTGTTTTAACACCTAATACCCTAAAGTCAAGCTGACTTGGGAGCTATTGGCCCAAAGCTTGTTACATGGGTTAAGGAGAAAAGCTTAAGGGAATCAAACATTGCACTATCTACGTATCAGTATCTCGCAACCCGAGTTACTAAGCTCGTAGGGGTGTCTCAACACCTAATGCCCTAAGATCAACTGGTCTGGGAGTCATTAGGCGAAAGCTCGTTACATGGGTTAAAGATGCATTGTGTTTTAAGTTATATGTATATATATATAAAAATAATAATAATAAAATAAAATAAAATAATCCCAACCCAAGGAAGTTAACCTTAAACATTAGAACAAAATATTGTTTTCTTCTAATAAAAGCCCCATCATTTATGTTTCATACATTGAGCACATAACAAGGAAGGTTTATTAATATTTTGTTTCAGAGATATTGAGCAGATATATAAAATTTAATGAGAGTTTGTTTATCTGGATAGATTAATGGAAGTTGAATGATGAATGCCTTGCTTTGTGGAATTTGCAAATTGTTTTTCTATTTTAACGCTTTGATTACTAGGGACTAGTAATAAGCTGGTTGGGGGTGTGATTAGTACTTAAAAGTGCATTTTTATCAAGGTTTTATATCATCATTTTGCACTTGAAGTATCAATAACTCCTTAACTAAAGCATGTTTTATAATAACATATCTAATTATATAAGATACCTTTAATTTATGGTAAATGTTCATCTTAAATGCAGGCCTATCACATAAATGAAGGAATTGATTGATGAGTTGAAGTACGAAATTGAAAGGATAAAGAGATGGCCAAACTTAGAAAAGAGATGTTGGTGCGGTCAAACTGGAACACCGTTTGGTAATCGGGTCATATCTGGAGTTGTAGATCTCGGATTTAGGTCTACCTTATATGGATGGAAATCTGAGACATAGGCCTACAACTTTTATGAGGAGTCCAAGATTTAAGAAGGCCGTTTTCAAGTCCAAATTGTAGCAACAAAGAAGAAGTCTGAATCTGTCCTGCAGCCCAGACACTGTTCAGTGTTCAGCCCATATCTCGAGTTCTAGAAATCCAAATGATCTCAAATTTGTACCCTGGAAAGATGAGACAATTGCCTAGAACTTTCATGATTGAAGTCTGTTCAAATTATGACGTTATCAATGACATTTTTGGCAGACAAGAAGATAAGAATTGTCATCAAGTCAAGATGTGGCCACCCATTCATCAATTAGTCAACAAATCAATAGTTCCGAATTTTGGCCTATAAAAGGAGGCATTTGCCATGTATTTAGGCATCTTGGTGCTCAGATCAAGATCATGCTCTTGCTTTCTCTCTTTGTATTGCTTATGCTTTGCTTTCATTAATATCAAGTTTATGCCTTTCACTTCCTTTCCTTTACTTAGTTAACTTTTATCTTACTTATGTTCTTATCTTGTTTATTTATGTTTCTTTCTTTCATTATGTCTAGCTAAGTTAATTATGTCAAGGTGAAAAGGTTACACTAATGGTGTAAGGATAAGTATAATATAAACTCAACATGGACTTTAATGTTGGATATTAACATGCTTTATATTTGTTATCTTATTCACTTTTAATACTTTGCTTGTTAAATGGTTAATCTAGATTTATGTTGTATAACACTTGGTACAACAAATACTTGGCACTTTCATAGCCCATACTTGTATGGTATAACCGACACCCGAGCTATGAAAGGAACTTGATTTGTTGTTAACATAAGTTATAATCATGAATGCCTGAAAACATTTACAAGTATTAGCATTATTCGAATAAGATAGCTAATGTAATCATGTTAACAATTTATAATCTGATTGGAACCTCCTTGTGTGTGGTTTCCAATTGAATAATAAGGGTTTATACTATACTTGTTTGAAATACCATTAGTGGATCCTCTAACCTTGACATTTGTTGTTATCATTGTTTGACCCTTACATTAATCTTCCATCTCAAAGTTCTCATCAACTTCTTCTTCCTTATTATTATTATTATTATTATTATTATTATTATTATTATTATTATTATTATTATTCTTGTTGTTGTTGTTACTATTGTTGTTGTATTATTGTTGCTTATAATTTATACAAGTAACCTCCCGTGGTTCGACCCCGGTCTTGCGGGGTTATTTATTACTTCGACACTCCGCACTTGGGAAAAGACATCAATCTTTTGGTCGTGTCAATAATCCTTCATCTTAAAAAAAAAAAACAATATAAGGCATTACTTACACCTAAAATAAATACACACGTCCCAATAACAGAGAATATTAGTTGTTCACTATAAAATAGAGAAAGAGAGTTGAAATTCATCATAAATTAAAAAAATCAATCAAGCTATATGAGTCCTTAATCGACCAGAAGACTTGAAGGAGTAGTCGACTAATATACCAAGTGACTAAAAGCCACGATCGAATGAAATTAAGTGATCGACCAACGAGTTATAATGTGTGCATAACTAAAAGATGCAGTCTTATTCAAAACAAGAGTCCTTAACAAAATAATTAATTAGAAACCACAACATAGCCTAGAATTCACATGTGTATCAATAAATGAGGAATTTAGCTTGTATTAGGATTTAATAAACCACATAATTCAATAACATTGTATGTATAGGAATAAAATTACCTATATACATTGGACTCAAATTCTATAACAATATAAATAAAGTCAGATCCTACTATAAACATAGTTCATCCTTTACAAATTTCTAAAATTTATTTATCTTTTTCCTTTAAAGTTTTTATTGCTTTATTTACAACATTCCTTTTTTCCCCTCACTTTATGATTCACGTAGTCTCATTCTTTCTTAAAAATCATGTCTTTTTTATACATGACGATGCTTCTTAAAACAAGTAGTTGTTTTCTCATCATTAGGTTCAATCCTAATTGAATTTAATTGACAACACATTTTATGCTAGAACAACAAAAATGTAGGGAGAGAAAGCCTTATGTACTAATTCTTGTACAAACTCATATTTCTAATGATAGAGTTATATGTTTCTTCCTTTCTTGGCTTTGACATGGTAGTTAGAGCTCATACTAGAGGCCTACTAGGTAGTACCTAGACTTTATGGAACTACTCTCATAATCCATACACTTTTAGTGTGTCTTTATTTGAAATTCTAAATCTATAGAAAAGCAGTGGATTCTGTTAGCTATTTATACTAGCTTTATCTCTGAAGTTATAGGAGTATTTAATTCAAAATCTTTATGAACCTTGGATTTACTTAGGTATTTTAATGATTATTAATCCAGATGTTAGTGAGAAACTAGGTGAAATTTTTTTTATCCTGTTGTGCTATTCTTTTTAAACAAAGAATTGATGCATATAGTATGATGGACCTAGGTTACAAAGGTAACATTTTCACCTACACTAAAAAATATGATGAGAGAATGTAATTTATACAAGGAATTAAGATTTTAGACCTAGAAAAAATCAAGTAAGCGGTTGATTGCATAAATTTATAAAATTATTCTAAAATAATATATGTGATATTTTTCAAAAGATAAAGTGCTATTTTTTCATTAATAAGGTTACAAGGGTTTTTTTATAAATAGAATGTTATACTTCTTTTTTTTATAGAAGATTTGATGTGAATGGATAGAGATATACCTCAAATCATAAAGGAAAAAAAAAACTAGCATTGATGACATAACAATCATTCTCATTTAAAAAGTTTTTAGGAGTTTTTGATCTAGTATCGATTACTATTAGATGCTAAACAATTAAACATAGTTCATCTAACTCAAACAAATAATTATTCTTTAAATAATCTTTATAGAAATCTTCAATGACCTGAGATTGTCCACATTCTTAGAATTTTAGAAAACTTTAAAAATTATCATTTCCACTAGGTCTTATATATGTTTTAGGAAAATCAATAATGGTAATGAATTTATCTTTAAATAATTAAGTTGGTTGATTACATATTATAATTGTTATTGAAATTAATTATAAATTAAATTTATGTTCAAATTAATTTTTTCAAAAATATTTCCTTCATGTATTTTTCAAAAACAAAAGGAGATTTTTCCTGGTTACTGATCCACCAAATTTTGGCTAGAATTTTTAAATCTAGCTAGAAGTTTTAGAGTAAAAAATGGCATTTTGAGGATGTGCCTCCGCCATCGACGATGCAAGCGTTACTGGTGCACTTTGCCTATATTGCGTGCACAGGCAGGCTTGCTAGTGATCAAAGAGGTAGCAACCAAGGGATGTGATGTAGCAGGAGGCTACTGTCCCACGCTGGTTGCACGCAGCAACGACCTTGGCTATTGCTGATATGGTTATGAATGACAAGAACAATGGTTACGAATGACAAGAACAATGGTTGCACGCAACAACGACCTTAGCTATTGCGATATGGTTACGAATGACAAGAACAATGGTGCCGGGGAGGTTGCCCCACCTAGCTTGTGTTACACGCACGGGGCCGGTCCATTGTTGTGGGGCCGGGTAGCATCTAACGACGAACGCCTTGCCATTGCAATGCCGGATTGTGCGGCTTTACTAGGAGCTCAAGACAAGGTTGTTGCCACGCACTGCAGACGGTGCAAAGCAAAAGCTTTGCCTCTAAGAATGGCAATCTTTGTGATAAGCCACGTAGATCATCCAGGGCCATTAGGCCAAATTCCAAGTATATATGATGAAGGAAAGTAATTACATAAGCCATGCAGCAATAGGGAACGTGAACAATATTTACATGGATATGCAATTATACGTAAGAAGAAGAGGAGCAGTTTCAATACAAGACGGGTCTTGTGATTTATCAGTTATTGCTTTTATTGTTATAGTTGTTGCGATTAATATTCAGTACGTTTAATTCCAGTTTGTACGTGGGTAAACTCACATAGAGTGTTACCAACTTTTCCTTAATTCTAGACGTTATCTGTAACAGCTTTGTTTACTTAAAGCAACCGGCTTTGCTTATTTAAGGCGACCAAGAATTATGAAGAGGCGATCAATTTGATATTAACACAATTTGTGGTTCTTTCTCACCCGAAGAGAAACAAACGGTTTCATCAATTACTAGCTAAATAATTGTTGAACTTATCATTGGTATCGAGCTTACAAAGGATCTTATGGGCACTAATAAGGAACGCATTGAGCAATTGGAAGAGGGGCTGCACCGAATGGAGCCTGGGCATGGGCGATAGGCTGCAACATCCGGAGGCCACGCTTAACCGACTTTCCGATGTATTGCTTGCAAATCAAGAGCCTCCAAACCAAGCCAACCAAACAACGTGAAGGACAAGAAGGGGACGCTTAATTGTCTCATCCAAGACAAGCAAGACTTGAGTTTCCTAGATTCTCGGGAGATGATCCCACCGAGTGGTTTAATCGTGTGAATCAATTTTTTGCATTTCAAAATACTCCGAACTGCAGAAGGTTTCCCTGGCTTCTTATCATTTGGAAGGGGAAGCCAACCGGTGGTGGCAATGGGTTCGACGGTTGATCGAAGAAGAAGGAAGAGTTTTATCATGGGCAAACTTTGAAGACGAACTCGGGCGCGTTTTGGTCCTTCGAATCGAGGATTTTGATGAGAGTCTTTCAAGAATCGGGCAAGGAGGTTCACTGCGAGATTATCAACGTGAATTCGAGCGCTGGGCAACCGAGTACGCGGATGGACTCAAAAGGCTCTTGTAGGTACATTTATGGGTGGTTTAAAAAGCGAGATTTTAGATGGAATACGCATGTTTAAACCACGAGACATTGAAAGAGGCCATCGGTCGGCCCGAATGAAGGATGATCGGCTTAACCGACGAGAGGAGGTTCAAGCGAGACCAACACCATCACCACCAATGAGATCTATCATTTCTCCTCCCAGTTTCAATCGAGTCGTCCCAACGGTTCCTACTACTCATATTCGGCGCCTCACTTGGGAAGAAATGCGAGACGACGAGCTCGGGAATTTATGTTTCAATTGCAATGAAAGATTTACCGGGGACATAAGTGTCGTGAGCCTCGCATCTTAATGTTAGAAGGGTACGATGACGGTAACACTCTATTATGTGATAAGGAAGGTGACGACCAAGCATTTCGGGAGAATCTTTGAAACAATAACCGAACAGAAATTACACTCCATGCATTGACAGGTTGGGCTGCACCTAAGACCATGCGCATCACTGCAAGAATTGGATCGAGTGATGTCATCGCACTAATCGACAGTGGATCAACTCATAACTTTATTAGCGAAAGATTGGCCAATGCATTACGTGTACCGGTGGTGGCTACAACATCTTTCACCGTGCGGGTTGCAAATGGTGAAAAATTGAAATGCCGGGGACGTTTTGAAGCGGTCGAGTGGACTGCAGGGCACCCATTTTTCATTAACTCTTTATTCTCTTCCACTTACGAGGGCTGGATTTGGTGCTAGGCATCCAATGGTTAGAAATGCTAGGTTCTCGTGGGTCCAGAATCGAAACAAGTTAACCATGGAATTTCGGTGGAAGAACCAACTCGGGTTGTTACGTGGAATGGGTGATGAAGGCATACAACTTGCGTCTATCACCTGAACTAACCAAAGCAATTCACCAGCACCATGCCATTTTTGCAATCTGTTTACGGATTAGTATTGCGGAGTAAAAAATACAGCCAACGCATCCGGATATGGAGGCCGTTTTGCATAAGTTTGCAGACATTCTTAAGGAACCAACAGGTCTACCACCTGCCGGGGGGTTGATCACTGCATTTCTCTCAAAAACGACACAGAACCTATTAATGTTCGGCCATATCGTTATGCATATTATCAAAAGGAAGAGATTGAGAAGCAAGTTCATGAAATGCTAAATTCCGGCCTTATCGGACCCAAGACCGACCCTTTTTCATCACCTGATCTTGTTGGTGAAGAAAAAAGATGGAACATGGCGTTTTTGCACAGATTATAGGATTCTCAATGCTGCAGTCGTGAAGGACCGCTTCCCTATCCCTACAGTTGACGATATGTTAGACGAGCTCTATGGTGCTTCATATTTCACCAAGCTTGATCTTCGAGCTGGATATCATCAGGTATGGGTTAATCCTATGGATATACCAAAAACTGCTTTCCGCACTCACAACGGACACTATGAATATTTGGTTATGCCTTTTGGGTTGTGTAATGCTCCCTCGACATTTCAAGCTATCATGAATTCAATATTTCAACCTCATCTTTGAAAATTTATATTGGTTTTCTTCGATGATATATTAGTCTATAGTCCTACGTGGGACATGCATTTGATGCATGTACGACGGACTTTTGACATATTACACAGCAACATCAATTTTTTGTCAAGGCTAATAAGTGTGCTTTTGGTCAACAAGAGTTGGAGTACTTAGGGCACATAATCACCAATCATGGCGTGAAGGTAGATGAAAATAAAATTGCAGCAATGGTAGCATGGCCACGACCTACTAATATTTCAGAGCTTCGTGATTTTTTAGGGTTGACAGGGTATTACAGGAAGTTTGTTAAAAATTATAGCATTGTGGTGCGAGCTCTCAACAATCTCCTTAAAAAGGGCCAATTTGGGTGGCATGAGGAAGCTGAAACTGCCTTCCTCGTGCTCAAACAAGCCATGACAACGACACCAACGTTAGCAATGCCTAATTTCAAGGATGTCTTCACTGTAGAGACCGATGCCTCAGGTGATGGTATTGGCGCCATCTTATCCCAGCAAGACAAACCAATTGCATTTATGAGTAAGGCACTCGGAGTAGCAAAGAAATCTTGGTCTACTTATGCTAAAGAGATGCTGGTTATTCTTGAAGCTATAAGATTGTGGCGACCATACCTATAAGGCCGAAAGTTCTATATTAAGACGGATCAACGCAGTCTAAATTTTTTTCTTGAGCAACGGATCATCACACCAGAGCAACAAAAATGGGTCGTCAAACTCTTAGGCTATGACTATGAGATCAAATACCGGCACGGTCGAGAAAATCTTGGTGATGCTCTCTCTCGTAAACGGGGAAGTCCTATTCTTCATCATCTTATGGTTTCTCATGTTACTTTGTGGGAGGACATTAAACAGCGGCAAAGACAGATTTATATATTCGATCCATGAGTCGGATCGTCGCGGATCGGTTGCACAAGAACTTTGCTTGGCGGAATGGTTTGCTTCGTTACAAGGAACGGGTCATCATTCCTGCAAACCCTACTCTACGTGCAAAGCTGCTGCACGAAATGCATGATACAAAAGTTGGTGGCCACTCTGGTGTTCTGCGCACTTACAAGAAATTGGGGCAACAATTTTATTGGCCAGGAATGCGTAAATCAGTCCAAGACTATATCAAGAATTGTGTGGTATGCCAGAAAACCAAATCAGATACATTGGCTCCTACGGGTCTACTCCAACCACTTGCCCATCCCGTGCCAGGTATGGGAGGACATTACACTTGATTTCATTGAGCGTTTACCTGCTTCTCAAGGCAAGGATACCATCCTGGTTGTTGTCGATAGACTCAGCAAATCAGCTCATTTCCTGCCATTAAAACATCCTTTTACAACTAAGAGTGTTGCAAAGAAATTTGTGGAAGGCATTATTAAGCTTCATGGCATGCCAAGGTCTATAGTCGCGATCGGGATCCAGTTTTTGTTAGTCATTTCTGGCGGGAATTCTTTAAGATGTCGGGAACAAAGTTGCGGCTCGGCTCCGCATATCATCCACAAACGGATGGCCAAACCGAGGTTGTCAATCGATGTGTTGAACAATATTTGCGATGTTTTGTTCATCGGTGGCCAAAGAAGTGGAGTCTCTACTTACCATGGGCGGGAATATTGGTATAATACAACATTCCACATCTCAACCGGAATGACTCCTTTTCGGGCACTATATGGCCGGCTTCCACCAACTATTCCATCATACCATGACGGTCTATCACCGGTGCATCAAGTGGATCAGCGGTTGCGGGAGCGAGATGAGTTACTTCAACAGACTCAAAATCAACTTGGCACGCTCGATTAATAGGATGAAACAACTCCATGACAAAAAGAGAAGAGATGTCTCATTTGATGTGGGTGATTTAGTCCTTTTGAAACTCCATCCATATCGACAGCATACGGTTTTTAAGCGAGAATACCAGAAACTTGCTAGTCGCTTCTATGGACCCTATGAAATTCTGGAGAAAATTGGACCCGTCGCTTACAAACTCATGTTACCAGCAGAGTCACGTATTCATCCAATAGTTCATGTCTCTTTGCTTAAAAAGTATCACACCAACACAGCGGTTCACAACCACAGAGAGATACCATCCTTCAATGATGATGGGGAAGTTATGCTGATACCACATGTTGTTCTTATTCACCGCTGGGTAAAACAGGGTGCCCAAATTGTCGAAGAAAGTTTAGTTCACTGGAAGTATCTAAGCGTAGAAGAGGCCACATGGGTATCTACCAAACAGTTACTGGAATTGTTTCCAGGTATCAACCTTGGGGACAAGGTTGCACATGATGGGGGAGGAATTGATAAGCCACGTAGATCAACTAGGGCCATTAGGCCAAATTCCAAGTATATATGATGAAAGAAAGTAATTACATAACCCATGCAGCAATAGGGAACGTGAACAATATTTACATGGATATGCAATTATACAGAAAGAAGAGGAGCAGTTTCAATACAAGACGGGTCTTGTGATTTATCAGTTATTGCTTTTATTGTTATAGTTGTTGCGATTAATATTCAGAACGTTTAATTCCGGTTTACGTGGGTAAACTCACATAAAGCGTTACCAACTTTTCCTTAATTCTAGACGTTATCCGTAATCGGCTTTGGTTACTTAAAGCAAAGCCGGCTTTGCTTATTTAAGGCGACTAAGAATTATGAAGAGGCGAGTCAATTTGATATTAACACAATTTGTGGTTCTTTCTCACCCGAAGAGAAACAAATAGTTTCAGCAATTACTTGCTAAATAATTGTTGAACTTATCACTTTGCTGCAACTGCTTTTGTTTCCATCAACATGGGCAGTGTGCCCACTATCTGATAAAGAAAAGGATATCAGAATTATGATTATGCTCCTACAGTCAATTTTAAAGTTTTAGGGTTTGAATTACAATTACATCCTTGAAACATATGTCTAATTATAATTGACGCATTAAGGGGTAGAATTTATGATTATATATGTCTAATTATAGGTAAGTTGGTAACCAATATAAAAATGATAAATATGTGAACGAAGAAATAAATGGAATGATATCTAAATTGGTTACAAGGAAGATATGAAAAACAAGCGCTTGAGTTTATTTTCAGACTTAAGCACTCGTATGAAGTTTTATAAGGTAGGAAAATGTAAACCTCCAGCCATAAAAATTGATAAATTAGTGTTAAATAAGGTTATCCTCAATTTAAAAAAATGATAAATTAAAAAGAAAATAAATTATTAAGACTCGAATGAAAATTTCCCAGTGAATTTACTTAGATCTCAGATAGAACAAAATAATAAATCAGTATGCTAAACAGTAGCCTAGTACTTATAAATGATTTTTTTAAGGAATAATTTTTGTAAATTAGGGAGAGAATATTTAGAGAAAAAAATGGAATAAAACATTGAATAAATTAATATATGATTTTATACGCAAATAGTGTTAACTGCCGGTTTAAACCTTGTGTATAATCGCACAATTTTTAACTGAAAATTGTGGAAATTATGAGGAAAACTATATTTTGAGCACAATAAATTAGTTGAAAAATATCATCAAAAGGAGTGATAAAGCAGTGCGTAGAAAAAATCAATGGTGAGGTAAAATACTGGAAAAGAACAAAAGAGAGAAGTAGCAGCAAACCTATAATTTGAGCCAAAATCCCTCTTTCTGAAGTTTTCGGAAACCAATGTGATTGAGTTGCTTTTGCAAAGTATGAAAATCAATGTTGTGATTGTTTATAAAATTTTTAGAAACCAATATGTTTAGGTTGCTTTCACAATATACTAAAGCCAATGTAATGATTGTTTCCAAAGTCCTTCAGGAGTTAATGTAGTTGAGTCGTTTTCGTAACGTATGATAGTAAATGTTGTGAATATTTCTGAAGATTTTTTAAAACCAATGTGTTGGGGTTGCCTTCACAGTATGTGAAAGTTCAATGTAGAAAGTGTTTCTCCTAAATTGTGTGAAAATCAATGGGATTGGGATGCTTTTGCCGAGACAAAGCTAATGTTGTGAAGTCTTAAAGATTAAGTATGTTTTGGTTGTTTTATGAATGTAGAAAGTGTTTTTCCCAAATTGTGTGAAAATCAATGGGATTGGGGTGCTTTTGCTGAGACAAAGCCAATGTTGTGAAGTCTTAAAGATTAAGTATGTTTTGGTTGTTTTATGAATGCGTACTTAAATGATGTGTTATTGCCCAAGTTACCTTAAGAATTATAATAAATCAAATTGTAGGATATTTTTAGGGTCAATGATAAGTTATTACGAAATATTTGATAACTATGTGGGTTGAAGCACACTAACCAACTTAAAATTGAGAGTGTGTTGTATTCATGTCAAGTACGAATACCTTAATGTTGTGTTACTGTGGAAGTGTAACTATTGTTCGTGAAATCTTTTATAGGATTGGATAAAAAGGATGAGTGCTCTCATCATCATACATATTTAGAAGACAAATTGTGTTTGAAATATAAACTTATGCTTAATAAATCTTTGTTGTAGGACCTTCACGTATTGGCAGGTGAACGATCAAAAGATTGATGTCTTATCCCAAGTGCAGGAGTGTCGAAGTAATAAATAACCACCCAGCAGGACCAGGGTCGAACCACAGGGAGGTGAACTATATAAAATTATAAACAACAAATGAAAAGGAGTTGAAGAGAACTTTTAAGATGTGATATTGATGTGAGTATTAATTAAAGATAAAAGTAATTGTCAATGTTAGAGGATCCACTAATAGTATTAGAAATAAGTATCGTATAAACTTTTTTTATTAATCAACTGGAAACCACACACAAAGGAGGTTCAAATCAGATGATTTATCCTTAATAATTCATTATAAATTTTTAACATGATCATATTAATTATCTTATTTTAGTAACACCATACTTTTAAATATTGTCAGAAATTCATGATGTTAACTTATGTTAATAACAAATCAAGTTCCTTTCATAGCACAGGTGTCGGTTATACCATACAGTAGACTATGAATGTGCTAAATATTTGTTGTACAACACAAATCTAGAATAATCATTTAACAAGTAAGGTATTAAGAATTAGTAAGATAAAAAGATAAGACATGTTAATAACAAATTTTCTTGGATATAAACATTGAAGTCCATGTTGAGTTTATATTATACCTATTCTAACACCATTTAGTGAAACCTTTTCACCTTGACATAATAAACTTAGCTAAACATTGTGAATAAGAGAAACATAAATAAACTAGATAAGAACATAGTTATGATGAAAAGCACAAACAAGAGATTAATGAAAGCAAAACTTAAACCTTACAAAAATACAAAGAAAGAATGAGCTCATTTGGACTTTTAGAACTCGAGATATTGGTTGAACACTGAACAGTGTCTCGGCTGCAGGACATATTCCGACTTATCTTTTGTTGCTACAATTTGAACTTGAAAACGGTCGTTTTGAATCTCAGACTCTCAAGAAAGTTTTAGGCCTATGTCTTAGCTTTCCATCCATATAAACCAGATCTAAATCCATGTTCTACTGCTCCAGTTATAATCCAATAACCGAATGATGTTCCAGTTTGAATTGAACCAGCATCTCTTCTTTAAGCTTAGCCCTCTATTTGTCTTTTCACTTTCAATAGTTAAACACATTAATCAATCCTTTTAATTATGAGATATGCCTGCATTCAAAATGAGCATTTACTATAAATTAAAGATATCTTATGTTATCAGACTTGTTATTATAAAACATGTTTAAGTTAGGGAATTTAATGATATTTTAAGTGCAATATGATGATATAAAATCTTGAAAAAAATACACTTTTAAGTACTAATCAGCAGGATAAGTAGTTAAGTTGTAGTCAAACTTCAGGATTCAAAACTTTTATTGTACATGTA
Source organism: Populus x sibirica (assembly GCA_019202695.1). Taxonomy (NCBI): domain Eukaryota; kingdom Viridiplantae; phylum Streptophyta; class Magnoliopsida; order Malpighiales; family Salicaceae; genus Populus; species Populus x sibirica. Next base: position 3,722,435 of record JAGMVL010001159.1, read on the forward strand.
AGTAGTTTTGTAAACTAGACTAAAAGCTCTCTTCTATTATCTCTCATTCTCTAATGACATTGTTCTATCTATATTTGGATTTATGTATGGAATTCTTAAGTAAAATATTATTATGCAAGTTGACATATATCTTCACATAATTTCTCATGGTGTGTATAGATCAAATACTTATGTTTTATACTAGACATTAAATAAATTCAAATAAAATAAAATGCATATATAAGTAGTAAAGTGATTTAATTAGAGACCTTGTAAGGTGGCATATCATGTGTATGAATGAAAGAAAAGCTTAAGACATGTGTTTACATTTTTCTTTCTCTTTTTATGTAATTCAAGTTAATATGTATATGAGATTGTGTATATTTCTCTCTTAGCATTTGTTTATAGTTATGTTCATATGGAATGGACGTGATGTAATTATTAAAACAATATATATATATATATATATAAGGTTGGGATTGACTTGTGGTTGAAATGATATGGAATAAAGTCTAGCCAAGGGCTCATGAGCCTAGCCTAGCCTAACCCTACTTTATTATTTTCTTATTAAGGGGCAGATGATTATTTTTTAAAAGTGAAAAGGTGACAAACAACATATCATCTGTCATATTTTAGAAAATAGGTGTCTTTTAGTGCTTGAAAAATACACACTAACCGACTAAGCTATGACACATATTTGTTATAAAATGATACACACACACACACACACATACACACACACGCGCACACACATACATATATATTAAATTGATTTATTTTTCATATAAATAGTAAAGTACTATAAGGAATCCTAGTTCTTTCAGAGTGTTTCGATAATAAAGCAATTCTCAAGTTAAAGTCAATTTCAAAAAACTTTTGCAATTTGGCAACCCAATAAAAAAACCTTAATTCACTAAAAATTCTGCGAGAAAAATGAATTCTGATGAACCAAAGAGTTTATTCCTCGTAGAGAAGGCTAAGGTTAAACCTCTCCTTGAAAGAAGACAGTTGGGGTGAACCCAGCTTGGCATAGGCTCGACCAAGCACCGAGCCCAAGTGCCAATGGGGAAATGTCGTAGGGGCAAACCCAACTTGTCATGGACTCGACCAAGAACTAAGTCCAAGTACCAAAATGACTTGTCTTGGGGTGAACCCATACTGGCATGGATTCAGCCAAATTCTGTACCCAAGTGCCATGGGAGGCCCTTGACATGCACCAGGTAGCAAGGATTCATTTTTATATTTAGAGATCCTCAAAGGACGAGAAGAAATCATAATATCTGTTCTCTTGATAGACCATCATGGAAGTTAATGTCAGGTATATTTGTCTCTCATTGATATTAACGTCAAAGATATTTGTCTCTCATTAATGATAATGACATGGATATTTATACTCCATTAACTAGCTATGTTAGGGACATCTAATCCCTATTAATGTTATGGTTGAAATATATGCCTTTACCCTCTCATGATAGAGAGGATTATTGGATCTGAAGGATATAAATACCTCTCATGCTATTCAGGTTGAGGGTTCATAATGTCTATTCAAAATAGATAAATTCTTTTGAGTTCTAGAATATTTATTACATCAAAACAAGAACAAATACTTGTAGTTATTATTTATTTTTCTTTTAAACTTTACTATCAGATGGTCCTCGAATCTCTCAAAAGAAGACTTTTTATAGGTACTAGAAGGCACTCATCGTTGGATAATTTCTATAAAGATGGAGAATAGAAACTTTTGAACAATAACCTTTGATTGATTCATAATTCAACCACCAAAGTACTTTATTCCTAAACATATTGAATTTGGAGTATCATCATATTCATAGTCTAATTATTTTCCTGACATAAAATCCAAATATTTTAGTCATATATTTTAATAATGAAAATAAATTTTCTCATGGACTTAGTGCAAAAATATGTTGTTATGGTATAAATTAAAATCATCTAGATCCAAGTCCATTGTAAGTAGCTCTTCCTAAACATTATGATGCAGACCTTTTGATTACGTGGTCGAGCAACCCCTAACGAAGTAGATAATAACCTAAAAAGTTGAAAATCAAGTTTCATAAAACCTTGATCTAGAGATAACCCTGTATATAAGAACCAAATGTATTGGAAAAAAAACTTGGACCAAGATATAACCTTATATCTAAGAACGCTAAGTATGTGAATGATGTCATGAAGTCAGTTAATCTTCAATAAGTCAGTGTACAACCTTTGTCCCTGCAAAGAAATATTGTTTTTCCACAAACAAACAAAAGGCCTAAACTAGTAATAAACTAAAATAAATTCAATAATGAATAAACTCCTAAACAATATCTAATAGGCTAGAATAAACTCAAATTAAAAATAATTATTCAAAATTAAATAAATAAATGAAATAGAATAATAAAAACAAAATCTTCACGCTGAAATTCCCCCATATAGGCCGAATCTCCAATTTTTACACATTCTTGGCCGATTTTCAGTTTTGACTTCAAATACGTTGTTCTTTCTTATTTGGATGAATTACTGGGTCTACCATATATAGTTGAAAAACTTGAGATGTCTAGTTTTCAGCCCAACTTGAATCAGAACAAATTCCCCATGTAGTTCCAGATATGTCCCAAACAGTACAAAAAGGTCTAGTTTGACATATTTAACAAGATTTGTCTAGTAACTTCGACTCTCCAAACTAATATGTTCCCGAACTCTATTGGACCTGAACGTTTACCAAAATATATTTTTATGTGTCTAGTATCTTCTTGTAAAATTTTAGCTTGTTCCAATATACGGTTTGGAAAATATTCTTGATCTCGCAAAACTTATTAGCAGATATTTTTAAAGTCAAATTCGGACCTGACTTCGGACCTGACTTAGTTTGTATCACATTGACATTGAACAAAACTAAAATTGAAAAGGGTTAAATTTTTTAAAAAAAAAAGATGTCTTTTTTCAATTAATAAAGAGAGAGATATTAGATTATTTTCAATTAGTAAAGTGAGCTATAGAGAAAATGGAGAATTATTTTCAATTAACTTTTTTTTCCTTCAATTTTTAAACTTGGTTTTTAAAAAATTGAAAAATTATTTAATTGGTAATTTTTTTCTGGAAAAGTACTTAGTTTCAACAAGAAGCTCGAGTTATTAGAATTGATCCCTAGACTCTCTAGACTCAAAATTCAGGTGCCTCTAATCTAACCTCGAAGTGTTATGAACCTAATCTCAACTATACACCTTGGAGCCTTATAGCTGGCCTCGACTTGATCCTTGGTGTTCTGAACTTAACCCTCAAACTCGACCTTACATGCCCTGAACTCCATCGCACCATGGGTGCTACAGACTTGGGTGCGACCCAAACACTAGATAGCCTATACCCGATCTTAGCCTAAACCTCGAGTGACCTAGGCCCAACTCTCAAGCAACTAGATGATCGAGAAAGAATCTTAGCCTGACTTCGGCTTGAATCTTAGGTGATCGAGACTCCGCCTTGGCTTGAGTATGGTCGCGATCCAAGTCCTAGATCTATCTTCGGGCACTTCAATCCTAGTTCTAGCACGAATCGTGGACTCCCTGAACCTGGCTCCTAGACATCCCAGGCCCAATCTTGACTTGAATCTCGTGTGACTTGGACTTGGTCCCGACCCCAACCCTCCTGATCTGTATCATAAAATCTCTCAAACCAGGTCTCATTCTGACACCCAAGCACTTTGGAACTGATCCGACCAGAATCCTGGGGGCTTCACACTGTAATTTACTCTTATTTTAGGAGTTTTGTTTTAAAAAAAAAAAGAAATAAAAAAAGCTAAAAACCTTTTCCCCGCGCACAAAACTCCCGTCCTTAATTTGTCTTATTTATTCTTCTTCACTTCAAAATAATAACACAGACTTTCCTTTGCTGCTTAATTTTAAAAAAAAAAAAACAAATCCAAGGAAGGAAGCAGACAGAAATGGAGGCATGGGTTCCTCTCTTTAACATATTCCTTAACTCCCCAACACCAGAAACTGAAGCATCCCTCTGGTTACAACAATCTTCTTCATCATTATCAGTTCCAATCACCACAACCTCTTTTCTCTCTTTACTCGCCGAACCCATTATAAACAACTCATCCACAAACAGGTGGAGTAAAACCCATTTTCCATTCATGTTATCTCTTGCTTTTTCTACGATTCTCACTTTTTTTTCTCCCTGTTAACAGCATGTGTGACAGGAGGGTCATGTTTCTACAAACACTGCCTTTTCTTGTCCAGTCCAGAATTTTGTCCTTTCTTGGTTTTGAGCATCAAAGGTTTTGCAAGCGGGACTTATCTAAGTTGGCCAGGACTTTGTTGACAGATACCGAGGGGATTGATTTCTGGGTTAAGAGGGCTGCCCGCAATCTGCTTGATAAAGTGTCTGACTCAAATTACCAATGGATTTCTGGTTTAAGCTTAGACTCTGGAGAGAGAGAGTTGATGAGGAGTTTGGTTCAATCCCAGATTACCTTAAAGATGCTGCTTCAAGTGCAAATGAACTGTATCTACCTTGGTTGCCTCTCTCGCATGATACATTGAACTCCAGAGAATTGTTTGCTGGTTATGAAAGCCCAGAAGATTTCTTGAGTCAAGTTGGAGAGGGTTCTGGTGATAATTCGAAAGATGTTGCGGAGGAAATGGAGATTGATTTGGTCATGGTTGCTCCTTTAGATGAGGAAATTCAAAACATGGCAACAAGTTTGAAAGAGAGGATTATGACTTTTGAGTCTAGTTCTAAAACTGTTGAGTTAGCAAATGAAATTCGCAGACTTAGTTTTGAGAGAGAAGCAGATCCTTTTGTGATTTTGGGTTTGCTTGAACCTTGGAAAGCTGATGATGAGACTGCTTCAATTCTGGTTTTTCATCTGTCAAATGGAAGAGAAGAAGAAGAAGAAGAGATCGCTTGGCCTAGCAAAGTTTTGTGTTCAATTATGCTTCCAAAGATGTTGGTGCTTGAAGAGCCAGCATCACGTGTACTGGTGATTTCAATGGTAGAGTACTGCAAGCTTCACCAGAGAGCTGCTGAATCTGCACTATTGCTTCCGCTGATAATGAAAAGGAGTGGCATCAACAACCACATGTGTGATGTGATCACCAGGATCGTCAAGGAATCCTTGCACCCAGCTCATGTTTCAGCTTTTTGCCGGAAGCTGCTTTGTGGACAAGAAGTTGAGAAACGATCCATCATTCTTCCTTGCCACCAATGCCTTGTATCCAGTCAACTGGTTTGGACGGAATCATTGTTTAATCTGTTTCAAAATATCTTAAATCATAACGTTCAGCTAACTCAGGATTCAATTGATCAACTTGTATTGCTTATTAGGGAGTTGGCCCCAAGTTTCTCCAAATCTCTGAAATTCGGGAATTTTCTGTTGTGTTTCATCACCAGATGTTCTTTATTATTGAAGTCTCATAAACTTTTATTGGTTGAAGCAGTTGCGAAGACCAATACTCTTGTCACTAAATCCATATTATCAAAATTGGCTAGCTTCTAGCTATGTAATGATTTTTTTAAATGCCTTTGTGTTTTTCCGCTTTCGTGCTGTGAGATATGATCAGTCTTAACGCGTACGGTTCCATCAAGAGAGTTGATTTTGCTACCGGACGAGGTATATGTGATAAATTTAGGTCTCGTGTTTGCAGAAAATGAACAGTGAATTGTAAAGTGGATAATTTTTCCGGATCCAATGGTGCTCCTGCTAACTAGACAAGATAAACGAGCATCTCCTTGTATCAAGAAACAAGTGGTTCAAACTGACAAATAAACACCAGTACTGGGAATTACACGAGGCAGTTTCAGACACCATGACTGCTGTGTCCATTGGCTATTTTCTTCATGGCTTCAAATCGGGGGCCCTTATCTGAGAACTTTGTGGTGGCATAAAGCTTCAAGTAATCTTGAAATGTATAATTATGGGGGTATGAGAGTTTGGGAGCTGGGGAGATAATGGCATCACCAGCTGGGTTGTAGAATGTGGCAATGGAGAGTCTGCTCCCATCCTTGCCAGCCATGACACGGTGCAGAGTACTTTTGTACCTTCCATTACTCAACACTTCCACTTGATCACCTGTGTTGACAAATATAGTATTGTTCTTGGACGGGGGGATCTTTATCCATCCTCCATCGTTTGAGAATTCAAGACCTGGGACATGTTCATCTTGGAGCAAGAGTATGATTCCGCCGGCATCGGTGTGCTCTCGAAGTCCTCTCACAAGCTCTGGCCGAGGACATTCAGGGTATTTTGCCACCTTTGTTCCCACAGAAGGACCTTTAGCTCCTGAAAACGATTCCTTTATGTAATCCTTGTCCAGTCCAAGATTCTCAGACATGAGTTGAGAAAGCTTCTCTGCTAACTGAATCAGCTGGGCGATGTACTGATCCATTATTTGGCTGCACATAACACAGAGACCATGTCCTTATTTCAGAAGAATAATGTCTGTACAAATTGCTAGTTATAATTATATATAATCAAATCCATACCGAAGATTCTCCGAGAGGTTGTGGATTTCATTGATGTTGGATGTTGGGCGATGCCAAATAAAGAAACTGCTTTCCCAGTCTACATCACCTTTATTCATCAAGCCTTTAGCTATCTCTGACTCGTAAAAGCTTTCTTTCAAGTTTTCCTCGTAGTGTGCATTCACCAATTGCTTTACCTTGTCCATCAGCTTCTTCTCGAGTCCATGGTTCTCAACCTGTGAAAATCAAATATGTATTAAGATAGATAGGTGTTATATCAAGTTTTTTTCGAAGGATGAAAAATCCCTGTACCTGAAAGAAGCCCCATTTCTCACAAGCTTGGTGCAGAAGAGCCATAGTTTTGCTTCTGTTCTCGCCCTCGAGTTGGCTCAAATCTATCACAGGAATCTCCATCTTCTTTCTTTCTTTCTTTCTTTCTTTCTAACCTTAGAATACCGTGAAAAAATAGATGACAAGTCTCATAAATATAGGCTCAGCTCAGAGAAAAGGGTATAAATTAAATAATTACTATATACATATATATTACAGTAAAGGCAGTCAGAGCAACAGTGTTTACTGATTAACTTGAAGCATGTAATTTTATACACAAACTTATAAATATATTTTTTAAAAATATTATTATCTTCTCGATGATCTAATACATCCGCACAAAAAAAATTTTAAAAAATAATTTTTAATTTCAAGGTTCAAATCTATAAAAAAAGAAAAGAGTTGGTATCTCCAAGACTAATCAAATAATCCAGTCGAAGTCTAAATTCAATTCATCGCCACCATGTGATACAGTCAGATATTGACGCTCGGTCACTTGTAGACTACGCATGGCGGTGGCAACTTTTTTTTTCGTTATCAAGAAATCGACATAATTGGTCTCTGTGATATTTACTGATATTATTTCATTTTATGAAAATATATTAGTCGTATTTGTAAATTGTTTGCCGATAATATTATTGAATTTAATTGAGAAACACATTTTATATCCAATGATGTCTCACGTCAAAGTATTTTGATCGTAAAGTGAAAGAAGATTTGTATCGCAAGAGCCATGGATCCCCATTTCCTGTATACTTTTTTCTCTTGAATTAACATGTCAGCTATATATATATATATATATATATATATATATATATATATATATATATATATATATATTGAGGAAAGAAAGTTACTTTGATTAGAATCATTCATTCATTTGTTTTAGCAAATCTGTGGGCAGTGCAAACAACGGAGGCGAAATTATAAGATGCGATCTCATAGGTCTCCAATGGGCCATTTTATCTGTGTGCTGCTGTAGTCGTCGCATGCTGGCCTTTGTCCCCCTCTGCAACTTGTCTAGAGAGAGAGAGAGAGAGAGAGAGAGGACTTCCGAAACTGCCCATTATTGATCTTATTTTTTACTCCTTTTTTTTTTTTTTTTTTTTGAGAGAGGTATATACATTACCTAACATCTTGGTTTTCACGCAAACAGACCATGCCACCGCAAGAAAATTGACCTATTTTTCAATTTTAGCACGGTTAATTTAAAAAATATATATATAATTCATAAAATATTTTAAAAACTAGCATAGGTGAGAGAATCGAAAATGATATTTGTGATTTACAAGTCACATGAGACTCTCTAAAATTATAAAATGATCCGTAAAATATTAAATTAGAAAAAAAGGAGAGAGAGAAAAGATTTTGGAGACATATCGAAGCTCTAATGATAACATCACTGATACCTTTAGAAAAATATCGACAAGACGAATCCAACGACATCAATAAAGATAACTAATAGAGACTAGAGAGGGTCACACGAACTGCTCAAAGGTGGCAGAGCTAACTTGTATTTAGGGGCACGTATGACTCACTGTGGTCATCGTTGGTGACCTTTTCTAAAGTTATTAGATTCGTCTCATCGAGATTTTTTTATGGTACTTGTAGTGTCATCATTAAAGTTCTGGTGTGCCTTTGAGGTTTCTTTTTTTTTTCTTTCTTTGTATTTTCTCTTTCCTCTCCTCATAATTTGTGAAGAAACTTGAGAAAGAGAGAGAGAGAGTGAGAGAGAAAAGCGACCTCGAAGGCACATCAAAGTTTTGATGATGGCACCATCAGTACCTTCAAAAAAATCTCAACGAGACAAATCAAACAACACTAGAGAAGATCATCAACGGTGAAGTGGGCCACACGAGCCGTCCAAAGGCAAGTTAGTCCTACCACCTTTAGGTAGCTCATGAGGCACATTCCGATCTCCATTAGTGATTTTTTTTTTGTATCATTGAATTTATCTCGTCAAGATTTTTTTGATAATATTAGTAGTGTTATCATCAGAGCTTTATTGTGTATCTAAGGTCTTTTCTTTCTTGCTTTTCTTTTTCTCTCTCCTCAATTTAATTTTTTGTAAATCATTTTATATTTTTAGAGACATGCATGTGGCATATGCGACTCGTGATTCGTAGATGTCAGTTGCGACTCTCTCAACTATACTACTTTCCTAAATCTTTTATAGACTATATTATTTGATAATTTTGTTTAACTATGCTAAGGTACCAAAAAAAAAAACTCAAAAACATATGGGCTTTCTTTAGTTTTTAATTTTAAATAGTCATGTTTATCCACCAAACTAAAAAAATAATATTAGAGTTTTCACACCCAAGCTCTCTACATTATCAAAAAACCTAAAAGACTTTAGGAATTCACTATAGCCCAAAACACATAACATTATGGATTGAAATAATGTTTTTATATTTTTTTTCCTTTTCAACAAAAAGTAATGGCCTTGCTGATAGAGATAGTGTCTTATTTTCCACATGATATATTGGTCATTATCAAATCGATTATGACAATGTTGTCTTTTCATATTTTTTTAGCATAGTAAAATTATTTAAATATCCTTAAAAGCAAATAATATTAAACTGACATCTAGGAGCTTATTCATCTTTTTCTTTTTTTTTAAGCACAGAAAAATGACATGATTGAAAATTAATAAACTAGTATGCGAGGGGGGGTGTTTTCATATTTTTAACTCTTTTTTTTGTTATTATTAAGTTGGAAGATGGGCAATTTCATATTTTGATATATATAAAATACTAAGTTTCAATGTTGCAAAAAGATTTCATCATAAAATATAATTGCTAAAATAAAAAACAATTCAAGAAAACTATTCCACATTGCATAATATTGACTTAAGTTTTAATTGCAACCTTGAGCATCCTAAATGGTAACCTTATGTATATCTATAACAAGAATAGATAATGTTTATAAAAACTCAAGTAAAAAAAAAAGGAATTAAATAAAAAAGGAATTCAAAATGTCATATCACATGGTTCTAAAGTTTCAAAACGCATGTTCTGCCTTTTACCAATTCCACATCACAATTCCTATTATTTATCACATAAACCATTATACTAAAGAAATGATAGGATGTTGGCTTGAAAAAGTATGAAAGCTTATAGTTTAATTTCAACCATTAAGCACTCAATTCAAAGCATAACTCATTTCAAGTTATACATATCTAGATTAAAAAATTAAGGCAATGGTCTTTGAGCTAAAAATCTTTAATTCATTATAAACACACAAAACTAATGGCATGAAACAATACATATCAAATTTAAAACTCACACACATCTCTTCAAATATCTTCAATATCTTTGTAAATCTACCCTTTCTTGCATACCCATTAATCATGAAGTTAAAAGTAATTACATCCTTTATTTACCACACTATCTTATCAAAAAATCATTTCGCACCCTTTATTAGACCTAAACTCACATGCCTACTAATCATGGTATTCCAAGAAACTAGATTCTTCCCCTTTATTTAATTAAACAATTCTCTAGCCTCCATCAACAATCCTACTTCCAACACTGTAATATTAGGGATCTCAAGGACTATCTTATTTGACAAACCTTTTCCACACAATCTAGCAAACTTCTTTGGAATTCCTTTATAAAATTTAAAAATTTAAATCTAACAACATGAAATGCAAAACAATTAATGGTTTGTTTACATTAAACATAAAGCTTCCATTATTTCTCTTACATGGAGAACCCATCATTAATCACCTCTAGTATTAACTTCAATTGCTTTCCAAAAAGGCTATATATATGTTGATAGAAACAAAGTTGTAGAGAAAAGTACTTTATAGTTTCTCTATGAATAACTAGCAATTTTTTTTTTAAAAAAAAGAAATAATTAATGGTTTCTCTTTTTCATGTATGTATAAATTTGTGATTAACAAGAGAATCAAACTTTGAACCTATAACTTCCATCCATATAAACATGGCAATGATACATGTTTTTTTTTGTAAGAACCCTAATCAAGATGTTGCCATACAGAAACAAATCAAATAGACCCAAATCGACACAAATAGTTTTATGATATATTTACATTGACACGATCTTATCCCTTTATATAACCCCACCTATATCTCAAAGCTAACATCAATGAAACCATCAAAACTTTTTCTAATATCTTGACTAGAAATTCTTTAGAGAACTAAAGGCATATATATCTAATGGACCCAAATAAAAATCTCACAAAATAATATAAAACCCATGTATAGAAAACTAGAAAGATCCATGATTTAGAGATAAAATAAATTATACCTTTCTTGGCTAGCAATGTCCCAAATCCCATCTTTGACAACTTTATCATCAACATGGATACTATGAGAGGAAAATCCAACACCAATAGTGGATTTGAATTCAGAATTGAATTACTTTTTATAAATCTTGATAAAAGATTGGATTTTTCAATACTAGAATCACCTTATAAAGAGAGAATCAAAACCCAATTATAGTGGATTCTCCATCTTCAAACCAAACTTTTTCCTTTACTTGTGACCACCTCACTTTCTTTTCCCTCCACACCTAATCCCTCATCACCAATTGAGGATTACTATAGTTTCATTATATGTAGTAAGCATTGTTCACAAAGCTAGAGTAGAGAGCCTTTTAGAGAGCATGGATGCTATGGGAGAAAACCACACTAGTTAGCTATTATAGTTAAGGACTCCCGTTTAAAGAGTAATGGTGTGGATGCTCTTAAAGCATCCATATTTTTGCTTGTTATCCTACCTTTTTAGCTAAAATAGAATGTATAAATTTTTTTAGAGCATTGTTGCTAGCTAAATACTCATTATTATACCTTTGTGAATCGTACTCACTATATATAGTAAGTCTTGTTGCAATTTTTATTTAACCGGGATGCAATAGCGGGAAGAATAATGCTTGCAGGAAAGAGAAAAGAGGGAAAAAGACTATCTATCCTTTATTTCTTCACCTTTTCAATCAAAATCTCAAGTTTTTTTTATTTGATTTGGTGTTTAGCTAAATTTCCTCCACCATTTCTTCACACATGTGAGGATGCAGAAGCATTCTCTACTTGTGGGTTTATGCTTGTTTTTTCCTCTTTGAATCTTGCTTATAATTTATTGTTTTTAGATATGTGTGTGAAATGAATGGGGTTATGGGTTTTGGTGCTTGGTGTATAATAAGATGCTTATGTAAACTACTAGATAGGGGAAAACCTTAAAGGATGCTCATTTAGATGTGTTATGTGGGCTAGGTTAGTTTGTGGGTAAGTATTAGAAGTTTTTTTTTAGGTTTAGGTTAATGTGTTTGCATTAGATTGTGTATTCTATTTGCAAGTCTGTAATTTTTTTTTGTAAATGATAACTAAGATTCTATTTATTTTCATGTTGGGTTTTTGTTTTAGTGAAATAGATTATTATAGATGAAAGTGATAACCTCAAATAAAATAAATCAACAATCCACACCACTTACAAGAGAGTGCATGCATTCTTTAGCTTCCAAGTAAATTCCAAATTCAAGATGATAAGGCACCTACTTCTTTTTTATTGATTGGAAAAGCAAGAAATGTTATTTAGGGCAAACAAATATACTTTAACTATTTTTTTATTTAATAGTCGGAATATTCTCAAACCATATAATGAGTTTTAATCCCTCCTCAATTAGGTCCTAGACAGGCTATATACCTACACAAAATTAGTCTGAGATCAACAATGAGAAGAGTGACAAATATCAAGGCAAATTGGCAATTAGAATACAAAATGAAAAGAAATGGCAATTTAACACAATAATAAAAAGTTTTAATGAAATATTATATTTTTAAATGTCATGGTTCAGAACCACGACATTTAATTAATGTCGCATTTCTGAACATCGACATTAATTTAATGTCATGGTTCTAAACCGCGACATCAATTAAATTCTAGAAATAATAAATCTAAATCTAAGAAAAAATAGTTCTAATGAGATTTATTATTTAGTTTGTTAATCTATCATTTCATTTAGTTAATGATTCTAGAGAGTTAATTCTTTTTCAATTTTAACAAATGAGGCAGGGTTATATAGAAACTATACCCAACATTTTATTCTTCTTAAAAATACCTGTAAAGAACCACAACAATCAAACTCAATAAATTTTCACATTTCATAATCACAAATAGCCTCAGGAAAGCAAATAAAAAAAACATATATACATGTAAAATAAATCTCACATACTTTAATAATTTAATATTCTAGTAATTGAAATCCCAAAGTATATCAATATAACTCATCTGTCTATCTACATCTACATCGTTTATTGGATGATCTGCGTTCATCAATAGCATAACTAGATCAAACTCTCTGCCCTTGCCTAAGTGACCTTGTAACGCTAGCACATTCATATGCGTTTATACTTATTTTCATTGATCAAGTATGTAAAAAATATGAGTAAATTGTTTTTTTTATATATAGGAAAAGTCTTAACAACCTTTCAACAATTTTTTTTAATTAAAAAACACAGTTTATAACAACTCTTGTTGAAATCATATTCACATAAATTATTTATAAGTTTATCTTTCTCTTAAAATACATATATTGATATTAAACTTAGCAATAGATTGTTCACAACAATAACTTAGAGTCCGCTCTAGCAATCATCAACAACAATCATAGGAAATATGCATAGGAAAACAATCATACTCATTCATAACATAAACCGAAAATAAAAGGAAGAATAAATCTCACGGTTCTTGAAATCCGAAGGTTTGTTGTGTCCTTGCAACCAAGAAAAGAGCTTAGCCTTGCATAACTATTGAACAACTACTTCTAAAGAATGAAAAGAGCATGATTTTTGGGTTTGTAGAGGAGAGAATTTGTGTTTATTCTCTGTCGGCTCGCTGCCTCCTTCGCTCTCCCTCTTTTTCTCGCATGGCCGCTGCCTCCTTCTCTCTTTCTTTTTATATGCTAAGAAACCCTAGTCTCTATTTTACAAAGTAGTCCTCCCTTGAGTTGGAGTTTACATTTAAGTACTTCAATAACTATTTTTCCTAAAAGGAGAAATAGCCTTGCATGAAATCTTCAAGTTCTGACTTAGAGGAGCTAAATTGCTGATATAAAAACTTGGATGACGGTTTAGATGCTTCGGAATGTAATTTGGACTTGTTCTTCACGAAACCTGTTTGCTGGCAGAATTCAGTTGTCATCTTTGAAAAATCATATCTACCTCGTATGACATCGTTTGTGGCTGAAACTTGGAGCGTTGATAGGTATTTAAGTCAGGAATCCACGCAAATTGAGTTTGCATCAATTGGAGTTCTGTAGCTCCAGATATTAAATTTTGAATGGCCAAAGGTCAACATTGGCAGAATGCGAGATTTGACTTTGCAGGATGTGATTTCCATGATCTTTCTCTTTTTATTTTTCTTGCATTACATTTCCAGAAAGGTATGGATGTTAGCTTTTTAGTTCCACTGGAATCACTTCATTTCGATCTCTAGAACTCACGCTCTGCAGAAAACATTGAGTGAACGTCAAATCTGCCAATTACCTCCATTTTACTCCTTTTTGCATCTTTCATCCAAAAGTGCCTTCAAAACATAAAACAAAGAATATCAAGGCATTTTATATATAAAACATGGACAAAACATTAGGTAGATATGGGTGAAACTATCGAATAATATGGTTACATCAAATACCCCCACACTTAGCTCTTGCTCGTCCTCGAGAAAGGATAAATAAAATCAAATTGAAAATAACTATGATCAATCTCTTAATCTCCCATCAATGTCCAAGAATATATGCATTATAAACAAGAATACAATCAAGAATGATAAATAGTATATTTCTCATGAATTCATTTACATGCAAACTTCAAAACTCAATTAATCATCGGGATTTAAATGAAATCTATGACATGCCAAAGTGATAGGTCCTCTCATTGATATACACTCCAACACTCATGTGTTTAGGGTTTATGTGTTTAAATCTCTCAAATTAAATCAAAGAGTATGTTCTACCATAAGCTTGCTCTTCAATCTCATCTCCATTACTAACATATTACAAACAATGCAAGAATCAAAAGGTCTTATTTTCTGGTTGTAATGGGGCTAAGGTTAATGGTGAGGTAAAAAAGAGTAAAAGAAAAGGTTCAAACCAAAGAAAGTAGAGCATTCTAAAAAATGATATTTCAAACAAGATATTTCATCAAAGCACATAAATTTTCCTTCTTTAATCACCAATGCTTAGCTTCTTTTGATTTCAAGCTTTTTCAACATAAAATCTCAAGAACATAAAGGAACACTTTTTCTTTTTCTTTGTTTTTTTTTTTTCTTTTTTAACCTTTGGCAACTTTGCCCATCTTTTCATCAAGCATCACTTCTTCTTTCTTTTCACATAATTTCCAACCATAATTCCATGAGATATCATAAGTATATGCTCTACTAATCCTTGGCCAAGGGAAAAGGAAAACATATAAAAAGTTAAGGCTTATACATGGATAAAGAAAAGAAAAGATAAACAAGCTCAAAAGGGGCTCACTAAGGATAATATGCTTTAGGTTGACTTTTTGGTTCAAGTGATTAAAATTCCTAATGCCTTTATCATCTTCATGTATATTTGTAATGGAATATAATCTCAATAAGATATGAAGCAAGTTCTAGAGATACATATCATTGAAAGAATGCACACTCAAAGAATATAATGTTGAAGGCTCAAAAGCTTGCATTGGTATAACACTATAAAGTCAACATGGCATATTCTCAAAGTCAATCCCTAAACCAATTAAACCTTAAAATTTGCATGCATACTTCTTCATTTGATTTATATCTTCATCTATCTCAATTAATTCTCATACATAATACTCATATTCTCAAAAACCAATGGGAGTTAAAAAGATCAAACACAAATTTTTTTTTAGAACAACAAAGAAAACTAAAATTCTCCCAATACCCCCACACTTAAAACACAACATTGTCCTCAATGTTGAAATAAAAAGCAAAGGAACATAAGAGAATGACAAAAAATAAATTAAAATGAAGAAAAAAAAAAAAGATAAGGAAAAAGAAAGCAAATCTGATTTTTTTTTTTATCTTTGGGTTGCCTCCCAGTAAGCGCTTTTGTTTTATGTCATTGGCTTGACATGTGGCATGCTCATTCTTCATAGATTGGTTGAGCTAACTCTACTGAGAAGCGGTGAGTTCTGCGTCCAACCTTCATAGAAAGGTTTTAAACGATGCCCATTAACCTTGAGTACTTTGTTGGTTTCTAAACTTGTAATTTCAAGCTGCACCATAAGGAAAAATATTAGAAACAACAAAGGGTCCAATCCAACGAGAGCGCAATGTTCCGGGAAAAAGTTTCAAACGCGAATGATAAAGAAGGACTTTGTCTCCAACATGAAACTCCTTTCTTGTAAGCATTCGGTCATGAAGATTCTTAGTCTTTTCTTTGTAAATCCTTGCATTCTCGTAAGCATCATTTCGAATTTCTTCCAACTCTTGCGGTTGTAGTTTTCTTGCAATCCCCTGACATCATAATCCATGTTACATTGTTTAATGGCCCAAAAAGCTTTGTGTTCAAGCTCCACCGGTAGATGACATGCTTTCCCATAAATCATTCTATAAGGTGACATTCCTATAGGTGATTTATAAGCGAGTCCGATAAGCCCAAAGTGCATCTCAAGACGTAGACTCCAATCTCGCGGTTAGGTTGCCTTGTTTTTCTCCAAAATGGACTTGATTTCTCGATTTGAAATTTCAGCTTGGCCATTCGTTTGAGGATGATATCTTTGTGGAAGTTCGATGAGTCACATGATATTTGCGTAGCAATGCTTCCATGGAACGATTACGAAATGAGTGCCACGATCACTAATGATAGCTTTAGGGATTCCAAACCTGTCAAATATATGAGTCTGACAAAATCTAAAACAACCTTAGCATCGTTAGTTCGTGTGGCTTTCGCCTCAATCCATTTGGACACATAATCAACAGCAAGAAGAATATAAAGATTGCCAAATGAAGAAGGAAATGGACCCATAAAGTCAATACCCCAAACATCAAAAATTTCACTTACAAGAATATTCGTTAAAGGCATTTGATTCTTATGAGTGATATTACCCGTTCTTTGGCATTTTTCACATGATTTGCGAAGTGATATGCATCTCTAAAAATAGAAGGCCAATAGAAACCACTTTCAAGTACCTTGTGGGGCTGTTCTTTTTGCTCCAAAATGCCCACCACAAGAATGAGAATGACAAAAAGTGAGAATGGAATGAAATTCATCTTGTGGTACACACCTCCTAACTACTTGATCCGCACAAAATTTCCAAAGGTAAGGATCGTCCCAAAAATAATATTTAGCATCAGCTCGTAACTTATCTTTTGGGGTTTAGACAAACTCTGGAGGAATTCTTTGGTGACTAAATAGTTTACCAAATCAGCATACCATGGTCTTGTAGAGGAATGCAACATATACAACGCTCATCGGGGAATGTCTCTCTTATTGTTTCGATCTCGTATATCCTCGGTCCTCAGTCGGCTCAAGTGATCGCCCACATGGTTTTCAGCACCTTTTTTATCTTTGATCTCAAGATCGAATTCTTGTAAAAGCAAGATCCACCTAATCGGTCTTGGTTTGGACTCCTTCTTCTTCAAAAGATACCACGAGAGTTGCATGGTCGGTAAAAACAATGACTTTTGTACCAAGTAGATATGACCTGAATTTTTCAAGAGCAAACACCACCGCAAAAGTTCCTTTTCGGTTGTATGGTAATTGCATTGTGCTCCATCCAACATGCGAGAAGCATAGGCGATAACATGCAAATTCTTCCCAATTCTTTGCCCAAGCACAGCTCCTACCGCATAATCACTCGCATCACACATTATCTCAAAAGGTTCATCCCAATTTGGTGGTTGGATGATAGGGGCGGATGTGACACGTCTCTTAAGCTCATCATGGGCATCTTTACATGCTTGATCAAACACAAAATCCACTTCTTTGGCTAATAGTATGCACAAGGGTGCTTTGTAATCTTCGAGAAATCTTTGATAAAGCGTCGATAGAAACTTGCATGGCCTAGAAAAGAACGAACTTCCCTCACGCATGAGGGTAAGGCAATGATGAAATAACATCTATCTTAGCTTTATCAACCTCTAATCCACGTGAAGACACAACATGCCCAAGAACTATTCCTTGTTCTACCATAAAATAACACTTTTCATAGTTCAAGACAAGGTTAGTTTCAATGCACCTTTTTAAGATTAAAGATAAATTTTCTAGACATTTATCAAAAGAATCACCATACACCGTGAAATCATCCATAAAAACCTCAATTATTCTTTCAACATAGTCGGAAAAAATACTCATCATGCATCTTTGAAAAGTTGCGGGAGCATTACGAGAGACCAAAGGCATTCTTCTATATGCATATGTACCAAATGGACATGTAAATGTAGTCTTTTCTTGATCCTCGGGATTAATAACAATCTGATTGTATCCACTATATCCATCAAGAAAGCAATAAAAAGACTTACCCGCTAGGCGTTCAAGCATTTGATCCATGAATGGTAATGGGAAATGATCTTTGCGTGTAGAAAGATTGAGCTTTCTGTAATCAACACACATTCTCCATCCACTCGAGATGCGAGTAGGAATGAGCTCATCATTTTGTTTTTCACCAATGTGATTCCGGTCTTTTTGGGCACCACATGGATTGGCGCGACCCATTTACTGTCAGTGATGGGGTAAATGACTCCTGCATCTAACAATTTCAAAATTTCAGCTTTCACTACCTCCATCATAGGCGGGTTCAACCTCCTTTGCATTTCCCTTGTTTGTTTTGCGTTGTCCTCCAATAGTATGTGATGCATACACATTGAGGGACTAATACCCTTGATGTCGGCTAAAGTCCATCCAATGGCCGTCTTGTGATCACACAACAACTTCACAAGTTTTTCCTCTTGCATACTTGTCAAACCTTTTGCTATGATAACGGGAAGTGTATTGTTGTCGCCAATGAATACATACTTCAAATTATCGGGCAAAGGTTTTAATTCTAACTCGGGGGCTGTAAAATAGATGGCAAAAGCTTTTTATGTGAGAGTACTAAATCAACAAAGACATTACCATGGGGAACGGTTTGCAAAGCTTGTAAGGCCAATACTGATTCGTGCACGTTTTGGGGAACACACACGTGCCTCTCCATCTCTTCTATCTTGGTGAAATCATAGCCATAGCTCAAAGCTATGCTTAATCCATCTTCGCAATCAAAATCACAAACTTGCCGCACACACTTATCAATTTGGTCATAACATGTGATAGAATAAACATTGCTATAAGGATATTTCATTGCATCATGAAAATTGAATTCAATTTTTTCATCTCCTACTTCCATAGACAAGGTATCCTTACCACAATCAATCTTTGCGTTGGCGGTTTTCAAGAATGGTCTCCCAAACAATATAAGAGTCTTGGTTGATGAATCACAAGAATCATGTTCCATATCAAGAATATAAAAATCACATGGAATAACCAAACTATCAATCTTGACTAGGACATCTTCTATCACACCAAGTGGGTAAACAAAACTACGATCCATGAAGTTGTATTACAATGCTAGTTTTATTCAAAGGCTCAAGACTAAGAGAATCATAAACATGTTTGGGCATAACACTAATGGATGCACCTAAATCGCATAAAGCTCTTTTAAAACTAGCATTACCAATAACACATGGGATAGTAAACGCACCATGGTCTTTTTTGTTTCAAAGCTGATTCTTTTGAACAACGGCGATCCAACTTCACCTATACTTACCGTTTCATGACCTTTTCGGTTTGAAAGCTCTCTTGGTAGTACACAACTCCTTCAAAATTTTGCATACTTGGGAATTTGCTTGATAGCATCAAGCAAAGGAATGTTGAGTTCCACTTTCTTGAAAACCCTCTAAAATCTCTTTTCTTTGTCTTCTTTCTTTGACCTAGAAGAACTCACAGGAAAGGGTGGAATTGTTTTAAAACTAGAATTCATTGAGTGATGAGTTACCTTTGGAGTGTTGGTCTTTATTTCAGTTTGTGGAGGAGGAGGAGGATGTTTGTTCTTTGTACTCAATTAGGTTTCTATCTCTTCTTCTTCCTCCATCTCAATTTGTTTCGACCATTTCTCTTCAATTTCTTTCCCACTTAAACATGATCGCACTAACATTCTCTTTTGGATTCAATGCTTGGGAGGGCAACTTTCCATTCATTTGTGCTTCAATTTCCCCACACTTGAAGCTACTTGCCCCATTTGCTTTTCCAAGTTGTGAATACTTGACCTTGTTTCTGTTGAAAAGACATGACATTTTGTTGCAAGGTAATGGTATTAGAAGCCAAAGTTTTCATCATCTCACGAAGATCATCATTGGATGGTGACCCCATAACATTGGAGTTTGTAAATGGAGGGGGTTGTCTTGCATGGTAATTTTGTGGAATGGGGCTGAAATCCATGGGGATGGAAGCGTAGGCCTTGATTGCCTTGTTGGGGGAAATCATAGAGGATGGGTTGCCATAGCGTAAGTTGGGATGATCTCTCCATCCGGAATTGTGCGTGTTGGGAAAAGGGATCATATTTCAGCTGGGATTGTCCGTTGAATGTTCCATCAATTGCATGAGCTTGTTCAATGTAATCTTCTTGCATTGTTGGGCACATATCTGAAGCATGTCCTTGTAAGGAACATATGCTACAAACTTTCACCAATTTGCACATTTCCACAAGCCCAAAGAACGCACAAAAGTAAGATCATTAACTTTATTTTCAAGGTTAGAAATACTTACCTCATTTGCTCGTTTGTTGGAGAAGTCTCCACGAGTGCCAAATTGTTTTGAGTTGGTACTGCCATGTTTGAGATCAATTGGCGTGCAGCCTCGGGTGTCTTATCCACCAATGCGCCTCCACTTGCAGCATCAATGATACTACGGTCGGTGGGCATCAATCCTTCATAGAAATATTGAATGAGCAGGTGATCGGGTATTTGATGATGAGGACATTGAATGCGAGTTGCTCAAATCTTTCCCAATATTCGGAGAGTGTCTCTCCATGAGATTGCCGAATCCCACATATTTCTTTCCCTTATGTTGGCAACTCGAGATCTTTGGGAAATACTTCTCAAGGAAAATCTTCTTCATGGCATTCCAAGTTCCAATAGATCCTGGAAGAATAGAGAAAAGCCATGCCTTTCTTTGCCCCCTTCAAAGAGAAAGGGAAAGCTTTCAACTTAACTTGTTCTTCATCAACTCCATTCGGTTTCATGCCAACACAAACCATATGGAACTCCTTGAGATGAGTATGAGGATCTTCTCTGCAAGACCATTAAATGTTGGTAACAAATGTATAAAACCAGATTTGAGCTCAAAGTTTACATTATTGTCAATGTTTATGCACAATGTTTGATTTTCCACATTAGGAAGAGGCAAGCTCCTTGGAGTGTTTGTTGTCGATGCAACCGCCATGTGATAGTGAGCTTCCTTTCTTAATCTGCGTAAAGTGCTTTCCTATTTCAAGATCAACTGCACTTGAATTTGATTAGTAGAGGGTCCTGAGGCATAAATTGCTAAGGAAACTCAAAGGAAGGTAACCACACAAGAGATCGAAAACAATGCAAGTTATACGAAAATCTACGGTAGAAAACTAAAACTGTCTAAAAACACTAGAAAACAGCGAATTTGGCCACAATAGGGTGGGGCTAGTGATTCATCACTAGTCCTGTTCAGAACGTCGTTTCCCTTCAGAAGCAAAAGGCCAATACCTAATTCCACCAAAAACTCTGTTTTGGGACGTGCCGCGAGTGAGCATGAGTGCCGTGCAGGCAAAAAATCTATTTCTCTTTTTTTTTTTTTTTTTTTTGAATCTGACAAATAAAAATAACAGTACAAGCACAAGAATCAACTAAAATTACTTCCCCGACACGCGCCAAAATTTGTTGCGATGTCGCGGTCGCACAAATTAATTACCCTAGCTTCAAACACAACACACAAGATAGTATAGAGCAAGCAGGGGTCGATCCCACAAGGAAGTTTCAAGTCAGATTTTTTATGTTGTACATTATGTAATTGGGGGGGATTTGGTTTGTGATTATCTAAACTATGGCAGCAATTAAAGTAGCAAACAAAATCAATTAAACCGAAACTTATCAAGAAAACGAACCTTGGTCGCAAAGCACACATCCACCAACGGAAATTAGAACCGATCCTTGAAAGCGAAAATTGCAGTTTATGTTCTGAAATTTTATCTTTTCTTAACGTTGATTAATTAACGGATCCGCCAGTATAACTAATCCTAACCAACAAACAATCAAAGTGTCCGCACTAATGATTCAATTTAATGGTAGCTTTAAGAACTAGATAATTTCATCAAGATTAACATACAAGCTGTCCGCGGCTTGTGTCACTTTGTTCAAATGTTTTCCCTAAGTTCAATAACGTAGTTCCGCCACAATTATCAAGCTTAGTTGCTTCACAAGTTCATATATCACAACTCCGGTTTTGATATTAAACTTAGCAATAGATTGTTCACAACAATAACTTAGAGTCGCTCTAGCAATCATCAACAACAATCATAGGAAATATGCATAGGAAAACAATCATACTCATTCATAACATAAGTCGAAAATAAAAGGAAGAATAAATCTCACGGTTCTTGAAATCCGAAGGTTTGTTGTGTCCTTGCAACCAAGAAAAGAGCTTAGCCTTGCATAACTATTGAACAACTACTTCTAAAGAATGAAAAGAGCATGATTTTTGGGTTTGTAGAGGAGAGAATTTGTGTTTATTCTCTGCTTGCTTTTGCCTCATACGCTCTCCCTCTTTTATCGCTCTCTTGCCTCCTTCTCTCTTTCTTTTTATATGCTAAGAAACCTAGTCTCTATTTTACAAAGTAGTCCTCCCTTGAGTTAGCAGTTTACATTTAAGTACTTCAATAACTATTTTTCCTAAAAGGAGAAATAGCCTTGCATGAAATCTTCAAGTTCAGACTTAGAGGAGCTAAATTGCTGATATAAAAACTTGGATGACGGTTTAGATGCTTAAGAATGTAATTTGGACTTGTTCTTCACGAAACCTTTTTGCTGGCAGAATTCAGTTGTCATCTTTGAAAAATCATATCTCCCTCGTATGACATCGTTTTGTGGCTGAAACGTGGAGCGTTGATAGGTCATTTAAGTCAGGAATCCACGCAAATTGAGTTTGCATCAATTGGAGTTCTGTAGCTCCAGATATTAAATTTTGAATGGCCAAAGGTCAACATTGGCAGAATGCGAGATTTGACTTTGCAGGATGTGATTTCCATGATCTTTCTCTTTTTATTTTTCTTGCATTACATTTCCAGAAAGGTATGGATGTTAGCTTTTTATTTCCACTGGAATCACTTCATTTCGATCTCTAGAACTCACGCTCTGTAGAAAACATTGACTGAACGTCAAATCTGCCAAGTACCTCCAATTTACTCCTTTTTGCATCTTTCATCCAAAGTCACCTAAAACATAAAACAAAGAATATCAAGGCATTTTATATAAAACATGGACAAAACATTAGGTAGGTATGGGTGAAACTTATCGAATAATATGGTTACATCATATATTCTTTCTACATAAAACTAGGCCTTCGGTGACCCTAAGAGCGACGTCCTCAAAAGAATTTGTGACATACAAAAAATAAAAAAAATCATAATAAACATTTGCATCATGCTAGTTATTAATGTTTAATATATGATCAAAACCAATTTCATAAATATTTCTTTAAGAACATTGATCTTACATTAATTTCCAACGTATACATATTCATCATTTCTAATAAGTTTATTTCCAACATCTTATTCATCACATTATCATTCTTATATCATGATAACTTTCCTTTTCTTTTTATTTTCCTTAATCTAGTTTGACACATCAATATACAACTTATTCCTCACAACTTTAAAATTGATCGGAATCATTCAAACACATTCATATAGTGTTTCTTTTCACCTTGGATTTATTTCATAACTCTTTCCATTCATAAATATATTCGGTTTATGTTATTTGTCATATCATGGAATTTATACCACAATTTATTTCCTTAACACATGAAATCATATGATCTTTTCCTCTCACAACCATCTTTAATCCATATCACAAATCATTGCGTATTATGTCTAATTCACATTGTAATTTAATTCACAACATATGTAATTCAAGTCGCCTTTGTTTCCCTAGCATTTATTATATCTATGATGTACATCGAGTCATACAACACCTTGTTATATCAAGAAATTTCCTCGATTCGTTATTCATTCCCGCTTATTTCATGTCCATTCTATTATTTATAATTTATCACATAAACTTTCATCACTTTTTTATACTTAAAAAAAGTGCTCATATTATTTTTATTTTCCATTAAACTTTGTCCGTGGGGATAATTTAATACCCAAACCTTAACTTGTCGGCCACAATCAAACTCATGTACACCT